>OZ002740.1:336165481-337415481 GCA_963924295.1 Dioctria rufipes | reverse complement strand
AACTTCTCAAAAATAATATTTTTAAGTTAATTTTTTTTGCTTCATTCCCTGACGTTTGACTTAATAATACTTAGAGTTCATTATTTTTTTTTTTTACATTTTTGCTGCCATTTTCCCACGATCTTGAAAAGTTTTTTTTTTGTAATTTTGTTAATGTTCCTGCCTTTCTTAAAATATTTTCAACCAAGGCCTAAAAGATTTCTACTGGGCGGAGCTCTATCATATTAGACGAGATATTTCCATTTGTATAAAATTCACACTTTCCTTATATTACTTTAAAGAACAATCATGGCATACCTACATCCAAATTAGGCGCAGTTGCACTACTGGTTTTCCGTGGGTTTTAAGAAAAGACAACAACCTTCGATACAAACATTCCTGTATACAAATTTGCTGTTTTATTGTTCCTTCCATAGAAAATCGGCTAAAAACGAGCGCCGATCTTTTTTTTCCAATGCACGATACATTTTTTTTAAATTTTTACCATCTGCACCCTTCGATCACTTCTTGGTTTGCGTCTTTAATGTTTTTATCACTGATGACATTTTCTATGGTTTTTTTTACTGTACAATGATTACTGTGTGCCTGCTTTGCAATAAGCTAATCCTATTTTTCCGTATTTTGCAAATACAAATGCACAATTCCCGAGATATCTCATATTCCCCAGTCATGTTTACCACTGAACTGATAAATCGGAATAAAATCTTCTGATAATGTAACGGTACTCAGTGCAGTGCAGTATAAAAGAAATTTTTGTTTTTAAAACAGGTTGAACCAAATGACAGAATGAATTAAAAAATCCATGAAAGAATATGTAGGAAAAAACAGAAATCAGCAGCAAAAAATAAAGAAAAACAAGAACAATTTAATGAGATCAAATAAAATAAAAAAATAAAAAAATAATTATAAAAAAAGATAATTGCAGTCGAAAAACCAAGACTCAATGGAACCGGGTCATTGAAAACTGATAAGTAAACATTTCCGGATAACCTGCACAAAGTAAATTTGCTCATTGATTTAAGTAAGAAAGTTGAGCAGCAGGGAGATTGTGATGTAAATCAGATATTTAACACGCTCCAGAAGATAAACTAGTATTAGTAAGATTGTGAAATATTTTAACCTTCCACTATTAATTTTCGGTGATAAGAAAAAATAATTGCTTAGGGATGGATATACTCCTGATGATGGAATTACTTAGTACAATACATGAGGATGTATTGTGACAAAATATTAACAAATATTTCTAACATTCTTAGGGAACCCAATTACTTTTTCAATCGTATTGGAAACATGATCACAAAACTTAACCTTTAACGCTATACCCAGATTCTTTACAAATCGTCCATATGGTATAATAGTGTTATATGGTAGATAGTAGCTCGCCTATGTCGTACTGCCTTCTAAGCAGAAAAATCCCACCATTTTCTATTATTTTTAAAAAATTCCATTTGATCCAATAGTAGATTTTAGCTAAATGTGCTTTGAACTTATGATGTTTGTTTTCCACATTAAAACACCCATAGCAGAGTAAACTTTCATGTCATCAGCGTATCTTTCAATATCGTAGATAAATCATTAATATACAGATAACGAATGTGAGACGAGGCTCAAGAATTGAATCCTGGGGTAGATATTTGGCGGTTGCCAAGTCTTGATATAGGCTGAGTCTTAACTGGATACCAAGTCTTGATATAGGCTGAGCTTTAGCGAGATACCAAGGCTTGATATAAGCTGAGTCTTAGCGTTATGCCAAGTCTGCAATGGTTTGAGTGTGTTTTGGAGCTGGAACTGCTCTATATTGGGAAACTGAGTTTTGGCGCAGGAAGTGGTGTCGACAGCTTGACCTGGCTTCTGGTCAACCACTCTCTCTATCAATAGCTAAGTTGAGGTGCGTTAACTTCCTGTCCAGAAATATCATTAAATTTAAAAAAGAAAATTAACTAATAGCTACTTGAAATCCACAAAGGGAAGCTGTAACGGCGTCGAATAGTTCGTTTCTTCAGTCGAGGCTGTCTACTTTGCGGATGCAACTGGCGTAGTCACAACGCTATTGCTGCTGTTGGACTGGGTTCTGAGCAATCTGTACCAAGTCGGACATATGCCGACTTGAAGTTCGAATAAATGACAGCTGGCTATAACCTGTAATGCCTGTACTGCGAAAGAATCCCCTGGCCTCGCACCAGATCGCCGGGTCGCTTGAATCCTTGCAACCCAGATTAAATAGATCACCGGTTCACTTGTGGTGTCCTGGAAATTTTATGTTTTTCTAAATATACACAAACGTCAACTAGCTAAGCCTTTCTACATCCAACAAAATTTTACATACATATAAGAATCATTAAATTTAATTGAGAGTGGAAAATGATTTAAAAGAAATGTATCCATCGATCGATGAGAAATTAATGTTTCAATCAAATTTGTTAAGCTAACAGTCCATTGCTTCAAATAGAAAAATTGTGATTATTGAAAAGAATATCATTCTAACTTTGCTGTCTCTGATACTGTTTGTTCAAAATTTCGCGACAGTAGCTTGTTCTTGTCATATCCATTCAACCTGGATATTATCCTATTGCTGATGTTATTCCTGAGATACTGTTTACTGAGATCTTTCACCATCGTGTAACTCTCTCCTGCCATCTATATTCAAATTGGAGAGACAGAAGTCAACAGAACCAATCAAATAATTTATCTACTAATTACCGAGACTAAATATGCGAATATAAAAATACCGTAGTACCTCCGTATACTGAAAAAATCCGGTCAAGTGCGAGCCGGACTCATACAAGATTTAACAAAATGTACGCTAAAAAACACGTTTCTTGTATGGGGACCCCTTTAATTTTTACCTTTATTTTATTTTTATTATTTGTTGTTATAACGGCAATAGAAATACATACTCCGTGTAAATTTCAACTGTCTACCTAATACGGTTCATGAGATACCCGGAGATTACACGAGTCAGGAACTTACACAGGCTCGTGTAAGCCCTTTACTGACTAGTCTATACTGACAAGATTTCTGACAACTCAATACAGACTAGTCAATAAACTGTCAAATGTAAAATTAAGATGGCGGAAATTGAAAATAATAAAGGGTAGATGTTAGTGAAAATTTGTGTTTGTATTTCTAATCTTTTCTCTTTTGAGTGGGAAATGACTGAAAAGAGTTTAATTTACATTTTAATCTTTATTTGGTAGAAAGAAATGGCAGATTAAGGAAGAATCACTGACATGTATAACATAGACTGCTTGATCGTCTATTTCATATGGGTCCAGTTTTGTTGGAAGGGGTGTGAAAACTATCTTAATATCAAAATTCATTTTCACTATAACATTCGTATTACAAGCTCCACAAATTCCAAATATATTCAGAATTATTATTTTTATTGGAAACTTATCTCCTGTACCATCAAATATTCCTTAAACTCGATTTGTAAGGAAATAAAATTAAGCAATTTTTGTCGGCCTATCCTTAAAAGTAGCTATGGGGGACAGACAAAGAATTACAAATGTTATATTGCCATCTATTTCTATTCTATATATTTGAAAAATTCACTGAACTGAAACTGAACTATGGTGGATTTCGTATAGAACTTATTATTTCAAGCTCACTGGAATCCAGTAGTTAAACCAAAAAGAGACAACTATAAAAAAGTGATTCCATGATAATGTAAGCGATTTCAGTGGTGTCAGCAGTCTATATTATACATGTCAGTTGGAAGAATTCGTTAGATATGCATTTAGAAGAGGAATGTCTGTACCGCTTGACGACATTTTATTATGAACTGACTAGTCAATTATTCGAACGCAAATCGTTTTTTGTCAGTAAAATTGACAGACAAAATTAGGACTGTTCGTTAGCTCTATTGACTCGAGTAATCGTCGCGATGCAGACAGACGAACGGACAGCGGAGGCTTAGTAATAGAGTCCCGTTGGCACCCTTTGGGTACGGAATCCTAAATGGATGTTTACAAGATAGAATCTACTTTTTTTTATAGATATCGACCAGCCCAGCTGGGCTTCTGATATTTTTGTATCAATAGGTCATAGAAAATAAAATTATTAAAGACATTTCATTGCATGTTGGTGCTCCATGCTCTTCACTTGCCTGACTATGATCGTAATGAGTAGTTTTCATTTACTGCATCCATAATGCTCGTTCAGGATAATCTTTTTCAGGCAGATCTTTTTCCTAATATATGTACCTGTACTTTAGGTTCCCTAGGTATACCCAGCAATTCCATCATGCTTGTGACTTTATTCCGAAAAAAACATTCTGAATCTTTTATTGTGTGTGACAAAATCACATACTACTATGTACGTCGATTTAACTGGTCATCGATCTAAAGTTTTACAAGTTCGTCTAGAATTCCTATATGCTTCAACGTGATCTACTTGATTAAAATTTACCCGCTGCGACGATATAATCAGTAGGTACGCTTAACAATTGATCTACGGAGACTAGATTTATTAATATTTTTATTTTTTCTATCGCGATAAAATATTTTATTTACTGTTTAAACTCAATACCTAACCAGCAATTGTCGGTAGTTGTTTCTTACCTAAATGAAATACCTATGCAACGGTGAATTCTCGCTACAAGAAGAATTACCTTGAGTACAAGACCTATTCAATGAAGACTTGTTGGTCACAATTCAATGCTCTTGACAGCCTCAACAAGAGAATTGAATTAAGGCTTGATTCACGGATTGTAATTAAAAATTTATTTCTTAACAAAAATTCACAATTTCTTAGTCCACCAAAGATAACGATTCTCACGACCTTTTCACGTTTATTTTTACATTTTTTTTTTTTTTGTGAGCTTCCAATTTCATTAGCAGATATGTATCACGTTGCTATGAGAAATGATAATATTTGCTATAAAATGAATATTTTGTTTACGCATGATCTTCAAGTGGGAAAATTTATGAATTATTGAGTATATAAATACCTTGTTGTCAGTCAAATAATGATTGCATGTGCATGTGCATGTGTGATTCATAGAATTATGAACCAATACGCTATTCATTACACCATCAATATACTTTAAAATCGACAGCCGACTGAGAAATAAGAAACTTCTTCTGAACAAGAAGTTTGAAAAATATTTCACAAGCAGTAGAGAAGAAACTTATTGTTCCAGATTACCACAATTTGTTGAATGGAATGGGTCAAATTCTATAATTAATGCAAGACACAAATAAAAGTTTGTCATTCATAAAAATTTTCCATTACGTACACAAGAACACGCTTTACATTGTTATATATTTATGTATGTATGCTAAGACTTTTTCCTCTAAGTTTCACTTAACACTTATCCACTCTCTACCCGCACATTTTGGGATACTGTTAATATGAAGTCTCTAGATGTCCTCAAATTATTCGTGTCACGTATTAATTCTATTTAAGGAACACGCGCAATATTCAGTTACCCAAATGCAACTTGTTGTTCTAGATGAAATTCGGGTTAGCTTATTTGCATTCGGACATAATTTGTAGCCAGAGGTTTGTTCTATAATTTAAATTAATTCGTGATGAGTTCTGTTCACTTCACCCACTTTGGTTGACTTTTCATAGATGGCAGCAGGAAAAGTAGAAAAGAAAAAATATTCTTTAATTTCCTTCCTCCTTAAAACTAAAAATAATATTAAAAAACTTTAAATCTAATAAAATCTAATTGAAACAATTTAACAAGTTTTCCATATAAAATCATTCCTTAACTCTGCAATTTAAAAAACTTCTTTACCAAAAGTGTCACTACTACAAGGTACTTGGGCGAGCCGGCGCGGTAAAAAGACTCTCTACCCGAATGAATTTGAAAATGTGGGCTAGTAGAGAATACCCGGGCGGCGGCGATATAAATTGAATCATAATACCTGAGCAGTTTAAGATAAAGTTAACGCAAAAACCTTTGCTACTGCAATAGAAGTAAAATTGCTCTAGAGTCGCGTCTCAGGATTTTCCCCAAATGACTTGGTTCCTGTACATGGAGGCGGAAAGTTAAGCTCTTATCGGAAATTGTTTTATAATTTATTTACTCAAAATATTTTCAACATTTTCAATCCCCTTTCAGTCTGATAACATGTCCCCCCGAAACTTTGTTCTTATGTCGGGCAGGAGTACATCTCTCTTCTCTTCTGATGTAGCTTATTACGGGTGGGTAAATGCTCCTTTGGTACGTATATCCGCCTTGGGGGCTCCATTGAGTGCATGTGTGATGCTTTCCGTCGTCGCCAGCATAAGGCACAACAGCCAGGCCAGTAGCAAACTGCATTAAATCAAATCAGGACGAGTAGTTCATTATTCAGAAATAAACTTTACTCTAAAGGACATGCGGCCACCCTTTTTGCTCCCTTACTATATGAACAGCATTGTGTTGGGGGGGTTTTTGTTTTTCTATATATTATACGTGAAAAACGTGTAAATTGCAGCTTCCTCTTGCACCTTTAAAATCGTCTGTTAAGTCAATCTCGGCTACTTAAGTTGTTTAAAAGATAAAATTCTCTTCGTTGAGGCGTATATTAATTATGGCTCTTGTCATATTTTTTTTATGGTATGAAATGCTTTGAGTGGCATGGTAGTGGTGGTAGTGGTGATGGTGATGATGGCATGGTTGAAATTATACAAGTGATGTATCCACTTTGAGAATTCTTCCCTAAGTCTCATAAGCATCATACTCCTACCAAGCGCCTGTCAGGATCTTAAATGCTTGAAATGATGTTTCCGGAAATTAGCAAAAATTTTCTTGGAAGAGCGCTTCCTCCTAATATGCTTTGATCCATATTAACCCTTGAGGAGAATCTGAAAATTCCTTGATGTTTTTCTTTTAGTATTTTATAGGAAAGATAATGCATCTTGCATCTTGATGATTCTTGCTTTGGTGGTCAAAATATTTTTAAAGATTGCTGGAAGAATTAATTATTTTTCTCAGTTTTTTCAGAATTTTTCCATATTTTCCTAAAACTAAGTCTTATCCCGATAGGATAACAACTATTCGCATGTAAATCTATCACTAAAGCTAGATTTGCCTTGATATCAAACTGTTAAACGTCTAATTCTTGTATATTTTTGAATAATTTTAACATGAAAATGGTCCCACCCAGGATTTTGATAAAATGCTTGAACCTTTGGTAGATTATACCATATTCTGTAAAAGACTGGAACAGTCGTCAGATGACGTTGGTACTGACGTAATAATAACAGTTGAAGACGACTGTAGTATTTCAGGCGCAAGTCTTGAGTTGGACTAGAGGTCCAATATATGTTCTAGCTGTTTGGCAATGGGTTAAATAAGATAACCACTAGGTACTTGTTCCCAGATGGTTCTGTGATGACGAGCAGACGTAGAGCAAAAGAGTAGTTCCAATAACTATCGATTGCTCGTCGCTATACTGAACCTGGCTAGGAGTCCTGTCACGGTTGACAGACGTGTGCCAGGTAGACGGGATGCCGGTGATCGTTGCTCCGCAAGCCTCTGTATTTTCTTGTCGGTATATATGGCACGTTCGTTCTTCTAGACTGGTAGAGGCTAGAAAATTAACCTGAAAGAACTTTATCTTATTTAAGTTGGGCTGTCACTAATGACAGTTCGGTGGAGAGCTTATCAGTGTGCTGTTGCACAACTGCTCCCTTCTGATTAGCAGTTCGGTTATGATGATGTTGCATCTCCTGCGGAATTTTCCTGGGGTCTCCCGGTGCTGTTCTTGCCTGGTGTAGCGCCCTAAATTTGGTTCTCTAAAGTATAACCTTAGAAACGCTGTAAGAAAGGAGGATTCAACGAAAAGAGGTGTTCATGAACATGATCATTAACCGCTTTGAAGTTCTTCTCAAAACGAATAAAAGTTAATCACTTTTTGAAGAAAAGAATTATTTCGTTTTTTATCGAAAGTATTGTTTTATTTTTCTTTTAAATATTTTCTCGTGTCTTCACGTTGACGTTACAACAAACAAACTGAAACTTTTTAAATTGTTTTTTTTTTAAGAACATTGATTCCTAGCTTACCTAGCTACAGCTTCCATTGCCAGCAAGGTATGACTAGCATGAAATTTTGGAGAACCTTTGACCTGTTTTATACGTTGGTTCGATAAATTTTGGAGAACGACCCAGCCGACACAGACGCCTCACCACAAACCTATGCAAGAAAGCGATTTCGTTGGGTCTCCTCGGGACTTTAAAAAAACTCAATTCGCGGGTAGTATAGGGGGTAATGAATTGAGTGGAATCTACCCTATTCGAGTACTAGAAAATAATTTTCCTAGTTCTTAATCTGCGGAATACTTATATAGAGATAATAGTAGGATATAATGGGTAATTTTGATTAAAACGGTTAAATCTGACATCTTCGGGTTCAAGGAGTTGATATGTGTTGATTTTGGAAAAACTCATTTGGGGGTAATAAAAAACTATTAGAACCAGCTTAACACAAGCTCGCAGTAGTGACACGTTTAATAAATAAACGGTCAACAATACATGCGTTTCATTACTTAATCGGTGTTAGTATTAGCATGTTAAACTAAACATAAACCAAACACCTGATGAAAAATACATGCAATGCGACATAGAACAAAAACAAAAAATTTAAAGAAAATTAAATAGAACAAAAACTTAAACATTATATAGACATTTTTTTAAAACATACTTAGAAACATCAACAACAAAATGCTCACCAGTATTATTACTAATAATGCACATGCGATTAATAGGTTCATACGTGCTAAAGTTAGACCTCGAGGAGTTAACATGCAATAGAGGTAGCCTTCTCAAATTATGCCCACTATCACGAAAAGAGATTTTGTCCAGTAACAAGGAAGAATCAATATTCGCGGTTAAGAGTTGATGCACAAAAGTTACATCGGCAACCATTTCCCAAGTAAGTTCATATTTAAAAGCTTCAAGCGATCCTCACAGGGTGGAAGAATTAATGAATTATTTCAGTGTAGATGCTTGAGAGCAAATCGTAGGAAGCTTCTCTGAACAGACTCGATACGGTTGATATGTGTACCGTAAAATGGAGACCAGACCCCCGTAGTCAAGAGTGGTCTCACAAGGCAAGTGTACAAACACAATGTTATGGTAGGATTCTAAAACTCTCGGGACCAACGTTTTATACAACCCAGGATAGAACTACTCTTTGATACCAGTTTATATGGGAGATAAAACTCAATCTGTGGTCACATTTGACACCCAAGTCACAGACAGAACCCACACGGCAAATCGACGAATTCGAGAACTCATAATTATAAGTGATTGGTTTCTGATTCCTATGGAAAGTCATAACCTCACATTTGTCGATATTGAGTACCAAATTATTGCTTTTGCACCAATCGCAAAATTTTTTAAGGTCACCCACCTGTTCACAATTGTTAACAGATTTAATCTGAGCAATCGTCAGCATAATCAAGACCATACAGTACCTCACAATAGAGACAATGTCATCAATAGACAGAATAAAGAACACCGGGCCCAAATGACTCCCTTCACGTACGCCAGATGAAGCCTTCAAAATTCTAGAGATGGAATGGCGGAATAAGTTTTGGTATATTTTGTTATCTAAATAAGACTCCATCCATTTTAGAAATGAAGGCGAAACCCATACTTTTCCATTTTAACGAGCATCACAAAGTGAGATAACTTCTCGAAGGCTTTACTAAAGTCTGTATAAATACAATCTGTCTAGTAGCCTTTTGCAAACCCGCCAATGGTATCCGAGACAAATTTCAACAAGTTTGTGGCTCTAGATCTACCCGAAATAAGTCCATGCTGGTTTGAAGAGAGCAGATGCTTGCAGGAAATTTAAAGCTGAGTATAAATAATAGGTTCGATTAATAGGGGGTAACTTCGTAACTATGATGAAAAATATGAATCTGCCGTATTTTGCTGATAGATAGCGATTTATCTACATTCGACTTTAAAAAAATTCTTTTTGGACTAATAGCGAATATAGGGGTAATTTTGATGAAGTGTGGTATAAATCTACTGTTTACGGGTGCAAAAATTTGATTTACCTAGATGTCTCAACTTTTGAAAATTTTTTAGGGGGTAATAGAGGGAATAATAAGTAATTTTGATGAAACGTAATGAATCTACCGCCTTTGGATATATGAACTCGATTTAGATAGACAAGACATGATTTTCAGATATTTTTTTAGGATATATTTTTTTGTGTCTATTTTGTATTGTAATTTTAATAAAATATGGTGAATCTAGCGTTTTGGAATGCGGGAAGCTATTTAGTTGCATATTATGTCTGACTTTGTGGAGACTTATTATTTAATTTAAGGATAATTCAGGGTATAGGGTGTTATTTTAATGAACTTGAGTTCATTTTCGAGTACTAAAAAGTGATTTAGCTAGGTATTCAGTTCGTTACATCTCGATCTTGGAAATATTTATTAAAGGGTAAAAGGTGATAAAAGATGGTATGGATAATCAAATCACCATCTATAAAATAAAAAAAAAATATAAATTTTAACTTCATAACGGCGATTTATCTATGTGTCTCGGCTTTTTGAAAACAGTAATTTTTTAACCCGATATGTCAAATAAAACTGATTTTTTGTTTTAATGCCTACATATATAAGTTGTGGCGTAGATTATGATGGAAAAACTCAATATAGTTCTGATGGTTCTAGAATAAGAATACGTAGTTAAAAATAAAATCCGTTATGTTCATTACTCTGCAATTAGTCAAAACAAATTTTTGTACATATCGGATTCTTCCTTAGTTCCACGGATCTATCGTTTTCTGATGCGATACAATTCAACGAGCAAATCTTGTATACATATATATTTTAAAAATTTTATCTTCAAAGTAGGCCTATAAATTTCGATGAAATGGTGTGAATCTACCATTTACGGGCGTTATAAAGCGATTTGTGTAGGCAGATTTGGTTGCGAGTATTATGCTGAAACTTTTTAATTCGATACGTAACACATTTGTCATTTGTCAAGGAAACTCCTATGGAAATCTTCCATAATACACCAAAAATAAACTCTAATTTTAGGCGACGAAATATGACAAACTTTTCTTATACCTTTTGAATTATCTTCATGTGCTCCTATTCTTTTATAACTCTTCCTGAAATACATATACGTATTCAGCCATAAACTTAGGATCTCTTCACAATCGTCTTTCCATAGTTTTAATTCGGTACATAGCTTAATCTACCAAGAGTATTTATGTAGCATTTGAATGGTCATGATACAATAAATCTAAAAATTCTTAATAAATTCTACATCACCTACCTTCTCCTCTTCAGTCCATATATTTTTCTCTTGGTATACTTCTTCGATAATATCTACAAACCCTCAAAAACTTATCAAGGAGAAATAAAGTTATCCTCATGTGGGTACCTGGACATGAGGGCCACAAAGGCAATGAAATTGCTGATGGTCTAGCCAAAAGAAGAGCGGAAACTCAGTTTGTCGGACCAGAGCCATTTTGTGGCACTTCATAGTGTTCCCTCAGAGCTGCCCTAAATGACCGGGAGAATAAACAAAAATTTCCTGTATTGGGAAAGGCTATAAGGCAAAAAAGTTTATCGACACTTCTGGTGGAAAAACAAAAGAACTCCTAATCCTTAGAAGAACAAAGCTCAAATTGATTACTGAGCTCTTCTCAGGCTATTGCCCCTTGAAGTATCACCTAAACAAGCTGGGCTTGGCTGCGACTTCATCCTGCCATTTCTGTCAAGCTGCTCACGAAACGTCGGAGCACTTGCTCTGCAACTGCGAAGCATTGACCAGGCGGAGACTACTCCACCTCGAGCATGCTTTTCCTCCACCAACCTACATGTGGAACCTCGATCCCAGAATGGTTCTAGACTTTATTAACAGACTGAACCAAGAAAGAGAGTAAATGCAACGGGAACTCACAATAGATCTTTCAACTCGCAGTGATAACGAGGCTACCGCCTACACACTCCTTCACAAATCTAATCTAATCTACTTCTTCGATATGCCAAGAATTTCGTGAAGTTTCCGTTAAGTTTTCTAACACTTGTGTCATAGCTTACTATAAAAAAAAATTCGAATAAAAAACAAGTATAGAGCCATATTTATATATATATATATATAGTAAGATCACTCTTTCGTTTATATCTGTTTATCTGTTTATCACAGAGGTTTTTCTCGAAAACTACGTGGCGAAGGAATTTGAAATTTAGGAAAATGTCAAATATAATGAAATTTATTTTATTTATTTATTTATTTTTTATAGGCCAAATGAAAAAAACAAATTTTTGTGTTACTTTCAAAGATTTCAAAAATTATTTTTTGAGCATTTTTGGTGATTTTGTTATAAAGATATAATGTGACAAAAAAAGACTGCGTCCGCTCTGATCGTCTAGGTTTCTAAAGCTAAAGTTTTGATATTAGCAGGGTTAGTAGATATATTGAGTAATAGATAACAGGAAAACTGCGGCTAATTCGTCAGACTCATAGTTACTGAAAAAAAATGTTGTTTATATTAACTTATAAGGCAACTCTCCTCGACTTGTTGATAATAATCTGATACCCTCTTAACCAATTTTTTATTTTATTTTTTGCCTTCCTTCAGAGCTTTAGTTATAAGTTGAAATAATAATATCAATTTCAGCAGGTATATTTAAATTGGCAGAGCCCAATTACAATTCTCGAAATAAATGTATTTTTAAATGGAATCAGAATTTTATCTTGTTTATTAGGATTAGGAATTTTGATCCAACGAAAAGATAAGCAAAATATTAGTTTTTCTTTAGTAGTACCTACACCAGAAGAAACCAATCCGATAATTTATAGCCTGGCATTTTAAACTTTTAATCCTATGAGCCTCGAACATGATACTGTAATCAAGAAGATTTGTGATCCAGGATGTAGAAAAGTATGACTTGAATATGTGCATATATGTATATATGACTCTTATCAATTCTGATGTCAGTAGAAATAACTTAGAGCACAATGCACACACAATTCCAATTTTTAGCTGGACGCTTGCCTTTTTTAGTAATGTATTAATTAATCAGAAAAAAAGCAAGTGACTGATCATCATTTCATTAAGGATTGCTTGAAGTCGAATTAGATAAATCGATGTTGCTTATACGAGAGTTGATTGAAGAAAATTTGATTAAAAAAGAGTTTACTGAAGTTAAATTGAGTAAATTTGATTTATTGGATTGCCGTATAAACTGTTCGATGTACAGCTGAAAAGCTTTAGTTTTTTCTGAACACCATTCAAAGATTAGCTTATAATAAAAGAACATTGAATGATGAGAAACTTTTACCTTCGAAAAACAAAATCTGGTGCCAAAATATAGTATTTAGAAGTATAGAGACTTCAGAACTACAAATGCTCTCCAAAAACTTTGGAATTTTTCCTTTTGGTTTCAATAAACGACTTTAAAGTTGTTTGCAACCCTTTCACTGTGCCTCAGTTGCATTTAATTTACCTAAAGTTGAAGGCGTATCGATATACTGAAGTTACTTCTTCATGTTCAATTCTTTTAACCGACGACGCAAAGAAAATACTACAAAATGAAAAATTTATAAAATTGTATTTCAATCCGACTCGAAGGACCAATGTAAATTTCTACAAGTGCATAGAACCGAAATTTTAATTATATTATTTAATTTTTTTAAATCCACCAATTTTATACAAATGTTTTTGTTATATGAAAATAAGTTTTTTTTGTAATTCACAAAAACTAAATTATTGTCAAAACAGATGAAATTAAAATTAACGCTAGACAGTAGCGATAGTTACAACCTTAAGTCACTTGAATTTACATCTAAGTTAGAGTTCAATTATATTTTCCAGAAGAGAAGAAATATTTAATTTTTATACTTCATTAAAGCAAGATAAGAAGAAAAAATATCACCCATTTTAACATTAATTAAAATTAAGTGTGATTTTTTCTCGAGAAATTCTCTTTCAAAGTCATCCATTTCATATAAGAACAAATTAAGTCAATTTAACAAAAAATCGTCTTTGATATTTTAAAACTATCTCTACAGATCTTCTAATTTCACAAAACTATTGTTAATATTTTCATTATTGAGTTCACTTATTTTACTGCCTCCCATTTTTATCTAATGCAAATGAAAATTTTCTCGAACAAAATGTTACTCAAGAGACGACTTCTTTAGTGTAATAGTTACGTACTCACTTTCATTATTTTGTAAATTATTTTTAAAATTATTTTTAAAAATACACCCCAGAATTGAGTTTAATTTTTAATAACATACACTTCATGTACAAATATATTTTAAAAATCAATATAATCTGAAATCAGTTACATGAAAGTCAGTACTAAAAGTCACCAATCACTTTCCTGAATATGTAACTATTTCTTGTTTTTTTTTTCTTCCACTATGAAGGTGTATCTACGGTAGATTTGATCTGAAAATGAAAGGACATAAATAAATTTACTTTCAAAAGGGTATACCGAAGTACGTATCTAGGTTGAAACCCTTTTTCGGGGCATAGAAAAACCACGAATCATCAACAACCACTGAAGCCGATAAGCTATCAAGTGAAGGCAAAAAAAAGTGTTGTACTCACTTCGCATTATTTATTCATTAAGACAGAAATATTTATGTGTGTACACGGTGTGGTTGGATTCGCAGCCACCCAAGATAGTGCTGGAAAAAGTATCCTCATGTGAAACATTTTTCGAAATAAAAACATCAAATTTAAAAGGAGAAACGATTCGAATAGAGTATCCCTCCCAGGCTACATCTCGGATGTGCATTAGGCATTTTTATTGCTTTTACTTGATCCGATTGCTTAAAATTCTCGAATTGCTTTCCTACGAGTTAGGTACTTGTAGGTGTACTCTGTTAGGTGATTCCCCCTGAAGGTTTATAGTGTCTTATAAATATGTAGAACAACATGAAATGATTTGAACCCGTGTGTTTATATATTTTTTACAGAAATTAAAATTTCATTTCAATGCTTTAGATAGAGTCAGTATGTAGCTTTATGAGAGATAAGTGTTTCATTTTTCATATGTTCTTCATATTTTGTGTAACTTCAAGTGAAACAATATTCCCACAAAATTAACATATATATGCAGCTTGTAAAAAATAAATCACAATCAACACCGGAAGAAATCTGTGGAAAATGAGATAAAACACAAGCAAATTTTAGCTATTGTCAGCTTCTTTTCATTCCTTTCTATGGGACTTTTTGGGCTTCTAAGCACTTTTAAGACTTAAGGGAAAAAAAAGGCTATTTTTATTAATTTTGTTTTTTTTTTTAAATCTCTTATTATAGGTATTGATATAAAAGTTGTTGAACTTAATAAACACACTTTCGAAATGCAGGAAAATTTTTTTTATTTTTTATTTTAAACACTTTCTATACACAAAAATAATAGATAAACGTGACGTTTCAAAAAGTAGGCAAGTGAATTGCGTGAGCCATATCTCTGGAACGAAATATCTGAAATAAAAAAATTACATGGAGTTAGTTTAAGTATAATAGTGAGCTCGTTCCGAACTACAATCATTAATTTTTATAAATAATTAACGAAATGGCGAACTTATTTAAAAAAAAAATAGGCTCTTTTTTTAGTAATTTTTGCTATAAAAAAAAATAGTGAAATTTGAAATTTTTGAGATGATCGTAGTTTATGACGAACTCACTGTTATACTTAATCTAATTCTATGTGACTTTTTTATTTAAAATAACTCGTTCCAGATATATGGCTCACGCAACTCACTTGCCTACTTTTTGAAACGTTACGTTTATCTATTATTTAAATAAAATAAAAAATAAAAAAATGTTTTCCTATATTTCGAAAATGTATTTATTAAGCCCAACAACTGTTATATCAATACTTATACCTATATACAGGGTGATTCAGATCAAGATACCTTCCGGTATACCACGCGATTCCTTGAGGCAAGCTGATCAAAAAAATTGTTCCACATAACCCCCCCTAGAAACCTTCCTTTAGGAGTTATGGCCGGTTGAAGATTTCGACAATATTCGTGAGAATTAATGAGTTTAACTTTTGAACCACACTATAGATTTTGGTTATTGTTGGCTTATTAAATAGCCAAGAATAGTAGCTGTCGAAAAGTGTATTTCTCTGTATTTTTTAATTAAGCATCTTGAAAGTATTTTTTTTACACACAAATTTCATAAATACCGATATTTATTTCAAAAACTTTTGTATGTAAAAAAATCAAAATTTTGGAAATATTTGAGAATAATTTCAAGAATCACCTTATATATACCTTCAAAAAAAATATTAGTAAAAATAGCCTTTTTTGTAGGGCGCAAAGTAGACTAATCCCTTAAGCACTACCCTAGCCTGAATTGTGTGGAAACTATCTTTAGATGTGTTCACTCTGTCCGCAATTGCACGCTCTGAAAGGCTTGAAGTACTCTTGTATCTAGTCTTTTACAGAGATTGATAGTTAAGTTTTGCGGACGACAAAAAGAACTTCAGAATAATTTTATTTTTATTTCAATTATTTTTCGCCTGTGTTAATCCTACATATTTTGTAACGAAATAGCTTTTTTGACCGCGATCTAAGACATAAAATATGTCAAATTTAAGAAAACACATATTTCTAAAAGTGGTTGTACGCCATAACAACTAAACTTAAGTACCAACCCTGACTCAATCAATCTCTTCTATTCACCGAACCAGCTTTTCGACCTGAATTTGGATTTCTTTCAATAGTAAATCTTTCAATAATTCACCCATAACGGTTTAACCGTATATTGCGGAAATTTCAATAGTTTTGCAAATATAAAAATCGTATGCATTTCTTAATCTATGTAAGCTGTACGAGTAATTTGGTAAGGAATCTTTTGATGCATTGGGATGGATAATGAGGAGGACTCCGGCATTGGCTGGAGGTTTCTACAGTTCCGAAAATGCTATTTATCAAAAAGTACTATTATTAACTATTTCGCCACCAAATTTACCCAAAATTCACAAAATATTGCTGCTCCTAAAAAAGAGCTCATTTCGGTATAGAATTATTGCTACATAAAACATATTGAACATAAAATATTAAAATTAGGAAATTATCGTTGTATCTTCAAAATATTTCTGTAGCTAGTTCCTAAAACTTCCGCGTTCGTACAATCGAAAATTTGTTCAATTGTTAGGTTATGTATTGGTTTGCGACTTATCAAAATAAATTGAATTTCACCGACCTTCTCTACTACAGGTGGATTATTTCTCGGCTACAGTCGACTGAAATTCATTGATAATAATTTCAATGAATTTCTAAAATGCATTGAGAATGCAGGAAAATCGAACTTTTTGACCCAGCGATCGAAGAGGTCTCATCAGTACGGTTATCTCTGATTCTACCATAATGAATTTAACTTTGTGGGATTTTAAATCTGCGAACAGGCAAGTAAAAATTAATTGCAATACAGATTTTGGGTTATTGCCCATGTTTTTGTTAATTTTTTGACATTCGTTTTGTCTCTACTATTACATAACTTAGTATTTTTAAACTTTTCTGGTATCCCTGGTACTGCAAAATATTTTGGATACCTACGCATAATATTAATATTAAAAAACATTTTGATTTTTCCACATTTATTCATATTTGCAAATTGTTCGAAAATAAACAAAATCTAGCACTTCCTAAAAAATTTCCTTGTCACTATTATTATGCATGGTGAGATCTAGATCAATTTTTCACTAATGCTGGAGGTTATAAGGGATATCCAGCCGAGCAAAATAATTTTCGGAAGACGGAATGGGATAAAATTCATTGTTTAAGAGAGAGAAATGATACAAATCGTGTTGGATTGATATTTCTTGGAACTTTCCAATGATTCAACTTTAATTTTTTTTCTTATCCCCTACAGTTTTTACACATCCGTTCAAGAAATTCACTCTCTACGAAAAATTCAATCCTTTTTGAGATTTTTTGAAATTTTTCTTAAGCGCTTCTAACAAAAATAACTTAAACACGAGAAAATTTCCTTCTTTTAGGCATTGAAATTTTATTGTGCTGGATAAATGGATAGATGAACAAAATTCTTAGAATGGTTTTATTTTGGTAGAAATTATGACAAGTCCATGTAAGTCCTTTTGAAAATTTCCATACAACAAAAGGAAATAACGAAACCATCGCTCGTACGTCAGCCCATTTGTCTGTCACAGAAGTTTTTCTCGAAAATAATGTGACGTCGAAATTGAAATTTGACAGAATGTTAGGTCGCACACATATTTCAATAGTCAAAGATTATTAAATATTTTTTTCATAATCATAATTTTTAATGGGGTGGGGTTGACCCCATCAAACATTTTTTTATTGTATCTTGTGGGGTATCGTTTCAAAGGGCCACCTTTTAAGTATTCCAAAACGAAAATTTGAAACTTGTTGGTGGTAACAGGAAAACTAATGCCTTTTCCTCCTGGAAAAAAAAATGTTTTTTGTGTTATCTTATAAGACAACTCTTATAAAATTACGCTTGCTTCCATCTGTTTGAATATTATTCGGTTACCATAGGCAAATTTGAATTAGATTTAAATATAGATACTTAAATTCGGTCGTTGATAAAGTTCTGCTACAGAAAACTAATTACACGGGCACAACCCGCTCTTATAAGTGAATTTTTTAGGTTAGAATACTTTATCAATGTTTTATTATGAGAAATGCGATGTTATCCAATTTTACTTTGCTACAATGAAGGCTGATCTGGACTATTATCATCGACTGTAGTCCCAGCACCAGCATGAGTACCCGTCCGTCATTTAGGTGCTGGTGGCCATACGTCTAATTGGTTTGCCATTAATTCTTCAGATTTGCTAATCCTTGTAGAATTCCGCTTCATTCTTATTCCGGTTAAATTGTTTGTCTGTTCTTATTATAAACAGCAGAATTCACCATTTCTGAAGAACTTAATTGCTCGTCCGTATAGATTTCCACTAACTCTTACAGTTCTACCTCTTTTTCAGTATTCTGAAGACCCTCTTTTCACTTTTATTTCTACGACATTTAAGCTAAGCATATAAAGCAATTCATGCGGTAGCAGGACAATTCTGTTAGCTGGTATTGCAAGCTAGAGCAAATAATGTGTAATTTTAACCATCCCATACCATTCCTATGCGTATCGTATTCACTATAGAGACGCTTTTTCGAAAGATATTTTATCAAAATCTACATGAGATTTTGCATAATCAACAGCCAACGGTCAGCGAATATTCTCAATTTACTTTCAGCAGTTTCCGAGCCATTTCACTGGTTGTCGCGAATTCTTACGCTCTCCTATGTTCTGGTTTAGAAACTGAGAATTTTCAATTGATCTGCGATCCTGGGATAGGATCAGTGATATACTAAATATCAGTAGATAGCCCGTGTAATTTTTATATCCTAGATGAAATCTATAGTGTAAACTAAGTTTGTCATGTCATTCGTAACGCACAAAAATATTAATAGAAGAGCAAAATAGATTCGACGCCCACGCATAATGTTAAAAGTTGTTTTGATTTTTGCATGTTCGTCCGTCCGTCTGTCTGTCTGTCTGCCTGTGTGCAGGATAACTCGAGAACGCGTATACTTAGAGAACTGAAATTTTGTATACGGACTTTAAAAAAAAAAGTAAAATTACTTTCGAAAATGAGACAAATCGGGCAACTCTTTCGTGGGGTTGCCATACAAAAATTTCGATCAGTCCTAAACATTTTTATTGTACTAAAAATTTCTTCAGAACACGAAATCATATAAAATTGATTATTATCGTTTTTTCTGTCCGACAAACCGTTCTAAAAACATATGCGAAAAACTGCTTCAAAAATCCAACTTGCACAGATGGGTGACCATAGAAAATTTCATAAGGGCATTCATCTAGGATATCATAAGAATGTATGTCAGACCAATTCTAGCTTTTCACTTGTTATTCCTAGGTCTTCTCTGGTACTATGGCATTAGAAGTTGCCAATCAATTGGCATTTTTTTGTATATATGTGATATGAAATGGGTCCTGACCCTGATCTTTTTAGTCCATTTTATCATTTCCCTGTCCTTCTACGAAAGAGTTTGCTACTCACAATTGTCAAACTTCTCAAATGGAAATCATGCTTTTCCACAATACTTTTTCCTTATCAACTTCAGGAGTATTCTTTTTAGTATCTAATTATGCCATCTTCCACTGAATTTTTTTGAATGGAGATCGTATGTGCTCTGATTTCTCTACTTAATTGCTTTTCAAACATAACTAAGAGCTTCCCTCGCTAATCATGTTTCCTATAACTGGTAACTACTTTGGTTGGCTTTTACTAGCCCATTATATCTTTAAAATTCAAACTTTCTATGTGTTTTTGAGTAATAGAGAAACAGTTAATGTGACACAGATCCACAGTACCGCAGAAGACGAACTATTTAAAAGCAGAGTTTGCATACTATACCTGTAACCAACCAATGCCTTAGCCTTGCAGCCCTCAGCATATATTTATCCACCTTGGCTGGCAGGGTATTTGTTTGGGGCTCCTTATTTATTATTCAGATTTGCTTTGACAGTAAATTGATCGGACATGATATCCACTACCTGTATGCCGTGATAGTAACTGACACCCAAGCCCCAATCACTAATAATGGGTGTTTTCCTCATTTGCTTCGGAGGTAACTCCCAACCCAACCTCCCAACTGAAGAAGTAAACTCTTGTTTTTATTGGCCGGAGTCATAGCTCTCATGACTCCAGGGTTTTCATTTATGTATTTTTGTTTATTGCTTTATGTTCCGGGAATTAGATCCCAATGCCCCTGCTTTTTTTTATGAGCTGGAAATGGCTTGACATTTATTGCTCCACTGAACAAGAACATAATACTAAAATCTTCGTAGGCACTATGGCCTGGCCAATATGGATTCGAGTTCGATGGTTCTGGTGCTAACAAGCTCCGATGTGTTCGGAGCCATAAATGGGAAGTAAGAAAGAATTTATATTATAAAATACTACAGCCACAAGGATAACAGTCCTCCACATGTTGTTTCGATTTTTTTATTCACATAGTTCTCGCCAAAAAACTTCAAGATTGTTTTTTGAATCTCTTTAGTCAATAGAAGAAAATTTCAGACAAAAAACCACAGATCCGTCAACAAAGCAAATGAATTGCGAATGTTTTCTCTTCATATACATAGAACAATGGTTGCCCCAATTTTTTACCGATTTCACGAATATTCACTGCGATGTCTTCAATGAAGATTTAATCACGAACTAATGAGGTCAACCAACCGAACTTCTTTTTCATATCTTTTGTATGCTAATCACATCTTTGTAGCCACCACTACCCATAAACAATGTATTTTGATTGCTTTTTATCTTTTGCGTCCAATGACTCTGTTAGCTTAAAGTCACACGACACGATGCGATGGTTTGGTTCAAAAGTAGTTCATTCGACAGTACCGCAAATGGAGCATTTACGCAAACTTATTTTTGATCAACTAATGAACTCATTTCGAATAGTCAAAATTCTATTGTTAAGTTTATACTCAAAAAAATTCTTGACTGTTCATTTGTTGCAAGCATTCCAGATTACTCTTAGGTACAGCAAGCATTTTCAGTAAAAAAAAAAAGGGTAAAAACTTTTCATGTATATCTCCTGTCCAAATATGAACGTAGTAGTTGAGAGGGGATACATTGGTTGAAAATTAAATTTTCTTCTTCCTGGGAAAATTATTGCAACAAATTATTAGATACCCCGGGCCGGGCTATAAATTTTTTCATGACGACACAGAGTCTGAAATATTCAACAAAACTCTTTTGGAAAGAACATTGCAACTATCTTGGCTGCTTCCGGTTCTTATACATATGAAGTAAGATGAACTTAAAATTCTTTAAGGTGTTTGCAAAATGGTCTAATGTAGTGCAAATGATGTCGTTCATCATTCGGACTTCTTCTCCATGTTGTACTTAGGAGTTTTTTATGCACATATTTTTAAGGCTACAAGAGTGCACACTTGATTTAGAGCGGTCTCGTTTCGTAAAATAAAATTTATCGTTTCACTTGGATAGTTTTTCTGTAATGCTGGAGAAATTTATTATTAGAGATTAATTTTTACCTGACGTATTCCAATCGATTTAAATATTTATTTAGACGAAAAATTATTTAAATAGTGTTTCAAGATAATTAGGCAGAATAAAACAAGGATTCAATGTGAATAACTCTGCAGATTTTAGGAAAAACAACTCAATAGCTATGTTCTTTTGTGCAGTTTTTATTCCAGAACAGTCAAATATAGATGAGCGCATTTTGTTTTGTGTTATGATTGGTTCATCTAATTTTCTCTTAAAAACTAGAGGATGCTGTGATCGTTATGTGAATACATTTTCTCAGTTTATTTACCTAGACATAAGATCCTGACCATATAAAAATAGTTTTACTGTCGAAAAGTTGAATGAAAATATCAACTTTCCACGTCAGTTTTTAATCATCTTTTCCAGGTCAGTTAATAGTTGTTAACTAAAATTATGTCATATTGCCACCTGAGTACATACGTGAAATACAAACCTTCCTCTCCTCAGACATTATTTTTGTGATCTTCTTGCTTTACACTGTTCAGTGGAGACAAAAAAATACAGCTAATATAGAGATTATTAAAGGATTGATCTGGTGTCATTTTATGGAATTCCTATGACATTACCCAGATGCCTAAATATGTCATTTTCTGATTGAACGATTACAATAAAATGACGAAAATTTGCTGACATCTTTGTAAACGATAAGATACAAATTATACCTACTTTATTTAAATATTTAATAAATGTTATCCCTAAGCTTGAAAAAGTTAAAATGTGGAGTGTACAAATCTCCCATTATCACTGAAATGTTATCAAAACAAACCACTAACCAGGATTTTTCATACCAGGTTAAAACAAGCAATTCAATAACACCGTTAAGTTTTGTCGTCATAGCATTTGGCCGATCCATCCCATATTAGTGCAGTCAACACCATGCCGTTGAGCTGCCTCTCACGGCGAATCAGGGGCGGCCCTTTCAAAAGCCTCCTCGATTTCGAGACAGGCTCCCAAGGTAAACAGTCTATGATCCAGTCCCCATTTAATAACCGTAGCCATTGAATGGAGAACCGTGTCACTTGATCTGCCTCTTCGGTAAATGTGCTGCTCATCCATGAGCCTCTACAAACATTTCAAAAGGAATGAGGAGAGTCTTGTGGTTCGGAAACTTTTCGTGCCTATATATGATGCCCTACCAGGCTTCGGAACGAAAAAGACCCTCACATTTCTCCATACATCAGGGACATATCCAAATGCGATACATGATCTTAAAATGGGATCAATGTGAGGAGCCATAGCATTACGCTTTCTGTCTTTAGAAGAACCGGAAAATTTCTGTTTGGATCCGGGGATGAAGGATGAAATTGACCATTTCACATTCTCAACATCAATACTGACACCTAATATCCAGTCATTTTACCTGAAAAAAAATCATATATTGGCTTCGACAATCATGCGGCGTTTGTAATCTTTTGCGCTGAACGGTGAAGAATGGACCTGTGTGAAAATAATGATGCATTTTTTACTGATTCTACTGAATTTATTGACACCACTGGCGGAAAAATAAAAGAACTTCTATCCTTAGGAGAATAGAGCTTAAAATGATTACAGAGTTTTTCTCAGACCACTGTTGAAAGAAAGATTCTTAGAGCTTGCATGAGACTCCATAAATAGGTCAACGGAAAATTCTTTCCCAATAGAGTAGTCTACGAGGCAGCCAACATCACGCCAATTCTGGAGTATCTATTTGAACTTGCGAACAAGCAAGTTCAAAAAATACCAAACCACCTAAACCCACTTATAAACAACCTGCCGGACGTTCTTATACCGGTAAACTTTAATTAGCAAAGCCTGAGGCTAGTAAAATCTATCATCGACATGATGATAGAATAAGTTCAGCCACGTTTACTAAGAGAGTGTCTCTGAAGATAACAAATGCCTTAGGAAGCATTTATTACTAAACTCTCCCAAAACTCCACATCCTATCCTCTCCTATCTCCTTTCCCCGCCCTCCTACTAACAATTAACTCCAAAAGGAGAACGACATGCAGTACGGCTGATATGGCGCATCAGCTGTAAACCAAAAGCCGACAGTGAAATAGAAACTTGAAAAGCTACAAAGGACAACTGTCAACAAGAGGGCAAGAGACGACATCAAATCGAACTGAAGACTAAAGTTATGCCCCAATGATGAAATGAAAACAAGAAAGAGAATATCGCGGGAAACTACACCAACCATAAAAAAAAGACACAAAACACACTTGACTTGAGTTGACTCTCAGACCACTGCTCGTTGAGGTGACACCTAAAGAAGATGGCCTTGACTGAGACTTCATCCCAGCGCTTCTGTCAGTATGCTCACGAAACCTCCGAGCACCTGATTTGCAACTGCGAAGCATTGGCCAGGCGCAGATTGCTTCAGTTCGACCATGCCTTTCCTCCACCAAACTACATGTGGAACCTCAATCCCAGAATGATTTTAGATTTTATTAACAGGCTAAACATAGAAAGGGAGTAAATTGAAGGGGGGATGGGGGGGGTGGGAGGGGGGAGGGGTCTCACAATAGATCTTTCAGGTCGCAGTGAACGCAAGGCTAACGCCGGCACATCTCTCCACAAACTTAATCTAATCTACTGATTTTTTATGTAGATATATACATATTTTGCCGCCATCTTGAAACATGGTTTAAATCGTGTTTTTTTATAAATACATATCTATATAGCTATCACTGACATATATAATATGGACTGACTACGTTCATAGAATTGCACTGCAAAAAGTGGGCTCACTTCTATATTGCTGACTCTTTCGGTCTAAGCACCAAGTACCAACTGAGAGGGAACTGTAAACAACAAATAAATAACTGGGTTCGTCGAAATAAATGTTTTAAATTAATTATTTGGGTGAATTAGTGATAAAAAGTGTTTTGCTTAAAGCAATATATTCATAGATACTCCACACACTCAAAAGGTTATATTATAATCGCTTTTCCAGCTGCACGCTCATTTTTTCAACTTCCCGCCAATGATTTTTTCAATGTTGGCACCGGCGTAAGAACTTTTTTTGACATTAGCAATTGAGCCCACATGAAATAGAAAGTTAATCAGTCCATATTATATATGTCAGTGATAGCTATGAATTCATTGTCAGAGTACTAAGACTCCAGACTCCTCAACACAGGAAATCTGGTCTACAAAAAAATCTTATTGTACAGCAAAATATAAATTCAAATTGAATTGAATTTTCAAATCCCCAATTTGAAAACGTTTATTTCAGACCCAATATTATATAAACTTCTTTTAGAAAATGGCACGATAGAACTTTGGGTTCCAAAATCATAATAACAACTGTCTAGAAGTAATAGACTTGATAAAGTCGTAATAGATACAAAGAAATTTAACTTTTAAAAAGTTTACCATATATTTATGTAGAGCACTTCACGAGAATCATCCCGAACCTACTTGACTCAATTTTCTGACTATAGATACAATTTTCTCTTTTTCCTTTTTTTTAACTTTTTTTTTTTATTACCTACTTAAAATTATCAAAAGTAACAGTTATTTTCAAACCCTGATTTTTATAATTAAAAGTTTCTCATTTCCAACTTTTTTCGAATATAAAACGTGAGGACATTCTCAGAAGTAGATCTAAAAAAAAAAACAAAAAACAAAAAATATATATGACACTTGACACCACATTTATGATTATTAATATTACCTCCACCACATTATATGTCATGATCCTGCGAAATGTTCCATAAATTATTTTTATATACCTCCGCTATAAAAATAACAATTAATTCTCACAAAAGCAGTAACATCTCCATCTTTCCAAAGGATCCCAGTTTTAAAAGGAGACGAGGTGGAGCAGAATATACAGGTTAATGTTTCTGTTCAGTCACAAGGGACCAGGTTATCCCCTTGTCTGCTGATGTTAAAACAGCTTTTAGTATGGAATTCAAGAAAAGGAAGCAACTTGTCATAAATCCCCAAAAATCCGTTTGAAGAGTTCTTCCTTTAACATATTCCTGCAGCTGAAGCTTACCACTTAAAGTTCAGCATCGTTTACATGTGGCACCACGTCTCGGCAAAAGAACTTAACCAGATACAGATGTGGCGTGCGGACTAAAAATTCGAGGGAGGGCGAAAGAACCGCCATCTCAGTAGATATTCATAGCGTATGATCCCATAAAAATTCATACAAATGACTAAACACGATTGTAACCGGGCGTAATATGCTTCTCGAAAGCATCTTTTTTTTTTATCGCCCAGCCTCACCACCTTAAGTTGGGCTCTTGGCCTATCTTTTTCCATGAAACCCAGATACAGATACAACCCTTCTTTACCTGCATTCGGTTTTTCTCCAGTATCTACCTATATATATACCATGTACCTTATCAAGTGCTTTATTCTGCTCAGTTACTTGTGTGACAATAACATGCTTCTTTCAGTGAGATTTACATTTTACTCGCATCCACTACCTCAACCCAAAACCAATCCGTGAATGGGAATGTGAAATATTTATGTATAGATGCCTCACTGCTACTGCTCTGCATATACTATCTACCTGTAAATACTCTGTACGAATTTCGTGACTGTTGAACGTGTGGCTGCAAAAAGTATTCTGCGGGATAACAATTCAACACGATGAAGTGTCCTGGTCCAGTCGTGGAATTGTTGTTGAGGACATCATTTGTGACAATCACCATGAGATCAACCCTCGAAAGTTAGTGGGAAAATTGTTAAACTTTTCTCCTGTTAAAAGTTTAACAATAACGACACCCTTCCCGCGATAACTTGTTCAGTACTCTGTGATCCCCTATAGGAGACCCCCTTGTGTAGTAGCTTAGAATATTTCGTACACTTATAGACAGGAAACTAAATTGCCCTTAAGTTAACATCTGACCCGCTGTGGGAATAGAGGGTGAGCTATTCTTAGGTGTTATTGGAAATGGGCACGAAGGATAACAAAAAGTCTTTCGAGGTTTCTTGTGAAATGATGGATATAATACCCTTGAGTCTAGAGCCTAGACCACGTAAGGATAAGGACAACAACGGGAGACGTTGTACTGTCGGAACTATGCGCTATATATAATGCAAATTTGATGTTTCTTAACCTCGCTCTTGAGTCACATTTGTTTTCCCTTCAGATGTCAGAAAGTGACATTCATTTTGAAAATTTTGAAAATTTAATTCTTCGATTATGAAAATGCTGAGAGAATAGACGGAAGACTGAATTTATTTATTTACATAGCGGAGGCAAATATTGCTTAAACTTGAGTTATTATGCTTGGAAAATAGTCTCAAGTTAACGTGATCATATGGTGGAGACCAACTATAAAAAGAGTAGACAGTAAACAGTAAAAATTTTACGTTAACTATTATGCTAGGTCTTTTTGAAACTTGAAGAGTGCACAGGCAGTTTCTATAATATACGCGAGGTCCAGACTTATCTTTCGCTTGTTATTTCTAGCTTTAAGACTATTGATAAAAAAGTTTTCAAGAATTGGAAAATATATTTGCTAGGGGTTTTACCTAATTCGTGTCCAATTGTGCTTAGATTCTTTTTTAGCTCATTTAAGGTTATTCACAGAGATTTCACTTTACTATGTGTGTTGTGTTAGGGATTTTTGGGTGAGGCCTCTCAGCACATGGAAATCCTATCTCCTGATCTACATAGATGTCCCATAAAAACTTACATAAGGATGCCACAGAAAACTTACATAAGTATGCCACAGCAAAAAACCGAAACAAAAGCAAGTGAATGTGTTCCGGAATAGAAAAAAAAGGGATGAAGAAATATTTCACTGTTTAATTTTTACCAAATATAAACAAAAAAGTGCAACAATTATAATAATTCATTATTCGACGTTCGCTATATAAATGTTTTGGGCAATAAAAACTATTTAAGAGCCGCTTTTCAACTATTTAGTATTACAATTAAATTCTTTTCAAAAACTATCATTCAAAAACGGAAAGGTCTACAAAAATTTCCGAGCTTGAAATGATTGCTCTTACGTTCTCCAGCTATCATCTATTCTATTTAATATATTGTTACATGCAACAAAAAGAAACTAGTGGTGACATCTACTGAAAATGAAGAGTAAACAAGTTCAGGTTCGGAGAATCGATGATGGAATCTTCGGGAAGGTTCAGTAATAGAATAGTCAAGAAGATTCTGGAATAGAATACTCCAGAAGAATCTGGAGAGTTTCTAGGATATAAATATAACAGTTGTCACCGCCAGAAAAATAGTCTTGTCTTAGACATTGCAATGTTAATAAGTGAAAGTAATAAAGAGGCGAAAGTGTTTGGATTAAGATAATTGAAAGTACAGTATTAGCGATAATTAAAGTTGAGTTGATTAATTGAAGGTTTGTGAACTATATAAGATTAGAGTAAAATAAAGAACTTGTATATAAAAAATTTAATATTGTGTCTAAAAGAACGAATCGAAGCCCACGCCCGCATCAATATGTTTGTAGAAAAAACAAGTAACAAGTTAAGTTAAAAATGTTCAGGACTGATTGTTTGGGGTTGTCCGATTTAACTCATTTTCGAAATTATATTTACTATTTCTATGAAAACGTTGTGTACAAAAATTCAGATCTCTATGTTGACGCGCTCTCAGACCGTGTCAAAATATATAGATAAAAACGAAATTTTTGTATGCAACTGCAACCGATTTGTACCATTTTCGAACTTAAATTTACAATTTTTTTAGAAGCCCGTGTGCAAAATTTCAGGTGTCTAAGTGAACGCATTCTCGAATTATCGTGAGGACAGACAGACAGACAGACGGATTGGCAGACGGCTGGACGAGTGGACGGGCATGCAGCAATCAAAATAACTTGTAATATTATGCTTGAGTGTCCAATCCATTTTGCTCTATCATCATTATTTCTATGACAAATCTAGGATACCCTATAGATCTAGGGTATAAAAATAATAATCTAAATAAGAAGAATTTAACCAAGTTTCATTTTAAATATAAAAACATTTGCACTGACAATTTAGTGATTAGGCCTTGGACTTAAGTTAATAAACGGGAGAATATTTCAATAATGAATTATGCTGCACGGTACTGTTGTAATAATCTCCGAAAAAATGTCTGGAAGGCGTTTTTCAGGTAAGTTGAAGTCCTCAAATTAAACTAGAAAGTTCCTTTTCCGTAAATACATGTAAAAGAAGTGAAAAAAGGGAAGGAATACAAAGATATCAAGATAAATATTCAAAATATTTCTTTATTTACGGTTCTTTGTTTTCAACTTTTTTTTTTTTTGTTCAATGTGTCAGTTTTAGCTCACAATTTTGTTTTATTTTAAATAATTACGCCAAATTCCCCTTCGAAGATATTTCAGATTTACTACTTCCATGAGGACAAATTGCACACATTTTCTCTTAAAAATCTTAAAATTACTTTCTCTTTTTATTTCTAATGGGTAAATCGTTAAATTTTTTAAATCCTTTATAGTTTAGTGAATTTTGAGTCCTATTTTTATTAAATAAGCCTAATCGAATATTTACATCTGCTCCTGTAGATATATTGGTAGACATCCCTTTCTAATTTTAAAAATGAAAAGAAGTACATTTTAAAGTTTCTAGCATCATTGTTATTGGCATATCTATTACACCTTAGTATTATGCGCATAGCTCTACTTTTAAGCTTTTGAATTCACTCTAACTTTGTCTTTGTGCACAGAAATAGTATTGAAGAGCAATACTCAAAATGAGGTTTTATTAAAACCTTATATATTTTAATTGCACTCAATATCGATAAATTGCTTCGAATTCTTCTAAAATAGGCGACTTTTTTTCCAATTTTTTTTACAAATATCATCAATGTGTCCATTAAAGCTTAATTTGTTGTCAATAATAATCCCCAGATACTTAATTTCACTCAAGCACTAAATTTTTTCATCATCAATTTCTAAGTCGTCATTATACTACGTACTATTTATGGCCATAAATTTAGTTATTTTAACATTTAATTTCAGTTTATTCTTTCTCAGCCATTCACTTAATATATTTAAATCAATTCTTAAATCGTTACTGATTCTTTCTACATCTTTACCAGTTACAAACACCAACGCATCATTAGCAAAAAGTCTAATTTTTGAATGCCTCAACGCACTCTTAATGTCGTTTATATATACCAAGAACAATAATGTACCCAGGTCGCTTATCATTTTTCCATTGCACGTAACAATATATACATATATAGTGATAAACAATTTAGACAGAGATGATACATTTACTCATCTCCTCCTACCCATGAGAATGGATACCGTGATTGAATTATTACCATGTTAGAATAACAATGTTTTACTCATAAATGCTAATTCAAAAATTACCAACTTTTCAAAACAAAACTTTCTCACTTCTAATAGGTATTATTTATACATATAGTTTTCAACAAATATTGAAATACCCTAATCATACATTCCTTATTTTTTTAGTTCAAAACATGTTCCTTTTCCAACATGTTCCACTTCGCGTTATCAGGGACACCATTTTCCACTTTCTAATGAAAGACTATAATGCTGGTAGAGCAAAATGGGTTGGACACCCACATATTATTCAAATTTTTTTTATTTTTTTATTTTTGCATATCTATCTGTCCGTCTGTCCATCTTTTCGTTCGTCCGTCCTCACGATAACTCAAGAACGCGTTCACTTAGAGAACTGAAATTTTGCACACGGACTTTTTAAAAATATGTAATTATAATTCGAAAAATGGGCAACCCCTTCTTGATGATGCCGTATAAAAACTGAGGATTTTGATTTCGAAGTTTGATTGTTGAAATGGTTTTTGGCATATATTTCTTGAACGGTTCGTCGAACAGTAAAAATTATTATAACCAATTTGATAGGATTTCATATTTTGAAGTATTTTTAAGTACAATAAAAACACCATCAAGAAGGGTTTGCCCGTTTTAGCCCTTTTTTGAAATTATATTTACTGGTTATAGGAAAACACTATGTACAAAATTTCAGCTTTCTATTAAGCATTGTCCAAATATATAGTGAAAAACGAAATATTAATATATGGCAACCCTATGAAACAGTTACCCGATTTATCTATCCCATTTTCGAACTTAATTTTACCTTTTTTTTTATAAAAGCCCATGTGCATAATTTCCGCTCTCTAAGTACACGCGTTCTCGAATTGTCGTGAGGACGGATGGATGGACGAACAGACGGACAGAACGACGAATGGACATGCAAAAATCAAAATAACTTCTAATATCATGCGTGGGTGTCCAATCCATTTAGATCTACCATCATTATTTTTAGGTGTTACAAAAAGAATGAAAAACTTAGTATACCCTATGATTTCATCTAAGGTATAATAAAGTAAGTAAAAAACGAGTTTTCAAACAAAGCTGAGGCCAAGCCGCATGAAAAAGTAGAAAATAAACTTTTCTTCACACACAGAGGTGGACTCAGATTTTATTCGCTGACAATCACCGATATATTTCAGTATGATCAATCAGAGGTAATAAGTGATTTGATTCATGAAGAGAAAGAATATTCAAGAGAAATGTCCCAACCAAAAATCTGAGTCCACCTCTGACATTTCTCTTGGATATTCTTTCTCTTCATGAATCAAATCACTTATTACGTCTGATTGATCTTACTGAAATATATCGGTGATTGTCAGCGAATAAAATCTGAGTCCACCTCTGTGTGTGAAGAAAAATTTATTTTCTACTTTTTCATGCGGCTTGTCCTCAGTTTTGTTTGAAAACTCGTTTTTTACTTACTTTATTTTCTGCCTTTTTCACGTTAACTAAATTGTTATTACGTACTGCATGGAGATATTTTAAAACAATTTTATGACGGCTGAAAAGACACTGATTTACCAGTTTTTCAAAAAATTTATTCGAGTATCAAATCGTTGAAGTACTGCAATGGTTTTTATCTGAAATTCAAATTATGTTTTAAACAGCGCTTTTTAGCTGTATTCCAACTTGATCCCATATAACACGAATTTTCCCGATTTTCCATGTTTTCCACGGACTTTTCCTATTACTATGAATTTTTTTAAAAAATTTACATGAATTTCCTTGATTTTTCATGCAAGTTTCATGATTGGTGAAGAGATAGAATTGATGCCAGTAGGACGGAAAAAAATGATTCCGCATAGCTCATAAAACTTTTTTGTCGGAAAATTTTTCGGAAAAGTCGGAAAATTTTCCAAAAAAATTGGTCATCTCTTAAAACAAATAATTTCATTAAAAGTGTCAAAATAGTCGAAAAATATATTTTTCTGAAGAAAAGGAAAATTTCACACAAGTACCGAAATTGCTTTCAAGAATCTCCAGAATACTTATCACCTAAAACTATTGATGAAACAAAATTTAGGGAAATGTATAAGTATAAGCGATGTAGAAATAAAAAAATTACTTACACAATGAAAAGTGAAAATATTATTGTAAAACCATTATAGTCTTATGCCGACAGAAAGTTGTCGGGGTTTTACGTGAGCACCTAGCTATAAGCCTTACAGTCACGGCAATCTTACTGCACGAATTAGTAGACAATCAGCGCCCTCAAGGGGCAGAATATGTTATATTCTGACTCAAGAGTACCAGTTCATGGCATTGCATGCTTGATATTGGACTTACTGGTCAAAGCGAGACCTCTCTAAAATCTTTACCGATCTTTGGGTTACGGCACCCGCTTGATTTATCGCAACTCCACGCCGAAAGCAAATCCTCTAAGAATACATTAATAAGCGACCATCCTTCAGATCCTCGAACGCAAGAGACATACTCTTCTTTTCTGTCCGCCTATGTCGTGCAGACTCAGACAATCTCTCTGTGCCCGCATATATGCCCCCCACAGCCACAACGATGCTCGCACTACTAATTCAGCATTATCCGGGGGTCATCAACTCCGTAGTACCAAGTTAGCAACGTCAGCTACCCAAATGGTAAGGCTTCGTATAACATGACCATAAGGTCAATAGTACTCCCATTGGTATATCTGCATGTAGATATCTTTGTAGTAATGGAACTGGTTACTCCATTCGGGCCTAAGATCTTACTAGTAACGTCTAAAAATATTTATACATATCCTATACAGGCAAACACAAACCTTAGTAGGCGCTGTCAGCGAGGACCCCACGAAGGTTAAGATATGCCCGATTCAAGAGTGGAGAGGCTAAAAGATTTACACCAATACTCTTATAGCATACAAAGTATACTAGTTATATAAGCTCTCGATTTCTAATAGTCATCAACCACTACTTAACATTCAACTACTTTTCCATGAACAACTTACTGCTTGAGATTTTATTATTCTGACCTGCATGAGCACTAAAGTTCTTTGTATAATGACTGTAAGCGCACCGTCGCCATTTATACTCTACTACAGTACCCACATAGTTAAAAATATCATATTTTATTTAACAATCAGATCGCGCATGTGAGCACTTAACTTCTTTGTACGTGACATAGGCCTAACTCCAGGAGCAATCGTACCCTACTACAGTACCCACGTTGGAACATCCAACGCTATCTTCCACACAACAAAATTTTTCCGATGATTTTCCCGCTTTTCCGGATTTTCCATGGAGTTTTCCACAAAAGCAACTTTATGCAACTCATTTCGCTCTACAACTTTGTCTTAGGTTGCAAAACGCTCAAACGCTTCCTTGGTCGGAAAATGTCCGGAAAAGCGTTTTACATTTTTTTACGTTTTCACCATTGTCGGAGAGAAAGTAATGATGCCAGTTGATAAGGAACTTGCTCCTGCATAATTTAGACAACTTTTTTACCGGAAAATTTTCCGGAAAAGTCGGAAAAACCGGAAACTCTTCATTTTTCCTGAAACGGATTTATCACTAATCAAATTTGTACCAAATTTTCAAATGATTTTTTCCGATTTTCCGGGTTTTCCATGGAAATTTCCGGTTCAAATTTTGATAGATTCAATTGTCACGCAACATGAACCTGCGTGCCAGCTCACTGTGATGACGAAAAGTGGGTCTACGAGAGTGTCGAAAATAGTAGAAAATAAATATATAAATAAATATACAGACAAACGAATTCGTGTACGAGTTAAAGGGACGGGCTGGCCTCAAAAATGTATTTCTATGGTTGCTCACCTCATGAGAAAAAAGGGGAAACTTTTCAAAAAGGATGAGGTTTTGTTACGTACATTTTCTTTCATAAAAACATAAACAATATAAGTACCTAATTAGTGGAAGGAGACAATAAATAAATCTCCTTGCCACTTTCTTACTCATAAAATCAAAAATCCTCTTTGTAAATTTACTTAGGTAGGTACATACATACATAAATAGCTTATCCTGAATTGAGAAATTTGTTTTCTTTGATGGGTGTGCTTTTCATCAAATAGTATAGCAAAAATTTCACTGTTTGAATTTTACTAGCTAATTAAGCATGAGATAATTAATTGCACTTTGTCCTTATTAACGATCTATAACACCTCAAAAAGTCATCTCTGTCTCTCAATTAATGTTCTTATCAAAATTTGATGTTTTTGTCAATAGGATAAATGGCTTTCTTTTGTGCTTTACAATTTTACCTCCACGGCCAGCTCGCTACTCGTATATAACCATCTATTTTTATAATTAATACCACAGAATAGCAAAAACAACACTTAATATCATTAGCAGCTGAAATTTCACGTCAGAAGCCAATTATATAAGAGATACCTCCATTTAGTTAGAAAGACGAAATATTTCACTAGAATTTTACATGGGGGAAGGTACCTCTACCTCTCTTAGATGATGACTCTATGGGTAAGATACAAAGGACCACGAATGAATGCTATTTAATCCTTTGTTATTCTTAGAAATCTTTTCTCTAATTTTCCGTTTTTCTTACAAGATAGAAAAATGATTCTTATAGACGGGGCGCCGCATATGTATAATATAATATTATTCTTTTGGGGGGGGGGGGGGGGGACACATTGCATAGCTTTCCACGTTAAAAAAAAAATAACCACAAGATTAATCCGAACACATTATAAAAAACAAACGTATATCCCTCATCTCATAATATGTGTCTAGAACAAATTGACACATCTAAGCTGCACTTTATACAGGAGTGCTGCTGAATTAAGTGTATGTTTCCATATTGTTGCGATTGTTTTTGTTCTTGGTGTAATAGAAAATTTTCAATTGTCACATATAACCATTATGTATAGACAAGGAAAATGTTAGTAAAATGACAAAAACAAAAATTTGAATTTATCAAAGCACATCTGAACGTATTATATTCACTCTTCCTCTCTAATATCTTGGACATATGGTACCTATATTATTACTTGAATACTTTCGTCCTTTTTCCGAGTGTAGGTATACATGGAGTGGAATATTTCAAAACGATATAGAAGACGATTGCTCATTAAAAATTTTTTAATGAATCACAGTACAGTAGCATTAATGGTTAGAAGAATTCGTCTCCCACGGTCTCGTCTCAAAATGTTCACCAAATGCTAATTAATAATTCAACAGCATCTGCTAGGCAAAACCAAACCAGAGACATCTATTAGCCAAGGACAATCACTGGAAGTACCATCTATCTGTCTGTCAGTCTGTCCGTCGCACTCAACTACAATTGCCGGAAAGACGCTACGGATTTCAACGAGACTGAGGCTTGATTACGAAAAATTGTCATTTTTATCACATTTTCATATAACATTCCGTAAGGGTTATTATCTTCACATTTAATGTTTTCAATTTTTCGTAAGTAAAGCTCATTCTCGTTGAAATACGTAGTTTTTACAACTATTATAATTGAGCCTTATCTCTCTATCCGCACGATAATTCCAAAACGCGTTCACTTAGGCCCTTCGCAAACGGAGCTACTCAAAAAATAGTATAAAGTCATAAAAATTTATTTTAAGTTTCCAATTATTAATTTGTGCGTCACTACCTATACATTTCAATGGAATGCCGCTCACGGCGCTACTAGGTGGTAATCAAATTGCAACGCGTTCGTAATTAGTAACTTACGACTCGTCGGGTTTATCTCCAGGCCATCAGATACAAACCGGTTTCCTCAGCACTCATGCATTTTCTCATATTTGTATTCGTCCTTTGAAGAGCCAGGAGCAACAATTTGCACCAAATCAAGGTAAGGCTCCTTAGACAGTCTATAGACTGCTAAAAACGTTGTATCTGTTTAATGCAACTCATTTGCCGCGACGAATAGTCTGCAGTTTCTATTACTTTCAACTTAAGGATGAATCCAAAATCTTCTTTTCTTACGTCTCCTGTACTGATAATAAAAATCTTTTCGTCAAATGATTCACTCAACATTATATTAAATTTAATTACTTCAAAAACTTCAAGGCCGTGACACATTGAAAGCAGAATTTTTTTCTGAAAACATCCAACTGTTCGAGCACTAACAAATTGAAAGCAGAGGCAGCGGCAGCAGCAGAAGCAGAACTTGAAAATTGATAAAATCTCAAAAATTCTATTCTGCTCAGTACTGCCAATATAAAAGAGCTAAAATTCTTATTTCATTGTTGGCGTCCTTTCTTTTAGAAGTGTTAATGCGAGAAAAACAAAATGTCAATGGAAGAAAGTTTTTATTAATTTTGTTAGAATAACAAATTAATTAACAATTAAATCACGCTTTTAAAAATTATAACACATTACACGTGTAATTGACAAGTAACTGTTTTCTGCTTCAGCTTTCAATGTGGTTGACAAAGCAAAAATATCGGATTTCTATTTCTGTCGTTGCTTTCTGCTTTTAATGTGTCACGGCCTTGAGACTTGGCTTGCTACTGAAGTAAAGTGATCCGAGTTCCATCAGTTATGTAGCTCCGAGTGCGAATCATCAGATACTAACCAGTTTGGAACTTCGATCACCAACCAGTCCGTAACAACTGAGTAGCTTCATGCGCGAAGGGCCTTAAGGTGAATTCTTTTCAACAAAACCAAATAGGCACTGAACTGAACCAGAAGCTGTCAAATCTAAACCGAACTTAGCACTGTCACTAACGGGGAGAACTGAAAAGAATGCAAGGAAATAGAACACCCGAAAATGGTCGTCCTTTATGATTTTAATAAAAAAAAATAAACCACTTTAACAAAATATCCACACATCCACACTTTAATTACAAATAGTTTGATTTGACGTTTAGTTTCAAACCATAACCACAAATTTTAATGTAACAAGAAAGCTTAAAACCGGTGCAGAAACTGAACACAAAACCACGTGAAAAAAAACATACGTTCGGAACCAGTTCTGTATCAGTGTGGTGAAGAAGACACTTAACATTTAGGAACCGAACGAATTACGGTTCAGTTCAAGGTGCTGAGATATTTGCACACGGGCTTTTTAAAAAAAATAGAATTTAAAAAGCTAGAATTGGTCTAAGATCAAATCTTATGATACCCTAGATGAATGCCCGTATGAAATTTCGTATTGTCACCCTTTTGTGCAAGTTTAATTTATGAAGTGGTTTTTCGCATATATTTCTAGAACGGTTTGTCGGATAGAAAAAATTAATATAACCAATTTTATAGGATTTCGTATTCTGAAGAAGTTTTTAGTACAATAAAAATGTCTTGGACTGATCGTTTTCACAGTATATGTAATAAATCTAAATTTTTATATGACAACATCAAGAAGCAGTTGCCCGATTTAGTCCATTTTCGAAATTTTATTTGCTAGTACAATGAAAACACCATGTACCAAATTTCAGCTCTCTATATCGATGCGTTCTCAGGTAGTGTCCAAATATACAGGGTGTCCCAAAAATAGTTATAATCGGAAGTCTGGAGGTAGAGCGTCCCTCGGGGAACCCAAATCACCCCCATGTATATTCTACGGTTTTTTGTAGTTTTCGAGTTATTACAAATTTTCGAGATTTTTCTCTAATTACGTGTTGTAAGATAATTTTGGTCATAGCGATCGAAGAAAGTGAGATAGGCACTTATTTTTTTTTTTTTTCAAATTAGCTTAAGAGTGCATCTGTTGTATTTAAAAACATTTATTTCAATACACTTCACCAGGAGCTAGTTTATTGTAAATAATGTAGAAATTTGGCAGATTTGTCGAGTAGATTAAGAGCGGCGGAAGAAACATCAAAAGAAACAGACAAGCACTCAATCGACTGAAAGTGAATTTTTTCCGCCGTTGTCGGTTATGTGTCGAAAAGGAAGGTAGACATTTTGAAAACTTTTTGTAATTTTTCACAATAAAATAATTAGTTTAATTTAATTTTCAGTTTTACTTGTTCTTACTTCCCAATTAAAATTGTTAAATTTTACACTTAGTACAATCGGAATCGAAATTTATGTATGATGCCGTTGAGATAACTTGATAAAATTTGCGCCATGTAAAGTCGATGAACTAAGGAAATTTTTAAACTAGTTTCTAAAAAAAAACTATGGAACAAATACAACAGATGCACTCTTAAGCTATTTCGGAAAAAAAAATTAGTGCCTATCTCACTTTCTTCGACCGCTATGACCAAAATTATCTTACAACACGTAATTAGAGAAAAAACTCGAAAATTTGTAATAACTCGAAAACTACAAAAAACCGTAGAACATATATAGGGGTGATTTGGGTTCCCCTAGGGACGCTCTACCTCCAGACTTCCGATTATCACTATTTTTTGGGACACCCTGTATAGTGGAAAACGAAAGTTTTGCATGACAACCCCACGAAGAAGTTGCCCGATTTGTCTCATTTTCGAACTTAATTTTACTTTTTTTTTAAAGTCAGTGTATAAAATTTCAGCTCTCTAAGTATACGCACTCTCAAGTTATCGTTCGCACAGACGGACGGACAGACGGACGGACATGCAAAAATCAAAATAACTTTTAATATTATGCGTGGGTGTCCAATCCATTTTGCTCTACCATCATTATTACGAGGTGTTACAAACGGAATGACAAACTTAGTGTATTCTATAGATTTCATCTAGGGTATAAGAATGGGACAAATCGGGAATTCCTTCGTAGGGTTGCCATACAAATATTTCGTTCTTCACTATATATTTGGGCACTGCCCGAGAACGCGGAACGTGGAGATCTAAAATTTACACGGTGTTTTCATAAAAATTGTAAATAAAATTTCAACAATGCCTTAAATCGGGCAACTCCTTCTTTGTGTTGCCATACAAAACTTAAGGTTTTCACTTTATTTAACTTTTATGTTCATCTAGGGTATAAATTACTGGTCTCAGATCAATTGTAACTTTTCATTTGATTTTTTTTAGAAATTAACATCAATTTTTTTCTTTATAATTTTTATGTGTTATTGAAGGCCGACAACGGATGATTGGGCAACTGACAGTTTTTATAAGCGGAGACACGTAGATAAACAATAAGCATTCATTTTTTGTTTTTTTTAAATGTGCAGAAAATGTTTCGGCAGAACTTTTATTCACTCTTGATGGTCAACAGCAGTTGTTTTTAGATACAATACTTTCATTCTGTGTCGGCCTCCAATAATAAAAATTCTAAAGAAAAATTTTACAATGAGTTTCTAAGAAAAAAATTTAGTTTTATTAGTTTTGTTTAATTCGGTGTATTAATAGAGACATCTTTTATGTAATACAGAAAAGTTTCTGGAGATATCTACTACAGTCTATAATCAGTGTTTATTATTAGTTTGGCTATGCCCAAACTTTGATTGACTGTAACGCGTTTGAATTCCAGCATGCCTTTTTGTTTTTCTTAAATAAAAAAAAACAAAACAAATTAAAGTTAAAAATTTAAAAAATTAAAAACTAAAAAAAAATTTAAAAATAAAAAAACTTCATAAATTTAAGGGAAGAATCACGTTCTAAGAACGACAAGTTTTTCAATTTGTGTTTATTAAACAAAACAACACGTCATTAAAATTAATTAATAGAATCATCGCCGTATCTTAAGAAAGTGAAGCTTATGTATTAGGTACATCGGTTACATGGTAACTATAGAGAAATAACTAATTCTTAAGTAACTATCTGCTACTGGCAAAGATTTCTATTTTATCTATAAATACTAATATTTTACCAATTTACATTCAATTATTTTACAAAAACGACACTAATTTCCATTTCATTTTATAAATTAATTTACGTACGCCCTTCCCTCTATCCATACCGTACGCAGCACTCATTGATCGAAAAAGTTTAAAAATTATATAAAAAATGCAACAAAGTAATCAGCGTCTGTACGTCTAAAGCAACAAAATAAATCGCAAATTGTTTGCCAAAATATCAGATTTTGCCACCAGCCATTGAATCCCATCATATAAAGGATGAAAAAAATCTGACACATGTGAACTGGTCCAGGGATGAAAATCATCCCTTGACATATATAGTTTACATTTTATGCATCTTTTATGAGTCCCCTTTCATGATACCTTTCCGTTACGGATTTTTTATTCATTCACCAAAAATAACCCTTCAGACTTCCTGTAGTCGCACCATTCTATGGTATGTACTATACATATAGTATACTAGGAATGGGTTAGGAAGCGATTCCAATGTCCTGAATAATTGAAGAAATCGAATGATTTCATCCTTTGACTGCGGATAAGAATGTGCGGTTTTTATAGCAAGGCGTCTAGAGATTATTCAGGACATCATATAGACTCTATATATATAGGATAAATCTAAATCACAGTTATACATATATTACTGTTATATTACTGTTATATTTCCGGTGAAAGTTTTTACATGCACGAGTCTGCAACAAGGGAGTAATCAGTCGATAGTTTAAATATTGCACACCTTCCTTAACACTTCCAGTTCATAGCTAGCAATGCTATTTCTTTCTGTTTTTACGACGAGCACCATTTGAACTTGAATAAATGCAACAATAGGGTGCCGTAGATGGGATCATAAATTTTGGCTACAGGAGAGAGAAAGGCGAATCATCTTAAGTTCTGTAAATTTTTAACATGAATACCGTCTTGAGCTTATTCTATCTTGGAAAATATTGGAAAAACGTGGAATTGCATAAAGGCGAGCACTGTGCAGACATTTGCTTATTTGAAAAGGAAGAGTAGCTTGGAAATCGATTTTTTTTTTCAAAATTTAAATTAAATTAAATTGGGAGCGACTAACACTTTTTTTTTTTGTATTCAAATTTCTAGCTATAATCCATATAACACAAAATTACCCATTCTTTTCCTATAGATCCCATAAATTTCCCGGGAAAATTGGAACCGAAAGGGATTTCTCACGGACAGTTTATATAACCTATTTCCTATTTACATACCACGGACATATTTGTGTTGTACGGCTAGGTTAGGTAAAGTTAGATTAGAGTGGTGGCCATCGAAAAAATATCAACCTCACTTAGACCATTTATGGTCCATATTCTGATGCCACCTAATTGGGACCTTGCGTGGAGTATATTCCTCAAATTTAGGAGGTGCGTTGAAACCAAACATAAGATTTATTGAACTTTACCAGATCCTCCAATTCGCAGAAAAAATATCTATTAAACGTATTCCTCCTGCACATAGCAAGGTTGGAGTATTCACACAGGAGGTGTCGGACAGTCTCAACTTCCTTCTCGTCCATTGCATGCAGCTTGCATGCGCTCAGCATGTTTGCCAAGAGGCGGTGTCCGATGATAACTGCAGTAAAATTACGCACATTATTGCGGTCCCGCTCAGGAGAGATTCAGCCTTCCCAAAACATATATCGAGCCACCACAGCTCTCTTGAGATCGCGCATGTGGTCAGTTTTCTCCATCTGCGATTTTCCAGGTTAAAAGCCTGTAAATCTAATATCGTCTTTCATGATTATAGAGATCGACTAATTGATTCCTCCACTAGCCATACATTCATAGCGGGATCTTTTCTGGCCAGATCATCAGCTGCCTCGTTCCCTGGTATGTCACTGTGGCCGGGAACCCAGCACAGAATAGAATTAGGCCCAATCTACATCGAGATCTACACGCTACAAGCACCAAATTTCAGTTTGCACATATGGTGTACCGTAGAAACTGCTACATAGAGAACTTCAAGCTACATGGTGTAGCTACATGGACTGACTCTTGTTCATATGAATACGCTGCAATAGAGTTTTGTGTAGCTATCAGCTTATAGCGTGTAGCTCTCGATGTAGATTGGGCTTAACTTTGTAGTTAGCACCAAGTTTTCCGAGCTCACCATTGAACCATTGAACTAGAGGCGATCTAATGGTGCTCAAGTCCAGAGCTTTGATTGCAGCTTGGCTGTCAACACAAATCCTGATAACTCGATCGCTGGGTAGGGGTACATCATATATTGTTTCCAGCAGCCTTATTGTTTTACTGATAGCTAGAACTTCCGCTTGGAACACACTACAGTAGTCCGGTAGGCGGTACGATTCTTGTATTTAACGGAATGCTGAATATATCCCGGCTACCACTCCTACATCCATTCTCCAACCATCTGTAAATAAAGACAAATCTGTCAGAATCAGAGTCATTTACTGCATTAACATGACTATTGAAGTACTTTGTATACATTTTTTACTACATTTCTACCATCACAGTCAGGATTTGATTTCTCTTGGGACTAAACTTAAAAGTTTTCGATTGCACTGTTTGTATTGACCCAGGTCAGATCAGATTTTAAATTATCCATGAAAAATAAAATCGTTTCTTTTGTCTATTTACCTGTTAAAAGGAGAAAACCTTAAAACATACGTTTCCAAGCAACTATTCATCTGCCAGGAACTCACAGATGTATATACATACTTATATGGATGGACCAGCTCGATTTCTACATACATAACGTTCACATCTCACTCTAAGTGACACTGCATTACCTCGCATGGCATACATTTGTCATCTAATTTTATCTTGTTTTGAGCATGCAAGAAAAAAGCGCGCTTTTCACACGATTCATCATTTCTTAATTTTATTTATGTAGCACGGGTGGTGTCTATATAATATCCTCTGAGAGCATACATCATGATCACGGGGAAAGAGGGAAACCATTGTTTCTTTCACAAAAACAAAAGAATAAAAAAAAAACCTAAAGCAAGCAAGCATTGGTGCGCGTGAATTTAAAATATTTTGAATTTTATTTTCCATAGGCCCTATACAAATGCCACCGCCTGCGACATGCATGCCGTGGAATGGAATGATGGCAAGTTATCCCGCATTGTCAACTCACACCCACCCACCTTGTGGTTGTTTGCTTGTTTTGTCCTTCCTTGAAGGAGTACTTTTTCTATTGCAGGCAAGCAGGCAAATATTAAAAATTTATCACTTCTGGAGTAAAGTTGTGTTGTGCTCCCAGTGAAAATTTGATGGAACATCTAGAAAGAGTGAGGAGGAACAACTTGTGAGAATGATCCGATAAGAAAGTCCTTTGCATATTACATAAAACATATATTCTAGAATGTGGTAAACTTTAAAAATGGCTTGGGAATTAAATTTAGATAAGACGAACGTCGGAAATTCTATTTAGAATATGGGAGGAGGGGTGATTGGGGGAAACAAAAGTATCATTAAAAGCTGATGATTATGACTGATGTTTTGATATGGAATTAAGATTGAGTAATAGTTAAAGTTAGATAGAGTTAGAGTATACCGAATTAATTAATTTACTTATTTATTTATTTATTCCTAGTCTACAGTTTATAAATCAATAGACCATGTTTATGCTAAAACTAAAATAAGATAAATAAAACTACATAAATCAAAGAGCATCAACTTAAAATTAACGTACCATTCTGGTCCTTATACATATATTCCTCATCTACGTAATGACCTACACATCCAACTAATAAGTGAATGGGCGTGTTGTTAAACTAATGTCGATTTCCATTGATATTATAAGAAAAGTGCACGTCAATCAATGAAAAACGAGTTCAATGGAACAACTTTTGACGCGATGAGAATGTAATAGTAGCTCATATCCGTGTAATTTGTCAGATTGAAATTTTCTGGAAAAAATAACATCACGAATAACATAAAAATTATGAAAATTGTAATTTAAAAGATTTCGGTGTGATTGCGTGGATGAATTTGGTAGAGTAACAGTTGAAGATTGATATGTTATGCTCAATGACATTCAGTTGTGCCATTTCTCATGTAGATGTGTGCGTTTTTCGGTGAGACACTGCAGATTTTTCGGGTGTAGCACCAGACTCATTTGACGTACACTTTTTCCAGCAGTGCAGGTCAATGGAACGATTTCGATGTAATACTGCAAGAAAAGTGTAACACTGCTGCTAGCAAACGTGATCAATGGAAATCGGTATAAGAATTTTTCTGCATGTCAGGCAGCTGTCAACTGTACTATCTGAATGTGATTGAGACTGATACCGATTTCCATTGATCACGTTTTTATAGCAGAAGTGTTACACTTCTCTTGTAGTGTTACACCAAAATGGTTCCATTGACCTACATCAAAACACCCCTGGTGTTACACTCGAAAAATCGGCGGTGTTACAATGGAATACGCACACATCTACATGAGAAATGTCACAACTGAATGTCATTGAGCAGCATATATACAACCATTACTCCACCAAATTCATCCGGAATTACGCCAAAATCTTTTAAATTACAATTTTCATAAATTTTACGTTATTTTCCCAGGAAATTGCAATCTGCCAAATTACACGGATATTATCTACTATTAAATTCTCATCGCGTCCAAAGTTGTTCCATTGAACTCGTTTTTCATTTATTGACGTGCACTTTTCTTAAAGTATCAATGGATATCGACATTAGTTTTAAAACATTTGACAGCTCATATCGTTTTGGCAACTATGTATCTGTATAAACTTTTCAAATAAACCAGATATTAACATTTCTGAATTGTATTAAGTTATTTTGGATGAATCTAATATGGAAAAAATGAAAACACTTCTTTTAGACGAAAGTATAGCTCTTCTAATTCTGATGGTGAGATTGTATTATGGATCAAATGACAAAGAATGGAGGATTGTTATACCTTTTTATATTTCGTTCATATTAAATAAATCAAAATATTATAAAACATTTCTCGTATTTTTATTTAATATAAATAAAGGCACTTTTCATCTTCAAAAATGAAATACATAATTTGTCAGAATGATACAGAAAGGGCAGCTTTTCGTTCCAGTTCTTCGCAACCTTCATGGTCACTATTATTTTTTTAACTTTCCGGTAAATTGGGTACTTCTGTAACACCGAACAGACTGCTGTAATATTTCGAATTTCCACCTATTAAAATAATTTACTAGTGTCATTTTAAATATTTTAAAATGAAAACAGTAGTTTACATTGCTCTTGCAGCATATCATATATAAAGTCTTCTATCTCGACAGTATGGCTTTTTCCATTTACTACCCCCATTAAATTCAATTTTACGATTTTTCAGATAAAATTTTCTAAATAACAAACTTTTTTAAACCGCACGATTCTAATGAAAGTAAACACGCACACATATATAGTATATATCAAGATAATAAAGTACGTTCGGATCTTAGATCATACTATATAACAAAAAGGATAGGCTATGAGAAAGAAAAACTTAAGCATTAATCTTCATGTGGTAGAACGGTATCGATGTATCCGTTTTAGTCATGGAAGTAGTAAACTACGATATTTTCACAGCAGGCATATAATTTAGTGATTAAAACTTTATTAAGTATATTGAAGAAAATCAATAGAAGAGATCCCATTATATCGCAAAATTTTTAAATTAGTTTTATAATTTATAATTTTATAATATTTTTATAACATTTTAAATTTTTAACAATTTTCCTAGTGCACCGTTTATTTTTTGGCAATATTTTTTAGTATTGTCTACATATGGCTGTTGTAACTTAAGACGACAGACAATGACAAATCATTTTTAAACAAATAAACCGGCATTGGAAAATGTTAATTTTTTTTTCCATGGCTATTTATTTTTATAAATATTTCACTGTTATTTTTTTTAACACTGTAATTATTGAAAGAATTAAACTTGCCTGAAAAATGATTTCGTAGGAAAATATCTCCGGTTGTTTCTACAGTAGAGCACAGAGCACGTCATCACGATAATTCAAGATTCCGGAGTCTCGATATATAAAATCTCGTTCACGAAACAATATTTCACTATTATATTACACGAATATTAAGTGTAAATCACTTCTAATTACTTGTATAACACAAAATCACTAAATCAAATCCAAGCTTGTTTTCATAAAATCTGAAATTTCAGAAATAAATCAGAATTGTCGAACTGACAAACAACAAGGTGACACCCATTTTGTCATTTCCCCTCCGTGTCGCAAAAAAAAAGCGCTTATCACACGCACACGAATTTTGCACAGCATAGCCTATCCTTTTTGTTATATGATCTAAGGTTTGGATCGCCCTGGATTGCCTTTATAGAAAAATTCTTAAGGCTGAATTTAGCAACACGTGACGTTTAAGAAATTCGGACTTTTACAACACTTTTGTCTTGAAGATCTTAAAGATTCTTAGTTTAGCAACATGCCGGATGTCTTTTATATGCAGATGATTCAAAAAATTTTAAAGTTATTGAGACACATAAGGACTGCATATCGTTACAGAGAGATATTCTTACTTTAGAGAACTGGAGACAAGATAATTTATTACCGTTGAATATCTCCAAATGTAAGACAATAACCTTTTCTAGAAAGACTAATACATAATTACCATTACAAAATTTGTGATATCTGTCTTAATAATCAGTATACGTTCACATGAATTCTTGAGTACTTACATATTGACTACATACAGAAAAAGTCATATTCTTTCCGCAAACTTTTAAAAAACAAGTAAAAAAGCTAGAATTGGTCTAAGACCAATTCTTAGGATACCCTAGATGAATGCCCGTAATTTCGTATGGTCACCGATCTATTCAAGTTTGATTTTGAAGTTGTTTTTCGCATATATTTCTAGAACGGTTTGTCGCACAGAAAAAATGATCATAACCAATTTTATAGGATTTCGTATTCTGCAGAAGTTTTTAGTACCATAAAAATGTCTTGGACTGATTGTTTTCAAAGTATACGTAAAAAACCGAAATTTTTATATGGCAACACCAAGAAGGAGTTGCCCGATTTAGTCCATTTTTGACATTTTATTTGCTAATGTAGTAAAAACATCATGTGCGAAATTTCAGCTCTCTAAGTCGACGCGTTCTCAGGCAGTGTCCAAATATATAGCGGAAAACGAAATTTTTATATGGCAACCCCACGAAGGAGTTGCCCGATTTGGCTTATTTTCGAACTTAATTTTACTTTTTTTTTTAAGGTCTGTGTAAAAAATTTCAGCTCTCTAAGTATACGCGTTCTCGAGTTATCGTGCGCACAGACGGACAGACGGACGGACGGACGGACGGACGGACGGACGGACGGACGGACGGACGGACGGACGGACATGCAAAAATCGAAATAACTTTTAATATTATGAATGGGTGTCCAATCCATTTTGCTCTACCATCATTATTTCGAGGTGTTACAAACGGAATGACTAACTTAGTATACCCCTATGATTTCATCTAGGGTATAAAAATTGTGATCAGACATTTTGAATTTTTTCTGAGCCTTGTTCCGTGCATTTGTCAGTCTATTCAACCTGTAATTTGGAGGAAGGGTGCCCCTAAATTTCATCAATGCCATATTTATTAGGTATACTATAATAGAGTGAGCAAAACAAAAACCTTAGAACCAACTACTAACAAAAATAGGGCCTTAAAATTAAAATTTTGATATTTTAAATTTTATTTTATTTTTATATCTTCATCTTCATCTTCACCCATCGCAATTCAGTTGAAATTTCACCGGAATTAACCACGTCGAATCAGTCTATCAACTGATTTATTGAATTGAATGCCAGTAGAGTTGGGACTTCTAACATTGGCATTGGTATTGGAAAAATTAATGCCTTTGGAAATTTCAATGCTAATGAAAAAAACGAAATCATTAGCATTTATTTGTACAATGCCAATGAAAGAATTGTAATTAAATTTGATCTTTTGATTATTGAAGCATGAAAATAGTTCTAATTTTCAAAATTTTTATTATTTTAATAAATCATTGTCCACTGGAGCTGAAGATGGCAGAGCCATATTGAATTTTAAAAACATATGCTTAATTCTTCATTAGTGAATAGCGATTAAATGAAGTGGTCAAGCTGTCTCCATCTTCCATAAAACTTTTCAACTAATTTGTTATATTAAGATTGTTGCTATCCCTGTCGGGGAAAATATGACGCAATTCATTCAGTGCGGTTCAGTTTCTTCCCAAAATTTAAGCAATTTTCGTTACTAGGCACGTTCCCGTAGTAAAACGAAATCTCCCTCAGTATATCTTTTTATAAAACAAAAAAAGGATGTTTTTCAATTGATATTATCAATCCAAGAGACTATTAATGGCAATTTCAATTATAATAGTACAAACTAATTTTGGGGGGGATTCCCGTTATTATTTGTACGTGCTGAAAATGAGAAAACATTAATTTTACAATTTTTCTTTAGAACAATAGCTAAATATCTGAAAATGGTAACTTGAAGAAAAGAACAGGTTCAATTTATATTTATTACCAGCAACATCAAACTTCTTAGTTCTGCCATTTTAACCTCAAAAATTTAGTTTCCATTCCACTATCTTTCTTCGCCAAATTTTAAATTCTCTTTTGAACTGGCAACGCCATACTATACAACCTTCGTTCCAAAGGCCTCAGTAAAAAGAAGAAGTCTGGCAAGTTAAATTGTAATTGTCACTTATAAGCGAAGAGTCATTGAGTTAACTGGTAAGAGAAACTAATTAAGAAGGAAGTTGTAAAAAGTGTCGTTATACACTTTTAGATCTATATAGAACATTGAACGAGACGTTAAGTCTAATATTATATTGATTATATCCGCAATCATTGACAGAAGGCAATGAAATCTGCAATAATAGTCAGTGGGGATATTCATGTTTTCTTTCTTTCTGTGCGATATTGAAATCGCTATTAAATACAGCGAGAGATAGTTTTGTGGGATCATCAAACACTACATTATGCAATACAATAATTAACAAGGAAAAAAGCTAGAAATGATCTAAGACCACTTCTTAAGAGACTTTAAGTCTAGATGAATGCCCGTATGAAATTTCGTATGGTACCCATCTGTGCAAGTTTGATTTTTGAAGTAGTTTTTCCCATATATTTCTAGAGCGGTTCGTATGGCAATAAAAATTATTATAACTAATTTCATTCGGAAAAACTTTTAAGTACAGTAAAAATGTCTAGGACTGATCATTTTAACAATATACGTAAAAAACCTAAATTTTTATATGACAACAACATGTGAGTCACTGAGGATCTGAATTACCTTGCCAATTACTATGCCATATAATTTATGTTTCTATCACCTGTAGTGAAGGAGAAATTTGCAATGAAAAATGTTCGAAATCTCTAAATTATTATAGCAACTCCTCTTAAACTATCTGCAGAGCTGTTTCGTCAAAACTATCTTACCATCAAAACTGGTCAACCCAACCAGACATTGGTTGAATAAAATAATAAGAAATTTATAAATTTTTTTTTTCTTTTATTTTTAATTTTTTAAATTTTCTTTTTAAAAAAAAACAAACGTTGTTAGGATTCGAACGCGTTACAGACAGAGTCTAGGCTTTTCTTAAGTTTATTATTAAAATATAATTTAAATTAGGTACATAAAAAAATTCTTGTATCAGCTGTAAATTCAAATCAATTAAAAATATATTAAACTTAATAATTTTTATTTTATTTATTATTCCTTTCAGTTTGGACAGAGATCAACCCTTTACATTCCAATTAGGTGCTGGTCAAGTGATAAAAGGATGGGATCAAGGACTATTGGACATGTGCGTAGGTAAGAATTCTCAAAAATGAAAACAATTGATTTTTATTTTATTTTTAATCAAACATAATTTTCCATCATAATAGGAGAAAAAAGGAAACTAACAATTCCTCCAGAACTTGGTTACGGAGATCGTGGAGCTGGAAATGTGATTCCAGGTGGTGCCACATTAATTTTTGATGTTGAACTCATCAACATTGGTGATTCACCACCAACTACAAATGTTTTTAAGGAAATCGATGAAAATAAGGACAAACAATTGAGCCGCGAAGAGGTAATCTCCTATGTATGGATCATTTTTTTTTCTTTTCTTTTTTTTTTATTTTATGTTTACATCATATTGGGATTTTCTCTGGGATTCTTTAAAGGTTTCCTAATATGCATGCGTTATCATATGTATTTCTTTTTGTGATACTTTTTATGTTGTATGCAAATTATAATGAAATTTTATTTCTAATACTTTTCTTTTACTAATTCTCAGATTAGTGATTACTTGAAGAAACAAATGACTGCTGTGGAAGGACAAGATAGTGAGGAATTAAAAAATATGCTTAAAGAACATGACAAACTTGTTGAAGAAATTTTCCAACATGAGGATAAAGACAAGAACGGATTCATTTCACACGATGAGTTCTCTGGACCTAAACATGACGAACTGTAGAATAAGAAGAAGAAAAGTAGCAAAATTTATTTGCTTCTCGTTTTTAAGTTAAATATTTCGTTTACTTTGACTTAATTAATTACTCTTAATTTAGTTTGTTAATGAATTTTTACATGATAAAAATATTTGTAAAACAAAAGGTACAGTTATTGGATGTTTTTTATTCTTAAAAATTCTTTTCAAATCTACAAATAGTATTGGGTGCGTGTTTGATCAAAGGATGAATCCTGCACTGCATAAGTTCTTCATGATCCCCAACATTAAAACTCATGGTGGGGACGATAGAGAGTGAATGCTTAGATCAGATATGTCACAAACTTACTACAAAAAGGAGATACCTTATAGTGGCGTAAGTGCGATGTCGAGTTTTTTAAGTATTCGACACTAATCAACGTAGCGTGGTAATTAACTTCAGCATTAATGGCTCCAGAACAGAGATTGAAGCGGAAATACTAGCTCTCCATTTCCACCACAGCACAAATATATGCGTAGTATATTAATGGGAAATTCATCAGTTAAGATATATAAATTGTTGGTGGGAAACTTCAACCGGGCCCAATTAACAACTTAGGACATCCCTGGGTGTGCGGGATGTCCGCGGTTCAGATGTCACTGGTAGATCGCGTTCCTTCTCCCACAGGATTCTTTTTAGTTGTACACTTTAAGCACATTTAACGCATTCAATAATGTTCAATTCTAGCTGCAGGACTTTCCTATGTTTATCCCATAATTGTCCTGTACATCCCGTATGCTGTAAAATGCTGAGAATATTTCGTTAGAATTAAATTTTTGCAAATGTTCCCATCCAAAGGAGCTGTTGAATATCCCAGCGAATAAGTTATCTTTATAACTCCTACAAATAAAGTCCTAAATATATACTGAACCTGAACACTATCTCGGGAAAATTTTGTGGGATCTAGAGGAAAAGAATGGGATGTTCCTGAGCAATTTTGTTCTCTATAGGTGGTAGGTACCTATTTCGCGCGACAATCTAGTTTTTTCCTTGCAGTTTCAGTTATCAGGCAGAAGGGGATGTATGTCGCCCGTTTAATAATACTTTCATCTTTTAACGTTCTTACGTCCGTCTTATCTTGGTGTAACTATCTACAAAGTTCTTCGTTTCAGCTTTTAAGAATCGGCGAAAATTTATTTTCAAAAGTTTGCAATTGGGTGAGATTCTATTATATGAAATACGTTGTGAATCCATAAAAACTCTTTATTGTCACTAGAACTTAAAGAATACTCAATTTATGTGTCAAAATTTTCCAAAAATAGAACTGTAGCTGCACGCTGAGTGGAAATTAGATAATGACTTAGCGCCGGAAATAATTGCTACAAGAAAATGGGCTGTGGTAGTCAGAGCTAACGGTTGAATGATTATCAGACAGTATCCGTCGACTTACACAGCGTCATGTTGGGCATTTATTACATTCAAAGTAGATTTACTTCATTTATTTTGATTCACTACTTCACTTCGCACTTTTCCATTTTTACTTCCTTTTTATATAAGTACATAATTTATCTACAAAATCTTCTTGGTTTTGAATTAATAACGAGAAACGAATTCTTATCCCAAATTTCAATAAATCTATTACGTTAATACTTATATTCCATTCCATTCCATACGAGTAACTTAACTAACGAACAGAAAATATTCGAAATATAAACACAAATTTCCACCATTGAATAAATAATGTCGATTTCGATGGGACCATTTCAGTGTTGCACTTTTTCTGGCAGCGGAGAACTGGGAGCACTGAAGTTCATCGAACATATTTCTGTCATATTCCTTGTAATTGTGGACACACGTATTATATACACGGAACTGTCAAACGTAATAAATGCTGTTTATTGATATATAGAAACAAATTTCTTCTTAACTTTATGTCAATTATCCAAATAAATTTTTTTACTTCATTTAACTCCAAAATTTCACAAATAATCCCGACAGTACATTTTGACAGAGCCGATAACAATTCAACTTGAATATGTATTTGTATCATCGACAAAATATCCAGTGCCGGAGTCTCTATTACACAAAATATCGTTCACAAAAGAATATTTCGCACTTATTTCACACTACTATTACGTAAAAATCACGTTTAATTATTTATTTTTCACAATATCGGGAATTCAAATCCGAGAACTTATTTTCAAAATTATGAAATGTCAGAATGTTGAACTGACACAAAATAGCAACGAAGCCCTCTTGTCATTACACCCCCCCCCCCCAACCCCCCCCCCCCAACCCCCCCCCAACCCCCCCCCCCCCCCCCAACCCCCGACCATAGGTCCCACTATCATTGAAATTCTTAAACACGTACACTGTATTCGCAAGATACCCCGCTTCTTTATTAGTTATTTATTCAATGATTTCCACTAGCAGCTACATTTTATTTTCAATTTCGGCCATTTTAATTTTACGTTTGACAGTTTATGGATTAATTAGTACTGATTGGCTAGAAATTAAGTTAGTACTGACCAGTAAAAAATACTAGCCAGTAGAGGCTCACACGAGTCTGTGTCAATATGAGACTCTGACAGTGCCAATTTACTGACTCATTTAATCCCCGGGCTAAACCCACTCGTTCTGTTCATAGCACCTTCGCCGTTAACCCTTTTGATTCGTGAAAAAATTTTGTTAGGTGTTATTCCTTCCACGAGTAGGAAGTGGATCAAAGCACATAGCATGCACTTGGCGGGATTTCTTACCGACATTTTTCACGCAACTGGCCACAACAACGTGAGTTTACGTACTACGTATTCCTGCGATGTTTGTTCTGGTCAGGAGATCCCACTGACATATATAATATGGACTGACTACGTTCATTGAAATACACTACAGAAAGTGGGCTCACTTCTATATTGCTGACTCTTTCGGTCTAAGCACAGTGGCGGATCCAGGGGGGGGGGGGGGTCATGACCCCCCCCTAAATTTGAGAAAAAATATTTAATTAATTGAGTTATTTGAAAAAATATTTTTTTTTATTTTATACTTTTTTTATTTATATAATTTAACTTAAAAAAAAACTTTATTCCGAAACTTAAAAAAATAAAAATTTATTTTAATGAATGCTATTGTATGCATGTGATGTATGTGTATAGGTTTTTCTCGGAATTTTGGTTTCGGACCTCAGAGAAACACTTCCCAAGTCACAAAACAGACTCCCTCGCTACCACATCAGAGCCCCTAACTTCTGTTATATTTCGGGGCTTAGCTTAGTCGAAGGCAATCACTCTACGCCGTTTCAGGAAGCTGAGAATAAGACAACTCGCACACTTTTATTTTATATATATATATTTTTTTTTTACTTTGCTTTGTTCACAAACTTTTTCTTTCACAAACTTCCTCTTATGGTTATTTTTACAAAACGTTTATTTTATTTTTTCTTATCGCAACTTCTATTTTCTTTACCTGTTTACAATTAGTGTTCAGCCTACCGCGGCGGACGATGGTTGAAATGAAATTTGATATTTTCATAAATATCAAACCATCGTCTTGCTATCGTGCATACATTGTTGCACCCAGAATGTATGCCGCTCGCGAAAATTTAATGAAAGGAGGCTTTTTGGTGAAGACTTGATCGTTTAAATCTTCACCGAGTAAATTTTATGCGTACGATATGTATGTAGGTATATATGTACATACATATCGTATTTTTATTTTCGACAAATCTTACTGAAGGTAAGATTTGTCGTGGGGCTTTTTTCTATTGAAACGACTTGGGTTGAAATTTAAAACTTTTATTTGTCCCAAGTCGTTCTATGGGAAATACTTTTTGTTTTTAACTGAGGAATTTGAATCAATTGCTGATGGCAATTTCACACACTCTAACACTCCTAACATTCTAAAATATTTGCAGCGTTCTTATGTAAAACCACTGACATTTAAAATATGGACTGACTACGTCCATAGAAACACACCGCAGAAAGTGGGCTCATTTCTATATAGCGTTCTCTTTCGATCTAAGCACCAACTACTAATTCGCACGTCACATAGAAATATGACCTAGCTCAAATTTTTTCGTTTTTCAGTTAATTACACCATGAAAGTGGCATATTTCTATCTGATTGTTTTTGCCGCTAGATAGCGATAGTATCACTTTTCTGTTACTTAAGAACAGAGATATTCTTCATAGAACAGTGTGTCAGTGTCACTTTTTGACTTGTGACGATCTTCATAACAAACGTAAATATGTTTTCGATATTTTAACAGTATTATTTTAAATTGTGTCACTTTTCCACAAAACAGCATTTATTTCTTACAAATTATATTATGTGTTATGACATTTTTCCACAAAGTTCAAAGTACGGAATTTAATTCTTAAAAATCGTATTTTGAGTTGTGCCACTTAAAAAAACTTGTAAAAATATTTATTTCGCAACAAAGAAAAGCGACACAACTTAAGAGGATGCGGGATTAACAGCTAACCTCGCCAACTGCGGTAACAAAATCTTAAAATTTCTTTTATATAAATCTTCAGAAATATATTTACTGACAAATTTAAGAGTTCAGACTATTTTTAGCAAACAATTACTACGTTAAGCTAGAATTAATTCTATGTACAGCTTTTCGTTTTTTCGCTCTCCTGAAAAGTTGCATTTTTTTAGTTGGATCACTTTTCTATGTAACGTTCGAACTGAGAAAGGGCTGTAAACAATAAATAAAGAAGTGGGCTTGTCAAAATAAATGTTTTTAAATTAATTATTTGGGTTAATAGAAATTTGAGAGGTTTCACTTTTCAACTTTCCGCCAATGGATTTTTCAATGTTGGCACCGACGTATGAACTATTTTTGACACAAAAAATTGTACCCTCATGAATTAGCATATTGAGCAGTCCATATTATATATACCAGTGCAGTAGGTACTGCGGTGGCCATGCGAACCGGCGTTGGATGTTTTTGTTTTTTTTTTTTGCTCGATGATTTAATTTGTAAAATGACCCCCCCCCCCCCCCTAATTTCAATGCTAGATCCGCGCCTGTCTAAGCACCATGTACCAACTGAGAGAGAACTGTGAACAACAAATAAATAAGTGGGTTCGTAGAAATAAATATTTTTAAATTAATTATTTAGGGTTATTACAGATAAAAGCTGTTTTACTAAAGACAATATATTCATTAGATACGCAGAAGAAATTCCAAAGGATTTATTAAAGTCATTTTTGGAGCTATGTGCTCACTTTTTCAACTTCCCGCCAATGATTTTTTCAATGTTGGCAGCGACGTAAGAACTATTTTTGACACAAAAAATTGTGCCCACGTGAAATAGAAAGTTAAGCAGTCCATATTATATATGTCAGTGGGAGATCCTCTCTACCACTCAGTGCTGCCAACCCTCAAAAAAAAAAACCACAGCAAGTTATGGTCACAGTACCTACACTTACTTTCTGAACATACCTAGAATTAAGAAGTACTAAATGTATTAAATACTGAATATTTTACACAGCTCTGATCAAAATAAAGATTTTCCCAGATAATTAAAATTGTACTCGGTACAATTGAAGCCAATTCCAATTCAAATAAATGCTTTTTTTTTTTTTTGTTTTATTTAACAAAATAAAACTTTATCCAATTAAAATTATATGAAACTTATTCTAATCATAGTCAGAGCAAACGCACCAAAAATTATTAAAATTGGGGACTGCAACTGTAAAAATAATGCCTATTAAAAGTTTAAAATTCAGTCAGGTGTTAACTTAACTCGGAACACATCGAGATATTATTACCGCTGATTATCAACTGATTACCAGTGCGAGCATATATCGCTATTTGTATTCAATCACTCTTTGTTTTATTGATTTATTACCTAATTAAAAGTTTGTAATAGACTGATTCTACATGGTTAAATAATTTGTAATGGGGGATCATGATGCCGGAACTGCGAATGCATTTCATACACATATGCTATTACTAATGTTGGTAACTTACTCGCATTCGAAACCACCAATTTTCTGACTAATATGTCACCCAGCGAAAAGTATCCCATAATGGAAAGAATTGATAATGACAAATCAATGGAACAGGTTTCACTTTTCCTGTTAGGAGTGCAATTAATTGCATATGCCGTGAACATGCTTAAAATCTTGTAACAAAACTAACCACATAAAACAACATAACAATCAAAGAAGCTCACGTTTCAATTACTGAAAATATGTTGTAAATAAAGGAACCATATTTTTTCATGATCTAAAATTTCTAACTCAAGACTTAAAGAAGCAAAATGGTATTGCAGTGAGAAAAAACACTTTAAAAGTGTCGACAATCACGATGAAAAGTTTCAGATTGGTCCACTCAAACTATGTAATATTGTCCGTCAATAAGATGTTCAAAATAAGAAATGTGAACGTAAGAAAGCCACGTTTATATTAAAAGTTTATGTAACGAATGAAATTGGGATAGCCTTGAAGAAAACTAAGTTTTCATTAATAATCGATAAAACCACTATTATTTCGGTTCAAAAAAGTCTAGTTATTATTGTTGGTTACTTTGATCACGAAAAAATAAAAATTATCCATAAATTTTGTAATCTAATTAGATTAAGGGAGTCAAGTGCATCAGTTAAAAAAATTGAAATGCCGGTGGAAAAGCTTCTACATATATTCTCACTTTGCACATAGTACTAAAAGTCAAGAAGATTTTTGTGAATTCCAAGAATCATCACAAAATTTTGAAGTTGAGTAAAATACGTCGGCTGGCAGGGGAGGGGCCATAGGTGTCCCATGTCCTATCAAGTCAGAAAAATAGGACTCTAAAGTCGCTTCCTGCACCCATCTGAGCACTTAAGGACTGCTATTGTAGATTAAAAGGTGTTATTTTATTTTATCGGACTTTGTAATAATATACAGACCACATTTTATACGTAATTTGTAAATTATGTTCAGAAAACTGACATTCTGGAGGGGGGCCGGCCCCGTTCGTCCCCCCTCTCGGTGCGCCCCTGGCTGGAATTGCAAATAGTTATTACACGAGTGCTGGAAGAATGGATGCCTTTGCAACACTATTTTACATTATTCCGATTCGAAGAAAACGAAAAAACATCACTATCAAATGCATGTAAAATACTGATGGACTTAGAGAATACTTAGATGAAGTTAAATTTTGTCTTTTTGGATTCTATTTTGGGCGTTTTTAATAAATTAAATACAATTTTTCAGTCCCAGGGGACCCAGATTCACATTCTACGAGCAACAATAGACATAACTTTTCTGAATATAATTAAGAAACTTTGTCAAAATGTGTGACAAGTACATAACAGCTGTGTTCTTTTGTGTACCTTGTTCTAGAACTCCCAGGTACTGGAGAGAACAAATTGCTCTGTCGATTGAAGCGAACTATTTGTTCTGTTCCCTTCATTTATAAATCTTCTATGAAAATGTATAAGACGTTCTTTTGTGTATCTTTTGTTCTGAAAAAGAACACAGCTAACATCAATTCATGAATAAATGAATCGGTATAAAATTGACTAAATACGAAGGCGAATTTAATCAAAATAATTTGAACAAAAATATTATTGATAATACGAAAAAGTATCCAATTTTGTTTTATAATGAATTATGCAAACAACTGAAACGCCGTTTTGACTTTAACGTTTCTAAAATGAAATTACTAGAACTATTGAATCCTAAAAAATACAATTAAGAGAATATCCAACAATATTGACACTTTCAACGCAATTTTCTTTTGCTGATCATAACATCTGAATTCCGAATGGAGAGCTCTAATGTCTTGTTAAACTATAGAGTTATCTGAAGATGAAGATATTAGCTGTGTTCCATTGGGCTGTGTAAAGTACTCCCAAGTACTTCTATCTACTCGCAACTACTCATGCTCTTGTCCGCGAGTAGATGAGCTGAGTAGTTTCGCAAGAATTTTCTGCTAGGTGGATTTTGATGCTAAGTGGTTATTGAAATGGCAGATAGATGAAATATGACAGAAAATTTGTGTAGTACTGTCATAATTAGTTGTTGTTAAAAAAAATAAAATTGTTATTGTTTTTAAAAGAAGCAAATAAAATTTGTATTGCTTATAAAAGAAGGAAAAAAAATTATTCAACTCATCGAGATCAGGAAAACTCTTATGATTATGGAAATAAATACGGTAACAACTTTTAACATAATAAATATCGAACCGAGACGAATTTTTATCCTTCTAGGTAGTACTGCTGGAGGAAACTACCTCGGACAGTAGTATTCTGTTCGATTCATCCTCTTCCTCATTATCATCATCTACATCAAATTCAGAGAGTGCTTGCAAAAAGGCCAGAGTCGAGAATTATTTGGAAGTTGTGGCCAAATATACAGACCGACAATTCAAGGAGCACTTTCGCGTCACTAGACAAGTTGCCAATCGACTCATAGGTATGTCAATTTTGAATTACCATTAATAAGTTAATATTGGCTGATTATTTTTTTAGAACACTATACGTACTTCATCGAAAGAGAAAATCATGGCGGGAGAGCTGTGGTTGGGCCAGAATGTGAAATTTTCCTCACAATTTGGTTTCTCGCGAACACGGAAACGTACAGGCAGATTTCAGACAGGTTTAATGTCACAAAAAGCTCTGTGTATAGAATATTGCACAGAGTTGTGAAGTGGATAGTTGGACAAAGTCACAACTACATAGTGGCCTACATCAGAAATTAATTTGAATAATTGGAGAAAAAATATAGTTAATACTCCTTACCATTTTCAGAAAAAACTTGATTGAAAAAAAAATACGGAGTACAACAGAAACAAAACAGAAATATGAGAAATTTCAGGTTATGTTTTACTCTTGACAATACAAATTAGCGTTCCATTCGGAAAGTGCTCGCAAATACTTCACACAGCCCAATGGAACACAGCTATTGTTGCGTACATGGCCTTTGGATTCGTTATTTAAAACGCAATATTAAATTTTAATATACAAGTTCCTTATTTTCGCTTTACACATATAAAAATCGCAAGCCTTCAATTAATCAACTCAACTTTAATTATCGCTAATACTGTACTTTCAATTATCGCAATCCAATTAGAACACTTTCGCTTGTTAACACTTCAATGTCTAAGACAAGACTCTTTCTCTGGCGGTGACAACTATTACATTTATACCCTAGAAACTCTCGAGATAAATCGGGAATGTTCTATTCCAGAATCTTCTTGACTATTCTATTCTTGAACTATCCTAAAGATTCCTTCATCGATTCTCCGAGCCTGAAGTTGTTTACTCTCCATTTTCAATAGACGTCACCAGTTGTCTCTTTATGTTGCACGTAACACTGTCCCTTCTTAAAATTTTTCGTCCCGAACAATAGGTGGTCGTAAAATAGCTAAAGAGACTTGCTTCATCCAGAAATCAGGTCGTTTAGGGTCCACTATTCCTGAACGAGAGCTACATCAGCAGTTTCTGAAAGGAGGAGCTGCTATAAGTTGACTATTGCCGTCCTACTACGATGGAGAATTTTTTGAATCACTCTCATCATTAGCACAGCCTCCTTTCCTCTTCCTCCGAGAAATCCTCCGTGAGTGTGTCTTCATCGTCTGATGAAGAAATCCCCCCGAGGAGCTCCCTTTCCTCGTCCGAGATGGTCGGATCCGGAGAAAACCTCCTCGTGAGAGCGCCATGACAAGAATTTGTTATCTGGTTGTCCCTACAGAGGGGCAGTCCAGAGATTTCCTCTAATGCTACGGATGCGCCATTAGGCTGCTTACTTGCCACGGGTTTTGTATACAAGATGAGCATAGCCGGTGTGGCTTGGTGCGAACACCCAAGCCAATTGTTAATCGACTGCCCAGCATCAGAGCCCTTCCCCATAGCCTCGCCGGGGAAGGCTCCATCTTGCTGCCTTTCAGCCTGGTCATTCTAAAATGAACCAAGACTTCTCTCCCATTGAGTCAACTGAGAGATCCCTGCTCGACATCAAAAACCAGGAACAGGTAATGTTGGTTTTCCCTGCGGTGGTAAACTTCCCACAGGTCGGCTTTTAGACCGTTTTTATTTTTCAAGCACCCAAAGATCTCCTCGTTGGCCTTCGATTTTCCATTTATTTTGTCGGAAATCCTGAAAAGCTTCGGGGATTTCATCTTTCCCTACCACCTGTAGATTGACGCTCTTCCAAAATTTCCGAGTCTCTTCACTAGTTCCTTTAGAAAATTAACCTTAAAGGTATCCTCACAGGTTGCCTTTAAGTCGACCCTGCTGAAGTCAATCCAGACGAATCGAACGGGCAGACCCTCCACAGCCAAATCCGGATCGGTGTCGAAAGCCACATCCAGAGCCTCCTGAAAGATGGGTTACATTTACGCCTGGAAGAGTTTCATGGTAATGGGCTAGTTATTTTATCAAGAAAAACAAACAAACAAAGATCAACTTTTATGAAAATAATATGCAAAATTTAACAGATATCAGATATAACGTACACCGCAGAAAACTCATTTTTATCAGGCAAAAATCATCCAGGTTTAATATCGTCCAACAGAATTTTTCTCCACAAATTCAAAGAACTTTTCTGCTCACAAGTAATTTATGAATGTGATGGACAAAAATGACAACTGCCATCATAGTTCGGATTGTTACCGACGCGCTAATGGCTTTTAATGTGTTGGTATCATCGCCCACCGACTTCATGACTTGTATATTCCGGGGGTTATGGCCCACCCGAATCATATTTGACAGCTCAAGCTGTAATTTATGAAAATTGTGATGGCTAAATATATAATAAAAATGTAGAAAGATCCTGAAATTAGAGGATAATGAAAAATTAGAAAGTACGGAAAAAATCAAATTCAAAATCTTCAAAATAATCAGAAACACCCCGAAAGAACGAGATTATTTATTATGATTATTTTTTTTTTGTTTTTTATTTTTTTTTTTTAGTTTAAAAGAATAGATCCAATATTAAGGGTGTGTTAGAGGGTTAGAGATAACTAACAAGCCGATGGCCCACCGTAATTTAATGTGAATAGATAACAGTAACTGTGTAATAGTTATAAGACTAGCCCAAAGCTTTTAGTTTCCAGATGTATAAATTCAAAAATGTTAAGATGTGTAAAAGATAAATTTTCAGATGTTTCAGCGACGCAAAATTTTATTTTTTGATAGGAAAACATTACTTGTTACTTTTACAGTTCTTAAAAAAAATTCTTTTTTTCATATAATTTAATTTTTTTATGTTTAATGTTTAGCTCCGTATACTTAGTTCAATCGGTTTTATTACATGGCTTCTTTTCACTGATTTTTGTGCAGTCGAGTTCTTCAATATCGAAGTCCACCCGTACAATTAAAGTAAGTGAAATATCGCGTAAAATGGACAAGGCTTATATTTCAGCTGGTGGACTCGCTTCAAATTCTTGCACCCACTTCACAGACACCTATTTTGTATCTTCCGTATTCGTATTGATGTGTGGAAAAGCCAATACGCTACCATACGGGGAATGTATTCAAGGTCTTTAAGGAGTTCAACGTCCCCAAAGCCGGAGGTCCTGATGGTTTCTCGCCCCTGTTAATTAAAAGCTGTACCTCATCCTTGGCTAAGCCTCTGCGCAGACTATTCTACTTATCTTATTCGAAAAGAAACTTTACGACTGCTTGGAAACTAACCCACGTTCAACCTATTCCCAAAAAAGGACAGTGTAGCTACCCCTCAATTTATTTACGAATCCCAATCACTTCGACTCTTTCCAAAATTTAAATTTTTGAATCTATAATTAACTCGAAAATATTATCTAGAAACCATTCAACTCATCAACGATCGTTAATATGGCTTCCGTGGTCGCTCATTTTGAGATTTGTGGACTTTTCTTACGGAACATTGGAACCGTATAGTCTGCACAATTTTGGTGAGCCCAAAATCATTGCTCTGGATATTTCAAACTTTAAACACTTGGTCTCCCCCATCCTCTTCTATTATGGATTGAAAGTTTTCTATTTGGTCACCTAATTCGTGTTGTATTAGATGTCATTATATCTGAATCTCACCTTATAAATTCCGGTGTGCCCCAGGGCTCTGTTATCTCTCCGCCTCTCTTCCTAATTTTCATTAGCCAATACAAAAACGCTTTTGTATGACCGGAGAAAAAGTTGTAGTAACATGTCCCTGTGGACGGCTAATTTTTCGTGCATTTCTTGTGAATATAAGAGTCTATTAGTCCTATATAATGAAGGAGTAGGGAAACGTATGTTTGTTGTATAAAACAAAAATGAGAACTCAAACTGGATGTGATACGGGAGGAAATTTGGAAGGGTGGATGTCCGTTAGGTATGCGTCGGTGTAATGAGCTGTATTTTATTTGAGGGGCTCAAAGGCATGGGGTACAAGTAACATTTTCTTAAAAATTGAGATAAGTGCATAAATGTAAACTGTGGCAAAGAGGTATAACTAAATTTATATCCCGTTCCCGTGCTGTTTTATAGCAGCCATTATTTTAACGACTTATAAGTAGGCGTTATTCTACATAAGCACTTCTTACTGGGAAGGGGGTATAAGTGATTAGAAGTGATTAAATTACTACCTATTTACTAAACCAACCACATCAAAAAATTATTAAGATATGCAGATTATTTTTATTATAATTACATAAAATTAAGACTATAAATAAAATTTAAGGTATCCAAAACTTTGAAGTGTTATATCCCAAAAGTGCGAAAAGTGTACTTGCTTTTGAGAGCCTCATTTCAATTAACGGTAATTTACAGGTCGCGTGGCCCAGTCGCATGAATTGCTTGAACGTCTGTAGCGACCTCTAGAGCAGAAAAGAGCATAACACCATGCTTAATGAATTCAGAACACTACAACTGTAAATTGTGTTGACAGTAGGCTTACGCTCAAGCAAATCTTGCGACTTATGTATGGTCCATGCTTAGGTGACGAAATATCGTGAAATGCGTATGGAAGTACGGTACACAATACTTTCTCTCTTCTTTCTGTCTTTCTTATAAAAATGTATATACATTATTCACGAAATTACGTCATAGCACATCAGCTGCAATGTGTCAACATTTTAATGAGAATTTATGTATTCTTGGCTCTGAACCATGATTCAAAACTTAACAAGTATGGCCGAATTATTTGTCAATTTGTTGCTTGCCTCTTTTGGCGACAATTGTCACAAATTTGCTCGTCTCAATTTCAATCGTCCTTATCAAAGTGAAAAAAAATTTGTTTTTATATTCAAAACGTATTTCAGTCAATAAAATCCGAAAAACTCAAAACAAATTCGCCGGAAATGACATTGTCACCTCATGATGTAACCGAAAAAATTCCACTCAAATCAGCCATAACGTTATCTATCATGTTCGTTGACAACATTTCCTGCTGGGATGTTAATATGGCAGTGAACCTTTTAGACCTAATTTAATTTATACGTTTTTCACCTGAATGTACCCTTAGTCGTTTAACCATGGCATCACTTATTTTTAAAGTCGTCAGCTGTATGATGTGACATTTCTCTTGAAATGTCATCTTCGCGTGTTATTAGTTTTGCGGTGACGGATTCCGGCGTTGGTTTTTAAGTGATTTTATAAAATTACAGAAATTTAAGGTTAAACGGCTTGTTACGAAATTTCATTCAAACATGAAATGCCATTACGAAATCCTTGGAGTATCTAGAGATGTGGATGATAATGAAATAAAAACAGCATACCGTAAATTAGCACTAAGATGGCATCCAGACAAAAATCTTGATGATCCAGAGGAGGCAACGGAACAATTTCAGCTTGTTCAGCAGGCCTACGAGGTGCTATCAGATCCACATGAAAGAGCCTGGTACGACAATCATCGGGAGCAAATATTACGTGGAAAGAATTCTGATTATCAAGAAAATTGCTTGGATTTGTTCCAGTATTTTACAGTGTCGTGCTTTAAAGGCTATGGTGATGATCCTGGTGGATTTTATCATGTTTATGGAGATGTTTTTGAAAAGATAGCTGCTGAAGATGCTGAGTTTATGGAGGATGAAGAAGAAATTAGTAATATTCCTAAATTTGGTAAATCACAGGCGAGTTATGAAGAAGTTGTTGGACAATTCTATGCTTATTGGCAAAGTTATTGTACAAAAAAAAGTTACGCTTGGCTGTGCCCGTATAATATAAACGAAATTAAAGATAGACGAATTTTACGGGAAATTGAAAAGGATATGAAGAAGGTGGTGCAAAAAGCAAGGAAGGAAAGGAATGAAGAGGTAAGGCCTCCACTCTTAATGATTCTTGATGCATATCTTTCAAAGCTTAATTTTTCTTGTATCTTGCATGTCAATCAAAGGTAATGACGCATTCTGGTGCATCTATTTTTAACCTCGCATTCATACAAAAAAAAACTTAAGTAACACATTTAACATTGAATTTTAAATTATCTGCTGCATTTGATTATTAACACATCACAATTTGCCATTGTGGGCATCCACACATCGTCAGCAAGGCCAAAACTAAATTCATTATTATACCTTAGATGAAATCTATATATAGTGTTCTCATAAAAATTGTTAATATAATTTCAAAAATGGACTAAATCGGGCAACCACTTCTTGGTGTTGCCATATAAAAATTTAAGATTTTTACGTATCCTGTGAAAACGATCAGTCCTATACGGTACTGAAAAGTTCTTCAGAATATGAAATTGGTTATAATCATTTTTGCTATTCGACGAACCTTTCTAGAGATATATTCAAAAATCAGACTTGCGCAGATTACAAACGAGAATTCATTTAGATCAATTCTAGATTTTTTATTTGTTTATAAGAAATTTGTTTACTAAATTTTTTAATCGGAAATGTGCGCACAAATACATGCGTTGACTTGGTTAAGTAGCTGAGTTTCCAACACTTCGATACTGATCCTACCTCATCTTTCTTGCTTCCCGTATCCTTTATGCTGATTACAGAACAAGATATTTTATATATTCTGAAAGAAACACTTGACTTGTCAATAAGAATTTAAAATGCCGACTCATCGGAAAAGCTTACCTTCCTACATAGAAAAATAGTTTTTTCTGTGAAGTCATTTCTACTTCTTACCCTCCACCAATCTTCAAAAGCTCAATTCATATGTTTTTCCTATTGTAACTTATTTCATACCATATTTGCTGTAATTGTATGCTTTTTAGATGGTCAGCAGCACTTAGTTTTGGTCCTTCTATTTTCGTTGAAGTGTACGCACCGAAATTTGAATACATGCTTCAGTTGCTAAGTTGTGTAACATCTTTTGCTATCTACGACAGTTTCCTGTGGATATTTTATGAATTTTTCGATCACCTCCAGCTGTAGTTATTCGCTCTGATCTGGCCGGCTTGAAAAGAGGCTTTTTTTTTTATTTATCAAGCTTTGCTTTTATTTTGTTCACTGTTACTAAGGAAACCTTTGCTACAGCAGGAATTCTTTTGCGAAAAGTCTGTGTTATTTATTAAAGCCAGTATTTCAGACTTTTTGCCCTCGGAAATATCTGTCTGACGGCTCATTATACAAAAAATTGGCAAAAAAACCTTATTTCAGTTGTTGTATATTTATTTTTAAATAAACTGCGCAAATTACAGAATATAATTTATATTGTGAATATTTTTTAATCATGAGAGCAATAGAAAGATTTTACACGCAACCGACTAGCACAAAGTAAATGGCAAGAACCAAATATTTTCAAGCTACATGCCAAAGAACTTCTTAGAAATTATCCGTTAAATTACAACAAAAAAGTTTTAAGACCAAGGCAAAAACAGAGTAAGAAACTAAAGGAGAGGTTATTGCGTACCGAAAGTACTGATTTTTCTCACTTTCTAATATGGTTGCATCCATAGAATATAGAAAGAACATGAAGTGGTGACATCTATAAAATTCTTGTATATGAATGTGGCTTTTCTTAGAGGTTATTGAAGAAAATGTATTAACCGAAAAGGTTGTTTTATATTACCAGCACCCATTATACTGCTTCTGGTATACAATTTGCCTCATATGGTTATTTAATTTTAAAATTAATGTCTTCGTGTGAAAGCTTCGAATTTATACAGTTTCCCTTTTGGTGACAGTCAGATGACAAGGCTATTTTCATATAAAGTCCGGAAGTGTTTATAGGGAAATTATAAAATCGCAGAAGTTCAGTCCCGATTAAAAGTGGGTCTGGACTTGGACTTTCAGTACCGGTTTATAGGAGGGTTTTAATTCGGATGGAACCTTCAGTCCCCTATAAACGTAGTAATTGTTTTCAAGCACTGGTACAACTGAAATGTGATCAAACACCAGTAGTTGGCCCTGGGGCCCGTAATTGAAAATTAAGCAATTTCATTTCCAGTCGAAAGCCTCCTCAAATTTAGCTGAGCCTGAAATTATAGGTGTAAATACTATTTGTAAATGTTCGATTTAACCTTCTATTTAGTAAAAAAAAATCTAGCGGTCAGCCCAAATCGAAAAAATTAATACAAAGCGTTTTGGTGCAATACCGATTATAGAGGGAGAATTCCTCCGAAGCTGATGTTGCTATGCCTTGGCACACACTGAACAAGTACCCTGTTATTTCGGGAGAGTGAATTTAGGGTGGTTTTACACCTCATTGCTAGCTTGAAGGTTGTAAAGGGTTTAAATAAGGCTTTTAGAGTGTGAGTTACGGAGATGCCTTCCCTCTTCAAGAATGACCTTGACTTCCTGCTGGAAAACCGTGGCATGGCATTCAAGGTGTATGGCACTTTCCAGGTGAGACTTCTTGCATAAATCGCCTGCTTGGTGTTTTCTTCGGAAAAGCCTTAATTAGATATGATTATCTATAATTTCGTATAGCCGCTAACCATTGCTATGACTATGTCCGTTCTCATAATACCATAAATATTACAAAGAAAGCTCAGAGTTGAATATATCTTTTGCTTCATCATTCGCAACGTCGATTGGAGCAGAGCTTAAAATTGTATATAATTGGACGATATCTCAAATTCTTGTGCACGAATTCTCTTAATTTTTTTTCTTCCTTCAGGCTAGTTGACTGGTTTTTAATGTCGTTTTCGTTTGAACATCCAAGTTTGTGTGGAAAGTGGTTGGTAATTTGTTTGCGGAATAATTTTGATAATAATATGATATAATAATAGCAGAGTGATCTTAATAATAATTGTTGCCTTTAAAACAATGTCAAATGGCATTAATATCAAATCAAAACTAGACTTTGTCTGTGTGAGTGAACTCATAGTGTACCTACTGACATATGTATATAAAATGGACTGCTGATACTACTGAAATTGCTTACATTATTTGACATTATTATGGGATCACTTTTCTGTAGTTGTCTCTTTTTGGTTTATCTATTTTATACCGCGGAACTACAAATAATAAGCTCTATACTAAATACACCATAGCCAGTTTGAGTTCAGTGGTTTTATGGCAATACAATATTTGTAATCCTTTCTCTGTCCCCCATACCTACTTTAAGAGACGGGTAGGAGATAAGCTTCCAAGAATAGAAATAATTTCGATTGCATCTGTAATTTGTTGAATTTTTAATATGAATATTAAAGCGAAAGTAAAACTTCTTCTTCTTCATCTATTGGTTTGGAGACAAAAATTTGGGCTCCACTAATTGGAAGCTGGAGTTTTCTCTCCCTGGCTCGACCTTACGAGGTATAACGCCAAAAAGTGGGATGATAGTAGTAGTTGGGGGACCAATTAAAAGTTTTCACACTAATGTGAGGTTGTGTTAGCGACGCCACGCGTCCGTGCTGATTTATATTATAGTTGTAGTTTTATTTTTTTTTATTTTTTTTTAAATTGGGTTATGTAGTTAAAACTTTTAGAAAATTAGTTATATTAGTTATATTTGTTTGAATTATTTTTTAGCTCCATTTTGGAGTGATTAAATATAATTAAACTTGTTCACTATAGTGGTAAGCTCCATTTTGGAGTATTTAATTTTATTGAGTTGTTACCAGCTCGAAGGCTGGGACCGAAGTGAAAGTAAAACTTGAAATTAAGATAATTGTCACACCCTGCAAAAAAAAAAGTTGGCCCATATGAAATAGAAAACAGGCAGTCCATGTTATATATGTCAGTGAGTGTACACGAGAAAATTTTCAGAGCGAACCTGATGCATTTTGGGTTGCCACCAGAGACAACCCATGACGTCATTTTTGCTTCAAACGAACGCTCTGACAGTGCCTCTAGAGCAAAACTGATGTTCAAACGAAAACGACATAAGATTGTTGCTTACATCTCCCTACCCCATAGTATCTAACTATAATAATGCGACTACCATCTGAATCAATTGTTGCTTATCAACCAATTAACATATTCTACTGATTATAGAACTACAAATTAAAATTATTTTACTAAAATTTAATTGAATTTTCAGGTCCGAAATTTAGTTTCATTTGTACGAAAACGAGACAAACGAGTTCAAGCTTATAAAAAACTTTTAGAGGATAGAGCAGCATTAAATAGACAAAAACAAGAACAAATTCGCCTCCAGCAACTATTGAAACGTAAAAAAGAAATTGAAGAACTGCAAAAAACTCCTGTTAATTCAGCAATGAATGATTTATACGAGCAACAATTACGTCAATTGGAGCAAGAATACGATTCGGAGGATGAAAATGATTTTACTGATGACGCTAGTGAAAATCATAATATCGATCGAGAAGATGAATGTAATGCGTACAGTTCAGCAGATGATAATTTTGAAATTTCTCTCTTTTGTGGTGCATGTGATAAAGTTTTTAGCAATGAGAATGCATATTTAAATCATCAGTCATCTAAAAAGCATAAAATTAATGTAGAAATTATAAAAGAATCATTTCGTGAAGAAAAGGAAACGCTTGATGAGGAGAATAAAGAAACTGAATTAGCAGATGATGCAAATATAGATTTGGAAGAAGAGAAGGAGAACGACGAGGAGGAAATTAAGGTTCCAAAACAAAAAAGTAAAAAGAATAAAAAATCAAAGAAATCTCAATTAGGAATTAATGAGGAAGACACAAATGAATTGCCGGATCTTCTTGAGGATATTGAAATCGAACAAACTGATTGGGATGATAGTACAAAATCGAAGAAAAAACAAAAGTCAAAGAAAATGGTTCAAAAGAAGAATGGAATCGTACAACCTGGAACACCTAAGGGAAACGTTTCTAATGAAACTCCCCGACCAGTTTCTGAAAAGTCTGAAAAAATTGAAGCTCCACAAACTGATGTGATTCACTCCTGTGTTACTTGTAAAGCTATATTTGAGTCCAAAAATAAACTTTTTTCTCATCTTAAGAAAACAGATCATGGCGTGTATATCCCAAAGAAGAACTCTACTCCAGTTGCTGCCACTACTCAAAATGAAAAGACGAAAAAGGGTAAACGTAACAAATAAATTTCGAGAAAATATTTTATTGTTTGATTTCTAAGTAGTATTTTCAATTTTGCTGTGCTAAAAATATGCTGTAAGCATATGTACATAATGTAAGACTTCCATTATTGTAAGGCCCCAATCCAATAGCCTTGTTGTGTCTATAAATTTTGGATTTTTTGTTAATTTTGAAAATTTTACAAGAAAACGTTGTTGTATGCGGTTTTAACTTTATCTTTTCTTGACTTAAAATTAACTTAAGATTTAATGAATGTAAACATAAAAAAAAGATGATGTGCACTCTTTTCGTTATGGTACAAAAAATTAAATGAGTATTATACAGTTTGAATAGGTGTTTGTAAAAAGCGTAATTGTTATATTCAAATATATATATATATATATATACTATATCCTTCCTCAGGGCACACATACCAATCGTTCGCCATGTTCGACACGCCGTTTAACTCTTGACCGCATATTAGCAGATTCTGCTTTTAAACTTATACCAGCACAAATGAAGCACATAATGACTCCGAAAATGGCACAATAAAATGACCATCCTGCAAGAAAATTTCATTCAATTTATTCAATTAAACTTGAGTAATCAACATCACTGAGTTAATATGTTCAATCATCTTAGGCACAGACATCTTAAGATAATATTGTACTTACCTATACTACACATAGCTGGATAAAATGCTTCAGCATCTGGACCACATAGTTCAAGTACTCTCTTTTCAACCCATCCAAGTGAATGAAGAAAAATCGAAATCATCACACAAATTCCTGACAGTACAAAATAAATAATAAGAAAAGTGCGCAATCATGAAGAATCCTTCAAACAACAGAGATAGAAGAATTTTACCTGAAATCACTTGAGCGCATCCAGTTATATTATGAATGCTTTTTCCAAGAACTGATTGCCGGCAACATGTTATTAGAGTAAGGAAAACGGTTGTGCTATGAATAGCAAAGCCTAAGGATATAAAAAACATAGCTGCTTTCCATTCTGAAGGATATACTTCATTATCTGTGCTGAAACCATCTAAATCGAATGGACCACAATGATAGCCGGCATGCTCCATTATTTTACATCGTGTATAAATTCCTACAGATGGATACCTTTGTGTTGTAATGCTGGAATTGTAGACATATTCTATTTCACCAGAAGGTCCAATTAACCATCTGGGCGTAACTATAGCTGAAGCTATAAACATATCTGCGATTAGGCTCAATATAAACCAGACTAGACCACCTCCTGTTATTATAATGTAGCACATGACGTTGCCTTGTTTTTTGTGTTTTTTTTTTTTTTTAGTTTTTTTTTTTAGCACCGAATGATCACATTGATGAGAGTTTGTATCTGGAATTGGTGAAATTTATATTTTAAATTGAATCTTGGAAAATTTTACTGAAAGATAATTATAGAGAAGAGTTTTTGTCCATGTTAGGATGCGTATGTAAGACCCGCTGTAGATAGTGAACGTTTGTCGATAGCGTTGATGATGTTCAATATGTAGATTAAAACTGATTACTTCCAGACATTGAATGTTACTTTCAAGAAAATCAAGAGAATAATCTCTTTCATCTTTTAAATGAGCGGAGAAAAGGTGGATACTGTCATCTTCAAAGATAGAGATTACCCCAAAGCGATTTGTATGATCACTAGCATTATAAATTTCCACTTGCAGGCATGGAGTGGTTTTCATGGCACAAATATTTTTCTTCATGTTGAGATCGAACTGGGAAAGGAGGAATAGTATTAGAGTACTACCTCTTGACGGCCTTCACTATTATGAAGATTGATAATTTTAAGATAATGATGAGCAATAACCACAAATTTTTCAGTCCAGAAGGAATTAGTAGACAGCATTTAACTATAGTCGTGAGTATAGCCAATGGATTAAGTTGGCAAAAAGAACCCTCTCAAAATTTATGAAAAAAAAACCATAATAATAATCAGGTATCAGTGGTCCATACGCAGCCCATTATATTTGTCCTGCCTTCCTCAGTTCCAGAACCTAGTTGTTCTTTGAATGTAATGTAGCATTTCGTTACAAACAATTTTTCAATTGATATATACGCACCAACGACAGTTGATCTATTGTGCCCTCCCACAGAGTGGTTAGGCTAAACCTAGTTATTGTCGCATGTGAGTCCGCCCTAAGAAATTCCAACCCAGCTGGAACATCATTCTGACTATCCAGGCGTCAAAAGATTCCACGTTGGCGGAATGCACGAAAGTAGGAAAGAAAGATGCCAGAAAGGGAGATCAAGAAGAAGGCTATTCATTTTCGTGTTTGATTTTGTGATTGAACGGAAAAAAGATCTAGCGATAGTTTGACCAACAAGTAAATTCATAGTGCCTGTTGTATTTTTAAAAGTAGATAAAAGAGCCCCAAAGTGCTAGCATGGTAATTCGTCATCAAATGAATTTGGTCCAAGTGGTATACAAGAGCAACTAACCAACATTCGGATAAAATGGGAGATCTGAGGTAAAACCAAAGGAAAGGGAAACATCCATAAAAATGGTAATAACATCTGGAATTAGACTCAATTGTTGTGTGATTTAAAAGGAAAAACAATGTATTTGTACATTTTAATGTAATTTCTGGAAATGGTTTATGCCGTGCTATGTGCAACATGTAATGAAATCCACCTGATCATGGCTGAGTATTCGACAGATTAATTGCGAAAAAAGCAATATTACTAAATACAAATATTTTATTCCTTCAATGGATTCATTACCGTTTTATAGAATAAGTGTAAGATCAATAGTATTAAATATAAACATTTCATTTCTTCAATTTATTTTGTCTGTATGAGGAATCCCGGGCAGAAATTTGTTTCCTCAATTTATACGCCCTCCAGAAGGCTTTCATAGAGAAACGTTTTTTTGCTGTATTCAAGGTAATTTGTTGTAACGCACTCGGTCTGCGATCTTCCATTCTTAATAAAATTTTATTATTTATTCGAGATATAATAATTTTGTCATTGAATTCGCAATATATATAAGTTCTAATGCTACGAGGGTGATTTTAAGTACGGGGAACCAATTCTTGTTTAATTTGTTGTAATGAGAGAATCTTTATTTTCTCCTTCTCTCTCCAGGAGCTCTCTCATTTTAATAATGAAGGCTGACTAAGCTCCCTACTCTAACTTTCAGGTTCAAGGGGCATCAGAATCAAGTGTCCATGGTTGTCAAACTAGGTTGGGGTACGACACTGTCATCGGATCCTTATTACAACCACACACAAAGGTAAGTTATGACACCGATGTATGTGCACGGTGTTTTTTTTAGGCGCAAGAGATTTTTTGTTTATGTGCTGGAAGTGGTAGTTTTCTTTGGATTTACCTCATTTGATTTATTTATTTATTATTTGGGGGGGAGAAGAGTTCACGCTTCTCATCTGTCATCGCGACTTATAAGATCTTTTGACATTACTCCTAAATGCCGCGCCCATTCGAAATTAAAGTATTTTATAAAGACTATGATGTTCTTGGCGGTAATTTTTTCGACATCTTCTGGTAGAGGAAATGCCTTTCCTAGATGTTTTAACCTTATGAGGCTCAGAGCTTTACAGTCACACAGGACATGTTCAACGGTTTCATCGTCTTCAATACAGAAAGCAGGTCTTATCACCGACCTTACCCATCTTTTTTAGATGATATCTAAGTTGACAGTGCCTAATAAAAGACCCTTTATTAGCCTTAACTCCTTTCTGCTGAGTGTGAGGAATGCTTTTGTCCTCTGTTGCGAATACTTTACAAACTTCTTCGTTTGTCAGCCCCGGGATATTTTCCCAATGTGCATTTTAATTCTGTCCTCCCAAAGTCTGATCTGAGCTGAGCGGTGACATTTTGGTGGCTCAGGGCCAAGGTAGTGCGCAATCTCGTTGCCCTTAATGCCTTCATGTCCTGGCACCCAAATCAGTGTTTGCTTCAAGACAGTAAAACAGTCCCAAAAGTAAACGAGTTTAAAGCTCTTAGTGTTGCTTGGCTGTCTGATATGAATATTTTAGCTCCATGGATATTCTTGTGAACTATTTCCTCGAGCGCAAAGTTCTATGGCGTGTATTTCTGCCTGGAAAATGGTTGGTGAGGCCCCCAGTGCCTTTGCGAGATGGTATTTCTTCCCATGATACACCCCATATTCCGCCATTAGCCCTGTCAGGAAGGTACCTACACTAATTTAGTATTAAGCATAATTTTAGAAGTTTTAATACTTCTGTTGAGAAAGAATAGGCTAGGATTAGCGAAGAGAACGGGAATTTCATATTCAACAGTTGATGCTGCATATATAAAAAAAAATAACTGGTCTGTATATATTTTAAAAAGTATATTTGAAATAATTGACAAATAATTATATAACTGGAAAAGAATATGTAATTGAATAACAAAGAATTATCAATTATATTCACAATTAGTAGTAATTGTAATTCCAAAATTTTCAATTACGAAAACGTTCAATTGGAATTTGAATTATGTATATGATAATTAATTATCACAATAAATTAATTACTTTACAGATCTGAAAAAACTAATTGTAATAATTATTAATAAATGTAGAAAACAATTCAAATGGCGTGGAGTATTCTAGTTAGTAAGTGTAGGCACTTAGTCAAGTCATACCCCTCAGGTACAATGCATTTATTCAAAACAGAGGACACGGTTCAAAGCAGTAATTCGATATATTATAAGTTTATGCGGCTTTTAATTTACGGGTTTTTACAAAAGACTGATATTTGAGTGAACAGCATAGACTACAAAATTTACAATGATATAAGATTTAGTTTTTTTTTAGAAGAGAAAAAGAAACTATTTTTCCGGTAGGGAAAATAATGATACAAGTGAGATTTTATTTGAAACTAGGGGAGCCCGCCGACGTTACCCGGCGATAATATAGATATCTAAATGGCTGGGGGTGGGGGGTGAGGTGGTGAGAAATGCATAATATTTAAGCTATCATCTGACTCGATCGTGCGATTCCGTACACAAGGGTTTCAGAAATTTATATGAAAATGCAGTGTACAAAATTTGAGCTCCCTACGTCGACGAGTTCTCAGGCAGTCTCTATAGTTAAAACCAAATTTTTATATGGCAACACCAAGAACGGCTTAGTCCATTTTTGAACTCGTATTTACTATTGCTATGAAAACACCATGCACTAAATTTTAGCTCTCCACGTCGAGTCGGTCTCATCTCAGGCAGTTTCCAAATATATAGGTAGTGAAAAACCAAAGTTTTGTATCACAACACAAAGAAGGGATTGCTGATTCCAATTATTCTTTCCCTAAAAACCTTGTTCTGACAAATACGAACACAACGAAAAAAATGAGCCAAATGGGTCGAGCCAAAACCCTCGAGAATACTTCACAAGCCATGAAAGAGACTCCCTCCCTACCACATGCGAGGCCGAACGTAGTCCTTACATTCTAAAATATTTGCAGTGTTCTTATGTAAAACTGACAAAATTTTGATTTGAATAGCTCCTCCGCCCTAAACTACCATTCACACCGAAAAATGGTGTTCTGATAATCTTAAGCTTGCTTTCTTATCTTCCGAACTGTAATAAAATTTTCATACCTTTCCTAACAAAATTATTTAAAAAAATTTATCTTAGCCAAATGACTACATTTCTCAAACAAAAATTCTCAGCTGAGTAATCATTGTAATGTCGCTGTGCCGTCATGCGATGCCGTTGGCTGGTGATATCGAATGTAGCTGCCTACAGATTCGGACTCCGGCTGCACATACACACATGCACAGCTGAGAGGTATTGAGCGTAAAATGGTAAGGTTACTTCGTAATCAAAACTATTTTATTATTTTGTTAAGGAAGGTATGTAGTAAGTGCAGCCTTTGGGAAGATAAGGAACCAAGCTGTAAATTACTAGAAGACTATTTTCCTGTATGGATAGTAGTTTGGGCTCTATAGCATTTATAAAATCAGTGTTTGGTACTTTTCCATAAGCATCAATATAGAACATTTTAGAGAACGGACTCCGAACGCACACATATAGGTTTCTGATGGCTTGGTTCTCAAGGGTTTTGGTCGAGCCGATCTCATGCGGCAATTGATTTTTATTTATAGACTAGGGGAGCCCGCCAGCATTACTGGGCGATAATATAGATGCCTAAATCGGTGGGGGTGGATGTTGAAAGGGTGGAGTGGTTAGTGATGCATAATAACTAAGCTATCATCTGACTCGATCGTTCCATTCCGTACTCTAGTACTCTGTGCGTGTGTATGTGGGTACGTGCAGACGTTCATATGTGTTGAAAAGTATGGCCCTCTGCGTCGACGCGTTCTCATGCAGTGCCCATACATATAATAAAAAACGAAATTTTCTTATGGAAACGGTACGAAGGAGTTGCCCGCTTGGTCCCATTTTCGAACTTATATATTTTTTTTAAAAAAGGCTCGTGTACAAAATTTCAAATCTTTACGTCAACACGTGAGGCAATGTCCAAATATATAGCAAAAACCAATTTTTTTTATGACAACACCAACAAAGGGTTGCTAAATTTAGTCCATTTTTGAACTCAAATTTACTATTGATATGAAAACACCATGCACCAAATTTTTGCTCTCTACGTCGACGCGTTTTCAAGCAGTACCCGAGTATACAGATAAAACCGAAATATTTGCATGGCAACCCTACGAAAGAATTGCCCAATTGGTCCTATTTTTATACCCTAGATGAAATCTATAGGGTATACTAAGTTTGTCATTCCGTTTATAACACCTCGAAATAATGATGGTAGAGCAAAATGGATTGGACACCTATTCATAATATTAAAAGTTATTTTGATTTTTACATGTCCGTCCGTCCGTCCGTCCGTCTGTGCGCACGATAACTTGAGAACGCGTACACTTAGAGAGCTGAAATTTTGTACACAGACTTTAAAAAAGAAAGTAAAATTAAGTTCGAAAATGAGCCAATTCGTTTTCCGCTATATATTTGGACACTGCCTGAGAACGCGTCGACGTAGAGAGCTGAAATTTCGCACATGATGTTTTTACTACATTTGCAAATAAAATGTCAAAAATGGACTAAATCGGGCAACTGTTTCTTAGTGTTGCCATATAAAAATTTCGGTTTTTTACGTATACTTTCAAAACGATCAGTCCAAGACATTTTTATTGTACTAAAAACTTCTGCAGAATACGAAATCCTATAAAATTGGTTATAATCATTTTGTCTGTGCGACAAACCGTTCTAGAAATATATGCGAAAAACAATTTCAAAATCAATACTTGAATAGATCGGTGACCATACGAAATTTAATACGGGCATTCATCTAGGGTATCCTAAGAATTGGTCTTAGACCAATTCTAGCTTTTTTACTTGTTAAACTTAAATTTACTTTTGTAAACACCGTGTACAAAATTTAAGCTCTCCATGTCGACGCATTCTCAGGCGGCTTCCAAATATATAGGGAAAAATCAAAGTTTTGTATGGCAACACTTAGAAGGGGTTGCCGATTACAATTTTTTTCCCTACAAACCTTGTCCTACACAACAACTAAAAATGAGGTACATCGGTGAAGCTGTTCTCAAGTGATGATGTTTAATATGTACATGCGGCAGTAGATTTTTATTTACATATATAGATTTATCTAAAAATTTTGGCTACTATTAGTTTCATGCATGAAATGTCGTGGCTTAAATGTTGTAGCCAACATATGTATACACTTTTGACTTGTAGTTTACTGGTAGATTTCGCCGAGAGTATACTATTAAATGTTAGCACGAAAAATGACAATATGTTTAGTTGGAACTTAGTCTGATTTGTAACTATAATCGCTATTTCGTAGATTCTTAGTTACAAAAACTAAAAAATTCAAATGAAATCATCGAACAAGTGAAAAATTTCAAGTTTTATTTTTGTTTTTCGGTTGTTTAAGTTGGTATAATTTGAATTTTTGATAATAACATAATTAAATTGCTGCTGCCACACATACAGTCGTACAAAAATCCGATAACAATCGTTGTTGTCATTCACATGATCAACGACCTGAAAAGGTATGACAACACAGCATTGTCATGATGAGGGACAACTGTTAAAATAGACATGGGTTAAAAAACAACTTTTTCGTTGCTTTTATAATATTACTAGGCCGCATTTATACCATATCAATCATCATGAGCTAATGAATAATCGAAGCGTGAAAGAACAAGCATCTCTAGAACTAAGTATGTGATCGTCTTGCAAGCAAGAGGAGGAACACAACTAAGTTGGAGCCAGTACTCGTGATGCTCCTTCTTAGAACGGTAATAAGATAATAAATAAAAATAAAATGCATCGTACATTATGAGGGCCTAGTTGTGATTTGGACGGGGCTCGGCTGTTTGTTTACTTTTTAATTGTTTTTCTGTGCTCGTCCAATTAAAAATTTCTATATCTTTTTCGAGCACATGCAGCGTTTTTTCGCAATTTCAAACGATAATCAAGTCATAAATGAATCTAAACCAACTGTGAAATATACTATCCAGCTTTCCGGAGCAAGTGGAGCCCAGCTTATAAAATAATTATACATTCAAACACAAACTACGGCATGATCAGACTCAGAGATTTAAAAAGATTGCACTGCCTGATGAGACCCGAAGGCATAGCATAAATGCCATAAATTTTGCATATATTGTCAATGATGTATGTATGTAGTCGCGATATTTTTTGTTTTATGGATATTAACATCATAAGCTACATCCGTAAGGTCATTAATGAACATATTAAAAAATAATGGACCGAGAATAGACCCTTGAGGCTCAACATGGTTAAAGTAGTCCATAATTCATGAAGTCTAGTTGACATCTATGATTATAATATTAATAAAATGCCATTGCGAGAGAAGTCAAAGCGTCGAAATAGGTTTTTATATCTGTAAGTCTGCGTAATGAAAATCACTTTACAGAAATCAAGAAGCAATGCTTAGTTCAAAAATAGTCAAAATCAGTCACTGCTTCGCGTATGTGTGCCTAGCCTAGCCATACAGTATGTTTGGCTTTGGATAATGGTTAAGAATACTTTGACTCAGAAAGGTGGAATTTTGAAGTCGCGATATTTTGATGATATTCTAAGCCGGTCAATTTCTACGGTTGTCATATTAAAAATGTAAAATCGTATAAAATCGGTATGGAAATTTTACTATCCGGCGGAATCGCTCTTGAAAGAAATGTGAAAAACAACTAAAGTAGGTGTCTAACTTTCAAAACAAAACGTTCAGTATTTATGTACTTTCTGGGAAGTGTTTTTGAGAGTTTGAATGAAGCTTTGCCTTTTGTCGATATGTTCATCCGCCATCAGATCAAATGGAGGAAAGCTATTGATGGATTCATTGGGAAATACTAGGTAGTGATAGCCCCCTTCAATTAGTAATACAAATATTTTATCTATGTCAAAATTTGCGTTTGAGGTCTGCGTAAAATGCAAAATTTTTAATTTTTATTTAACTGTTTTTTTCTTTCTTAAAAATAATGATCTTAAAGATGATTCCACTCTTTACTACAATTCTTCGCCTGAATTTTGGTTTGCCCCATCCGCCAAATTTGACATTTGGAGTTAAATACAATTTTTGAAGTTGAATTAAATGTTTTAATCAGCTTTTCTCCAAGTTATATATGTATCGAGATAAAACATGTCATGTTTACCCCATATTATATTTTTGCCACAAAAGTTAGTATAGGTTTACCTCAAATAAAATTTGTTATACATGGGGCATAAAATACATGAAGTACTTTAAAATATTTTTTTTAAATATTGTTTTGATATACGTGCAGAAACTTAAAACTATATTTAAAATTGGATTGCTCCATGTGGCTAAGAACACTGCCACCACGTAGAGTAAATCAAAAACAAATTTTGCCAAAATTTTGGTTTACTGCATGTAGTTTCAGCGATATTGTCTTATACAATGTGTATTTTGATCAAACGAAATGTGCGGACACTAGACATCTAGACAAACAAAAAATTGTAGACAAACAAAAAATTGTATGGCAGGGTGGTCCACATCAACCGTTTGGAAGTTACAGGGTGATTAAGGAAAAAAGCTAGATTTTCACATAACACCCTGTATCTTAAAAAGTACACAGAGTACGGTCACAATTAAAGACTCATTGTATGTAGAGCTTCATGGCCTTTCCAACGACTGCTCAACCAGCTCCGTACCTCGTCTCAGGAGTTATAGGGGTCTAAAATAAAAATTTAGAATTTTTTTAACTTTTATTTACTTTGGCCTCTCTTTTTTTTGCAAAAAGGTCATTAACAATATGTTTTTTTATAAAAAGTGTAAACTGTAGAATTTCCTCTTTAATTTGACCTATTACATCCAATGAGCTACCTGCAGCCGTTAAAGCCAGAAACACAATACGATGCAGTGCAGTGCAGTGTTATAGCAGTGTACTCCACTGTAAAGCACAATAAAAGCAGTGCAGTGCTTTGACAATCATTTTTTGAAGAATACATATATACATTTTTTGTATTGTGGATTCATTATATTGAGAAAAACTGTACCCATTTTTCTTCTAATGTCATTTTAAAATTAATTAATCAATTTTAAATTGAACAATTCCTCTATTCTTTAGTATTTAACAAATGTCAACTGATGCAGAGTGCAGTGTTTTAGAAATTAGCCTAAACGATGCAGTGCAGTGCACTGCACTGTAATGCAATGCAATGCAATGTATGTGAATTGCCACATGGCATTACATGAGCTCTAAATTTCAATGTAGTGCAGTATTGTCTTTCAGGCTTACGGAGTTATTAGCTCACAACCTATTCAGGTGACACCGAAATTAGCCGATATATATTTTTTAAATGACGTGTTTTCAGTCAGTAGGGGAACACATCTAGGTTCGAGAACAGCTTTCAGAATAGGTTTTGAGCTAATAACTCTTTAATGGCTGCAGATAGCACAAAGGCTAGATCAAATTAAAGAAAAGAGCCTACAGTTAATAGTTTTTATAAAAAAAAGTTATGTTAATAACCGTTTTCCAAAAAAAGATAGAGGTCAAAGTAAAAAAAAAAGTAAAAAAATCCGAAATATTTTGTTTAGACCCCCGAAATTCCTGAGAGGAAGAGGGTATGGGCAGGGGCGGATTTGATCACTTGGCCGCCCTAGGCCTATGGAAGATTGCCGCCCCCTACTCCCTGTAAAACACGAAAAATTGAATGATCTATATCCAGTGAAGGGACCCCAGGCTAGAATTAGCGGAGTAGGCTGCCTCATAAATCGGAGTAGATTTGAAAAAAATGGAGTAGAATTAAAAATAACACTTTCCAACGAATTATTTTATTTAAAAAAACGAAAAAGTATAAAAATGTAATGAAATACCCACAACTACAAGAAAAAATCGCCGCCCCCTAAATCTGCCGCCCTAGGCCCGGGCCTACTTGGCCTATAGGGAAATCCGCCCCTGGGTATGGGGCTGGTTCAGCAGTCCTTGGAAAGGCTATGAAGCTCTGCATATGACCGCACTATATGTACTTTTTAAGATACAGGGTATTATCTGAAAATAAAGCTATTTTTTCTTAACTCTCAAACGGTTGATACAATTTTTTGTTTGCCTAGGCGTCTAGTATCCGCAGAATTTTTGTATTTTAAAAAAGAGCTTTTTAAGGTATATATGTATTATAAAATGTCTGCAGCACAGGCACAATTTATTTCGGAGTCAATTTTGATGACAGCTGGCAGAAATAAATTTGGAACACTGAACAATTTAAAGACTGTTTAAAAAACAAGACCACCTATGAATAATGAAAGCAACAAGAGAAACCGTTTTGTTTTGTTTTTTTTTTGTTATCAAATAATTTTTATTGATATAATTACTACGTGCCATAAAATTGGTGAACTTTTTGCTTTACGTTCTTCCTTAAATTTTTTACAGACAGTACCTATCGAACATATCGGGCGCTCTTTTATACTGCCTCTTAAAGTTGCCTATGTTAGCAGAGTGTTTTTTTTTTTATTTTTTTTTTAATTTTCTGTCAATATTAGACCAATATTTGTCGATTGGTCCTAGTTTTGGACAATTTGGAGGATTCTCTTTCTTGGGTACTACCGGTATGAAATCATTAACTTTTCTGCCGTAGTGGCAAGTTGCTAAATCCGACCAAACAAAACTGATGCATTTCTAAAGAATGAAAAAAAAAAAAACAAAACGCTTCTGAAGACACTGGTTAAAGTTAGCTTAATATTTTAGTACCCGTTTGAGTTATCAGACTCTTAAAGATTATGTTTTATTTATGATCTTTTTAGCTAATTTACCACAAAATATTGTACAATACGATTGGAACTTGTTAAAAGCAGCGTGTAGACGTGATAAGCATTTGCCGATATTATTCACTTCTTTTCTTTCATTCCGCGGTATTCATACCAATCCTGGTTATACTAAGATGGGGTCACAAAATGACGAAAACCGTGATGACAGCCGGTATCTTTAATAGTTCCGGTTTTACTATCTAATAATTTTTTTTTAGAACTGGCGCTAAAAATTATTGAAACGAAATGGTCTACTATAGAAACTCTGACACCAATAGACCAAGATCTGTTCAAAGAAATAGTCATTTTCTGCGTTATGGAATGTAACTACTTCTCACATAATAACAAATTCTATAAACAAAAGTACGGTCTAGCGATGGGTAATCCACTTTCAGGTATCTTAGCAGAAATGGCATTAGATTTTATAATTGATGAAGCCTTAAAACAAACTGAAATAGAACCAACTTTTTTAAGAAAATATGTGGACGACATTATTTGCGCTATACCCAAGGACTCAGAAATTAACTTTGTTAATAGCTTCAATAACAATTAACAATAGCATCCCCTTTCTTGACATGCGATTACATAGAACAAGGAATCAACACATTATCACAGACTGGTATTGCAAACCTTGTAGCTCTAATAGGATTTTAAACTATTATTCAAACCACCCGCATAACACTAAGATAAACACAGCACAATCTCTCGCCAGCAAAATCTTTAAAGTAAGCCACAAAAAATTCTTACAAAAAAACACCGGAATCGTTACAGACATCCTAATAAAAAACAACTATCCATCACATATAATCCACACAATAATAAAAACAGCTATAAGAAACAATCATTTCAACAATCTCAACAATTCGATACCCACACCGAACAACGCAATAATATTAGATAATACCAATCCTATTTATACATCAATCCCGTTTATATACCCATTATCCTTAAAAATCGCGAAAATAATTAAAACCGGGAATAACCACATAAAAATAGCCTTCAAACCAATAACTAAATTAAACAACAATTACACGAAAACCAAGGATCCGATACCTACACAAGGAAAAAACAGCGTTGTATACAAGGTCGAATGCGAGAACTGCAACGCTGCGTACATCGGACAAACATCAAAAAAGCTTAAAACTAGACTATCACAACATAAAGCGTATATCAAAAAGAAAGCACCGCGATCAGCACTAGCATCCCACTCAATAGAAACAGGACATGTATTTTCTTTCGATAATGCAAAAATAATAGGCACGGAGAATAATAGGAAAAAACGAGAACTAAAGGAAGCATGCCACATATACGTTAATAAAAACAGAGTTATAAACATAAGACAGGACACAGAACTAATAAATAAAGAATATAAATACATACTGAGCAAATTAAAACCATAGTATTAGTCACTTATATAAACGTTTTCTTCACGACAACAGCTCACTTTCATATTGTCCTCGTAGCATGTAAATTGTTTTTTGTTTTTGTTTAAAGTTTGTTTGAAGTCTATTTTAATTTATTAACAATGTATTTTATTTTTATTTTAATGTAATCAGTTGTTCTATTCTGTACAATTGTTATTTATTATTACTTTTAAGAAAATTATTGATATGCGCAGACAAAAAGGTATGTCAAAAATTTTTTTTTCAAGAAAACTGACTTATGTGCAATACTATTTATGTAGAGCTTCTGAAGAAGGGCCGCACCTGGACCCGAAACGTCGAGTAAATGAAATAAAAATCTATTTTCAAAACAAAAACGATCGGTGTTTTCCTGAAAAAATACCAAAAAATCCGTCATCTATATCAACCCGATCAAAAACGTAAAAAAATCAGCTGTAAAATCAGCTGTAAACTTATCCAATAATTTTAGTACCAGCACAACAAAAATTTTGGTGGATGTCGAGCTTACGAAACCTTCTAGCAGGTTACCATACAGATGCTTTCTTAGGTTAGGGCAACGAGCACATAATACCTAGACAAAAATCATAGGTTAGGTTTGTCTGGCTAAAAAGTCCCATTACATAGGCTAAAAAAACCAACAACACACATTTGAGCAAAATGTACAATAATTGTTCCCCACTAGGATTCTTATTTTTAAGCGAAAACGCGAATGTGCTGGAGTCGAGTCTACAGTATGATCTGTTTATATTTCTGATTGGTTCCACGCAATTAAGGGAGCTCTGATTAGTTTCACCGAACTATTCTTGCTGGTAAATTGTTCAAAACGCTTTGATCAATTGTATAAATATGCTTTGGCAATTAAATGCACAATGACTACTTCTATCTTTCAGTTTTGCATTACTAGAGGTTTAGCTTTAGCTGAATTCTTTTGCATTTTAATGTATACATCTCTTTCCCTTCAACAGATAATCTCTTTTACTTGCGTGAAAATTTTTGTTCTGGTTCTTGTGACAATCATTGTTCGTTGGTTAGGGCTCAGCTGATACATAAGCGTATATGCATACTTTGAATTTTATTATGATCAACCGTGACTTGTTGGTAATACCTGAACGTGGGTAGGCTTTTCGAGGAACGGAAGAAAGATTTGGATCATTGCAGAATGGGAACTTTTTAGGGCTATTGGAGCTCAACGCTCAACTTGATTAATTTTTAACAAGTCACGTTTCCAAATATGGGAATTCTGGCAAAGGAAATCCTTCTTACCTGTCGAAAACCACCTGCGAGGAACTGATTCAATTAATGGCTGAAAGGTCCACGAGCACATTGTTGATGAAGTGAAATCTTCCGGTTATTTTAGTATGTCAGTAGATTCCACACCAGATCTGTCACATGTGGACCAGTTAAGTATTGTACTAAGATACTTAAAGAATGGACAACTTACGCGAAGATTGTAAGCTAAACTTCTCGACATGTAGAGGTCAATCTTACTATAACGCTGCTAACATGTCTGGACGTTATAAGATGATACAGCAAACAATTATTGAAACAAACAAATTTGCTATATATGTACTCTGTGCAGCCCATTAATTGAATCTAATAGGTCGAAGTGCTGTGGACTGCAACCAAGAGGCAGTTAATTTCTTCTCAATGGTCCAGATGTTATATAATTTTTTTTCAGCATCAACCAACCAGTGGAAAATCCTTAAAGGTTGTATTGGAAACGAAAGTGTCTTAAAATCCCTCTCTGACACCAGATGGGCGGCACATAATATGGCTACAGAAACAATAATGAAATCTTTTCCTAAAATTTTGGAAGCACTTGATTGTATAGCTGAAGACCAATATCAAAAGGGAGACACTAGAAGAGAAGCATATAATATAGCCAATAAGATGCAAGAATTAGAATTCGTCTTTATGTTGAATTTCTGGAACGAGATTTTACAAAATTTTCATAAAGTAAGCCAAGTCCTACAGAATGAGGACCTCAATTTAAAAACTTGTGCAGATATGTATGAATCATTAGCTGATCAACTGTGTACTTCACGAAATCAATTCGAAAAATATGAAGCAGCTACAAAAGAAATGTTACCAGATGTGGATTAGAAGCTAAATAAAACTCGAAAGTGTATCAGAAAGAAAGTATCGAATGACGGTGATGCGCCAGAATTATACCTAAATGCGAGAGATAAATTTCGCATAAATTACCTTTTATATAATGAGAAGAAGAGGAGAGGTAATGGGTTTTCCAATAAGAGGGGTTATTTTAATTAGCCAGCTATTTCAGTAGATGTCACTTTTGGAGCTGTCATTTTTTGACATTTGACAAGTAGAAACTACGTTATTAATAAAAATGGAACGATACACGATTCAACAACGCATTGAAATTATTAAAATTCACTATAAAAATGGTGAAAATGTGGCAGAGACGGTTCGTAAAACTCGAACATTTTTGGGTCGTCGTGAAGCACCTTGTCGGACCGCAATACAGAAATTGGTAGAAAAATTCGAGCTGTCGGGACAAGTTAGTAATGTGAAGAATAAAACCCGTGCACGTCGCTCAAGAACAGCCGAGAATATTGCTGCTGTAGCCGAAAGTGTTGAAGAAAACCCAGGTTAGTCCATTCCTAGTCGTTCTTTGGAATTAGGCATTCCACAAACGTCATTACACCGTATTTTGCATAAAGATTTGGGTCTTAAGGCTTATAAAGTTCAGTTAACACAAGAACTCAAGCCGGCCGATCATCAACAACGTCGAGTCTTTGCTGATTGGGTCCTTGAAATGCATGAAAATGATCCGGAATTCCATCGAAAACTCATCTTGAGTGATGAGGCCCATTTCCACCTCGATGGCTTCGTCAACAAGCAAAATTGTCGCATCTGGGGCTCGGAAAACCCAAGAGTTATTGTTGAAAAGCCTCTCTATCCTCAATGTGTGACTGTTTGGTGCGGTTTATGGTCCCGCGGGGTCATTGGACCTTACTTTTTCGAAAATGAGGCTGGAGCAACAGTTACGGTGAATGGATTGCGCTATCGACAGATGATTAATGGTTTTTTATGGCCGGAATTGGATGGTATTGATCTGGACAACGTTTACTTTCAACAAGACGGCGCTACGTGCCATACAAGCAACGAAACCATTGATCTTTTACGGGAAAAGTTTCCGGACCGTGTTATCTCTCGGAGAGGTGATCACAATTGGCCACCGTGATCTTGTGACTTAACACCTTGCGACTTCTTCCTTTGGGGCCACGTGAAAGAGAAGGTCTACGCCAACAGCCCAACGTCGATTCAAGACCTCAAAGATGGAATTCGTGAGGCTATCGAGGACATAGGGCAGCCACTTTGCGATTTGGTTATGGAAAATTTCATGAAAAGGATATGGTCCTGTAGGCGTGATCGTGGTGGTCATTTGGCTGATGTTATTTTCCATTATTAACTGCATACCTTTCTCTTTATAATGTAATAAAGATCCGATCATTTATCTCAAAAAATGGCATTTTTCTTTGAATATCAAAATAACACCTCTTATTGGAAAACCCTTTACCTAAATGCGAGAGATAAATTTCGCATAAATACCTTTTATATAATGAAAAGAAGAGGAGAGGTATATAAAGTAATTTCAGAGTGATTTTCGATACTAAACGATGTGCCACATATTGCCACCTTATCATCATATGAAAGTGAATGGTATTCTAGGGGTTGTGAAAACCTGATTATTGCTTACCCAGAAGACTTCAACAATAATTTTGCAGCTGAGCTTCAGCAGTTTCATTCTTATGTGCGGCATAAATTCAGTGCAACAATAACTGTAAAAACAAAATTCACTCATGCAGAATTTTATAAAATACTTGTAGAAGACAATATTGAGTGTACCTTTCCAAATGTGTTGATATTGGATACCGCATATTCTTATCATTAATGATAACCAATTGTTCAGCTGAGCATTTCTTTTCTCAGTTAAAGTACCTACATAAAAAATCTCAACAGAACAATTATGCAACAAGTCAGGCTTGATGCCTTATCTTTTACTAAGTATAGAAGCGGATGTGTTACGGAAAATTAGTGTTGGGGATGTTATCAAAGACTGCCACTAGAAAAAGTAGAAGAAAACTTTCGGTTAAATAAATTAATTAGAGATTTAAAAATATAAACTTTGTTTCTATCTTGAGTGTAATTTTATTTTACGGTTCATATTTGTTAATATTTTCAATATTGAGTTAGATATAATATGGGGGCACCAAAAAACCGTTTAAGTGCTTAGGGCCTCTAAGGACTTTAATCCTTCCCTGTATATTGGCATTTCATTTAAAGTTGTCTACCACTACTTAGGTCAATTTTTGGTCTATCAAACTTTCCTTCCTAACCCGGACTTTCTCTGGACACTATAAGATTCTCGAAATTTACTGAGAATATTTTGAATGGTCTTCGGGAATTTTCAACTTTTTAGCTAAGCTTCTTTGAAATATATTTGGATTTTCCATATGGGTGGAAAGAATTAATTTCCGGCATTTCTCTTGGCTGACTTCCATTTTTACAATATAAGAATTTTGTATTTAATGGCTGCAATTACAAATGCACACCTTTTTATAATGCAGTCTTACAAGCGGTCCGTAATTTTCTTTACCTGGTGATAAGTAATGGCAGCTGACATAGCTGGTCGGTTGTTTTCTGAAACAGTTCTTATCTCAAAATAATATGCCGATTAAAATCAACAAAGCTGGATTTAAAGATAAGGCAAAAGATAAAAAATCTCTTTTAGTTTATCTTCCAAATGCAAATAGAAATTATTATCGAACAGTTTTAATGATCGAATATAAGGAGTGTTATTGAGTTATTGCATATTTTATTTTGTTTCTGTTATTTTTTATTTTCCTTTACTTTATTAACTTGAATGAAGTAATATTTGTTCAAGTAGGCCTTTTTGCGATTCTCCGGTACAAACGAAAAGCAAATAACAGGCCAAGTACGAGTCGAATTCGCGCCCGAAGAGTTCCGTACCATCGTACAAAATTTAACACTATGTACTTTTTATTTATTTTTTCAAATGAGAGTAGGCGTCAGTGAAAAAATAATGCTGTCATTTGAATGACAACAATAATGAATGAGAATAATACGAGGAAAAAAACGCTGTAAAAATCACGTTTCTTGTATGGGGGCCCCCTTTAATTTTTAATTTAAATTTATTTTTATTATTTGTTGGTATAGCGGCAATAGAAGTACATACTCTGTGAAAATTTCAACTGTCTACCTATTACGGTTCATGGTGACGGACGGACAGCGAAGTCTTAGTAATAGGGTTTCCGTTGTTACCCTTTGGGTACGGAACCCTAAAAAACAATTGTTTTATTTATTTTATCACACAATTATTTTATTTAGGGTAGCAACATTTCAATGAAAATTTTTGTTTGCATCCTCCTATTTTCATTAATGTTGTGTTTTCGAGTCACTGTTTGGGATCTGTTAATTTAGTCGAACCAAGACTAAACCCTAAATCAAATCAAATGATTGTGAGATAGAATAAATAAAAAATCCTGTTTTTTGCATTTCGTTTGTACCGAAGAATACCAAAATGGCCTACTTGAACAAATATAAAATTTAACCCGGTAAAAAATCATAAAATTATATTCATTTCGATGTATTTTTGATTAGAAAAACTAGAAAATATTCAAAGCTAAATAAAGATGTTGAAGTAATAAAATATTTCTTTTAAATTTATTAGTCAATTGTTTTGCCCCGTATCATACAAGAAATGTAATCTTTGGAAATCTAGATTCAAGTTAATGAAATTTTAACGGAAATTTTCTTCTATTGAAACAAAAATAATTCAAGAAATAAATAGACAGAGAAAATAACTGAGTTTTTGTGTAAATTAAAAAAAAAAAAAAAGAATTATCGAACAATTTTTTTTATAAAAAGTCCTCAGCTTTAACTGCATTTATCTCAAAACTACATTTTTGCATATGGGGCAAAACAGTATTCAGGCGACGAATTAACAAGTTTTAACGAATATACATATGCTGTATCGTATTCAAATTCTCGTTTGTCTTCTAAAGACTGTGTTTCATTGTGTGATATTTATACAAAGAGTGTGAGCACTATACCTTTTCAACTTCAAATTGAGACTAAACAAATTCAAATTGAGACTAAACAATTTCAAATTGGGACTAAACAATTTCAAATTAGGACAAAAAATAAATAATTTATTACAGTTAATTTAAAGTAGATTTATTAAAAATATCTTAATTAATTAAAAATTGATAATTCCGTAATATTTTCTAGCCATAGTAGACGCAACTCGGTTAGAAAATATAACGAAGATGATTACAGTTCCGAATTACTGTATTAATTAAAAAGTCATATCATTCATATTTATCGCATCCGGTATAAACTTTTGAATATGAGCGACGTGTCGGTTGCAATTAGGAACAGTAATCATCGTCGTTATAGTTATATTTGCGCGAATTATATTTTCTAGCCGTAGTAGACGGAACTCGGTCTGCATCAAATTTGATCTGCCTTCATCAGCTAGGATTTGCGGCATTTGAATAGTTAAATCGCTTTTGACTCCAGATTTTAGGTTTTACCAAGCATATTTAATTTCATTTAACATTGGGCTATATGGTGCGAGTCTTAGTAGGTGATTAAGATATTAATTTTCTTGGAATACTTCTTCAATGGCAGCATGAGAAGGAGCATTATCAATTATCATTACGATTGATGTTCCGTACATATATTCAGCATTTCGAAGACAACGACGCATAAATTCTTTGGCTTCTGGTTTCTTAAATGCTCCTCTTCTAATTTCATGATGGATTAAGCCCATATTTCCTATAGACCCAATTAAATGTATATTAGATCCTGATCAAATAATTGTTCCATATAACCCCCCCCCCCCCCCTCCCCTAGAAACCTTCCTTTAGGAGTTGTGGCCAGTTGAAGATTTCACCAATACTTGTGAGAATAAATGAGTATAACTTTTGAACCACCTTATAGATTTTGGTTATTGTTGGCTTATTAAATAGCCAAGAATAGTAGCTGTCGAAAAGTGTATTCCTCTGTATTTTTTAATTAAGCATCTTGATATTATTCTCAAATATTTCCAAAACATTGATTTTTTTTTACACACAAATTTCATAAATACCGAGTCAAAGACGATTAGTTTGAGTGGTGTTTCGATTTTCGTTAACATTTTACAGTGTTGTTAAGCACTATGTAACCGATTTATAAATTGCAATAAGAAACATAAGCTCTGTAGTAATTTACTGGTGGTTGAGAAGGAGAAGAAGAAGAAGGATTTCAAGAAAAAGGATGTGGAAGAATCCATCCATCCTTTCCGAGCATAAACATAAATACTTAGATATGAATGGATTTAAAATCTAATAAAGTAAACCCAACTTTACTTAAAAGTTGAGAATTTCATTAAATCTGTAAGATTTATAAATTGCTGGCGGCTTCGAGGAAATTCACAAGTAATAAGAATTTTTTCCACTTTAAATTTTCACGATGTTCTCAATAAGATCTCACCCCGTAAATATTATGCGATAAATATTATATTTAAATCCGTTTCTTAAAATGTTTATACAAATATGTACTTTAGTCAGGACAAACTTTTTAAAGATTTAACAAAAGATAAAACTTTAATTACGGCGCCTGCGATCAACAACAATCATCTTTTTGATATTAAGGCCATTTTCACATCAAAAACAATGTAAACTGATTTTTATTTAAAAAATAAAAATCGGCAAATGATTTTTATTTTAAAAATTTTTTTTCGGGTGAGAAATATTAAATATAGGTCGAAATATGGCGAATATTGTACGACAGATGGGAGTGGATGGAAATTACATACAGGTTTTCATCTAAGGTATAATAAAAATTGGATTCAATTTTTTGTTGATTTTTAAAATAAAAATTAATTTTTAATTATTATTTCGGATTTTTAAAATATGTATCCAAAAAGAAAGTTATTTTTTGTAATTTCGAATAAAATTCATAATTTTAAAAAGTATTGGTAATTTGTATGAAGATTCGGTAATAAGAATCATAATGCTACATTCCAATCAATCCTCCTATAACTTTTTTAAAATGATTTTTTCGTTAGCAAAAATGAAAATAACCGTTATTTTCAGTCGCTGGGATAAACTAATAATTTTACTAATAAAATAGTATATTTATTTGAGATTTTTAAGAAAAACACAACCTTTACATTTTATTGGCCGAAAAACTTTTTCGGCGGAAAAATTTGACCGATAAAACATAAAAGTGGTGTTTTTCTTAAAAATCTCAAATAAATATACTATTTTATTAGTAAAATTATTAGTTTATCCCAGGGACTAAAAATAACAGTTATTTTCATTTTTGCTAACGAAAAAATCATTTAAAAAAAGTTATAGGAGGATTGATTGGAATGCAGCATTATGATTCTTATTACCGAATCTTCATACAAATTACCAATACTTTTTAAAATTATGAATTTTATTCGAAATTACAAAAAATAACTTTCTTTTTGGATACATATTTTAAAAATCCGAAATAATAATTAAAGATTAATTTTTATTTTAAAAATCAACAAAAAATTTAGACCAATTTTTATTATACCTTAGATGAAAACCTGTATGTAATTTCCATCCACTCCCATCTGTCGTACAATATTCGCCATATTTCGACCTATATTTAATATTTCTCACCCGAAAAACAATTTTTAAAATAAAAATCATTTGCCGATTTTTATTTCTTAAATAAAAATCAATTTTTGATTTTTGTTTTTGATTTTTAGAAAGATAATCAGAAAATAATTTTTTACAGATGATTTTTTTTTTAACATTCATAACCGTTACGGTGTCTGGTTTATCCTATTTTCTTGGATTTTATTAATCATTGGAGCAAAAATCTTGTTTTAAAGTGGAATAAATTGAGTTTTTCGGTTCATATTTTTCGGTTCTTGTTTTTGATGTGAATGAAAGTGCCTTAAGGTTGCTGATGCATACTGAGCACAACAGTCGGTTCGATTCAGTCAGTTGCCAGTCGTCAACCCTATTCTCAATTAACTTTTAATTAACTTTTTAGTCACCGACTAAAGTCGGTGATTGTGCACTTTGCGGCCTACCTTACTCTACGTTCGTCGCTGTACTCGTAATTTAGTACACGTAGTAAATGAATCAATAGATTCTGACAGAAATTCTCTTAAGAAATTTCTTAGCTCAGCCATTTAGAGCTTTTTACTTTCAGTTTACTTTACTCAACTGCTACTCCATTGTTTAACGACGAACGATGAGGCACACTTTTCAACCATACTATCGTCGTACAGCGTACGGAGAATAATCAAAAATTTAGATCCGGACTCGACTTGGACGAGTTTTCAGAATTTGGGACTCGTATTCGCTTAGTCCTAAAAAGCCTAGTTTCCAGATTTTGATTTTTGCATGTTCGTCTGTTCCCCCGTTTGTGCGCACGATCACTCGGGAGCGCGTGCACTTAGAAAGCTGAAATTTTGCACACATCCTTTAAAAAAAAAAGTAAAATTAAGATCGAAAATGGGACAAATCGGGCAACTCTTGCGTGGGGTTACCATACAAAAATTTCGTATTTCATTATATATTTGGACACAGCCTGAGAACGCGGTAAAATAGAGAGCTGAAATTTTGTACACGGTGTTTTCATAAAATAGTAAATATAATTTCAAAAATGGTCTGAATCGGGCGTTCTTGGTATTGCCATTTAAAAATTAAGTTTTTTAACGTGAAAATGATCAGTCCTAGACATCCTAGATCGACGCGTTCTCAGGCAGATTCCAAAAATACATATAGCGAAAAACCAAAGTTTTGTAAAGCAACACCAAAAAGGGGTTGCCCGCTTTAGTCCATTTTTGAAATATTACTTACTATCGCTATGAAAACACCATATATTAAAATTCAGCACTCTACGTTGATGCGTTTTCAGGTAGTACCCAAATATATAGTACAAAAACAAGATTTCAGTATGGCAACCCTACGAAGTAGTTGTCCGATTTGGCCCATTTTTGAGGCCAGCCATTTCCTTTAACTTGTACACGAATTTGTCTGTCTATTTATATATTTCTTTTTTACTTTTTTCGACATTCTTGTAGACCCACTTTTCGTCATCACAGCGAGCTGAAATTTGGCACACAGGTCCATGTCGCGTGACAATTGAATCTATCAAAATTTGAACCGGAAATTTCCATGGAAAGCCCGGAAAATCGGGAAAAATCATTTGAAATTTGATTACTGATAAATACGTTTCAGAAAAAATGTAGAGTATTCCGATTTTTCCGAAAAAAATTTCCGGAATTTTCCGATTTTTCCGGAAAATTTTCCGGTAAAAAAGTTTTCTAAATTATGCAGGATCAAGTTCCCTATCAACTGGCATCATTACTTTCTCTCCGACAATGGTGAAAACTTGGAGAAAAAATCGAGGAAAATTCATGTAAAACGCTTTTCCGGAGTTTTTCCGACCAAGGAAGTGTTTGAGCTTTTTGCAACCTAAGACAAAGTTGCATAAAGTTGCTTTTGTGGAAAACTCCATAGAAAACCCGGAAATGCGGGAAAATCATCGGAAAAATTTTCATCGATATGATTAGTGATAAATCTGATTCAGGAAAAAAGAATTTTCTAATTTAGTTAACGTGAAAAAGGCAGAAAATAAAATAAGTAAAAAACAACAAAACTGAGGCCAAGCCGCATGAAAAAGTAGAAAATAAACTTTTCTTCACACACAGAGGTGGACTCAGATTTTATTCGCTCACAATCACCGATATATTTCAGTAAGATCAATCACAGGTAATAAGTGATTTGATTCATGAAGAGAAAGAATATTCAAGAGAAATGTCCCAATCAAAAAATCTGAGTCCACCTCTGTGTGTGAAGAAAATTTATTTTCTACTTTTTCATGCGGCTTGGCCTCAGTTTTTTTTTGAAAACTCGTTTTTTACTTATTTTATTGAACTTAAATTTACTTTTCTTTTTTAAAACCTGGTGTGCAAAATTTCAGCACTGTAAGTGAACACGTTATCGAATTAACGTGAGGATATACAGAAGACGGACATGGAAAAAATCAAAATAATGTTTAATATTATGCGTTGGACGCCCACCTATTTTCATTATTTCGTGGTGTTACAAACAGAATGAAAAATTTATTATACGCTATAGATTTCATCTAGGGTATAAAAACGATCGCGTGCGCATCTTAATCAGAACTATACTTCTCCTTCAAAACCTAGGAACTTGAAGTGTAAACAAATCGGATATCTCAGGCAAACGCGGATCCGAAAATATCTTTCATCCTGTTTTTGTTTTTTTTTCTTCAAAACTACTTTGTCAGCCAAACTAGCGATAATGCTCAGCACACGCCAACACCATACGCATACGATGTTCAGAAACTATCCCAAAATTACTTGTTTTATAATCTCAAATATTTACAATTTAGTTCAAAAGCTAATTTGAAAATAAATTAGGTTAAATCCGGTCTTTTACCAAAAACTGTATAACTATAATTAACAAGTAAAAAAGCTAGAATTGGTCTAACAATTGTAAGACCAATTGTTATGATACTTTAGAATCTAGAATTCTAGATGAATGCCCGTATGTAATTTCGTGGTTTGGTATTTGAATTGGTTTTTCGCATATATTTGTAGAACAGCTCGTCGGACCGAAAAAATGATTATAACCAATTTTATAGCATTTGATATTCTGAAGAACTTTTCAGTAGATTAAAACCGTATAGGACTTATCGTTTCCACAGTATACGTAAAAGCCCTAAATTTTTATATGGCAACACCAAGAAGATTTGGTCTATTTTTGAAATTATATTTGCTATTTGTATGAAAACATTTTGTACAGAATTGCAGCTCTCTATGTCAACGGTAGTGTCCAAATATGTAGTGAAAAACGAAATTTTTGTATGAAAACCCTACGAAGGAGGTCCCAATTTGTCATAGTTTCGAACTTGAATTAACTTTTTTTTTTAAAGCTCGTGTGCAAAATTTCAACTTTGTAAGTCACGCATTCTAACGTTTTCGTCAGAATAGACGGACATGCAAAAATCAAAATAATTTTTAATATTATTCGTGAGTGGTGACAAACTTAGTATACCCAATGATTTCATCTAGGGTATAAAAAGTAAACTAATACTGGCCTCGAAACCCATGCAAATCCGCTACAGACAGAAAACGTCATAATTATCAAATATATGTAAAACGTCGGTTAAGTAGTTTCTATGTAGATCATATCATAAATTCTCCTACCGGAAAGCTCAACTGCAACAAGCGCCCGTGCATGTCATTCAAGAAGCAACTCTTCACTCCTCCTCATTATCGTACTTTTCAGATTGTTACAAGTGATTAGTGGTTACCTACAATTCGTGTATTATTCTTTTCACTACACAACCACACATCCCGCAGTGTTGCTGTTTCAACAAATCGTTATTCGTTTACAAATTAATTTCGCGCTTGATCCAATTATGTTGGCAATCAGTCCGGGAGGTCGCCACAGTCGCACGGCCAGTGTAAGGCAAAGGCAGCAACTCATTTTAATTTTCGTGTCTGATGTGATGTGAATCAGCTTCTCCACCAAAGAAAAGAACTAAAGTGCAGTGGAATCGAATGGAAGCGACTACATCTATCTTGTGTGTGTAAAACTAGTAATGCCGGAAAATTTTTGATAAGATAAAGAAGTCCATTAAATGGGGAGCGAGTCAACTGCCAAGAGATAATAATTATTATTTCGGGGGCAACGGCCTGTGGACGGACTGTGGTGGCTAACAGCTGGAAATGAATGTGCTCAGCTGCTGTGGAACTGAAATTGATTTCGTTGGAACGTAAAGTGAAGTAAAGTGAAAAGTGTCGGAAATATATCAGTGAATCAAATCTTAATATTTGAAAAAAAAAAAACTCTGAGCACTTGTTACATTGCACACTGTTTTGCTTCTATATTTTTGTTTTTGCTGTACCACTATAAACACAACACAACAAACTCATCTCAAAAGCACTTCCGGAAATAGAAAAATCATCGAGAGCATAATTTTTTTTCTTCTTTTGAACACGAGGTAAGTAAAGTATACTCATACAGTCTTAAACTTAAGTTTTTTTTTTAAGCATTTACCTCAATAGCACAAAGGACTTTGTCACTGATGAATTATTATTGCACTTTTATCGGATCATTCTCGCGTGAAGAACGGTTGGCTGTCGCGGTTAATTAGAGATTCCAGGCATGTTTCCTGCTTGGTCAGGAATGGCTTTTCTAAAATATCATATATGCCTTTGCGCGCCCCGCAATTCTTCGCGCTATGTTTTCTCTGTTGTGTCTCCGTCGTTGTTGTTCACAGCTCACTTAATGCTGGGATTGGTTTGGTTCTTCTTGGTTGGATTTGATCCGATGAAACAGGCCTGTGATGTGCGTGCTGTCTGTTGGCGGCGTTTGTATTAATTCCCAAATGGAAGCGAAATGTAATGAAAAAACAGAAAAAAGGGAGTGCTCGCTCACCCTCGCCTTATCGTTTTTTTTTTGGGGGATTCCAAACTGTAGCCAATATATTTGGTATAAATATGGCTTTCTGCGAGAGACACAATCAGCTGAAGTGAATAACAACAAACCCGCGAGTTAAAAAAAAAAAACAAAAACAGCAGATGTAAATGTTTCTCAATATAAATGATCTAACGCAATTTCCTCAGTAAATTGATTTCCGTTTCCGATTAATCATTTGTGTTTACATTACATGCACACGTTTCACGCAAAGAGATTAAAATTATAATTTCAAAATATTTTCTAATAATGACCAAAGACCGCCGATTAAGTCTAAACGACAAAACTGCGATCATCAATTTTCAACTGACTAGACTAGAGGCAATTGCTTGATCGGCAGACTCGATACTCTCAAACTAACAACCGAATGCAGAATGCCAACCTACCACCAGTATCCCAGCCTAAAACCTTCTCTGCTTGCATCTCTTGTCGAATCGCACCCTTTTTCACTTACTTTCGACTGCTAGAGTGGAGCCGTCGGGGCCCAGCACAGAATTTTTTTTTTTTTTTCATTTTTCATTCGCCATATGACATCATCCAGACTCAAGTGAGGATTGATTGAGGGAGGAGTTGGTGGAGTATTAGGTACGCAGCTACGTTTGCACGGCCACGGCCACACAAAATACATTTCTCAGAGGGAGCTTAGCTTTATAATGTGATGGAGCATGAGGTAAAAAAGAAAATAACTGAAAATGTGAAAAAAATCACCGCCAAACCAGGCAGACCTAGTGGGCGATAGTTTCACGACGACGACGACGACGCGACGATGGCGATGTCTTCAAATTTATAGCTCGCGCGGAATTATCCAGCGATAAAATGAATGCAGCAGATAATTTTAGCAGATTGCATGCTTGCTTTTGGCATAATTTTGTCTTGTTTTTTTTTTTTTTTCTTTTAATTTCTTGCGAGAAAGGCTCTCCTACTGTAGAGCTACTTGGTAACATTCCACAGTTAGACAGAGGAGTAGTAGCTAACAAAATGGATGATAATAATACATAATAGTATGGATTTTATGCAAGGTGCATTAATTCTAGTAGTTGACTCTTCAATTGAATAGTAAATAGCTCTTACCGGATATCTAAAAAAGTTATCCTTAAAAAATGGTCGGCTTTATTTTAAAGAAGTTTAATAAAAAACATAAAAGTCAGATGTTTATGCCGAATTTCCAAACATAAGAGGATCTGTGACCTCTAAGTGTGCTTTATAAAAACCACTCTATGATGAGAAAGTAAATAAAAAAAATATTAAAATATAGGAATTGCACAGGTAAATCTCTTGAATAGCTCAAGGTGAAGCTACACGGTGAGAGACTTTGGCCTCTAGAGACTACTTTTTTGGTGTCTGGAACACAAAGATCCAAACCAGATAATACAGAATATGCTCTCTGACTACACGTATTGATATCAAAAATCATATTCTTTCCATATGCTTTTTATAAGACTCATGTCCCTGCCGAGCGAAATCTTCGGACGTAGGTTAAAAATGATCATGTGATAATCGGTGCGTATTCGAAAGAAGATATTCAGAACGTATTCTAAAGGATATAAAATTGATATAAATGAGCATCCACCCTAACAAACATTTGGAGGGCAGACGTTTCAATGGCGCCGGTTCAACGTTTAACTGTCGACAATCTTCCACTTATTAACCAACAAAAGTTAGTCGGTATCGACGCCACTTTGTGTATTTATAGACGTCGCTATTAGCAATTAATGACGGTAATTCAACGTCTTATTGTCAACAAGGTCACCACCAAAATGTGGTTTGAAGCGACGCTTTTTTGTGCACATATTAGACGACTCTATTGGACATAAATGACGCCAGTTTAACGTCTAATTTTCGAAAATTTGGTCATTACCGACGACATTTTGACGTCTGTAGTTAAAGTAAACAATGACATTATGTCGTCTTTTATACGCACTTTTAACCCAGAATCGAATCAGCTATTGAAATCAAACCAGAATAAAATGACGTATGAATTCTCGCCTAAACACGTCATATCATCGTTTATTACTTAAACTTCAATCAAAGTTTTAGAGTATCAAATAAGAGCTTTCTAAGGAATTTTGAAGCAAAAGTGGCAGAAGTATGATTAGCTAACCTTATTCAAAATATTAGCTAACCATTTTGATGCACATTGTACAAAGCTCTGAAATTATACTTGCGCAAAGCAGAAATGAATATATCAGCTTTTATCTACCAAGGTTAGGATTATATTGTGTCAAATCAAGCAGCGAGAAAAGCATTCATCTGTTAAAAAATAGAATAAAAAGAAATATTAACTACATTTAATAAAATACAACACTAATATTCAAAAAGCAATAAAATATTTATTCATTTTTCAAACTAAACAAACTGTTAATTTTATAAAAACATTTAACTTGTTACGATTGAAGTGGGTTATTATGTAAATATGCACAACTTTGTATTACAAACATAAGACGACATACCGACGTACACAACCAGAGTTGTAAAAAAGTTCTTCTAAGAATGGCGTTTTTCACATTTTCAAGCTAGAATTAATTTTGCTTCCTTATTTTGTTATAAACTCTTTATTTAATGTACTTATATTTAACACTGTTTCACAATACTTGATATTGCAAGGAATTTACACTTAAATTTGCCCAATCAAACCAATATCAATTACTTAAGAACTAAAAATACACCAGATCAGTAAATAAACTTGTAAACATGAACATAAACATAAACATTTATTTATTTGAGTACCCCTGCCAAAGGCACGCTTAGCGCTGGGCACATCTTAGAAAGTTGCATTGTTTCCACTGTTTATTTTTCACAGTTGCTTAAAATAAGGAAAATATTTATGTTGAGATACCTGATAGGTCCCACAAATTTAACAAAAATATAAGCTGAAAACACTTTTACCAAGATTTCTGAACTTTATCAACAAGAAGAAACGTCGTACTTCCAGTACACTTGTTCATAACTAACTGTGATGTGATCAAATAAGATCTCTCATGAACGCAAATAAACATGTTTTTTTTTTCAAAATAGCGTATACGACTATGAAAGGAATCTAAGTTTCAGTGACTAATACAAGCTCAGATTTAATTAAATTTGCCTACAGTAATCGTAGAATTCATTCAAAAGTAGGGAAAAAGACGACAAACCGATGTTTACAACCAGAGTCGTAAAAGGGTTCTACGAATGACGATTTTCAGATCCAAGTTAAGTGATTAATACAAGCTCTAATTTGATCAAGTATAGCTAGGTTTTTAGTAGTCGTAGAATTTTTTTAAATGTCGGCAAAAGAACGACAAACCGACGTCAACAGCCAGAGTCGTAAAAACGCTCTAAAAATGACGTTTTTCAGATTTTGAAACTGGAATTACTCAGATACATTTTTTCCATAAAGGCGTATGTATGACGTCTAAGTGGAATTGGCTCATGTGAGTCTTAAATTGACTATATTTAGCTACAGTAGGCTTAAAATAATTTAAAAGTACAAAGACGAAAAGGAGACGTACTCAGTCAGAGTCATAAAGACGTCGTATAAATGACGTCTAATTGATGAGCAAGGTCGCAAATTGTTTGTTGGGCACAGAAACATATTCAAAACGTATTCAAAACGTATTCAAAATGATATTAAATAGATATGGATGAAACCCATATTCGGGACGTTTTCAAATGAATACAAAATTGAAAAAAGCATAAACTAATGTAGCGTCCACATAAAATTCCTAACCACAATAAAATCTCTGATTGCCAAAATAAAATGCTTTTTTAATTCATACTCAAACTATTTCACAACCTCTGTCGCCAAGCAGCTAATTCTTCTTCTTCTCCAAACAATACAACCCAACGTTAATCACTACATTTATGAGTTTTTACTCTCTTCTTCTTTTCTGACCTTAAGGATCCTACACTAACTACCAAAACTACTCACTAGAAACCACCACAAACTAGACATTATAATGGATTGAAAACACTAACCGAGATTCCATTTCGAAACGAAAATTCGATAAAAAATAATGTATGGAAAACGTATCATTTTTATGTTCGACTATACAAAAACCCGAACACTGCTATATCGAGGCAGGAACGAAAATTCGATTTTCCGAAATGCATGTCAAAATATATATTCTATTCATATCCAATGGAATACTTTTACCCAAATTGAATGAAGTTTACCGATTTGGAGCCGATCATCTATAACCAAAACAATATCTTTTTAGAACATGTTCCATTTTGTTATCTAGGATGTACATATACATTTTGAAGACACAAAGAATCTCTAAATAGACCAAACCTCCGGTCTCCCGTCGTGTATTTCAAAACAAACAGCTCTCCAGGTTCGGTCTCCGTTGTCCGAAGTTTGTTCGTTTTGCATCTCCACGTCTCCGAAGACTATTTGTATGTTCTCGTCAATTAAGTGTAGGTCTACTGCGAAAGGAAAAGGAATAAAATGAATTGACAAATTGTTACAAAGAAATTAATGAAAAAAAGGCAGAAAATTTGTTTCGTCAATATTATTTTTGAAAAAACAAAAAGAAAGAAAATCACAAAGGGGAATGCCCACGTTTCATACAACCTTAGGCCCTACGTCAACAGACATGGGAGATATCTTAAACGATGCATTATGATACTGTGAACATCTTTTATTAACAATGTTTATTTCAAGCGGTGAAAAGTGGACTTTTCTAATTCTCGTGATTGCGCCGAATTGGTACGTCCTGGAAAATGATTTCATATGGGGTGTATGTGACCCAAGTGCATTAAAAAGGGTTTTCCGGCGGCAAAAACGTTCCGAGAAAATTTTCTGCATCGGGAAAAAAATACACCATCCGATAGTACTTGACGAGGCATTTCATTTGATATGCAATATGCCGTATTGGAGCCTCCGGGGGTTACTACCCCTCACCTTTAAAAGATCCCGAGACAGCTTTTCTTTTACGAATTGTAGCTGGTAATGAGCTGATGTGAAACCCATTTTCTGATCGGACATAACCCTACCGAGTTGGACCCGATCTAAGGTGCGAAAAATCTAGTAACTCAGTTCGAATAGAAAAGGGGAAATACTAAAAAGGTAAGTATGGGGATGACTATTAATGCTTCCAAGTATAGGAGTGTGGCTACTCAAACTTACTTCTTCTCAGGACCAAAGAAATTGTTAATAAAATATATTCAGAGTATCATAATGCATCGTTTAAAACCTCTCTCATGTCTGTTGATGTTGGGCCTAAAATGGGCATTCCCCTTTATTGTGTTTATCCCGTAAAATTTGTACACCAAGGATATATTTTCTTAAGCTTTTTCACTTTTCCCATGACATAAAAATATTAACTTTGAGATAATTTTTTCTAACAATATCTTACTTGACAATTAATAAAGATCTCTGGAGACCAAACTTCAAAATTCGTGTATATTCCGTAGACACTTGACGTAACTTAGCACTTCATGAAACGTGTAGGCACTTCATGAATTGTAGGCAGATAGTGTGAGTGTTTGCCTTAATGACTTTTTACACGAAGTGTCTAAAATTTTTAGTCTCTTCACACACGCGCTGGCGATTGTATGTGTGTGTTCTAGCAACGCGTGCGCGCGTACGCGCGTGTGTAGCTTGCAATTCTGTGCGCGACCTCCTCCTAGACCGTTCATCTTCCTCTCCTAGTATTCGGCTATTTCGGTTGGTATTACATTATCGGCGTAAAGGCTTGTAGCACTTCATGAAGTGAGTAAACATTTCGGAAACTTCGTGTAAAAAGTCTTTAAGCTCTGTTACACTATCTGAGTACATTGCATGAAGTGCTAAGTTAAGTTAAGTGTCTACGGCCTTCGGAGACGTGTCTCTAGGGAAGAGACTTCTTATGGTCTCCAGAGACCTAAGTTTTTGGATCTCGAGAGACAAAAGTCTCTTGCCATGTAAACATTTTGGAGATTTTAGTCTCTCTAAATCGGAGACCAGAGACCAAAAGTCTCTCACCGAATATCTTTACCTTTAATATACCTACATATTGAAGGAGTGGAAAAACTGTGCGAAACCTTCTCTTTTTTAAATATAGTCTAATTGGCATAATATTGGAACATGTAAATTGATTCTTTCAGGGAGAAATTCGTTCTGTGAGGCACTGCCGGAAAATATACAATTTAAGTAGTTTAAGGATACCCAGCAGGAAAATGATCGTGTAGGAAAGTAGGTATGCAGGAATTCTTCGAAACCCGACTTTGAAGTTGAAAATTATGTTAAAACCAGGATGCCTGCCTGTCTGTACACAATTTTTTTATTCTCCTCTTGGAATTTTATTGATGAGTCATCTGTAATTCTAATATGTAGTGAAAAATGAAATTGTTGTATGGCAACCCTATGGAGGTGCTCGACTGATCCCATTTTCGATTTTAAATCTACTTTTTTTTTAACAGCCCGTGTGCAAAATCTCAAAGATCTAAATGTACGCATTTTTAAGTTATTGTTCGCACATACGGACGGACGGACGGACATGCAAAAATCAAAATAATTTTTAATATTATGCGTGGGCGTTCAACCCATTTTGCTCTACTAGCATTATTTCTGTGCGTTACAAAGGGAATGACAAACTTAGTATACCCAATGATTTGATCTAGGGTATAAAAAGTGTCGTCTCTAATCCAGATGATGGCATACCACTGGCTAATCTTAAAACTAAGGAATACATACGCCTAACTATGCTGTTAATTAGAATAAACCAAGAAGAAATGCGATAAATCTTAAAGGATAAAAGAAAAAAGAAAATAAGAAACCAAAGAAGATAACACCAAGATTTAAAATTAATCAGAATCTGAAACTCAGAAATGAAAGAGGAGCGGAATCTCCGCAGAAGTTGTTTGGCATTGATTGCCATTTATGAAAGAAAGAAACTTTATCGGGCATGCGACAGTGTCGTAAATGGTAGTTACCACGAGGAGTGTTTGGACTAACTACTCGAGAGCGCGTGTACTTAGAGAGCTGAAATTTTGTATGCGGACTTCAAAAACAAAGTAAAATTAAGTTCGAAAATGAGACAAATCGAGCAACTTCTTCGTAGGGTTGTCACACAAACATTTCGTTTTCCACTATATATTTTAGAACGTGTTGACATAGAGAGCTGAAATTTGGTACATTACATGGTGTTCTCATATAGTAATAGCAAATAAAATTTCAAAAATGGAATAAATCGGGCAACCCCTTTGTGTTGCCACATAAAAATTTCGGTTTCTTACGGATACTGTGAAAACGATCAGTGCTAGACATTTTTATTGTACTAAAATCTTCTTCAGAATTCGAAATCCTATAAAATTGGTTATAATCATTTTTTATGTCCGACGAACCGTTCTAGAAATATATGCGAAAATCACTGCAAAAATCAAAATTGCGCAATTTGCGCAATTGCGAAATTTTATACGGGCATTCATCTAGAATTGGTCTTATTGTTAGACCTATTCTAACATTTTTACTTGTTCTCAATAAAACTAATGTTCCTATATTATAGGATTATTCAGTATTAATTTACTCTGTTGTAGGTTAACAAATTTATAGCGTTATTATCCCCCTGAGGGCTAAAAAACCCATTTTTATTTTGATTGAAAATTATTAACAATAACCGAATTTAGCTTCACTTCTTGTTAAGCATCGTTGTTCGTTTCTATAGTTATTGTTGTGGACTCTGATCCTACCTATTCAGAGTTTGTCTGGAGAATGATTCTATAGTTTTGGTAACCATTGGCTAGCTACAGCTGGACTCCAGTTGATAGATCAATACTCGGATAGATCGTTCCGCAGTCTCCGTCAAGGGTACTGCTATGCCTCTTAAAGAGATTAACAAGGTTTAGCATAATATTATGTCACAGTGGCTACAGTGCTATAATACTTTTTAACTCCATGTTTCACTAACCAACCGACCAACCGACAACTTCATTTCAATAAAATACTTTTTTTCTCGAATGCTGGTATAAAATCCCTGCAAAGGTAACGGTTATATAAGATACATATGTGGGTACAATTAGGCAATTTCTACAAAAAATAAAATTTCAAACAATACTCAAAAGTGAAAGGTGGGTGATCCCAATAAAATTGCTTTGTCAATATATTGTTTATTATCTAACCATATTCCTGATGTTTGAATTGTATCTATATTATATTATGAAGAACATAATAACAAAATGTAATCAACAGATTTTTTTTGTGGGCACTTGGTGAAACCTCATTTTCAATTAATGAAAAATTCAAACACTTGTTATGTTTCACAGAAAATATATAAAATTTTTATTTAAATTTATGCCTAACGCGTTTCGATCTCAAAGATCATCATCAGAGGACATATATAGCTGATTATATATATTTCCTTAATTAATAATAACAAAAGACTGACAATGGAGGCATTACATATTTAGTTTTTAACAATATCAGTATCGAATAGATTGCTTCCATGAGTACGGTCTGAAACATCAGATCACTAATAAATGTTTAACATTTGCAAAAGTATTTTCTCATGACCACTTAGCCAAAACCTGTTATGGTCGTAGCGGAATGCCTGCTGTCAAAGAGATAGCCCGAACGCACCCACAATCGACGAGCTCTTACTTGGTGATTGAGAAGAAGAAGACAATCGACATCTGTCTTGTCAAACCTTGCAAGCGTAAAGACGTGAAAAGTGGAGCCAAAACGAAATCAAAATTTTCCATCGACATCGGCGAGTAAATCAACCTCTCACGAAAGTACAAAAGAATATTTATCCCTGCTAATAACATATTTTCAATTGGTAAAAATATTCTCCTCATTAGTACGAGAAAATCCGGAGAGAAAAAGCATCGAAATTCCGGCAGCAGCAATGTCGAATGGCGAATAACTATATTGGCGATGATATAAAGATTGTGCAAGATTTTAAGGGGCAAATTATTTTGAAGCCAGTTCCTCGAAGTTATTTAAGTGAAAGTGAAACACAGTAAAACAATCATTTCCTTTTGCATATCAAATGCAAAATCTTAAAAATCACCACCACCACCACCACCACGATTTGCATAATAATCAGCTACCGAATCATCTACTTAAAAATTCAATAAATTCACAAACAACAATATTAAATAAAGTACAAATTTTCGAAGCAGCAACGGGTGGCGGCGGTGCATTAGTCGCACTAAAAATTTTATCCGAAAATAATAAGAAAAGTCAAAATCATCAATATCAGGAACTCCAGCATCACAAAAAAAAAAAAGCGATAATAGTAAACGGAATCACCGCACCAGTTTTTGTTCAATAGAAATGATATGGTCAGTCTAGCTGGGATTGTTTAAAACTCCAAGAATGCTCAAGTAAGATTACTTAGAGGTAGGTTGTTTATCTCGGTGATTAGAGGCTTCAACACAGAGACCTTTTTGTCTTTTCAAAAACGCATCAAAGCCATTGAGAGTCGATTTAAATGCATATTTAAGTTCATCAAACCCTTCTTTAATATTCTAAATAAGACTTTCTTTTAAGTGGGTAGGGTTGGAGAGAACTGTGATCAGTGTCAACAATTAAATAAGTTCAGCATAGGGATTTTAGAGTCTGTTCATCTGCGTAAAGATTACTTTGAAAACGTAGACCATCAGAAATAACTATGATTGTTCAAGGGGGTGCAAGAAGGGTCCAGTGATTTCAAAGCAGTTATCTTGTCCTCCATGCTCCGTGAAAAAAAAATATTTTATAAAATGGTAAAAGATGAAGAGTAAAGTGGAAAGAGCTCGATAAAGAATTACAATAACTCCCGTATGTAACATTCGAATGATTGAAAGAGATAAATGATGAATGATGAATCTGATATTTTTAAATTCTTTTGGACTGCCCTTAAATTGCGTAGTAAATATTTTTCCTTAAATTATTTTGTAAATTCAGATTTAGATTTAGATTTTAGATACTTAAAAAAAAAACAGTTCATGGAAAAATGGTTTACGCTCAAAATTCCAAAAAATTAAAATCCTCCTATAGGAAGTTCTCCTTATTCAGTATATTATTAGGTAGTTAGTATATAATCTAGTATATACAACGATGGTAGTAGTAGATACAATACGATTTACGCTTAGCTTTAAGTAGTACAAGTACAGATACATAATATTGAAGTAAAAGTCAATACAAAGCTGTCCCTTAAAATTTACAAATATATATTGTCATGAGTTGTTTCTCTAGTTTTATCCTTTTATTACCTTTAATGATTCCGTAAATGTCTAGTAAAAACATGATATACAATGATCAATTTTTTAAGTCGCTTTAAAAAATTTCAATTTTTTCCTTTTTGTTCACCATTCTTTCCTTTGTGAACATCCTTATTTCAAATATTCTTTTAAGATTTTCTTTCATTATTAGAATATACATTCAATTCATAATGATTTCATTATAATTAACTTTAATTTAACATTTATTTGTTTAGAATGATTATGTGTATATACTTTTTTTTTTCGAAAATGTCTTGAGCAAGAATTGTAGTCTAGGACTGTCAATTATAACGTAAAAATGAAATGCTGAACGCTTTTATTTCTCCATTCACTTTCCTGGAGCCCTCTCACATGAAGGTCGTCTAGGTCCACTACCCTCTCTCTTTTCAGGTTTAAAAGGGATACTGTTCAATATCGCCCGCAGTATCGCAGGGTGGTTGGGGCAACGGCGATGGAAGGCAGAACACCTGCGCCTTCCCACGGGATGTAGGTAAGTGATGTAAGGGTCCCTTCAGGACCGAATGTGTGTCAGCGTTTTTTTTTTTTGTATGTAGGCACGAATTTTTTTGCATGTGGCAGGCGGCAGCGGCAGGTTTTCGTGGAACCTCCCCACACTCTCCACTAATAGCCGAGCGTGCCGCCCTGCAGTCAACGCTGTCCGCCGAGTGATTTCTGTCAGCTCATGCTGGCAGTCGGGACTTCACGTCCAAGCCAAATCACTCAACATAGTTCCATAACAAACCCTCGTGAAATACTTTTCAAGCCATGCAACAGTATCCCTCAGTACATGAGACCCCTAACAAAGTCCTAAAACATTTTTAAATATTTGCAGTATTCTTATGTAAAACTGACAAAAGTTTCATTTGACTAGCTCTTGCACCCTTAACTACTATTCATACAGAAAATTTGTCTTCTGATAATCTTAAGCTTACTTTCTTACGGCATATATAAAATCAATGTCTAGTCACTTTTCTATAAAAATAAATATAAAACATTTTAGAAAATTGGACCACCACGCACACATATAAGGGTTTTGACTTAACCCATAAAAATCCTACAATATACGATGATAAAAATTTAAATTCGTCTTCAACTATTCTAAACACTATATGAAAACTTATAACTGGTCACTTAACCACTTAAGTATAGTTATGCTTGTGAAAAACGGATGATAATTGCAGATTCTAACGAGGAGGTAGAATCAATATATGGATAGGCAATTCAAAATCCTATCAGACGTTCGAAAAATCCTCATTATCTCAATAATAAGGGGCATATCAGAAAAGATCTTGTATAGATCGCAGCAGTCAAAGGAATGTCTTTCTTCAACTTCAACCATGATCCAACAAATAAAATAACTCTCATATGTTTGTAGAAATATTTACTTGCCCTCACCATGCGTTTTTTTTTTTTACCAATTTTGGAATCCATTGTAAACTGAGGTATTTACCTATAAAGTGCTTGCAAAAACTTCTGAGGGTAAGCTATTATACCCACAGTTGGTCAATCGCATTTTATCGCAATGTATATGATCTCCAATTATGCAGCAAACGATACAAGACCTATAGAGATATGCATCTACCGAGAGTAGCAACAGAGGGCATCAGGCACCACTACACTAAAGCAATAAAGTTTTAATTGAATTCAATTTCCCGCAATAAGTCGACAATGGTCGACAAAGTTTATACGTGTTACACATATGTATATACAATATATGTACATATATCATGCTTGTAAATTTATATACTTACATCCACTATCCACGTGGGCTGAAAACCAATTGCTCGGCTCGGTCCTATTATTAAGCCGCTTCGATCATCCATAGATTCTTAGGCCTTGAAAGTGAAACCATAGTACCGTGTCAATGCACTGGACCTCTCGAGTAATAATAATCGAATGCACATGCGCGCGCTGATCAATTGCATCTTGCGCATGTTGCGCGCCCGCTTTTGTATGCTCAGATTACTTACGATCTTTTTTCTTCTCAAGTTTTACTTTTAGTACCCGAGGAAAGATGTTTATTTGGTTTCTTCCGTTTGTTTACAATCGAAGCCGAATGATGCCCTTATAGTATTGTGCCCATTCAGTTTTTATAAACATTCTTAAGATAAACGGTTTTCGCTTTATTTAATGACTTCCTTCTTTGTAAAATCCATAAACTATGTGACCCTAAGGGATTATCTCATCATTAAAACTTTTGGATCGATCTTCAACTGAAAAAATTCCAAACAAGACAAATTACTAACAATAAAAATGTCTTTAGAAAAAATTCTGTGGAATTAAGAAGAATGGAAAAAATAAAACCCAACTAACGATTATAAATGTGCGAACGAACAAAAACTAGTCTACTTTTACCCCGTGTATAATCAATCATCAATGAAGATCGTTAGAGAGTTTTTTAACGGTGTCAGGTAACTTGAAACTCGACTAATCAGGTTTGCTAATTTTTTTTATTGCTTTTATTAATATGTGAAAATAATATATGACCTTGTGCTTTCCCTTTTCACTTATTATGGACTGGATTTTCAAAGTGTGCGGTTAGGAGTAGCATTGTACATATATTGACCGTTCCTTTTGGCTTCAGAGACTAGAAATACTCGATTCCCTTTGGGACCCCACAAAAAGAAAAACATTAGCAATTCGGTTATAAAACCGCTTTTTTTTTTTTGTTGACTATACATGCACGATTTAAGTCTACATTTCGGGGAAGTATCTATTTGGCATTGTCATTTATGAGACGTTTGCGTTGTTCTTCAGTAGATTTGAAGAAAAAAAATTCAGGTAAATTCAGGCAATAGATGAAAAAATTCAAACATTTTTTGTTGGGGTTGGGGTTGGGGTGAGTTCATCGAGTATTTGATATCTCCTTATAGCTGCCATTGAAATTATTCCTGTCCGTTTAAGGCTGGTCGATTTTATTGTTTGGATAATTATGTAAGGAGACTTTTCGAATTTTATTCATTGATGGTATGTTTAATAATTCCTAATAATAGTTGATCAGCCAAAGTATCTTAAGCTTGATGACTTGATAGATTCATCTATCTGGAGGAGGTCTATAATGAGCATGATTCCGAAGATAAAGAAAAGGGAAACGGATGTTGAGCTGATGGCTAGTGGACTACGATATCGTCTGGAAAGAATTAGATGTGATACTCCGTTTAGAGATTGTTTCCATGATACATACATATTTTGCAAACAAATTTCTTTTTCAACGGTTTTTTGTTTGTAAAAACTATTTTTTCCACTCAGTTCTCGAGCTGCGGATTTAGCAGCAAACTCAGTCAATTTGATTTTGACTAAATTCGCTATGAATTTATTTCATAGTAAAACTCTCTATACATACATATGTATATATACGAGAAATTTTTCTATTACATTCTTAGGTAGCCAAACATTTTTTTCTCCACTGTGAGTTAACAGATGCTCCTTAATGGCCATGCTTTCATAGGTCTAAGTAAAGGGGGCTCTCATATCCTCCGTCTACAGAACATTTTCGAGATATTTGAGGCTTCACCCAGGTCTCCCAGATGGCTCGATACTGTTGGGAAACTCTAAAAGAAATCTACGATTTTGATTAAAATCCAAGAAGAAATCCCAGCTTCCATTTCTTTTGATCGAGATATTAGAAGCGTGCAAGTCTAAGAGACAAGATAGTGCCGCAGATTCAGTAATTCATTTTGAATTATGTTTTACTGTTTTATGACCATTTTCATACACTCCCCTGAAGTTCGATGCATTTAATGGAAAAAGATATAGAGCTACCATTCTTGCCTTCCTAAGGAAAATAAACGGTTCAGTTGGGCAGTCAAATTTGAGCGTACGATCTTAAGTTCATGTTGTAATTGATTGTCCTACACATAAAAAGAGCTATGACATTATGTGTGTGTCGCGTTTATAACGACCTCTCTGCCAGAGTTTTACTAATGTCGATTTCGATGGGACTTTGGTGCAACACCAATATTGCACTTTTTCCAGCAGCGCAACACTGAAAATTTTCGATGGGACAATTTTTATAGCAGAAGTGCAACACAAGTTTTGCACTCACTTCCCCTACTTTGCACCGGATATTTTCTCGGTGTTACAAATACATATTGAGGTCGAATTGTCATCTGCTCTGTCAAAGTGTACTGTCGCGATTATTTGTGAAATTTTGGAGTTAAATGAATTAAACATTTTTATTTGGATAATTGGCTTTAAGTTAAGAAAAATTTTGTTTCTATATATCAATAAACAACATTTATTACGTTTGACAGTTCCGTGTATATAATACGTGTGTCAACAAATACAAGGAATATGACAGAAATATGTTCGATGGACTCAGTTCTCCCAGTTCTCCACTGCCAGAAAAAGTGCAAAACTGAAATGGTCCCATCGACATAAGTAACGATGTGCTACTTTTCGGTTAGATTTCTGCCTCCTATAGTGCAGAATTTTTAACGAAACTAGTATAAAGTAAGCTAAATTCTTCCATGTACTTTTAGTCCTGTAAAATAGTTGACTATTTTCTCGTTTTTTAAAGAGGAGGATAGCAATAATAAATTACATACTTGATTAACTGCAACCTTAGAATATATAACAAACAGAAAGTGAAGCTGGACCAATATTTGTTTTGAGCTTAAATTTTCTAGTATGAGAGCACATTGCAGGTGGAAACAGCTAGCAGAATTCATGAAGTAGCAACCAAGTTATTCTAATATGAGTGCAAATTTTGTTGACATTTTTACGCGTTGCCATTCATTTATTGAATTTTTCATTGCTGCTGGTAACATACCTACGATAACTAGTCAACCCAACTCTCTTGACGATATATTAGAAGAATATTTTACCCTTGATACCTCTAACGCATTCTCTTTCCGTGGGACTGACTTAAATGAACTTATCATGGCCACAAGTACCATTAAGTCTGACGCAATCGGTCCAGATAGCATATCACCCAGGTTCAACAAAATGCTATTACCTTACATTGGTAAATATGCTCTACATATCATTAACACTTGCTTAATGTCATCTATGTTGTGAGTGGAAAGTAGCAACTGTACTGCCGCTGCCCAAGAAGTCCTCTCCACAATCATACGCTGACTATGGGCCAATAATTTTTTTGTGTTTTTTATCGAAAGTACTAGAAAAGCTCATGTACAGACAAATACTGCAATATGTGGAATCCAGCAACCTATTAACATGCTGGCAATCGGGCTTCTGCTCTTCCCATAGCTGTGAGACTGTAGTGTTAAAAGTTTCTTCAGACATAAGACTGGCTTTGGACTGTGACAAGTTCACAGCCTTGCTTCTGTTGGATTTTTCGAAAGCCTTTGATTGCGTGGACCATCGCATTCTTCTTCAGAAGCTGTCATCTTCCTTTAATTTCAGTTCCCCAGCAGTTTCCCTGATCAGAAGCTTTCTTATCTCACCCTCGTCAACAAGTCAAAGTGAACGATTCTCTCTCCCCTGAGCGGCCGCTTATTCGAAGGGTTCCTCAAGGATCAATTCTGGGTCCTCTGCTCTTCTGGTTATTTATCAACGATCTGCCGAAAGCTGTGCGTGATGTGCAAAATTAATCTATATGCTGACGATGTACAGCTATATCTAAGTAGACCTATTGGTCTCCTCGAAGATTGCATTGCACGAATTAACTCTGATTTGGTTCGAGTCTATGCCTGGACCAATTATAATCGCTTGCTGCTAAATCCCGGGAAGTCACATTGCACTACATTCTATAATACCTCACCCAATGAAATTGATATCCCACCTATACTTTTGAACGGAGTTACACTGCCCATGTTAAATAAGGTCACTAACCTTGGGATCGTCTTGAACCCAAATGTGAAGTACTGTGATAACATTAACAATACGATCGAGAAAATTTATGGGGGTTACGCAGACTGTGGCTTTCAGCGAATATGTTATCTAGTCGCTCTCGTCTAAAGCTAGTAAAAACACTAATCTAGCCTTATTTCTCTTTTGGATGTTTGGTCTTTCCAAAACTGGACAGTATCTGCACCCGGAAGATGGAAGTTGCCCTAAACGACTGTGTGAGGTTCATTTACGGGTTGCGCAGATTTGACCATGTCTCACATATCCGGTCTTGTTTGTTTGGTTGTTCTTTTGCCTCTTCCCTTAAAAGAAGAAACTTGGTTTCTTTGTTTAATTTGTCAAAAGTTAATATACATAAGCCAGAGTACCTTAGAGATTTTTTCCACTTCACTACCTCCCAACGAAATAGAAATTTGGTATTGTCTCGTTTTCATAAGACTAATGGAAAGCTCTTACCTTGTCCAAAGCATCCGTCTGTGGAATGATCTCCCTGCCAGTATACAGGCGGCTGGTATTTATGCATTTAAAAAACTCGTTAACACGCACATACCCTAGTTCTTCTATATCCATTCTTTTCTTCTCCTCCGCAAAGGAACGATAGTTAGTTGTTTTTATAGTATATACATAGTGAATTTTATATTTTCATATTTTTGTTTTTTTGTTGCTTTTCTTTCTTCTGAGTTGTAATTCTTATCTAAATATTGTTTTTTCCAATTATTTTGAATTTTGATGATTGTGATTCTAACATAGCTCCACTACTAAATATTGTACTCTATAAGTTTTCAATCTTGTGTACATTGCCGAAATAAAGTTTATTCTTATTCTTATCACTCAAACCTATTTTGCTCTGCATTTTCCGCCCATTATTATGACCTGCTCATTCGAGAAATTATTAGGGGTTTTCGGCTTCAATCATGCACACGAATTTTATACGTTCCCGTTCTAAGCCTCCAACCAACGTTCATTTTCTAAAGTCTGACATTTTTGACATCGATGCACTTTTACGATTCAGAATCGAAGATCTTTTTAAATGTAATGGAACACACAATTCGCGTCAGCTCCAGTCAAGTAGAAACCCTGTGTTAGCAGCTTGAGAATTTGATGCCCGTGGATAGGCTCACGAATATGTCATCGATATAACTCGAAAAATATCTACTTGCAGGTTTTACATTGAAGATATTTCACCAACTTGGAGTCACTGACTCTGGCATATGAGTTGGAAAATTCTTTCGTGATGAAAATACAACGAAAAGGGGTACAAAATTTGCAGCACTAATCCATAGCGACTCCCTCTGTTTTTGAAATTCTGTCATTATTACGGTATCGGAAATTCGTTTAATAAACGTATTAATTTCATTTAACAATTTAAAAACAAAATTAGAGCTTCTTGAAACTGTCACTTATAGTCCTGTTGAGTGGCATGTATCTAACCTCAATTTTCAATTTGGGCATTTTTTAAAATAAATCATCCTTAATGTTAAAAGTGAATAAATTAAAGAAAATTAAGCGAAACGAATAAAAGTGAATTGATGAGAATTTAACGCTTTTCATGTCATCATAATTACCTTGTTGAAATTTATTTTAATTTGGGAAATTTAGAAAAGGGTTGAAATTCAAAATGTTGGCCATAGTGGGTAAGCGGTGTTACTTTACATTAATTAAGGGTTGGTTAAAAAAATCATTCTTTGGTTTCATTTTTTCAAATTATTTTTATTGCACTATTTTGAAAATTCAAAGGCCCCATTAAGTTTTCAATTTGAAGAGAAAATTATGTTGTTTTATTTCACGTCATCTTTACTTATCCAGCGCATCCAGAAATCCAATAGTGTAACGGTCTAAGAACCAGTGCTATATCCATAACACGACAAGTTTCCAACCTCAAGAGCTTGTACATTGTACTCTAGCGGCACAGACAACATACAACTAGATAAGATAATCTCCATATAAACCCTGATCACTTTTGCAAAGCTCTTTAACTTTTTATTCAACCAAAAGAAAGCTATCATTGCAAAGAACTTATGTGGCATAACACAGCAAGAGAGAAAGAGAATGCATAGAGCTTTCTATTAGAGGGCCATTATCTCATTTTAACTCGACCGCTTTTTTATGAGGTCTTCACATCTAGGAGTCTGTTCAGAGTAACACGCTATAGTGACTTCGAAAGCGCTTTGAAGTAACTCTGTGAATTTGACGATAGCATAAAAAGCAACTTGATTGCTATGAACAAGAAAAAACGGAAAAAGCGTTTTCAAAGAAAATATTCATATGTATACGGTCAGAAAACGAACTCAGTTTTTTTTTTGCCCATAAATTGGTAAATTGGGACTTCAATAAAAAACTATAATCAGCAATAAAATAATTGTCTTTCAGTTTGACAAGCTCTTTGACAGTTTCACACATTTGAACACTAAAATAACTATTTTGATAGCAGTCTTCATTGCTATCAAGAAAGTAACTTCAATAGTGACTATAGCGTCTGCTCTGAACACATTTTGCTGCCAAAAACGAGAGGGAAGAAGTTACTTTTTGGCTGCTCTGAACGTAAAACGTGACTATGGTCAGTCACTATAGCGTATTGCTATGAACAGACTCTAGGTAAAGTATAAATAAGGATAAGTAGAGACAGAGTAAATTTTTCGTGTTTTTTAGAATGAAACAAGTAATTTCATATACTTTCGTCTTTTGCATGAATGGAGGAAAAGAACTTGGCTATGCACTACTGTAGTGCAACTGAGACAAAGAGCTAAAAACAAAAATCGAGAGAATGTAGGATTACCGGAACGACAAAATCTTATTAAATCCCTCAAAATCCTATCAAACTATTCATAATATTGTAAATTTTGGCCCAGATGCTGAAAGGAGATGTAAAGTTCTTCTCAAATTAAATTCTCATTTTTCCCGAAAATATCAGAGAATCCAGCAAGAGTTCTCCCACGTAATATCTTCAGAGCAAAACGAATGTAAACAGAAACACGAGCTGTTCAAATATCATAGGATTACAGCAACAAACATTAGAATTCCTACGAAAAACATTGGGACAATTGCCTTAATATTTCAGAAAAACCTGTTTTTACAAAAGCGCGGGAGCATTTTATGAGCGTAAAATCGAAAAACTCCGCCCACTCTCTCTTGTTTACGACAATAAATCATTTGCCATTCCGTTTCGTTGCATGTAATCTTCGCTTTCATATTTTTCGTGTTATTCGTAAAATCTTCAAAGAGGGTTTGATTGTTTTTTTATTTTTTCCTTCCTTTTCTCGCCATGTATATTTAAATGGAAAACAATCGGAACACTCTTCTGTGTCCCTTCTTTTAGTTATTTATTCTTTTTCTTGGTCTAGATGTAAGTTATCTCAGCTAGCATTTTTTTTACCCCAACGTGATGCAGGCACATCGCTGTATCATACAATCAGCCGATTCAAGAAGACAACTTCAGGAATTGCTATGATAGTCCGTCCAATCAGAAAGTGACGTGGAGTTAATGGTTCTAGATCTGTTCACAGATCTGTTCCTTCACTTGATGGTTGGCCTATAGCTCTTGAATTCAAGCACGCTTCGAGCACCAACAATGTTGATTCCGTTATTACTGAATGTTTGGTTGCAATTTCCCCGGAGAGCTACGAACCTTCTATTAGCCGCTATACAGTAAAAAATTTGAACAATTGTTGCCAAAAAGCTTAGGTATTTTTTTTCTAAAATGTAGGGAATATTCTCCTAAATTTTATCAATAAGGAATATTCCATAAATTTTAGGGAATATTCCCAACATTTTAGAGAAAAATACCTAAGCTTTGTGGCAAAAATTTGTGCATTTTTTACAGTGTAGAAAGGAATCTGTGCTGATATCGCTGACTAATGGCTGATTTACATTACTCGAACATGCGATTTTACTGACAAAGTGAGTGAGAGGGTCTTATTGCTTTGCAGTATTAGAAAAAAAGGAAGAGGTGATCGATTGTCAAAACAAAATTTCCCACTTTTTTATAGCGAAGTGTCACTTGTGACATTTTATCAAATTGTCAATTGCAAAAATTAATCAGACGTCCAGATGAATAGCTTTCGCCGTTGCCATGCAACTAAGAGAAAGATGTCACCTTTTGTGATTTTAGTTACTCTTTCCTTTGACAACTTCGTGAGGAATGGGCGGGCATAATCGACTCCGCAGTGTGAGGATTACCCATTAAAGGTTAAGTGGTTTTTTGTCGATGTCTGACCTATCTTATAGGTATACTTCAATTATATCTCGTAATCGGATAAATTCAGTGAAACTCCATAACGCAAACGAATCATCTTTTCCATACGTACAAGGTATGTATTGCATCTATTCTCTGACTGCTGTTTTAAATTGACCTAATATACGTAGCACTTTAATTCCTTTATATTATAAAGCTACAATTTATGATGAATTCACGAATTTGAACAAAATATACAGTTCTTGACTTTACGAAGAAACATCATTTTCGAAAATCATATCTCGAGATTTTTCTGATTCGAATGCCAAATGAAACTTAATACTTCATATTTATCATAAAAAAATATAACGGTACCGAACGAAACGAATTTTTTGTTAACAATAGTTTTTTTTTTTATAAAAACAGTATTATTCACTATTGAGGACTTCTGGTACTTTAATTTTGAAGCTAGAAGCCTTATCTATCTATGTACAAAAAATTGCGATGGTGTTCGGCTTCGTTGAAACAAGTTGGAATTTGGCCGAGATAATAAAGGTGGTGGTTTTTCAGTAGCAACTTAAGGGAAGGTTACCGTTCATGACGATGAAAGATTGGATTGTTTCTGTTTTACATAATTAGCATCTTTAAGGTGTTTAGAACACGTGGGTAAAAGGATATTTTCATATCTAAAGTATTTTAGAATTCACAACCTGTTGAGAGCGGTATCGTCTGCCGGCTCGGAAATAGGTAGCTGCGAGGCGCTCGGAGCGCGCTTGATGGGGAGACTTTTTCTCGCTACCTCAGGTACTTACTCTCATAAATTTCGGGAAACCGTAACCTGCAGATTCAGGACAATCAGTTTTTGGAGGGAGAAGAAGGGCCTCTGTATGGGTGCTGGAATAGCTGAAGTAAGCTGTTAATTATTTTTTATAATGTTAAACTTTATATGGGTTATAATTTTTCACTGCGCGGGGCGCTTTACAGCTTGAACGGATGAATCGATTCACATGAATCTCTACACAATTCAAAGGAAATTCAATTTGCGGCGATTTTTGTCAAAAATTGATTTAGAAATAGTTTTTTTTCGCCCATTGAAGCAAAGAAAAAAAATGGTAAAAAATGTTTTTTTTTTCTTCAAACGGCTGGGTATTTTATTATTCAGAGGTGTTTTTGATAACGAAAATGCAAATTTTATCTAATTTAATCATTTTCAAACCTTTTTGTTTCGAATGAACTGTCACAGCTGTGGAACGCCCCCGCAGACCAATTTACACCTTGCACGGTTTTGTCTGATGGGAGCTGTAGCCGCCATTTTGGATTTTTTTTTTATAAATAAAAATGGAATTTACTCTCCATTGATAAAAGAATAAAATATGTTAAAACTCATTTCCAAAAGTATTTTATGTAAAAAAAAATTTCATGCATTTTTCATGCCTCTCGACAGTAAACTCCCCCTTATTTAGAAAGCGATCCATGCTCGCAAAATGAAGGAATGAGGTGTATATGACCCAAGTGCAAATAAATCTTTTTTAACGGTAGAAAACTCCATTTGAAGTCTAGAAGATAAAGAAAAAGAACCTCGCCACTCGATCACACTTTCTTTCCACTTTAATTTTATACCCTACACGTCTCCTTTTGGACAACCCCTATGGGGATGGTGCAACTCCCCCCGAACCACCAAGCCACAGTTTTGTTCACATAGGGTAGGTGCTCCTAAACTCTGCAACCCATTACAAAACTGTCTGTAAACTGATTTTGGAAGCAAATACCCACATAACAAAATTGAAGAGAATAATATTATTTCTTTTTAAATTGTATAACAAAAAATCATTTCATCAGGTATGACGGTTTTACTATAAGCGATTCATTCTAAGCATACCGAGATTGCAGAGTTGGTAAATGTGTGTTCCGTAAATTTTTTGGAAATGAGATTGAGGTAATTGCGAAATCGTGTAGTTTACCTAAATAGTATTGTCTTTTCTACTTTAGTATTTGATTTATTGAAGTGTATTTGTACTTACATTTTTAAGTGAAGAAAATACCAAAAATTTAGTTTTTCTTAAATATATCGGGGACTGGCATTAGAAAACGTAATTTTCGGACTGCTCCTAATGTCGGCCACAAATGGTCGACCTTAGGCTGATTCCAAACCTTAAGTTTTCATGTATTCGTTTAAAGATATCTCAAAGGCTTGAAACTCTTTAAAGTCGATCATAAATGTAATCTTCACAAGAGAAAAAGTAATAATTGGTCTAAGACCAATAATATTACACTCTGGATGAAAATAAAAGTAAAATAAACTGAAAATTCAGAGTTTAATATGGCAACACCAAGAAGGGGCTGCCTGATTTTGAAAGTTTGTTTATTATTTTTATGAAAACTCTGTGTACAAAATTTCAGCTCTTTACATCCACGCGTTCTCATGGACTTCTTATGGACTTTGTTGGCCGACAATACTTTGGTACTTAGTAAGTTAGACACAAGAAGTAAGAAACAAGAAATATGAAAATTGCCCAATTAACTTGGATTTTTATATTTTTCAGATTACCAATTGATATAAATATTTATTTTTTCCATCAGTTTCCGCCCAAACAAAATTCCCAATGAATTTGTTCAATGAGAGTATATGTGTTATGTAAATATATTTATAACTACGCGAATATCTAATAGATCTCGCCTTGTATCACACTTTGATTTAAATAATACTTGAAATTTCCAACCTTTAATTAGCATGGCGACTCCATATACCGAGATATGTTCTCGACTAAACTGGTGTACCCACACAGGATACAACTTAAAAGTAGTTACGCTCTATCACGGTTCATGTTAACTCCATTTAGTTTCCTACTCGAAGAGCGTTTCTTAAGAGCAGTATTGAAGCCATCGTTGCCAATTGTGCCGAAAATCGTCAAATTTGGTCGAATTTCAACTTCATTAGCTGAAAAAATTACTTAGCCGACAGCCGATTTTGATATTTCTTCAGCCGATTTTATGATTGTCGGTAATATCACTTGGTTTGGTGTGGTACTTTATCAATCGGATGTATTTTGAGAAACTTTCTTGGATGAAAAAGTGGATTTTTTCCGCTCGTAATTCACAACAGAACGCTAATGTCCCTGAAAGGAAAAATATATGCGAAATGTAGTAACTGGGGTGTATGGGACCAAAGTGCATGAAAATGGACTCTCCGGCGACAAAAACGTCCCCGGAAGGTTTTCTGAATCATAAAAAGAGTACACCACTCGATAGTACTCGGCGAGACCACTTTTTCCACTCGTGATTGTGCGAAATTGGTGCGTCGGAGAAAATGACTTTCTATGAGAGAAATGTTCAACAACAGAGCACTAATGTCCCTGAAAGGAAGAACGGAGAAAATATATGCGAAATGTAGTAACTGCGGTGTATGTGACCCGAGTTCATGAGAATGGGTTTTCCGGCGACAAAAACGGAATTTGCCGATTTTTAAAATCTGTTTAGCCGATTTTAGATGGTTTTCTAGATACATTTAGCCGATTTTAGAAAGAAATTATTGGCAACACTGATTGAAGCGCTGGCCTCTGCGGACATGACTATGTTCAAAAGCAATGAATTGGGATAGGGAAAAGAAGCGCTACGAGCCTAGGGAAGCGCTTCAAGAGGGCTTTTAGAGAACTATTTTTCCCTTATTACGTCCATAGTGCTCGCAGTTCCCAATTCTGCACACATGTTTTTCTATGTTCATAGCCAAAACCCTCGAGAAATACTTCCCAAGCCATGAAATAGACTCTCTCATTACCACATAGAGCCCTAGAAGAGTCCTAAAATTCTAAAATATTTGCAGTGTTCTTAAGGAAGATTGAGAAAAGTTTGATTTGAATAGCTCCACCGCCCTAAACTACTATTCATACAGAAAAATGGTGTTCTGATAATCTTAAGCTTACATTTCTATCTTCCCAACCGTAATCAAATTTTTATGTATTTTATAGCAAAATTATTTAAAAAATTTATGTTGACTAAATGACTGCGATTTCCTAAACAAAAACTCTCAACTGAGTAATACCAAAAGAACATATAACATAAAATCTGTTAGATGTTCTTTTGTAATACTTAATTGCATTTGCGAATGTGCCGTGGTTCGATGAATTCGAATCACTCTGCCCTGTCTACAGATTCGGACTACGGCGGCCGCACATACACTATTGCAGCTATTACTCAGCTGAGAGTTATTGAGCGTAAAATGGTATGGTTACTTTTAAATCAAAACTATTTTATTATATCGTTAGGTAATATAATTGTTCAAGAAGGAATTTTTTTGGATTCTCCGGTATATAGCAAAAGCTAAAAAATGTTCTAATTTGTTATTTCATCACACAACCCATTAATTTTTTGTGGCAAGTTTCAAGTCTTTGTTTGACTCATCAACAGGTCTCAAATAGCGAAATTGAGTGACTTGAAAAACAAATGAAAAAATAGAATAAAGAAAAGAAATGAAAAAATAGAATAAAGAAAAGAAATGAAAAAATGAAAAAGATTGAGAAAAATAGAAAAACAATTTTATTCAAAAAATTTAAAAAAAATTTAAAAAACCAGATTCATTCGAAACGAATCGAACCTGTATACGCCCGCATTTGTTTTTCAAGTCACTCAATTTCGGTATTTTGGACCTGTGGATGAGTCAAACCAAGATTTGAAACTTGTCACCAAAAATATAATGGGTTGTGTGATAGAATAACAAATTAAAAACATTTTTTAGCTTTTGAGAATCCAAAAAAATTCCTCCTTGAACAAATATAAGTTTACCCCGGTAAAAAATCCTAAAAAGTAATCTCTACTTTATATTGTTAAGTAAGGTATATAGTAAGTGTAGTCTTTGGGAAGGTGAGGAGCCAAGCTTAAAATTACTGGAAGACTATTTTGCTGCAGTTTAGGCTCCATAGCATATATAAAGTCAATGGCTGGCACTTTCCATAAGTATCAATATAGAACATTTTAGAGGCCGAACTCGCATGCACACATATAGATTTCTGTTTCATGGAAGTATTACCCGAGGGTTTTGTTATAGTACACCAGTGTACCATTTACTGGACGTTATAAGTTCATAGCACCGAAAGGGATGATAAATTTTGTGCATTTGACATTTAGGAGTTATGGTGCGAATCTTCGGACTTTTGATTTGTTTCCAGTTTAAATCTTTTTTAGACCAGAGTTACGCCCCCACCTCCTATCACAAGAATTCGGTATCCGCTCCTGCTGTGATCGTTATGCAAAACGAAATAAATCGACAGACAAAAATGGAATGGAAGTCAACTAACGAATTTTGTTTTTGTAAACAAAAAAGAAATTTGCTGAGCTTTGTGGATCTTAAGAACAGTGCGCATACTTAAAGTACAGTGAATAGATTAAAATATATTTAATCCGAAATGTAAGCAGAGCCGATAAGGTCTGCCCGATTATTTCTGGAAATGAAATGTACCAAAATCTTATAAAGACGCGACGAAATAGTTCCGGAATTTTGCTGACTTTGAGTTATGTACATATTGTATGTTTCCTCTTTGTAAGCAGTAAATATGTTTAGAAGTCCTAGCTCCTCGTACAAGTTCTTCACCTGTGCTATTTTAACGGGATCTTTAAAAAAAAAATTAAGTTAATACCTCGTTTAAAGTAAACTTTTTGGATTTACCAGATTTTCCGTAACACCTTCGCATTATATCCTTCTGTGCTTCTGTGGCTTTTTCCATGCAGACCACAGCCAACCACGTGCATTTATTTTCTTGAATATCATTTCCAATTTTTCCTGTTTTTTCAGGGTCTCCAAAGCAATCTTTAATATCATTTTCTATTTGAACGAAGTTGCCTAGGTCAAAAAGAATCGCTTTTGTTTGTCTAAAAACATCAGGATCTGTAAAGCTTTTTGTAGGATTTGTGTTAACACGGAAAACTGCAAAAGTACTATTTAATATTTGCAGGTACTTACCCACATAAATGTACAGCCAATGCGACTGGAAAATAAAAACCAAAATAAGAACACTTATTTGCAATTATAGATTTATATCTGTCCATTGTAAAAGTAGTTACGCAACTTTTGGAAGCTTGTGCATCCATGGATTGTCCGAGCATGCCAATGAAAATGATTTCTTGGAATAATTCCAATAGTTTTACATAGTAGTCTTTATGGCAGAAATTTTCTTTCAAAATATGATAGACTCCATTTAGCATCATTAAACTGTCGTTAATGGCAGACAATCCAACATTCTCCAACATATGCCAGCAAGGCTTTCCACTTCGTGTAACACTTTCATCCATTATATCATCGAGCATAATACCGCCGCATTGTACCTAGAAATAATGGCAATTTTGTTTAAAAAATAAGTATTTTCACTACATTACTATACATTACATCATTAATTATTTTAATATTTCAAATTTCTACTGCCGCTATAGCTGCTACCGAAGCTACTAATTTTTTTCACGGACATACCAACAAAGTGAACCAAAAGTTCACTAAAAGTAAGCCAAGTTGAGTTGAAAAAGTTTACTCTATGGACGACACTTTTCGTTTTAGCGTCTTAAGAATATTTTAAGTGTAATTGTTGTAATTAAAATATTTTTTTTTGGTTGAATATAAACAGTTTTTTCTATCTGAAATGTGCAGGAGGACTTTATATTTGATCTTACGTCCTTTATTTCATAGATACCTTTCAAAATGAATATCCATACATATGTGCGTCAAAATATTGTTTTAATACTTCACTTTAGTAGGTAGTATGTCTCTTATATATAGGTAACTAATTATAATATTTCACATCAAATCTTGAGTTTTTATACCCTAGATCAGAGGTCTCCAAACTACGGCCCGCGGGCCAACACAGATATTTCCACTTTGGTTTTGGTTTGTCACTCAGTACGTTTACATGAATACTTGAAGTACACTTGTAGTTTGTCAAAATATCATGAAAATGCTCATTCAACGCGTAAATTTCAACTTAAGTAGGTAATTGGAAAATTAAATTCAAGAAAAACTCAAGTCAAGTAATTGGAATTAATTCAATCAACCGCCCTACCGGGCTTCAAGTGGATTTCAAGTCAAGTACTTAAGTATTCATGTAAACGTACTGACTGTCTATCGGTGAATATGTGCTTACTCAATTTTTATATTTCTAGCGACTACCAATTGGCCCTGCTATCAAGGTAATTGCAATTACCCTTCAATTTTAGAGGAAATTACTCCTTGTTTTTCGCGGTATGTGTCAGAATACTCAGAGTATTTCGTGGCACATAGGTGGGGGGGGGGGGGTGTAAAAGCAGGCAAATTTAATTATCCAGTTAACTTTAGCATATGTGTATCACAGGTATAAGTGTCGATTTTTGTCAGACAATTGAGTTAATATATTTCCTGCAATATATCTACTCTTGAAGTCACGGTGTTTGCTGACAAACTAATGTTTTAAAACAAATTTTGCTGCTACAATTATGCAATCCTTGATTAATTCGTCGTCAGTAAATGGTTTTTCATGTTTCGCTATTGAATGAGCGACATGGAAACTAGAACGAGTTGCTGTTTCTTGTTCAGCATTTAATTTCTTAAATAAAATTTTCTGAGATTTCAACCCGCGTTTCAAAGATTCATATTCTTCTAACCGTAGGTTTCCTGTAAATTCGGAGTAGTTCTGAGAATGTTTAGTCTCATAATCACGTTGTATTCTTTGATAACTGATATTATTTCGTATCAAGTTGCACGTAACTTCAAATCAAAATAATGTGTATTTTTATTAAGGCTAAAAAATTAAAATCACAAAACAAGGCACTCCGAATCCAAACTTTGGAACTCTCGAACTCTCGGTTGTCTTCTATATTTATACATCTCCTCGATGCTCGAACATACTCGAATCTACGGTATACTGACAGTAACAAGGTATGACTGTTATGAACCACGGTGGCTATCTTGAACATCACTGTACTAAGGACATTATATATATAAAAAAAAAATCGAAAGTCTTCATATGAACTGATGTCGCGACGTCACTGCATCACCTATTGTATACCATGACTCGAATTTTCCAGACAAGCAATCACGTAATGCAGAGCTTTTCCATAACATGATATAGCTCTACTATTCGCTAAAAGATGCCGTTGTTTACTCGCCAGTCGCCGGCAAATCCCTAAATGAAAATTTGAGGACTTAGTGGAGGAATCAGCGTTGTCCTTAGATTAGAAAGTGTGGAGACCCTGTCCTAGATGATGATGGGGCATACTAAGTTTGTCATTCCGTTTGTAATGAAATGTATTGAAATAATGATGTTATAGCAAAATGTATTGGACACCCACTCATACTATTAAAAGTTATTTTGATTTTTGTGTGTCCGTCCGTTCGTCAGTCCGTCCATCCATCTGTCCGTCCTCACGTCCTCAATCGGGTTACCATACAAAAATTACGATTTTTACTATATACATATTTTCCTGAGAACGCGTCAACATGGAGAGCTGAAATTTGGAAATGGTGTTTTTATAGCAATTAGTGCTCATGGCATTTATCTAGGATATCATAAGAAATGGTCTTAGACCAATTCTAGCTTTTTCACAAGTTTTTTATTATTTTTAATTTGAAAATATCCTTCACTATCTTCTAAGAGACCTACTATAACTATTTGATATTAACTGTGAACAAATTTCATGCGTGATAATGAAAATTAAAGTCAAAAATATGTTACGCTCAAGATGATGAGGGTTATCTTGATCAAGACTATAAAAAAGTTTTCTATAAATGTGTACATTTAATATGTTTACCATATCAACACACAAACCCAGGTACTGAGATAGTTTTAAATTTTCTGAGTTCAACTCGGCTTTATCGGCAAGCTCCTTGTACGCCAGCACCGTCAAAATTCCTGCATGTGGCCTCCTTCCTGTTAAATTATATTTTAAGGCCTGTGTGAAATATAAATAACTGATTATGATAGCCGCACTTTTGCATGATTAGGAATTACCTTTTCATATAATTTAACATCATCTTTCGATGCAAATTGACTTGCATATTCTGTTAGATTTCTAACCAAATCTTAGAGAAACATATTTTAACTTTCAACAAAATGTTCCGTCAATAGAAATAAGATTTAAATTAATTTACCTGGAAAAACAGCCATGCATTCGCGTCGTTCATTCTTATAAACTGTTCCTCCAGCTAGAGATGTTGAATAATTAAGTATTGATAAAGCTCTGTAAAAAAGTATGTAATAAGCATTTATATAATAGAAAAGAACTATATATGTATAATGATGATTACTTATTAGAGATGAGATTTTATCTAAAAGCTTTTATATTTAGAAATCTATGCAAAAAATTCCTGGAAGAATAGAACTAGAACCTCTATTGAAGGTGAACGTAGTGGATTTGGATGAAATCATGGTAAGAAAGATAAAGTATATTCTATCTGTTATCTCTCGGCATCTTGTTCACTTCACAACACTTAAAACACAAGTTTCTGCTTGAGTTTTTCAGATTCCTATTTGTTCATTAGATTCAGTTGCCCGTTCTTAAAGAGGGACACTCTCTTAAGTTTGTAAATTTAAATTTTTTCTTTTCATTTTTTTAATATGATAAGAGGTAAAATTTTAGAAAGGGAAAAGAAGCTTTACTTTAAAAAACGTATACGTTAGGTTTTTCACATTTTATTTAATATAATAATTAAAGAAATCAATTAATAAATGCATGTTCTACCGGGTGACCGTCATCCGTGGAGCTCATATGAAATGAGGATTTGAGAAGGGAGTATGAGTATTTAATGACTATGATCGCTAACACAAATGGTGACACACACTTTGAATTCTTCTAATTATTAACATGCAAGCGTGACACACACTTGATGGTTAAATTGAATACGCGTGATGACATACATCTTCAGACCCCTACACTTTTATGGGGGCCACATGCATTATCTAAGAGTTACACATATACGAACACCATTTATTCAATACGACCAACTGTCAATGCTATTTTTCCAAATTATCTATTGAACGTGAACACTCACAATTAATAATATTTTCTAAGATTACTCACAATTAATTAGGTTACTCTCGAACTGCCTTCGCCACTTGTCGACACTAGAATGAAGATATGAGGCCTGAAACACAATTGGAGCTTTTCAGCCAGCTTTATGCCCAGCTTTCTGCTAAAGCTGACTGAAAAAGCCGAATTGAACACAACTGGCGTTTTTGACATTTGCAGCTTTAACTTGTTTATGTTGAAAATATTTTTATTAAGGAACGATAGTTAATGCTTCCGATTTTCGAAAATTACGATAAATGCATACTTTTTTGGATAGTTTTGAGATGTACCAATTATATGTAAAAATAATACCGAGTTTTTTTTTTATGTCCCACAGAAACTGCTTATCTTTTACTAGCTCTATAAGTTTTCTTCCATTTTAACATTTTTGGTAGCTGTTTACATCTTAAGGGCGCCATACACCATCAGTTTTGCCGTGGTTTTAAAAACCACGTTTTAGTCGAGATAAAAACCTAAAACGTGGTCAAGAAAAACCCCACACACCATCCAACTTGACCACGTCTTGCCGTCATCTTGTAGTGTCCATTTACAGCAACAACATGTGACCAAACATTCTGATTATTTCATGGAAACCGGTTTTCACAGAAGCGCGGGAACATTTTATGAGAGTAAAACGTGAGATCTCCGCCACTTCTCATTTATTTACGAAAACGAAATATTTTCCATTCTGTTTCGTTGCATGCAATTTGCGCTTTCACATTTTTTATCTTTATTCATAAAAATTTTAAAGAGAGTTTGATTTTTTTTTTTATTATTTTTTTCTTTCTTTCTTCCTTTTCTTGCCGTGTGTACATTTAAATGTAAAACTCAGAAATCTCGCCTACTTCTTAGCTTATTATTAAGTTAACTTTGATTATGAACGAGCAAAACAGTAAAACCACGGCAAAACTGGTGGTGTATGGCCTTGCCCACGTCTTGCCCACGTTTTGAGAAAGATATTTCTGGCATGACCTGAATTCTGGTTTTAGTAGATATCCGAACCTCAAAACGTGGGGTTCGCCATACACCATCAGTTTTGCCGTGGTTTTACAGTAAAACCACGGCAAAACTGATGGTGTATGGCCTGCTTTAAATGTCTCAACAGAAGCCATTCTCATCTAATATTCGACATTCGCACAGTTGGCAACATTAAAAATTCCCTCAAGTTGGCAGTCATTGGGTTTGAATTTTGCAATTTGATCAAATCTCAATCCAGCTTGAAGCTGGCAAAAAAGTGAAAGCTCCAATTTACAATGTCAACAAATCTCAAGCTGGCTGAAAAGCTTCAATTGTGTTTCAGGCATAATTCGGGCTCAGGCAGCAATTCTCATGTTCATAACTTCCAAGAAGGATTACAACTTGATGGGCCATCCCAGACGAGTATTCTTGATGCAGAATGCATACAGGTTTTCTAAGGAAGAGGTAAAAGCAGCAGAGAGAAATCTCTACAATTGTGCTGCACTTTGGATAGAAATTTTGCATCAAAAATGAAACAGTATTCACTTGTTGTGCGGCACTAATACAACCGCAACAAAATATTTCTTGTTCGGAGGGGTCCGAAAATTTTCATGAAATATCTGATTTCATTCACCATTTATCTCCCGGTGAGAGCAAGTATTAAAAATTAATTCGCAAATCTGCATGACTGGTTGTCAAATAGTGAAATAAATTAAAGCATAAACATTTTTTATTTATTTTATATTTAAAAAAAAAAAAAATAAACATGGATAGTTGGGATAGGGCACAAACCAAAGTGCTTATTTCTTTACTACAACTTTGTCCATATTTATAAAATCCCAAGGACCCACATTTCACAAATAAAGTCAAAAGAAGTGACAAATTGAATTTTATTTTGAACGAATTGAAAAGCTATAGACCAAATGTAACAGTGCAATGCATTAAAAGAATAATAAGGACTCTGCAAAGTCAATTATCGAAAGAAAGAGCTAAAGCTTTTGGATCAAAGAGGAGCGGTGCTTTTGTATATCAACTTGAACTGACGACAATATTTTGTTGAAACACAATTCATCCATTCGCCGGAAATTTTTGTAATCTGTTGTGCATGGTTGGAGTTCTTGCATGAAATTTAGCGTATTTCCACATCGTTGTCTATTTTTCCGCCATTCTTCCTTATTGGATTGTTTGGCCGGTCGTTTCCAATATTCAGAGTCCCACGTATAAGGTATCAAAAGAAATAAATTATATACTCAAAGAAATTTTACCAACTTTTAATTACACAATAAAAAACTCATACGATCTCATTAATAAAATTAAAGATATCGAATTATCCAGTAATTACAAACTTGTTTCGTTTGACGTAAAAAGTTTATTTACAAACATACCGGTACCTGAATGTTTCTCTATAGTCTGTGATATTATTCACGGAAAGAATTTTTTACTAACATTAAATCTTCGATTTATTAAACACAGTGAATACCCTTTTTGTTAAAATCAATTCAAGAAATGATCAATTTAATCAAAGTTTTCTTAATATTAATAATTGTTGTCTACTATCGAGAAAGATGAAGTTTTCAAAATTTATTCTAATTTACTAAAAACTATCGAATTCTTTTCGAATACAATTTAGAAAAAGTTTTCTGAATTTAATTAATAATTTATTAAATATCTCTTTCTGTGTGACAATATGGTAAAAATTAAAACTCGAATGTTAGAATCAATCATTATTTGCTAGAACTCAATAGACATCATACATATAAATAGAATTTAGCAAACGTTTATTAAATTTCAGGAATAATTTTCTTAATTTAAATAAATGAATGACATAGGTTTTTTGCTGTTGGGATAAAATCAAACGGTTAATTTAGTGTTGTTATACATTACTTTCAAAAATATACACGTGTCAGTGGGCAACAATAGAAAACATTTAAGAATGTGTGAGAACACACAAGTAAATTAGTTTTCAACTGCTTACATTTATTTTCATTTGGACGCCGACTTTATTCAAGTAAAGAAGTTTAAGAATTGCTCCAAGTCAAGCTTAATACCGTTCTTCCTGATACTTGTGAAAAAATAATTAAATTTTCTAAATATATTGTGCGTGTTTTGTGTGTGGAGTGCAACGCTAGAAAGCCTTTTGCATAAATCATTTCAACCACATGGTGAAAACGTTTTTAAACTTAATAATTTGAAAAAAATTCGTTATTTAATAAATTCATTTAATTTTAAAATACACATATTTTTTAATATAATTAGGTATACTGAATAAATTGTTTACAATTTATATGGAAACAACTGATTTTTATTTCTAGATTTTCCCACGATTTTTTTTTTTTTTGCAATAAATAATAAATAATTTGATAGATTCATTAATTAAAAGCTTTGCTCAAATAAACATATCTGCATGAAGCATAAAGATTCTGTCATAAAAAGCTATTCTTGAGAAGAGCACACCTGCATAAAGCAAATTAATACACGTGTATACTACTACAATAAATTAAATCTAGAATTAGTTTTCTTGATCTATACGTTTTATGGTATACATTTTAGCAAAACTAAAATTCAATTAATTGGCAAAATTAGATAGTTATAGACATTTCATTTACTTATATTAATCTTTCAATGTTTAATTCAAGTAAACAGGTCACTTGAATCTGGCATAAAGATTTTCTGAATATAGGAAAGCTAGCATCACTATGAATTTTAAACATGTCTAGTTTTATTCTATTAATGCTAGGAGTAAGAAAATATGACCGCTTGAATTTAGTTTAATTTACTTGATAATGATACAAGCACCCAAAAGTTGAATCAAGAAAATGTTTTCTAGAAAATAATAAAAATTTACTTGGCGCAAAATCAACAGCTTTTTTACTTGATTTTTATCTACATTTGCTTAATATCAGTAAATTATTCTCTCCGTGTTGATAATACAAATCTGACCACAATACAAAAAATTGAATTAAAAAGATTGATTGATTTAATTTTAGATTATAATTATTTTAAATTTAATAGAGAATTTTATAAACAGGACGAAGGTCTGGCAATGGGAAATCCACTCTCTCCATTGCTGGCTGACATATTTATGAATTTTATAGAAACCAAAATTTTAAAATATGACTCCAGTTTGGTAAAAAATGTAAGTTATTGGTACAGATATGTAGATGATGTGCTGTCTTTGGAAAGGCACAATTTGTCACACTCATAAACAAGATACACCATAAGATACAGTTTACATATGAACTTGAAACCGGCAATGCTATAAATTACTTAGATTTAACAATAACAAACAAAAACAATAAACATGAATTTTCTATGTATGGAAAGGAAACTTACACAGATACGGTTATACCTAAAACATCATTTACTTTTAATGGACATAAATACGCGGCTTTCAATAGTATGATACATAGAATGCTTCAGATACCGATGAACCAAAGGGATAAAAAAAAAGAAATAGATATAATTAAACAAATAGCAATTAGAAACGGTTATCTTGAAAAAGAAATTCACAAACTAATAGAGAAACATGAAACAAAGAATGCAATTCGAAACGCAACAGGTTTGATACCGGATACTAAAGATACCCAAGTCAGATGGGTATCTTTAACATACACAGGAAAACTGTCAGAGAAAATCGCGAGAGAATTGGGAAAACATAATATTATAAGGTAGGCTTCAAAAACCCAGTGAGTTTAGGAAATAAAATAAAATAATTAAAGTAAAGGACAAAACTGAGGCTCTAGAGAAGAATGGAGTATATAAATTAAAATGTACGACATGTGAAGGTATTTACATAGGTCAAACAGGCCGTAAGTTTAAGGAAAGAATTAGGGAACATTTTAATATGAATAACCAGACATCTAATTTTACAATACATTTAAGAGAACACAAACATAGGTCAAATGAAGAGGTCGAAATTTTACACATAGAAAAGAAAGGGAAGTTGTTAGCAAGTTAGGAAGCTTGCGAGAGTTTTTTACATTTAAAATGCACACGGCAAGAAAAGGAAGAAAGAAAGAAAAAAAAATCAAACTCTCTTTAAAACTTTTCAGAATAAAGATAAAAAATGTGAAGACGCAAGTTGCATGCAACGAAACAGAATGGCAAAAGTTTCATTTCGGGAAATAAATGAGAAGGGGCTGAGTTTTCACGTTTTACTCTCATAAAATGCTCCCGCGCTTTTATGAAAACACGTTTTTGCTGAAAAATGGAGAGAATCAGCCAATGTTTTTTATAGCATGATGGCCAATGTTTGTTAGTGTAATTTCTATGCTAATTGAGCAGCACGCGCTTCGGTTTACATTCGTTTTGCTGAGAAGAGATTAAGTGGGAGAAATTCTTGCTGGATTCTCTGATATTTTCAGTAAAAATGAGAATTTCATTTGAGAGGAATTTTAGATCTCCTTTCAGCATCTGAGCCAAAGCGAAATTTATCTTTTTCTTAAAAATGGGAGGTAGTGTGACCTGATGTACATTATTATGAATAGGTTCAGGGCTGTGCTTCTATTCCGATCGGAGTAGATCTACTCCTATTTGAGTGCAGAAAATAACTCTACTACTCTACTACCTTGTTTATCAAATCTACTACTATTTTGAAACGAGAATTTAGATTGGTTTTCCTTAAGCCGGGAAACACAAATCGACCGACGTGACGGTCAGCTTTAGGCGGTGTTCATCTTCCATTCCATTATTCATTCCAATTCTGGAGATTTGGAGATTCTCGTTTTGATAATGCATGGCAGGACTGCTGGTCTATTGCCAAAACTACAAAGTAAAAACTAAAATAAAGAGGAGAAATTCTTTGGAACATGTCAATACAAAGAAGCTGGCTGCTATCTGAATTTCACTGTTCCGTTCCTATAATCCTACGGCTACCTCTGTTAAGAAAGAAGTTAAGATCTAAGTTGTATTGTGTTGCGGGAGTTTTATGCGATGTGATGTGAGTACATTAACGTACCGTTTCTACTGTTTTATTTGTATTCTTAGTAGAACTCATCAAATGCCATTTGTAATTTGTATTAGCCGGCTGTCAGGCAAAGTTTTGGTAGACTTTTTATTGAAATGTTAAAGTATTTTAAAAAGGCATCAAGGTATTACAAAAGTGACAGTTTTTTTGCATTGGTCTTAATTTAAGATTACTTTCAGTGTCAGTAGTGATAAGGATGAAAATCTGGAATCGACTCAACATGATTTTCGTGAAAATGGCAACAAAGTGGTGTCCGATATTTGCACTACATTTATTAGCAAGCCAAGGTATATATAAAATTGTACACATAAGTATTGATTGAATAGATTTCATTTTTCAATTAAGTGGATCAAATGATTGCAATAGCAGTTGTGGACTCGATATCTTTAATGAGGGAGATTCCATGGAACCTCCAAAGAAAAAGGCTAAATATTTTCAAAAGTTTAAAGAAAACTGGACAGAAAAATATACGTGGGTACGTAAAACTAAAGTTAAAAGAAAGGGTGTTGATATCAGTGATTTTATGGAAGTACCATTTTGCATTTTGTGTTCAAAAACACTTTCCAATAATATAAATCATCTGGATAGACACAAGAAGAGTTCTTATCACCAACAGCGTGAAATCGAAAGTAAGAATAACTGCAAAATATCTGATCTTATATGTGATAATAATCGGATTAAATTGAGAAAGGCAATGAAGATTTTGGAAATACGGTGTATTTTGTATGTTATTGAACATAATTTGTCTTTCCAAATAATGGATTCTCTTCCTAATTTTCTCCAACGTACCATTACTGATTCAAAACTCTGCAAAGAAATAAAATGCGGAAGGAAAAAGGCGACAAAAATTGTAAACGAAATAATTGGCCCATTTGTTCAACAAAAACTTGCTACAAAATTACATCAAAATTATTTTTCCATTTGTATTGACGAAACCACGGATAATAGTTGTGAAAAGTGCCTTGTAGTTGTTATTAGATATTTTGACGAAGAAATAGATGCCATAACTGATAGATTTTTTGCTATGTTGCCTTTGAATGAAAGCACCTCGGAAGAAATTGTTTCTAAGTTACTAGAACTTTTTCAAAAATTTTCAATACCCATTACTAACTTGATCGGTGTGGGAACTGATAATGCCGCTGTGATGACGGGACGACTTAGTAGTGTTAAAACAAAATTAATGAAACAAAATCCAAATATTCAATTTTTTAATTGTATATGTCATTCCTTAGCATTATGCTCTTCAGCAGCTGCGAAGAAAATTCCTGATGAAATCGAAAAATGTGTTAGGCATATTTACAGTCATTTTTCCCAAAGTCCGAAACGCCAAAGTGAACTCAAAGAAATTCAAGCAGCTTTCAATGTAAAAATTCATAAAATTTTGAAGCCGTGTCAGACACGGTGGCTTTCCTTAGAAGAATGTGTGAATAGAATCTTAGAACAATGGGTTGTATTGCAAAATTATTTTATTAAGTATTATTTCGAAAAAAAAAACCTGATAACACTACAGATATTTTAGAAATATTATCAAAGGATTCGAATAAACTTTATTTCTATTTCTTGTCATTCATATTAAACGAGGTAAATATGATGAACAAAATATTTCAAGCAGAAAGTGTACAAATTCACGTGTTTCTTAAAACCATTAAAGATTCTTTCCGAAATATACTAAAAAATTTTGTTAAAGAAGAGTATTACACAAAATTCGAAAGATTACACGATCCAACTGATTGGCAAAATAGTGAATTCTTTCTTCCGCTGGAAAGTGTATATTTTGGCCTCAAATTTGAGGAATATGCATACGAAAAACAAATCGATTTTACCGATCTTCTAACAATAAAGAGAAATATTTTAAATTTTTACCAGGTGTTATGCTACCAAATACAGAAACGTGTTAACTTTCAAGATGAGCGTCTGGATTTATTAAAATATTTAAACCCCGAGGAAATAAAAACCGGTAGAGTGCAGTCCATTTTACAGTTTTGTAAAGCTTTTCCATCTATATCTCCTTCTGAAGATCACGAAATAGAGAATTTAAATAAACAATGGCGAATGTTAATTGGCGAAAACAGATATCTAGATAGCTTTAACGGAGATATAGTTTCGTTTTGGTCGAATATTCGTAAGGAAAAATTTTTTGATGTGCTAATATTTAAAGAATTGGCATCATTTATGTTAAATTTAGCAAGCTTGACACATAGCACGGCTAATGCCGAACGAAAATTTTCTTCCCTTAATAATTTAAAAACTAAAAAGCGAAATTCACTCTTAATAGGTACAGTTGAAAACACAATGCTTTGCCAAGAAATTTTAAGTGGTTGTAATTCTTAAACTTGGGATGTATCAAATGAACTACTCGCAAAATTTTAATTAATCTACAAATTGAATTTAATTTTGTATTTTTTGCTTTGTTAATTAATCCCTACCTATTTTATATTAATTTTCTATATTACTTATTTGAAGTGAATGTATTTTACTTTATTATTGTTGTGTTTATTTTCTTTATTTATGTAATGCAATGTGAATAATTTTGTTTTTTTTTTTTTTAAGTATAAAATTATAAAAAAAAATTTCATGTTTTGGGTTTTTCTTTATCTACTACCCTATTATGATATCTACTCCCCTAATAAACTTCGTTCTACTACCTTATTATTTTCTTGAGGCACAGCCCTGAATAGGTTGAAAGGATTTTGAGGGATTTAATAAGATTTTGTCGTTCGGGTAATCCTACGTTCTCTCGATTTTTGTTTTTAACTCGTTGTCTCAGTTGCACTACAATAGTGTATAGCCAAGTTCTTTTCCCCCATTCATGCAAAAGGCAAAAGTATATAAAATTACTTGTTTTATTCTAAAAAAAAAAACACCAGAAATTTGCCCATTTTGTTCTACAGCTTCTTAACTTGTCATTAGGTTAACTTTGGTTGTTAGATTGCTTAGAAAACCTAGATATAGAGAAAGCTAAATTAAATTATACACATACACTTAATGAATGCATGCCAAATAACTCTCCATTGCTGTTACCATTAATAGGTTAGTCTGTAGAAATTAAATTAGTCTACTGAGGATGGCACAAACAGCCGAAACCGCGGTATAGATAAGAAAAGTATTTTTATATTTTAATTGTGGAAGACAACACCAAATAAATAAAAGAACCAAAAAAGGTGGAAAACTTGTGTTTTTTAATGTTTTTATTGCTTCTTAAAGTTTTAAAAAAAAAAATGAAAAGGGTGTTGGTTTTGCAAATTAAAACTTCACAATTCATCATGTCTTTCCGTCAATAAAACGCAAAGAAACCTAAAATAAATTCGCTCTCTTAAAATGCGCACCAAGCTGAATTTGTTTCGCAAAGCACAAGAAATTTTTAACAGATTAAATCTGATTAGTTCAAACTTCAACTAAATATTCTATTTCTCACCCAATATCTAATGAAATTTCTAGTAATGCAATAATACAACGGCATGCTGCTCTTAAGATTTCAAATTCAATAAATTATTAATTAGCATAATATTCTACTTGCCTAATTGCTTTCTTTAATCGTTGATGGCCATTTAGATCTGCAGCGATCAATTTATTGAAATAATTTTTTCGTAGTAATGAAAGCATGATAAGTTCGCTTCTTCGTAAAGTTTTCCTATTATTTCACTCACACAATATTTAAATACAACAAAAGATTCACACAAAAATTTATCGACTCTATGCATAAGCGAACTCAATCATTCTCGACACTTATCGCCATGAACGTTGTTCCACTACCAAAACCACAACCAAAAAGCCATTTATATGGGAAGTTTTAAAGCACATTTTGAATGATTATAAAAAAAAAACAAAGTAAGAAACAACATAAAACAAAACAGAAATGGTAATAAAATAAAAATTTTTTTAGTATCATAACCAGCTTAACACAAGTTCGCTGGGGTGACACGTTTAATAAATAAACGGTCAACAATGCATGCATGCTTTTCATAACTTAATCGGTGTTAGTATTAGTATGTTAAATTAAACATAAACCAAGCACCGGGTGCACTGCGAAATAGAAACAGAAAACTATTTTAACCCTAGAGCTGAGACACCTAGAGTCTACACGAAAGTAAACGGTAAGACATTTGTTTTTAAATCTTGCTTACGCGGCCATATGTGCTTGTATATCGGATTATAATACCAACGGTACAATTGTACCTACGCATATTCAGAATACTTATTATGTATAAAAGGATTGGGAACTTAGGAATAAACAAAAATCTGTACCTCAGAGGTAAACTATCGTAACTGACATTTTGCAAACTTTACAGGAGAGCAATTTCAATGTTAAATTTTCCTTTTTATTGTTTTTCACGGTTTTCAATGATAATTAGAGGTCATCAACTTGTAATATTCCTTGATATATTATTCTAACTAAATAGTAGTGAATATTACCATATGATTTCTCCCACCCAATTTGAGGAGGAGCAGTTACGACTTTTTATCTCTAACAATTTTATTGTGCCGCAAATAAAATTTTAAATGTCGTAACTGGTTAAATATTAGAAGAAGGTTATAAAAACTCATTTTATTATAAGAAAACTGTTTATTAAACTGTACACACAAAAATATAAAAAATCCTTATTGTTAAGAATAATAATGCATTAATAATAATCTTCATTAATCTGGGTAATCTAGGGCAGCCGCAGAAGAATCTATGTTTTTATAAAATTGGTGAAAACAAGAAGGAACCCATGTCAGCAGTTTTTGTAAATCCTCAAATTTATTTTTGTTGATAGGCCTAGGCTTTGTATTCATAACTGGTAGTTCTGTAGGCCACACTTGGTTGGACTCATTCCTCCGCCGATTAGGTTCTAGGTCCACAGTTCTACTGCTTCACTTATTAAAAACTTCTCTCTGTTGGTGTTAGATTTGTTGTTTTTAAGAGGTGCTTTGTTTTGTTCATAAAGTGAATTGAAGTTTTTAAAGTCTTTGAGGGTCATGTCATACATCTCTATCAAATCTTTGAATCGGCACTGGCGAACGAATTGTTGCCAGTCCCATGGCACCATCATTTGTGTCTGACCAACCAGCCTTTTGGCCCTCTCAATCACGGAATGTACTCCATCGACTTCCATATGGGTATGCCCTTTTAATAAATATTTGTGAGTAATCACTTTTAACGTAGGCATTGTTCTCAAAATCCACACGTAAGCTGACACTATCATAAAATTTCGATTTTGACCTGCGCAATTATCTGACCAAACTGTCAGCTCCTCTATTTCAGCAAATAAATTTTCTTGTGCCCATTTCAAAATGCACGATGCTATTTCACAACCACCACGAGCACCCACTGTTTCATCCCACATTGCGCAGTGGCTTTTTCCGTTTGTAGCATTCAAAATTGTTAGGTTAAAGGTCCATAGCTTTCTCAAATAAAATGCCTGGGAATTGGTCAAGTATGGTGTTGGCAAACATTCTTGCAGATCGATCATGATCGTAAACTTCTTCGATCCAGCATGTTTTGATGTTTCTTTATCCTGTTTTTTTAGCTCATATCTTCATTTAGCTTCATTAAGGTGACTCTCATACGCTTGCTGAATTTGCACCTTTTGCTCTTCACTATCTTCACTTTTTAGGCGCAGAACAAATGCATCGCAAGTATCACAGGTGTCATTGGAAGGCTGCTTGAATGATAAGTTGAATTCATAATCAAAAATATAGGAATAAACCCACTCTTTTGCTATTAGTTTTGCATCAAGGTTTTGACTCTTGCAGTACTCAATATATAATGAGTACATTTTCGCCTTGTTTAAATCAGAGCCTAGATACTTTTTATATGTTCGTTCCCTACTATAGTGGCTCTCTATTAAACTTTAGCACAGGCAGAACATAGGCTATGCGATATCTTTATGTTATAGTATTTTTGACTAAAGCTTATTTAATTAGTTACCTACTGAAAGTTTAAATCTAGACTAACTTTAAACAACAACTTTAGACAACTTTAAAAATCTTCAGTCCTGCGTGATTAATTCTTCAAACAAAACAAAATAACAACAATGACAACAGCATTTTTACTAAGTCGAAAGAATTTTTCAGTTATTTATCAAAACATTTTGGTAATAAAATTTTGAGTAATTTTAATGGAAGGAGCAGAAGGCACTCCCTCCCTTCATATCCCCTAAAGTAGAATTTCTTGTATATATACTGTCTTAACACACTTGCATCTCCTTCACAATCAGTACTTAATAGGGGTATACAGTTGTAACTCAAGTTACTTGAGTTTACCTCTATCATATCATGACAGATACATTAAATTCACATTGGCTATGACGCCATTCATTAGTTGTGCAGATACGACAACTATTCACTCAAGAATATACACCTCGATAATGCAGTTACATCAATAACCCCAAAATCCAGAATTTTGTAGTTACGACAGTTTACCTGTCAGGTACAGAAATAGTCTTGAATCAGGACATTTGAGAGATGTTGAGGGCTCAACTTTTCTATGTTTACAAACCTCACGAAACCATCACTGTCAATGGTAGAGCTGTTCATAGTGAGATCGCACCTAATTCGCTCAATACCCAGTAAGCCAGCCAAATACGGAATTAAAACTGGTGGGTGTCGGATGCGAAAACGAGTTTTCCATAGATGGTACAAGAACTGGATGTCGCATGGCATACTAGAGCAGAGTATACAGATTGTGAAATGGGTAGTGCATTCTGGAATGGGCCAGAACATGTTTTAGAGCAGGGGTGGGAAGACTTTTCCAGGGTACGGGCTACTTCTAATTTATTCAAGGTGTTGCGGTCCACTCAGTGGCGCAGGTTTGGTGAGCTAAAAAAACAAAAAGGTCTACTCAAATAAATATGTACCTACCCAATTAGCAATTCGAATGGAATTCCGGTCGTTTTCCTTGTCATTTTTAACGAGTTTACCTGGAAGTCCGTACTATTTGCGCACGAATTTCCGATTCTTTGGCCGAAGGGAACTGAGTTGAGATTCCAACTCTTTGATTGCATTGGTAAATGGAACTGAACGTGGAAATCTATCAGATTTTCATAAGTTTTCCTTGTTATTATTGCATGGAATTCCCAGACTTTTCCGTGGAATTCCTAGGTATTTCCCAGCTTTGCCTTTTTTTAATTAATCAGGGGAACATAAATAATTCGTAGGATGCAAAGCAGTACAAAAAGTTTTGAAATTATAGAGAAAATAATCAAACTGCCATGACTTGAATCCTTGAAAAATGTTAAAATAGAGCTTGATAAATTCGCAAAACAGTTTGACAGGTTTAGCGTTTTGTAAGAATTAAATTCATGGCACCTTGATTATTTTCTCTATACTTTCAAAACTTTTTCTACTGCTATACCAAAACCCTCGAGAATACTTCACAAGCCATGAAACAGACTCTCTCATTAACACATGAGAGCCCCAACGGAGTCCTCACATCTTAAAATATTTGCAGTGCTCTTATGCAAAACTGACAAAATTTTGATTTTACTAGCTCCTCCGCTCTAAACTAATATTTATACAAAAAAATGGTGTTCTGATAACTTAAGCTTGCTTTCTTATCCTCCGAACCGAAATAAGATTTTTATACCTTTCCTAACAACATTATTTAAAACAAGTAAAAATGCTAGAATTGGTCTAAGACCAATTCTTATGATACCCTAGATGAATGCCCGTATTAAATTTTGTATGGTCACTGATCTATTCAGGTATTGATTTTGAAGTTGTTTTTCGCATATATTTCTAGAACAGTTTGTCGCACAGAAAAAATGGTAATAACCAATTTTATAGGATTCTGCAGAAGTTTTTAGTACAATAAAATGGTCTTGGACTGATCGTTTTCAAAGTATACGTAAAAAACCGAAATTTTTATATGGCAACACCAAGAAGGAGTTGCCCGATTGAGTCCATTTTTGACATTTTATTTTCTAATGTAGTAAAAACATCATGTACGAAATTTTAGCTCTCTACGTCGATGCGTTCTCAGGCAGTGTCCAAATATATAGCGGAAAACGAAATTTTTATATGGCAACCCCACGAAGAAGTTGCCCGATTTGTCTCATTTTCGAACTTAATTTTACTTTTTTTTTAAAGTCCGTGTACAAAATTTCAGCTCTTTAAGTATACGCGTTCTCGAATTATCGTGCGCACAGACGGACGGACGGACGGACAGACAGACGGACGGACGGACGGACATTCAAAAATCGAAATAACTTTTAATATTATGAATGGGTGTCCAATCCATTTTGCTCTACCATCATTATTTCGAGGTGTTACAAACGGAATGACAAACTTAGTATACCCCTATGATTTCATCTAGGGTATAAAAAGGGATTTGAACCACATAACTGCCATTCCTCAACCAAAAACTCTCAGCTGCGTATATTTGTTTTAATGTCGCTGTGCAGTCATGGCATCATTAAAATGGCGTATCTCACACAGTATACTTCATTATGGCTCGAAAATCAGATGATAATGAAGTACACAATGAGATGTTTTCTTCCTTCATTATACAGGGTGGGCCAAAAGTCACCATGGGGTTTAAAAATAACTAATTTTTTCGTTTGTACATTGCTCCACACCCTGTTGACCGTTTCTCTTCATTCCTTTTTTACATGTAGCCAACTGTCTGTTCTTCATAGGTAAGCATGTTTCCCCACCTCACCTTACCCCTCCTTTTTTTCATCCTACCATATGTTACCCATGGTGACTTTTGGCCCCCATGGTGACCTTTGGCCCACCCTGTAGCTATAATGAGGAAAAATGTGCTAGATTTAGCATATAATTTAAGTATGGAGCTCCGCTGTGCCTCTGCTGATTTGAAAAATAAGAAGAAGAAATGCAAATCACAAAGTAATTATGTCAAAATATTTTTTTCATTTCTAAATCGTTAAATGAAATAAAATAAAAATAAATGAAAATTAAAATTAATAAAAACGAAGTTTATCGCGTTGATTCCTTCCATCCATATCGCTTCTTTAATGTCGTAAGTAAATCAAAACTAGTTTGACAGTACAATTTAATTAAAGAAATGGCTGTGTGTCTGCAGTTTATAATGAATCATTATAGACTAATGAGTTGTTAGTTACGTCTTCATTAAGAGCGCTGTGTGGCTAGGGCATAAGGTTACTTTGTAATCAAAACTAATTTATTATTTTATTAAGTAAGGTATACAGGAAGTGTAGCCTTTGGGAAGGTAAGCAACCAAGCTGTAAATTACTAGAAGACTATTTTCCTGTATGGATAGTAGTTTAGGCTCTATAGCATATATAAAATCAATGTTTGGAACTTTTCCATAAGTATCAATGTAGAACATTTTAGAAAACGGACTCAAAACGCATATACATATAAATTTCTGTTTCATGGCAAACACAACTTTCCGAACTTCAGAAAGATCTGAAAGTTTTCGGAAAACTGAAGAAAGAAACAAAACTTCGCTTCCGTTGGTTCTTTACGAGTTCGTGATGATATAGGAAGTGCGAATATTCGTAACATTCACGCAACAAGTTCATACGAACTTTTGCTACGAATTCGTGATGATCTTGGAAGTGCGAATTTCAATTTCAATTTCTTACGAACTTTCGTTACGACCTCGTAAAGTAATCGATATTTAAACTTATATTAAAAGATTGGAAATATTAAAGAATAATAAAATATGAGGATTAATGAGAAATATACGGTGTTGCTGGGTAGCAAAATGAGTTCTTTGGTTCAGCGTTTTAGTTTTCGTCTATCAATGTGACAACGGCATCCACAAATGAGATCCAACCACGCCACTGGATTTTGATGGGGAAATAAGCTTTTAGAAATAATTCAGACTTTTCTTACTGAAGTCGTAACTAATTTCCCTTACGAATTCGTGTCAACCGCTTCATACATTTTTCGAAATGAACTCGGGCCGAAATCTATTCCGAAATCGGAAGATTTTTCCGACATTACATTACGACTTCGAAAGGAAATCGACAAAATTTGGTTTGCTGGGTGTGCACTCTACAAATTAATTCAATTCGCAATCGTCTGTGTATTGCAGAACACTAGACGGAACCAAAAGAACATAGCTAATAAAGGGTTTTCCAATAAGAGGTGTTATTTTAATTAGCCCGCTATTTCGGTAGATGTCACTTTTGGAGCTGTCATTTTTTGACATTTGACAAGTAGAAACGACGCCATTAATAAAAATGGAACGATACACGATTCAACAACGCATTGAAATTATTAAAATTCACTATAAAAATGGTGAAAATGTGGCAGAGACGGTTCGTAAAACTCGAACATTTTTGGGTCGTCGTGAAGCACCTTGTCGGACCGCAATACAGAAATTGGTAGCAAAATTCGAGCTGTCGGTACAAGTTAGTGATGTGAAAAATAAAACCCGTGCACGTCGCTCAAGAACAGCAGAGAATATTCCTGCTGTAGCCGAAAATGTTGAAGAAAACCCAGGTTTGTCCATTCCTCGTCGTTCTTTGGAATTAGGCATTCCACAAACGTCATTCCACCGTATTTTGCATAAAGATTTGGGTCTTAAGGCTTATAAAGTTCAATTAACACAAGAACTCAAGCCGGCCGATCATCAACAACGTCGAGTCTTTGCTGGTTGGGTCCTTGAAATACATGAAAATGATCCGCAATTCCATCGAAAACTCATCTTGAGTGATGAGGACCATTTCCACCTCGATGGCTTCGTCAACAAGCAAAATTGTCGCATCTGGGGCTCGGAAAACCCAAGAGATGTTGTTGAAAAGCCTCTCTATCCTCAACGTGTGACTGTTTGGTGCGGTTTATGGTCCCGCGGGGTCATTGGACCTTATTTTTTCGAAAATGAGGCTGGAGCAACAGTTACGATGAATGGATTGCGCTATCGACAGATGATTAATGATTTTATGGCCGAAATTGGATGGTATTGATCTGGACAACGTTTAATTTCAACAAGACGGCGCTACGTGCCATACAAGCAACGAAACCATTGATCTTTTACGAGAAAAGTTTCCGGACCGTGTTATCTCTCAAAGAGGTGATCACAATTGGCAACCGAGATCTTGTGACTTAACACTTTGCGACTTCTTCCTTTGTGGCCACGTGAAAGAGAAGGTCTACGCCAAGAGCCCAGCGTCGATTCAAGACCTCAGAGATGGAATTCGTGAGGCTATCGAGGACATAGGGCAGCCACTTTGCGATTTGGTTATGGAAAATTTCATGAAAAGGATATGGTCCTGTAAGCGTGGTCGTGGTGGTCATTTGGCTGATGTTGTTTTTCATTATTAATGGCATACCTTCCTCTTTATAATGAAATAAAGATCCGATCATTTGTCTCAAAAAATGGCATTTTTCTTTGAATATCAAAATAACACCTCTTATTGGAAAGCCCATTAACAATTTTTCGTATACCTCCAACATATCTGTAAAGCAGAAAATGGCGTTCGCTGTAGCCAAAATCCTCGAGAATACTTCACTAGCCTTGAAGATGAAACAAACTCTCTCCCTAAAATATGCGAGGCGAAACGGAGTTCTAACTTTCTAAAATATTTGCACTGTTCTTATGTAAAACTGACAAAATTTTGATTTGAATAGCTCCTCCGCCCTAAACTACTATTCATACAGAAAAATGGTGTTCTGATAATCTTAAGCTTGCTTTCTTATTTTCCGAACCGAAATAAAATGTTCATAACTTTCCTAACAGAATTATTTAAAAAAATTTATCTTAACCAAATGAATACGTCATGGGATGCCGTGGGCTGATGATATCGAATGTAGCTGCCCCTACAGATTCGGATTCCGGCTGCACATACACACCTGCAATTATCACTAAGATGACAGGTATCGAGCGTAAAATGGTAAGATTACTTCGTAATCAAAACTATTTTATTATTTTGTTAAGTAAGGTATATAGGAAGTGAAGATTTTGGGAAGGTAGGTAAGGAACCAAGCTTTAAATTACTAGAAGACTACATATTTTACTGTATGGATATTTGTTTGGCACTTTTTCATAAATATCAATATAGAGCATTTTAGAAAACGGACTCACAACGCATCCATATGAATTTCTGTTTCATGGATTGGGAAATATTCTCGATGGTTTTGCTGTAGCGTGTAAAAACAGATGTGTGTGCGAGGGTGCCGTCACTTTTTTTTTCACTGGAATTCCGTGAGAAAATACCACATCTGAATTTTTGCTTATTGGGTAATGTACTTCTTTGCAGTCTCATAAGAAAAATTATTAATTCACATATTTCATTTGGCAATGGAGTTTGGGGTCGTGGATAATTAATTTAATGATAATTATTTTTTTACATAATTCCCACCCATAAATTTAAAATTGTGAAAGTATTTTATAAGTTCTAGAGGAGGTTAAAATATTTCTCTATTAGACTTAAGTATTACATACTTGCTTCCGTCATTTATCACAGAAAATATACCTACATTCTGTACCGGCACTGCTGTGGGGAAAAACAACTAACACACACATATAATGAGACAATTCTTCAAATATAAATGTTGAAAGAATAATTATTTCTTTAGCTAAATTTTTCCTGAATTCTATTATATTGTTATTGTAAAAGGAATCTAGTTTTTCTTTTCAGAGCAAAATTAGGGTCCTCCATTGAGAATTTAATTTTTCAATGCATACCTTGTTATACGGAAAGGCGTTTACAAGAGGAAGAATGGAATAGAAAAATCACCACTTCGTATCTTTTTATGTCGTTTAAGTCCACGAAATTTTTACTAAAATAGATTGTAATCAATCGAAAACAAAAATGGAAATTAAATTGTACTTTAATAGTCATACCTATACATCTATCGCAGAATGTGGTAGAGTGGTACAAGAGTTAAATTAAATTAAATTAAATTAAATTTGACTCATTAATATGTGCATACTCTTGTACATAGGTTTTACAAAAATAATGCCTATAATGACATAATTCAGAAAAGAAAAACTCAAAATGTCAAGATGAAATAAGGAAAAATAAAAACTAACGAAATAATAAGCTATATATAGTAGAAAAGAGTAAAAAATAAAAACCAACAAACAAAAAAGGCTATTTACGCGTTAAGTATTCATTCAAAGTTTATTAAAATAACTTAAGGCCTCCATCCTGAAACCCCGCAGACTCCGAAGTGTCCGAACATATACAGGGAGACTATTCCAGACTCTGACTCCATAGATGAAAAAGGTGCGAGAACTATATAGGAAAAAATGGCGAGGAACCCGTAATAATAGCATACGTTGTGATGACAGAAGTTCAATATTATCCTTAAGGAATTCAGCAGAATTATTATTGATTATATTGTACATCATAACGCATAACAGGTAGTCCAAGTAGTGAACCAACTTACATCTACAAATTTGCTTAGTTACAGCTGACACGTGATCATATCTCCTGAGGCCAAAACTATATCTAGCGCAAGCATTGAATGGCCACGTTTAGCTTCTTACGACCTGAGCTATCAATATTGCAGTATACATAAGCTCCGTAAGTAATAATAGGGACAATCAGAGCCTTAATGAGTCGTTTGCGTAGCAGTCTGGGGGTATACTCTGTATGTCGCCACAAGCTTCTCAACCCGTAGTAAACCTTAGACACAGTAGCATTGATATAACTTTGCCAGGACAGATCGCTATCAATATGCATACCTAAATTCTTAACCACGGTCTTATATTTAATAGGAGTTGCATTTAGATAAAGATATGGAAAGGATGAAACGTCAAGTGGCTGATTGTAAAGAATTATGCTCTCAGTTTTATTAGGGTTCAAGGATAACTTGTTTCTGAGTGACCAGTTATATATAAGAGAAAGATCCTCATTAAAGTGAGAGATATCGCTTGCAGCATTAGTTTTATATGACGACAGGAATAATTGTACGTCATCAGCATACAGCATGATGAAAGAGTACTTAGGAACTATCACGATATCATTAATATACAACATAAATAACAATGGACCCAGTATTGACCCTTGTGGGACACCTGATTGAAAAGGTAACAGTTTTGACGAGGACGCATTCAAGACAGTAGCTTGCTTACGGTGAGTTAAATATGACCATATAAAGTTCGCTACAGACTGATTAAAATTGAACTGAGTCACCAATTTTTGATAAAGAATATGAAAATTGACAGAATCGAAGACCTTGGAAAAATCCAATAATCATAGTATTGTGGCTCTTCGCAGTTCGTCTAACAGATTCGTTGAGATGTAATAAAGCAGTAGCAGTACTGTACTTAAGTCTAAAGCCTCTCGGCTGCTTTGCGATCAGACCATGAGCCTCCGTATAAGTCCTAATCTGCTCATAGAGTAACCTGTCTAGAACTTTAGATAGTACTGGAAGAATACTTATAGGTCTGAAGTCTTGTGGCACAGAGGGTTTACTTATTTTCTTCATCGGATAAACCTTCGCAATCTTCCACTGTGTCGGAAATGATGATGTTGTAATGGCCGTGTTGAAAATATGTACCTACCATTGGTCTAATTATAAAAGGCAAGCTGAGCTTAAGGAACCGCAAATCAATATCATCCGACCCTATTGCATTTGATTTGATCGATTTTATTGCAAATATGGTGTCATTAATAGTGACATTCCTGAAAGAGAACTGGGCGGATATATTATTCACAGTATTGGGCAACACGTTTACATTAGGTAAGCCAGAATTACGAGAACTATTTACAAAGTAAGTATTAAGTTCATCTAGGTCAATGGTACTACTATCGTAAGATTTTGGGATATTTCCGGCTTCTTTTATATTTCTCCAGACAATACCAGATGGCAATAACGGATCCAACTGTCGACGAAAATACCTAGATTTCGCTTTCCGAATCTCAGCTGTAGTATATGTTTCGTAATTTTTTATAGTTTCTTTCTAGCTCTGAGCCATCAAACCTCCTCCAGAGATTATAAGCAAGATTGCGCTCAATTATTAATGATTTAACATTATTGTTTATCCATGGCGAGAGTTGTACAATGGTACCGCAAAATGTGGTAAATCTACCACTTTAGTCAAAAATAATAATAATAATAATTTATTAGCAATATTATCGCTGTACAATACCACAACCTTTCATTTACAAGTTCACAAATATATAAATTTCAAAATTAAAATTAAAATTAATATATATTGCACACAAATTTTTTTAAAACACATGACATTTTGTTCACTTTTTAATTCAGTCGGAAGTTCATTAAATGTGAATTCTGTGTACTCGATCTATTGTATAATTGTAGTCTGAAATTCTCCGGGGCTCCTCTTAGATTATATGGTTGAGCCTCAGCCATCCTCGTGATCGTATTTTAGAAGATATTTCGGAACCAACCAATTTTTCATTTTGAATATAAAAAGCAATACATTTAGCTGAATTCTTTGTTTAATACCAAGCCATAATAAAGAATTTAACATACCTACTACTAATAGGAGTGAAATGATTACAACGTAGAACTACACACATTGCCTTATTTTGTAATTTTTGTAACCTGCTCAAATTCTCTTGATTACATATAAATAATAGTGTAGAACAGTATTCAACATGTGGTTTTATAATACTGTTGAAAATATTTATCGCGGTAGCCATCGTAACTTTCTTTCTAAATCTCTTCAAGAATCCCATCTCTTTACCAATTTTTTTAACAATATAGTTTATATGTAATTTAAAATTTAATTTTTTATCAAACACAATTGCGTCGACAGAGCGACAGACGGCAGCGGGAAATTCGCTGACAAAACAGGCAATCGAAAAATTGTGTTCCCAAGAGGACCTTGCAGCTAAAGGGAGGCAGATCCATTTTTAACAATTTTTGGCAAATTAAAAAAAACTGTTTAAAAATGTGTGGCTTTGACTTAGTATTAAAAAGTAAACACTAAATGGAAAAATATATATATGTATACAACATTAACTACTTATTGAGTTCATAACTTCTAATTTAAATTTTTGGTGAATTTTAATAATTTGGAGCTGCCCCTCACTTGCACCAAAGTGTCAAAATAACCGTTACTTTCTATTTACAATAAGGAAGAAAACACACAGTTCATTGATTTTTTTACTTTATTTTTGCAAAAATACAAAATTAAATGTACTAGAATTCCGTGTACATGAGAAAAAATAGCACTAATCTTCATCCTGGTTGTCATCATCGTCCGCAGAAATATCGTCACCCGCTACGAAGTCACACTTCAAAGCTGTATAAAAGTCCTGCTTATTATGTGGGACGCTTTCGTGAATAGTCTTTTCTTTGTTCAGTTCTTGTCTTTCACTGGCGTCAATAGTAGAATCTTTCAACTTAATGTTTAACATATCGCACTTTTTGCAAGTATCGGAACGAGGCGATCCAAAACTGTAGTTAAAATTTTGTTTAAAATATCTGTAATAGAAGTCATATGATACGTTACGTTTATACTCAGGATTACTAGCACTTTCTGGCTCATTCCGTTCTAAATATAGTTCATACATCTTCTTTACATTTAAATCTGGAGAGAGATAAAAGCGGGAACTTCTGTTTCTGCTGTAGTGTGACTCACGGCGTGGAAAGCTCCTTACGTGGGACTCAATTTTTCGAATCCATTGATCTCGAACCCGATTAGGTCTGTTCCGATGTTTCCCTCGTTTACATATCGGAGGTGCAATACTATTCGGAGTGCGATATGCTTTAGCAATATTATCCACACGCTTTTTTGATATTCCGTGTATTGCTGAGAAATTATCCCTACAAACTTTTACCGATTGTATTCCTACTTTAACAAAATACTGGTGAGAACAACTACGGCTCTTTCCTGTGCCAGATTTTGGTCTAACCCTCACAACCCTCTGAGTTTTGATTAAACCTCCCAAGTACGTATTCTGAATATTTCGATCTCCCATATTATTGAAATTGTCTAAGATGACCTTCCTCTCCTGTTCTTTTATTTTTACAAAACAGTTATACTTTTTGCAACAACAGTCTGGTCCAGTTTTTCTTCCTTCTACTACTCGACATTTCGTATTAATATAGCTCTTCCCTTGAGCAATAGCCTTCTTTCTAATGTTTCGTTTCCAACAAGATTGATTTGCAGATTTTCTGTTCTTTTTTGTAACTGCAGATACTGATTCGTTCCAATTTTCCAACTCCTTTCCTGCTTCTCCACCACTTTCGATCAAATGAGATTGGTCTACATGTTGGGGGGTGTTCATTTTCTTATTTCCATGACGACGCTGTTTCTTTGATGGACCTGGTATAGTTAGTAAGTAAGTACGTAAGTAAATTAATTAATTTCTGTAAAAAATTAACAATAACAACATCGATAACTATTTTATTTACCCGGCATATTCGGATCAGATTCACTTAAATAAGAGTCTGAAGATTCAGTTAAATATTTGTCGGGAGGTTCGTACACATCCGAAGACCCACTACTGAACGCTCTAACACTGCTTTCATACGTTTCTTTGTCACTCATGATGCAAATAAACACGAATAAAAACTGAAACAAACAGTAGAAAAAAGTTGCAAACACGTCTGCTAAGTCTCGTGATTGATCATGCACTGAATTAAGAATGATGCAATTGCTTTCTATATGATGCAATACGGAGGCAACTCCGGATCAGCATTCAACTTGCACAAAACAGTAATGGGGGCAGGTCCAAAATTTGCAGTAATTCTTCTATTTTTTATCTGAGCTGAATTCTGAGTATACGAAACGATGAGGAATTTTTTTCTAAGTATCTTGGGCGTTAAAAGTAAAAAACTGAGAAAAACAGATCTGCCCCCCTCATGCTGCAAGGTCCTCTACAATGACAGGCAGTGAGCGGCGATTTCCGTACCCAAAGGGTAAAAACGGGAACCTTCCGTGCGTTCAGGTACACGCAGAATGTCACATAATGTCACATTTTTGCACACCATGTCGTTCAGGCGACCGAAGCGTTGTCATTTCCCCAGCACATCGGTGTGCACATTTTACACTACGGTCTGGTAGCGTCGTGTCTCGGTGCGCTTAGTAGGTTTGACGTTTAGCGTAGTTTTATTCTTAAAGAACTTTCAAAAACGACTTTTCGAATCGAAGTGCACACCAACCGTTCAGGTTCTATCCCTATTTTTTCAATGATGTGATGTGCGCACCGATGTGCTTTTCAGCACATCGGTGTGTACACCTGAACGCACGGCTTATTACTAAGCCCCCGACGTCCGTCCATCCGTCACCGGGCTATAACTCATGAACCGTAATAGGTAGACAGCTGAAATTTTCACAACCTGTTTATTTCTATTGCTGCTATAACAACAAATTATTAAAGTAAAATAAAATTAAAAATTAAAGAGCGCCCCATATAAGAAACGTGTTTTTTGGAATACACATAGTGTTACGATGGTACGGAGCCCTTCGTGTGCGAGTCCGACTCGCACTTGGCCGGTTTTTATAGCCTAGATGAAATCTACAGGGTATAATAAGTTTGTCATTCCATTTGTTACACCTCGAAATAATGATGGTTGAGCAAAATGGATTGGATACCCACGCATAATTTTAAAAGTTATTTTGATTTTTGCATGTTTGTCCGTCCGTCTGTCCGTCAGTACGCACGATAACTCGAGAACGCGTATACTTAGAGAGCTGAAATTTTATACACAAACTTTAAAAAAAAAGTGAAATTAAGTTCGAAAATGAGACATATCGGGTAATTCCTTCGTGGGGTTGCCATACAAAAATTTCGTTTTCCACTATATATTTTGACAGTGCCTGAGAACGCGCCGACGTAGAGAGCTGAAATTTTGTACACGGACTTTAAAAAAAAAGTAAAATTAAGTTCGAAAATTAGACAAATCCTTCGTGGGGTTACCATGCAAAACTTTCGTTTTCCACTATATATTTGGACACTGCCTGAGAACGCATCGATATAGAGAGCTGAAATTGGTACATAGTGTTTTCATTGTACTAGGAAATAAAATTTCAAAAATGGACTAAATCGGGAAACTCCTTGGTGTTGCCATATAAAAATTTAGGTTTTTTTATGTATACTGTGAAAACGATCAGTCCAAGATATTTTTATTGTACTAAAAACTTCTTCAGAATACAAAATCCTATAAAATTGGTTATAATCATTTTTTCTGTCCGACAAACCGTTCTAGAAATATATGCGAAAAACAAAAATCAAAAATCAAACTTACACAGATTGGTGATCATACGAAATTACATATGGGCATTCATCTAGAGTATCACTAGAATTGGTCTTAAACCAACTCTAGGTTTTTTACTTGTTTAATGCTGTATTCACTTCTGAAATACTATCTTGGACTTGTTTCGCGAGTTCCATACGTTAACCTAAAACTTGATATAACAATAGCGAATTGCAACAAAAGCAAATCCTATGGCTTGGTAATACGAAGGCCTCAAGCTCTTCCCAAGTTTTCAACAACTTTTAAACTTTGTTGAAATTTAGTTTAATTTGGGAAATTTAGAAAAAGGTTAAAATTCAAAATTTTAGCCGTAGTGTTTTAGGGTTGTTACCTTATAGTAATTAAGGGTTGGTTTTTAAAAACAAAAAATCGTTCTTTGATTTCATTTTTCAAAATTTTCTTTATTGCGCTATTTTGATAGTGCTTTATTGCGCCTTTTTTCTTATCTCGTGAATTCTTCTTGCATATTATGCCATATCTTTTAAAACATTTTACGAAGTTTACTTTTATAGAGTTTTTTAAAAGACTTTTGCAATTTATTTACATTATAGTGCGTGTTCTGTAAATAATTTTTAACGAACTTTTACAAAACAAAAAATTATTATTATAGTCTTCTTTTATTGTGTGAATATCTGTTGACGGTGAATAAAATTAATAAAAGCTATACAAAAATTAATTTGCAATTTTGTACTCTGATAGATGAAGGAACAATTTTATTTATCAGTGCAAAAAAATATCTGAAGTGGTTGAACGTGAGTTTTTCTTTTCGATACGAGACATTTACTCAAGCTTCACGTACTCGAGTCGAAAAGATTATTTCGGTCAAGAGCAGAAATACCATAAAAAAAAACACTTGCGAAATGCACCTAGACATCAGTGGTTGATAGTAAATAAATATTCCCTTTTTCTGCTTTGATTTGTTCGGGATTTTTTATTTAATTAATTCATTTCTTTTTAATTTTTATTGATAGGGCGACTTTTGGTCTACCAGGTAGAAAAAGTTCCTATACATTTTAAAGTGCTAGCAAATATATGTAGGTACATACTTAATTTTCTCTCGACAAAATTGCGATGAGCAAAAGAAAGATACCTTATGATTATTGCTAGCTTGGATTAGGGTATATAGAACTTCGAGTAGAATAGCCCAGTCGGATAAAAAAAAGTTACGATATAGCGAAAAGTAATTTATCGATTAAAAAGAAAAAGATCAATCCTGCCACCCTTTCCGAGGCATTGGGAGCTCAAAAACTCTGATAATCCTTCAAACTTATCTTCATGTCTCGTCCTTGTCGTTTATAAACAGTAAATAAAATCTATCCTTCGGCAGGTAAGTCTACTATTTTTACATGTATAGACCTAATATGGTCCTCTTTTTTTCTAATCTTGACGCAGGGGAACTAAAGTCACCAAAGTTGTCTACCTCCCAGCAAACAGTGAGATGAAAAATCATCAGCGCGATAATTGGAGGATATCTTCCAGTTATCATCTACGGAACATTTAAGCAGTACAAATGTATGAAAATTGCTTTTAAGTTGCTTAGGCAATAATTAGATGATATGAGTTCGGTTGCTTCCCTTTTTGCTTACTGTTTTTTCCTCCAGACGAAAAGAGGACGATATTGCTTACAATTTCAGTTTCACTTGAATGACAAAATAGTAACAAAATAACAAACCGGTAATTATGTGTTTTTCCTCCAGATTAGAAAAGGACGATAGCCAAGGGCGAACCTTTCTTCCTAGTTTCGTCTGGATAATGCATTGATGAAAAGCCAGTTTATGTTTATTTTTACCTGAAAATTTAGGTCTCTTCATTCTGGTTTAATGAGCGTTTGGAGTAAATTATAGTAAAATTTTTTACATTATATAAAACTTTACTCCTCTCATTTATAAAGTTGTATTTAAAAATAATTTAATTTCTGTCTATTACCATGGCGATATTATCGAGACATTTTGGCGATACCATTTTCTTCTCTTCCAGGCAATGCTCATTGATACGTCAGTCAACGTGATTTCTCAACGATATCTTCTTCTTAGCTTCTGCAGGTATTACTTTCGTGCTCCCTAAATGATAAGAAAGCAATTAATTAAGAAGTATTGCTTTCGTATTCCCTAGAAGTATTGCATTCGGGACACATCCATTCCCGAAGGGGGTGACTTCCGAAATATAGAAGATGATAATCTTCCGCGTTAAAAGTTATCTTTGCCGGAATATGATGCGCGAATCATCCGCATATCATCTTGCTTGCTGGGACGGGATCAATGGTAGCATTCATCTTTTGACAGTTCACTAGCTTGTACAGGACATGTGATTTTATTAAGGGCTACATTGACTAGGCCCTGCAAGATCATTGTGGATTTTAGTATTTAAAATTCAGGTTAATATTATAGGGGCGCGGAATGATACATACATACATACATAAATTTATATACATATACTGAAATCTGCGCATAAATTTCGTTAACTGTAAAGTGGAACGTTAATTGCGAACCTTCACCCACACGTAGTACTATGGAGATTTACTGATATTATGAAATTATGTAGAGGCGGGAGGGGCATAACAACTTAAAATATTTATCTATTTCATAGATTTCATAGATGCCATAGTTGCGCATATATGAAAATCCGAGTGGGTAGGGGGTATGAAGGGGGAGTGAAGGGTCTAGATCAGCAAAATGTCATCACTTAAACTTAAACCAACGTTATGAAGAGCTAACATAGGGAAATTTCATTGAAGGCTTCAAAATAGGTCTGAAAAAAGCAAAGTAGGGTGATTTAGCAATATAAAGATCGATAAATTTCCTAAAATATTTTCTTGTTGTTGTTCATAGAACAAATATCAGCCTCAAAAAACAAATGGGATTTGAAAATCACTCTCAAATCTCTAGTTTTGTTAAGGCTTTCTTTTACCAGTCATTCAAAGGAAATAAATTGATATTGAATCAAGCGTTAAAAATAACTACGTCAGAATTTAGAAGAGCGCAGTTATTTCGCTTGAAATATAATGTTGAATTTACGCATTATTATCACAGTAGATAATTTGTGAATTAATCAAAATTGTTAATAATCACATTGCTAATATAAATAAGAAAAGTACGAGCGGGCCTAGATGGCTACCTTGAGTTACACTTGATTTTAGTAGAAAGAACAACTCTTGAATGGTGTTAGTACTCTATGTGTGATAACAGAGATAAGACCATTACCCAGGGATAGGGAATTCGGACAATTCAACTACTTTACGGATAGATTTATCTTCGTAAATTCCTCCTGGGAGAATTCTACAAAAGACTTGTAATGAATGTAAGATATCACAAACTAAGCCTTTAAAAAGATACTATCAAGAAAATTTGGTAATTAGCTGAAATTAAAATCATCTTTCCTCCTTTCCTTCTACACCCTTCTGTAAATATATTAAATAAAATAAATAACAAAAATTATTTCCTCAACAGAATCAGTCCAACATGTGCTTTAGAATTTTTTCCTCGTCAAGTATAATTGATATCCAGAAAAGTAGATGTAATTTTTTTTAAGTGTTTACGAAATTACTAATGTAGCGAAAAAGAATGGTAATCGTAGAGGGATCAATGTTTTCTATACAGAGTTGTTGGATAATCATAAGTGGGCGCTGTGATTGGTAGTTTGGTTCTTGCCATGTGTCATTTACAATTTTTGGTGCTGATATAAGTATTCATATCAAAGTAATACTGAAACACGACGACTATGAGGTCTCCTCTAAAGATGAAAATATTTGGAGAATAGAAGAATTTTAAGAACTTTAAGTCACATCCTAAAAACAAGAGGAAAAAACAACCGCCTCGTCCGCGGTTTGAAACCGGAAATTAAGAAATGCAAGAGAGAAAATCATCTGTCTTGTTAGCTCAGTGGTAAGAACAGTCGCCCGGAAAACGGAAGGTTCCTGTTTCAAACCCCGGATGAGTCGGTTGTTTTTTCATCTTGTATTTATGATTTGATTTAGAATCGTTAAAAATAAAAATTCTTAAAATACTTCTATTCTCCATCTTTGACTGATTCTAACAAAATGAAAATATTTCGTTTAGTGGCGTATACCTCTAGAGATGAAAGTACTTCATTTAGTGGCCTATAATAAATTTCCAAAATATATTTTTCTGCTTCTACAGTTGAATGATGGCATTGCACTTATATATTCAGTTTTCCACAAAATCATGACTAAGTAATGCAATTGAACATGGGTTTATACCAACACCATCCCATGTTGAATATACATAGTTGGGTTCATAGAGCGATTATTTTCTCCATATCGTACCTGCTTTTTTTTTCATCAAGGCATACAGCCGCGAGGGCTTAAGACTTCTCATTTGGTATTGTTAGTCCATATTCGATTTGCTTCTACTATACTAAAAGTCGAACTCCTTAAATGGTGAATCAGTTCGTAAGAAAATTTTGACGTTTTTCTGTTGTTTCAATTGAAATGTTCATAACTTCATTGCTGTTTGTACGACTTAGACAATTTTGGTATTAATCGAAACCTCATAATGGGCGTGTATCTTTATTCTGCCAGAGCACTCCAAGCGCACTGAACACGGATTTCTTGTAAATTTATGCACTTTCAGAGTACTCTGAGTGCTCTGAACGTGTATATTTATTATTGCTCAGACTACTCTAACAAGTTGACCTCTGAGCATTTAGAGCAATCCGTCAGTAAAACCAATGAAGCGCAAAAAAATCTTATTGAAAATGTGAATACTTTTTAAAATCCATATTTTCTTCCTTTCCTTCACCCGTTATTTATTTTTATAAGTTTTTATAAGTTTGTTATTATTATTTAGTTATTTTTATAAAGAATCTTGTATTATCCACAAATCACAAGTGTTGCAATATAAAAAAAAAAAAAAAAAAAAAAAGCGAACAGAACGCACAGAGCACTCTGGATTAGTATCTTTTTTCTAGAGTGCTCTGAACGATCTAAAAAATTTGCCCGATCTACAGAGGGGAAAAATGATACACGCCCAATATGTCTGTTCGCGTACTCAGTTATGGGACAATGCATTCCAATGATTTTGCACGAACTTACACATTTTCCGTTCCTTTACTTTCTCACGAATTTTTCATACGTCACAGCTTCCTTTCTCGTAAAAATTTACCTGAAATTGTTAGTTAATGCAGCCTTCTTGCAAGGAAAATTAACAGCTGTCATAGAATAAGTTATTTTTTAATTTTCTTAGAAGTTTTTAAAACGCAATCAAAATGTCGAATGAAGATGGTTTGACTTTCGTGGGATTTTGTAAGAGTGCAACAAGTTAAAAAAATAAAACAATACTCAATTTGCAAATGTTATTCTACATTTCTTCTTCTTGTTTTTCACGAAGTTGCATGACAAGCGTTCGTTTACTTTTTCATGCATTTTACATTCTTCCCCCACCACACGAGTAATTTTTTACCCAGATAAGTTTTGCACGAGAAGTAGTAGTAGGTACGCGTTTTGATTTTGTATAAAAAAAAGTGTATTTAGTCATGAAATTTTTAAAAATCGGGGTATATGATGCACCAAGAAAAGTTTCATTTGAGGCACTCAATGCTTTATAAGTTTCAATTGCCATTGCTTCTTCTTTACTTTATCTGTTTTTTTTTTGCGTTTGAAATCAATTCACAATGGCCGGCAATTGGCTGTCTTGAAATTATTCTAGTAGTTTCCGTCTGGCTGATTTGGGTACTATAACTTTCCAAAGATTTTCCCCGTATTAGTGCAACCGTAAAACCCACCTAGTAGCCCTACCTGTGGGTTTTCGCTGTCTAAAGATCTGACAAGGCAGTGGTTTACTGATGATTTTAAATTTGCTACCTTCTATGTAGGATATACATTTTTCTTTAGCGAAGAGACAAGCTAAACATTCTTTTTCTGTTGTAGAATAATTAATTTCAGCACCTCTTAATTTCCTACTGGCATATGCGATTGGATGTTCATCATTACTCTCACTCTATATGATTAAAGCTCCCAGGCCAATATCAGATGCATCACAATGAACACTAAAACTTTAAAAATTCAGGTGTTGACAAAACAGAAGCAGTTACTAATGAGTTCTTCAATTCGCCGTACCAGGTCCGTCTTCTGTTAAAGAAAAAAAAAATTGTAAATTGAAATTGATAAGGTAGTCATTATTTTCGTTATAAAATTTGAATTTGAATTTAAAAATGTTATAGTTAAATGCATGTATACTATTTTTTGTATGTCAAAATTGAAGCGTTACAAAACTAGCAATAAGTAAATTACTTACATAGTTGTCGTCGGCGTCGTGGAACACGTAGGTTCCACTTATAGAAAACTTATTTTTACAAAATTCATGAAAGATAATGGTCATGGAGTGAATTGAAGTCTATCATAAGAAAAAGAATCCTTATTTTCTTAGGACTACATAAGGATTTAAAAAGAATTATGGAGGGCCTTCATCAGTATGGTAATCCCATTTTTCGATCGCTTTATCCACCACACTGTTATCTATATCTTTATCTACTAGTACATTAGGCATTAAACAAACTCTGCGATAAAATATTGTTCATCTTTCTAACAAGATCTCTTTCATTTGAATAATAAATGTTGTGTGTTGTTGATTGTCATTGGTTCTCATCAAATATTCATGCGCTTCCTTATATGGAACTCAATGAAGAAATCTCACTGCAATTTTCTAGATCTGGCAGAACGAAAGAACATTTCCTATTCAATAAGTGAGCAACACAATGGCGCATTTTCTATATATATATATATGCACGTATAGAGGTTGAATAGATTTAAAAATAAATAAGCTTTGCATGCAATATTCAATTATATTATACCCGTGAAATGACAAAGCTGGAGTTTCAATTGCTGCGATGCCACATTAAACACCCCCATAAAAGTCACATATTGTCGGTAATTTTCTGTTGCATAATTTCATAATTTTTGTATTTTATTATCATCACAAAATAATACTGAAAATTTTACATTTGTAAATATGAGTCAAAAATACTACATGGCAGCATATCGAATTCGAACAGAGCTTAGCTGTAATTATACTTATTCCGTCCGCCTACAACCTTCGAAGTTCTTATCTCTCCACACTTCACATATATACTCGTTCTTACATATATGAATAAAATAATTTTACACCTTTCTGCTGATAAAAGAGACCTTTTTTTCCGTTTTTTAAAATAATAATGCCACACACTGCTCATGTACAATTTATCGTTGTCGTCATATTAAATGATGCGCATGACTGGAGTACTCTCTGATAAAATGAAACTGCCAGACGCGACTGTAAATAAAACAGGAATTAAATATAGAAGTGGCGAGGGTGGTATTGTTTGAGTACACGTAGATAGTACTCAGCCAACAGTGTGTAATTATGCCAAATTCCAGAATAGATTGTCTACAAAAGACACTGTTTGCTATTCGGACATTTTTGTTTGACCTTCGTGTATGTATTGAGAAAGCAGAAAATATTCGCATTGAAATTTTTTGCAAAAAATGTAAAATAAATTATTAATGACGAGCCTCCTTCATTTCAACAGTGGCGCCGGTTGTATATCCATTATTATATTCTGAAATAGGTTTTTAAAAGTACAGCGGAAATCTAACTAGTGCTGGAAATTGCCACTACTATTATATAAAAAAAAAAAAAAAAAAAAACAAAAAAAAACAAAAAAAAAAGATCATTCCACATAAAAACAACAAATTATTAAAACTAATTAAGTTAAACAAAAAACAAAGAATAAGTTTGCTTGACTGACTCTAATGAGACTGTTGTTTTTGTCTTTGGGAATCAGTTCTCGGGTAGCCCCAGATATAACATATAAGCGACAAAACAACCACAAATTTTTGTCAATTGTCGACAAAATTATGTGACAAAAACATGATTTAAAACTGTGGTCAGGGTTGATGCCAATTGTCACATAATATGTCACATAAACCATATATGAGATTGTCACAGTATCTAATGTTAATAAATTCTATGACATTTGATTCACTTATATTTGTGACATTTAAATGTCGGCATTTTGTCAGACTGTAATAGGTATTTAAAATAGAAGTACAAAAAAAATACACGAATTTTTTAAATTTTTTTATTTATTTATGACCATTTTAAAACAAAATCTAGTACAGTGTCCTCAGCAATATTTATTGCGAATAATTTTATGATATCTGAAAACAAGGAAAAATAAAAACAATTGAAACTGTAATTATAAGAACAATTAATTATATAAATTTACCTATATTATTACCGGAGAAATGTATTTTCTTCTGAAAGCTTATCAAACAGTCGGTTAATAACACGACGTACGGCGTTTTCAATACTTTTCCCTTCGATAATTTTTAATACAATCAATCGCACATTATTCTAGCGAAATTAGACATCATTCAACTAAATTTTGTCACACTTTGTCCACAATTTCTTGTGAACATTTTGTCAATAAAAAATGGTATGAAATTACACTATAACATGTCAAACTATTGTGTGACATTTCGTTTTCACTATGATTTCTACTTCTTTGTAACAAATTTTCGACATTATTTTTTGATGACAATACTTGTCATTTTTTCAAAATATTTTACAAAATCATGGGTGAATGAAATGTTGTGATCATGTACATTGGCGTAACTAGGACTTTTTTCTGGGGTTGGCCAGGTCCCCCAACTTTCGTACATAGGTTTTAACAAACATTTTGTTTGTGAAGTATGAGTATGAGTACTCCCAGCTTTGACCGACATTTTTTATGCACTGTTCTGGGCACTTACAAGATGATGAAATAATGCCTAGAGCCAATGAAATTGCATAGATTAAAAAAAAACCATAAAGTTTCTAAGGTTACAGAGAGTATAGAGAGTCTATTGGTTATAGAACCCACAAGAAACATTATCTAAATTCTAGAACATAATTTCCGCTAAAATAGCTCTGCACACAAAAAATAAAATAATCCTCATAAAAATTAAAAAATACTTCGCTCCCAAGAAAGCAAAAAAAACTAGATCAGCACTTTTGATCTACACTGTAAAAAATATTAGGACTATTCCCAAAAAGTAGGGAATACTCCCTAAAATTTAGGGGAAACAACCTACATTTTAGGGTATATTCCCTTTCATTCAATTGTAGGGAATAGTCCCTATATTTTAGGGAATATTCCTTATATTTTAGGGAATATTCCCTAATCTTATCGAAAAATACCTAAGCTTTGTGGCAACAATTAGTGCAAATTTTTTACTGTGTATTGCAAATGCGGAGCAAGAGAGCGGATTGTGGCATGTCAATTTCTATCATACAGTCACTCATATATTGCGCTAATTTTCTTTCTATTTTACTGAAGGCGGTAAGATTTCTTGAAGCACTGTCGAGATGCAGATAACCTCTATTATTAGAAGGCGTATTTAAATAATTTACAAGATCTGAAGTACTTCGCGTTATGGCAGTAAGTGCGTTAAGTACCAGTATCGGGACTTGTACTTAAGAATTTTTGAGTACCAGTACCGGGACTTGTACTTGTACTTAAAAAACATTTAAGTTCAGGTCCTGGTACTGGTACTACATTGGTACTTAAGTACTTTACAGGTCTGAAGTTAGATACACAGATCAATTATTTACGTTTTTATTAAGCACTAATAAAGAGATAGTTAGTTTACAGTTTTTTTTTTCTGCAAATTTATTTAGCACCTGTTGCGTTGTTAGTTTGTTTTCAATTATCTAATTTTCAATGTTTATGAGTGCCATGTTCGAAAACCTCTCCTAAAGCAGTTGCTCTTAACCAAGTTTTAACTCGATGGAAAAGCTCCATTCACAGCCGGCCGAGCTGACAGTAAGACCCAGAGCTGCTGGGCAGAAGTCTTTATTAATTTCTGTTTTCAGTCTTTCCAAATTTACTACAATGTTGTTGTTTGGGAACATATTATTTATTATTTTTGTTTCATCCTGTAAGGTGGAAATGTCTATATTGAAAACATTTTTATAATTTTCTACAAATGCCTCAATATGTTTCATGTACAATTTTATAAATGAGTCAACTGACTGTGCCAAAGGTAGATTTTCAAAGCTATTTTTGAAGTTAGTGATAATATTGTCCATAACTTGGTTGTAAATATGTATCTTCCAATATTCGGATGGAAAGTCTACTAAATTACTTTTACCTAGAGTGGACTTTATCAAAAAGTCCTTTGCTTTCTCCGGTTACCTTCTCCTTTTCGAGACTCGAGTAGGTTCTAGACAAATTTAATGTTTTTCTGTGAAATTCTCAGTTTCCTAAAGTACCTACTTATTGTCTAGAGTGCTAATATAGTTTTATTTCATATAAAGATAATCAGCCTTATTACTGAATCCGTTGGGATTAGAATTGAAAAGACTTAAAAAAGCTTTTTTTCCGTAAAATTAAACAAAGTTTTACGAAATTTCATATCAAAAGTTATCAATTAAAATTTCCGCACAAACTGTCAAAATAGTTCTGCATGATTTCTCTCCTACGGATCATGCTTTTGTCAAAATTCAGTGGAATCAGAGTAATCTCAAAATAGTTTTTAAAAATTTTAAAAATATGTTAATAGGTTTTTTTGAAGAAAAAAATTCGTTAAAGCATTTTCGATTCTGATACGAACGGGGATTCAATTTAATTGTGCCTAACATTGTACGAATTAACGAATGTTTTTTGGGAATTCTCTGGGGGGGGGGGGGGGGTAGTTCAAAATCTGATGAGGGGGCAGTCCAAATTCTGAGGGGGTAGTCCGCACTCTGGGGGGAGGCAGTCCGCATTCTGGGGAATCCGGGCCCTCCCTGGTCTCTACGTAGTTACGCCAATGATCATGTACGAGGAGTGCTGACTAATACTGGAGACACTCTTGGGGTATCGATATTCAGATTTAGAATTTCAGAGACACATTTCACATTTGCAGTTTACGATACTGCGGAATTAATTAGAGAACTGTGAGCATATTCTTGAATAACGAAGGCAGATTCCGTATTCGTTATGTTGTCAAAACTATTCGGAATAGACAGAAGTGATATTCTTGAAATCCGAATGCAAAGGCAAATCCTTCATTATTCAGCAAGTGGGCTCAACCATTCTACGGTAGAAAAAGATAAGATAAGATAAATACCCTACTATGGAAATTATCACTATTGAATGATTTTGACTGTTAGCAATAATTGCTGGCTGCTTTTATATTGGCAGCACAGAAGATATAAAATATACCTACTTGAAAATTTTATTATTTTATTTTTTCGAATATAAAAGAAACACAGAAACTTGACTGCAGAAGGACAAATTAATTATCAACGAGTGACACGATCACCCGGGCTTTTACTTTCTGATTGCTATATTCCAACAACTGAGCTACTGGAGCTAACCAGAGACATCCTCTTTTTTTGTGGCTAATTCTATATAAAAGCAAAATAATATACAAATTATATTTTAAAGCGATATCATACTAACTTAATGAGAGAATAAAAACTTTTTTTTTAATTAACAGTTAATTGATAAATTGACATATTTACTCTTACCACACTCGTTATGTTGAAAAGCTTTTTCACCAATTCGACTTTATAACGACTTTATAGGGCCCTTGACATTTGATTTGTTATTTGACTTGAGAAAGCTTAGTGTACGTACAAAATGCGAACATATATTTTGAGATTACATACTTGTCTATTTACAATACATTTGTCACTTCAATATGACATGTGTGAAATATTAAATATCAGAAAAAGTTGCAGCTAACATTGTAATATAAAATTCGAATCTAAAAGGTTCGTGTATTAGATGATTGATGGTTTATAACGTGGATCATATTAAGATAACAGAGTTTACCACGAATTTTTTAGCAGTTTTACTATTGAGTTCCAATGTTCTACATACTGAGTGTATATACCGAACTGTTTTTCAGTAATATAGAGACACACCTGCGGTTTAGTACAAATACTGTAATATAGAAACCGCAAGTCTGTCTCCGGTATAAGGTGTACGAAGGTTTGTTCCGCTCAGGCTCTCTGCTAAATTATTAAGCACGGACATCAAAGAAAATTCTCATCCTGTCGTATTATTCTTGATTTTTTTTTTAAATTGGATAGCTTTTGACCATCTTGATTTGACCATGTCTCTAATTTTATTCCAAGAATACTGAGCTGTCCACTGAATATTTATCTGCAACGCCAAGCATTTCTATTCCTCTTCAAACTTATTCATACTAAACGCCCTGATTACTTAATGGATGAGATTCAGTTTCTCCAATCTCAGCGACCGTTGTGGTCTTCTGATTCCGCGACACAGTCGCTTGGTTCAAGAAGACTCTTTCTTCATTCAGATCTCACGGCTTTGAAACTCGTTACCTGTAACCTTGCACAGATCGGTTACTGTCGGTGAATTTAAGAGACTGCTATATTCAATACAGGTCTGAATGGTTTCGAGTGTCCTGCTAATTAGTTCTTTTTATACTTGTGACTTTAACATAATAATAATCATTTATCGCTTTCTTGAGTATATTTTTGGTAGCAATATTTTCACTGAATAGTTTCACTTGAATTTAGTTTTGGTTATGATTTTTTTTTTCAGCAATATAAATAACTATTTGAACATGTTTTTCTCTATAATTATATAATCTTGCTGAATAAATTGAATTGAAGTCTGTTCCTATTATACAGTTTGCTGTTTTTAGTCGATGCAATAACGCAACTTCCAAAAGATATGTATAAGCAGACCATAGCGAAAATTTGAGTTAAATAAGTAGCGTGGAGCAGCGTGGCGTGCTGCGTTTGCCGCTGCGCGATTGCTACTGCAAAAATAAATCTATAAGTGGCATCAGACGCGCCGCGGCGCGGCAAAATAGTTACCCAATTTTTTTAAGGAAATTAATTCTACCTCTTAAGTGCGAGAATTAACCCATTTATCTCTAATAGAGAGAATTTTCACCCCATGCAGAGGGTGAAAATCCCTTAGGACATGTGTAGGTATTTGGCTGAGTTAGATTAAATTAAATGGGGTTTAATTCTATTCCAACTAATAGTGAACTCTTTTCTGCGACTCGGTGTTCCGTACTGGTGTGGTGGGAAGAAAAGAGCCGGGAAATGCAGATTCAGTGGCGGTGGTTACATCGAATCGCAGAATAGAATTCACTATTAGTTTTACGAGACTTCACCATTTACTTGTCCAAGTCCTCGGTTAAAGTTTATTTTTTTTTTATTGCAAAATTTTCATTCTTGGAAAATCAAGAAAAATTGTAATCGTGAGAAATTCCATATATGAAATTTTTTTGTCGATCGAGGAATGAGAGAAATTTAACTTGTTCGTAATCAGATAATTGAAAAAACTGAAATCCAAACGAAACAAATGGTTTTTATTTGAAGAATTAAATTTAACTTAATTGAATGTATACATGAAATCAATGCGTGATTTTTTTTCGATAGTTGATAAATGTCGACGCAAGTTTTCGAACAGAGCATAGTAAGTCTTATCTCCATATTGCTGCTTGAAAAAGAGATACTTATCACCACGGTGAACTATGTAGCTAATTCAATACATATTTGTTAATACGTTTTTATTGAGGTGTCAGTAAGTTGTAATGAATGATCTGGTGGATCGCTAGACCTGTCTTCTGTGACGGATCGTACATTTCAGAACACTTGATCAACCACTTTGTAAACATAGTAAAATTAAGTTTCGAAATTTGCGTCTAGTAACACTTTGCTGAACGCAAAAAGAAAGAAGAGAAAATAAAATTGTATTTAGTTTGATAAGAAGGTCTTTTTGAAAGGGTTACAAAAAAATAAATAACTCAAAATAAAGCGAACGAAAACCGAAAATCATCTTTATCCTACTGATTCAATCTATTCCTATTCACCAAATGAAGAACCTTTTTTAATACAGGGTGCGGCAAAAAGATCTGATGGTTTTAAAATAAAAACAACATAAAAATTAAAAGTGATACATATTGTTTTATTGCTTATTACAGAAAGGTGTTCATGTAAATTAATGAATATAACATCAGAACAACCGATTTCATCCGTTTAAGATCTAAAGATAACGTCCTTTAAATGATGTCCTTCTTTGACCAAGCATTCTTCCAGTCTTGCACTGAAGCTGTCGAACAACTTCTCTGACATGGCAGAAGACAGGTTGGCGATTTCTTGGCTTATGGCCTCTTTTAGTTCGCCCAGTGTGCGGGGTATGTTTGTGTAAACTCTTGCTTTAAGGAACCCCTAAAAGCAAAAATCACAAATGCTAAAGTCTGGGGAGCGAGCTGTCAATGCAATGTCCCCAAAACGCGTATTGATTCGGCCCCGAAACTTGCTTCTCAAAAAGCCCATCACCTCATTGACTGTATGTGCAGTTGCCTCATCCTGCTGGAACCACAGTCTCCTGGGCACTAAACGATTTCTCTAAAGTTCAGGGATCAGGAAGCTCTTCAACATCTTTACTGGCTTCAACAGCTTCTCTTACCGGATCGATATTCTCTGGCGTCCGGGCTGACCCTGGACGGCCTCACGATTTCTGTTTTAACGATGAACCATCACTTTTACAAAAAGCCTCGAAAACAAACGCACGGTGCTAACCCGACCACTGCGCCATGGCTACTAAAAATATCCACGTGTGTGCTCTGGAACGCGCCTGTCCCCACCACCCCCACCACCTACTCGCTTAATAGTACGACGGCGAAAGCCTTCAGATATTTTTGCCGGAACCGTGTATTATAGATCCTGTTGGTTCACGCATTTACATTCGAAACTGAGGAAGGGATGTCTCAGAGGATTTGCGTATTCCTCATGAATTTCATTGAGAAATATTTCTTTAGTTATTACAAGTGTTATCAAGAAGATTCCGTCCGTAATTCCGTAGGTTGCTACATCTACAAGATTCATCTTATTACTTTCGTCGGTAAGTTAGATCAAAAGGTGGCCTCAAGCGTAGCATTTCAGACTAACTACTCATACATTTGTGGGTAACCTACATCAAAAGCTTTGCAACAAATCATCGCTACCAGATTCAAGATTAATTTGTGTGTAACCTATGTTAAAAGGTCATCACTAACCACGGCGGCATTTAGTTATGAATAATCTGTTTCAAGGAGTTCTGTTTTATAAGTTCGTCAATCAAGTCAGAATTGTTCAAGTATTTTGTCAGCTTCGCCAGGTAGTAAACATGTTCAAGAAGGATACCCCAAGTGCAACCATTCTAGCTTGTGCTGAAGAAAACCTATCCGACCGCTGAACCTTCGCGGCCGCAAAGTTGTCATAGCGACGACTAGGTTCTAGGCCAAGTATTTCAGGCTCTAAAGCCCTCAGTTCCTGTGTCAAATACCTCTGCCATCTTCGCAGAACAGTCACACTATAAGACATTACAGAGTACCAGCTAAAGCTCAAGCGATTTCATTGCAGTAGCTACTTCCTACCAAGGACGTAGTAATTGGGACGATTTGCCACTGTAACCCTTGGCACCCACAAAGTTATACCCATTTATTCCACCAACCAGGGTTAAAAAATATTGTTGAAACCTTAAAATAGTTATAACTCCTAAGGGCCGGTGGAAGAGGGGGGGGGGATTATAAGGAACGATTATTTTTACCAGATCACCTCAAGAAATCGAGTGGTATACCGGAAAGTACCTTGATCTGCAACAGTATATATGTATATAAACAGCGATAGCTGAAAAAGTCGTTTTTTCGAGTTTTTAAGGAGGGAGGGGGTGCGGTACCTACCCCTCTTGGGTTTTTCCAATTTGGGCCGTGTGTCATATCAAATTAAAGCTCTTGCTAAGTGGTATTAACTGGCATATTTTTTTTTCTTTTGTAAGTAACTTTGTGACAGACATTTTCACTCGAATATCGTTGAAATCCGTGATTTTAAAATTTTTGTATAGAGGAGGTGTAGGTTGTTGCGGGGGCTAATTTTTCTTTTAAACGCTTCAGCATAATATTTTACATATTTCAATTGAACATTTCAATTTTCTACGTTTAACCGTTATATATGGGTGTTGACGTGAAATAAATTTTTCCAGTTTTTTCAAGTTAATTTTTTTTTATAATACATGTAAATAATTACATTAATAAAGTGCGATAATCTTCTACTTATCACAGGGGAAAAAAAGCTACACCACACCGTTTGCAAGTGAACGTATATGCGAATTAATATGGATATGTCAGATAGATTATGTACCTACCCTTATATGAGTTTTAGCGAAAATGTAATGATTGATTAAATAACTTTGTGTGCAGCTCTTGAAGAAATGGAGCGTAGGAGAAAATTACCTCCTGCATTTTAAAAGTTCTTTATTATTTATAATTGGCTAAAAGTGCTCCGACATGGTACCTAAATAAATATTAATTTCAGATTTATATCACCAGTAAAAAGTTTAAACTTTGCTCTACTACATCAAGTTAAACAAATACCATAAGGATGATAAAGAAATAAATAAATAAAATATATTAAAAAAAAACTTTTATAAATAAATTGCACTAAAAAGTAAAAAATATTTTTACTTTCTCAGTGATATACACAAGAAAAGTTTCGTTGTAAAGAGTTCAAACATTTAAAGTCAAACAAGATAATACCTATACATAATTTTAAAATATTGTTAATGCATTCAATTTTAAGATTTATTCTAAGTTTTAGCATTTCTTATTTTACAATGACACTTTTCTTGTGTATATCACTGAAAAAATAATATTTTTTACTTTTTAGTGCAATTTATTTATAAAAGATTTTTTAATATATTTTATTTATTTATTCCTTTGTCATCCTTATGGTATTTGTTTAACTTGATGTTGTAAAGCAAAGCCTAAAATTTTTACTGGTGAAATATAAACATTTTTTAAGTATCTCGTCAGAACACGGCTGGCAACTCTTATTCGGTTATCTCTACATATAGATACATAGGTACTAATTTTTTACGGTAGGTAGGTACCAAACATTACCATGTCTGCCATGGTCCAGCAATTCTGACAGTCACGTTTAAAGAATATAATAAAAGAAGAAGTTTGAACTGGAAAGCTATACCTTTTCCACAAAAAAAAAAAAAAAATATTCTTCTTTAGAGCTATTATCTAAAAGCGCATCTACACATAACAAACATTTCCCAAATGTTTGACAAACATTTGTCATACTTATATAGAAAGTTTGATGGGTACGGGCGCAAGCCAGACAAGTGAGATATTCTCAGTTGGCTCACTGAGACTGTACTTTCGGTGAACTGTCTTAGTTCCATATTGAGCTACAAAATTCGAACGCAACCACTGAGCAACTGAGACAAGTGAAACTGAATTTTCTTGTCTCAGTTGACTCAGTTTCTTTATTTTGTGAATTTGGTTACTAATTAAAGTTTAGTGAGCTAATTGAATAAACTAAAAACACTTTCGTCAATTTATTACTATCCATTTTCTGTGGTCAAAATTGGCAAATCAGCTGATTGGTTTGAACTGACACAACTGAGACGGTTGCTGAAAGTTTTGTCTCAGTTGTCTCACTGAGCTACAAAATTCGAACGCAACAACTCAGCAACTGAGACAAGTGAAACTGAATTTTCTTGTCTCAGTTGACTCAGTTTCGTTATTTTGTGATTTTAAGTACAAATAAAAGTTTAGTGAGCTGTTTGAATAAACTAACAACACTTTCCTCAATTTATTACTACTCAATTCTGTGTTCAAAATTATTTAAATGCCAAAATTGGCAAATCAGCTGATTGGTTTGAACTGAGACAACTGAGAAGATTGCTCAAAGTTTTGTCTCAGTTGTCTCACTGAAACAGTGCTTGCCTAAAGACCCTTTCAATTGATGTTTATAAAAGTTACAATTTAATCCAAATGAAATGGAAAACATTAGATGTTTGTTAAAGTTTTACAGTACTTTCAGTCAGTTATTTTATAATTTTTGAATAATAATGTCTCATCATGAATGAGAAATGGTACAAAATAAATATAATAAAATAAATAGAATAATTAGATTTTTGTGAAATTTCGAAAACCGGAGAGATCGTAATTTATCATTCTATAAATCACGACCACTGCACTGTAATGTTCTGTCTAAATATTTTCTGTTCCACTATCTTCTATTTCGAAAATTTTCCTCAAACGTTCAGCCAAGTACGACGAAGGATGCTGCAATGCACGTTACTTCACTCGGAGAATACATGATTTAAACTAAACATTTGGAAAACATTTTTCACACAAATATCCTATCAGACGTTTGACAAATGTTTGACAAACATTTGACAAACATTTGTCAAACATTTATTAAACATTTTTCAACTGCTTATAAATTATTTGTCAAATATTTGATAATATTTTTTTACTAATATTTGTTATGTGTGGATGAACTTTTATGTATGGATGCACCTTAAGTCAGTTGATTATTTTCCTAGAAATGCAACCATTTATTTTTTAACGGTTACTGATTTTGAAATTGAAATAGGTAATTGAAGTGGATTATGATTTGAGAATTTTCATAATAAGTTTGAAATGTGCAAATTGTGACAAAACTTATAATCGAAATGATTTAAAAACACGGTGCAACGGTTTCTGTTCGAGATCATTTCATGTCAAATGCTGTGGTGTTACGGAATATGACATCAATTTAATAAACCCAAAGGAAATTCTCATATGTGTGTGCAAGAAATGTCAAAGTTATATGAAATCTGTGGCGGAAAAAATTAAAAATGTTCTAGATGTCAGTAATAAAAACAAAGAAAGCTTTGCCAGGCAAGAAAATGAAATCAAAAAAGTTTTAAAATATGTTCAAACTCTGAATGCTGGAGAAAATAAGGTAATCAGTGAAATAAAAAAAAAATCGAACTGAAAAAAAATGAAAAGGAATCATTTGCGAGTGTGGTGGAAAAAATTCCGCCAGTCATTTTGAAAACAAAAAATAAACAAAACGTAAAAGTTACTAAATAGTAAATAAAGATCTCAGAATTTTAATTGTGTTTATCTGAATATTCAAAGAGTTACTAATAATTTCGATTAATTGGAACAAACCATTAGGGAAAACAACTTTTATGTAATATGCCTTATTGAAACACATCTAACGGAGAATGTGGAATCAGAAGAAGTTTTTATGGAAGGTTATGATATTATAAGATGTTATAGCAATTCAGCCCACACATGAGGAATTGCAATATTTCTCAAAACTGAAATAAACTATGAAGTTATGAATAACATAAATATAAGCAATCAAATTTGGTGGTTAACATTCAACACCTCATATATGAACTTTAAGCGGTTGTGTCAAAAAGTGAGTTTTGTGAGTTTTTCAAAGAATGGATGGACATATTGGCTGACTCGCAAGGTGAAATATTAATTTTAGGTGATTTTAATATTAATTGGTTTATCCAGGACATGTACAGGAATCTAATAAATGATATTTGTTTAGATAATGCGTACAAGCAAATAATTTGTGAGCCAACTCGAATAACAGTGAGATCTCTAATAAATTTTATCATCATAAGAAAAGAATCTAGAAATATAAGTGCAATAGTATAAAAAGACTTAAAAATAAGTGACCATGAATCTATTGTTATTAGATTGGGTAGCTATGGATAAATAGAAAGTAAAAAAAAAATAAGCAAATTAAATTTATGAAATATGATAAGATTGAATTGCGAAGTGCTATTAAGAATAATTGTTTGACAAGAATTAAAAATGTAAGTGATTTTAAAAGCCAGGCGTCGAGATTTCAAACTGAATTAATTAATATATGTAAAAAATTTAGTGTTATAAAATTTGTTAAAAACTCTTCGAACGAATGGTACAATAATGAACTAAAAAGGCATAGAGAATACACAAGACGTAAGTTTGACAGAGCTGTATTATTAAATAGTGAGAGTGAATGGGAATAGTATAAATCTAGCAGAAACATCTATAAAGCAAAGTTGTACAAAGCTAAAATAGTTACATTCAACCAAAAATCACTAATTGCTCGAACCAAAAAACAAATGTGGAAAGCACTCAAGACACTGGTATTGAAAAATCAGAACTATGTGATTAAGGAAATACAATTCCCTCATGGTAATATTACACTTCTGAGCTCAATATTGCAGAAAAGATGAATACTTTTTTTGTAAATAGTATACATGAAGTAAGTAGCTCTATTAATTATATACCCTATAAAAACTGTATTGAGCCAGTTGAGTCAATTTTCAGATTCGAGAAAATTCAGTTAAATGATCTGAAATACATATATTCTGAAATTAATGAACAAAAAAAGAGATTTGAGCTTGTTAAATACTAGTATGAGTGAAGATTTAGGACCGATAATAGTTGACATCATAAATGAATCACTAACAATAGGGATCTTTCTTGAAATCTGGAAACAATCCATTGTCGTTCCAGTTGAAAAAAATAGAAGGAACAAAATGATGTGAATTGTTTAGACCAGTAAATATGTTAATAACTCACGAGAAGATAATGGAAATGGTTGCACAGACACAATTACAAAAGTATATTGAACTTAATTCGATAATTGCTGATTGTCAATCTCGATTTCATCCTGGACACTCTTGTGAAACGGCCATAAATTTTGTGATATCAAGGTGGAAGGAAGGGAGAGATAAGAAAAAAGTTATTATAGCCGTATTATTAGATTTAAAAAGAGCATTTGAGACTGGTGGATAGGAAAATTTTACTAGAAAAATTAGACAAATATGGAATACAGGGAATAGAAAAGAAATGATTTGAAACGTATTTGAGTAACAGGACACAATGTACAAAAATTAACGGAACCCTATCTAAGGAAATAACAATAGATCGGGGAGCTCGTCAAGGCACAAAACTGGCTGCGATATTGCTCCTATTATATATAAATGATATTTGGTGTTGAAACATTCAAAAATTGTGCAATTCGCAGATGACACATTGATATACGGGTGTCCCACGTAAAGTGTTCCCTGGGCATTTTTCTCGAAAATGTGCGGAGATATCGAAAAAGTCCTAATAATAAAAGTTATAACGCATCGTTATACGCATCGTTAGTCAAGGTAACCTCTGACATAGCCAAAGTCCTTGAAAAAGGACTTGGAAAAGGATATATTTAAAAAATTTCCTTTTCGTCCTTATTAAGGATACATTTAGATTGCAAAACGAAAATGTTATTTTGAAAATTCCAGTTTAACCCTTTATTATCGAGATATAAGACCTCAAATTGTACTCTGTGCACCGTGTTCCTTTGCCATTTTTCTCGAAAATGCACACAGATATCATCGAAGTGCGAGTAACAAAAGTTACACATCATAACCTGGGCTATCTTTTGGTATGGTCAACATTTAAAAAAAAGCCACACGATAAAGGATATCTTCGGTTTGGTCCTTTTCGTCCTTTCTGAGGATGCATTTTGGCTACATTGAAAAGTGGTATACCTACTGACAAATCTTCGCAAAAATAAGTTGAATCATTTACAGGTATGTATAATATGTTGTCATAATTCCTGAGACAAAAGGGCCGGCATTTCGTCCCCATTCAATTTTCAGGTAAATTATCATTATCTTATTTTTATTGTTAATGTAAACTTCTGTAGGTTTGTACCTAATATACTCATACCTAACTATATCCAACTTTCGCCTAGTGCACGCTTGAAATAGTATAAATTGGTGATATGCAGTATGCAAATTTCATTCTAAGTTTGATCTTTGATATAAATATTCTTGTAATGTCGCGCCTTGCAAATAGTGAATTGGTAGAGCTGCTGATTACATACGGGGAATGTAACCGTAATGCCTTAAGCATCAGCCACCCAATACTACTTCAACAAATTGTGTGATTGGGTAACCGCTCAAAGAAAAAAAAAAATTCGAAAAAAACTTCGTTTTTTAAACGTATTAGAAACAAACTATCATTATTAACGGCCATAAGTGTTTATAATACATTGATTAAGCCTGATTTTGAATATTGCTCTACATTTTTGTTCATGTGTACATAGCAATGAAATGACGAATCGGTACAAAAACTCCAAAACAAGGCAATGAGATCGATAATAAGGTGCAATATATAAACACGTTTTTTAATGTATTATTCTTCGTATATAAATTAAAAAGGAATATGCTGCCTAAATATTTATGTCAAATGGCAATATATGTTAATGATGTGCAACCCTACATTTGAGAAACGGTGGAGACTTTAGGCTGAGTATAAGACAAAGAGGGCCCAGAACATGGTGACATACCGAGGTTTTCAGATGTACAATAACCTATCAATGAATATTAAAAATGAATTGAATATAAAAACATTTAAAATAAATCTTTTAAATTACATATGTAAAATGTAATTTTTAACATATTATAATCAACATTTTTCTAGATATTTGAATTATTTTATAATTAGTTACATTTTATAAATAGTATTAATGAAAGCACTAATAAATCAATATATACATAAAAAAAAGAAATCTATTGGGATTCTCTGCAATACGATAAGCAGTTTTTATTTCTCTTTTCTGAATCATCTTTCGTTGCTTTTATATCATAGCTAATACTGTTTACTTTTGCTATTTTTAACATATTGCTATAATTATTATTCAAAACCAAATCTAAAATCCGTATACATATCTCGGTACCTATATATATCCACATTTTTATTGCGCAATTATTATTATTATCTTAATTGCGATAACACAAATAGAATTCTGTTATTCAATTTCCACAATACTTTTAAAATAGACTAATATTCATAAACTACAAGTGTTTTAGCTCCAGTTTTCAGATACTACTAGACTACCTATACCTACTTACCTACGTATAGTCTTCAATAATTATACAAAAAAACTCTGATAAACAAAAATCACAGCCGCTACTGATTATAAAAACAGCTGGCAGGTAAAACACCGAAGAATTACAAAACAATTGACAACTAGCCGGCAACAACAGAGAGAATCCATTATACAGGGTGAGCCCATACATAAAAAATGATGCGAAATGGTGTGCAGAAAATACCTATCTAAGATAAAAAAGTAATACCAAGGTCAGCTTGCCGAAATCTTCTAAAAAGATTTCTTTTACTATGCGTAGGTATAAGTAGTTTGCATTAGTTTTCTTTTTTGTTCCGATTTTTTAGACTGACGTAGGTAGCTATCCTGAACTGACTTATTGATTTCGGTCTTTCGGATGTTCTGGAAGAAAATTTGTAGAATAAATAAGAAAAACAAAAATTTCACGAAAATGAACTGATGCCAGTGGCTAAGATGATTATTTATAGTTGACGTGGCGCTTGCAATAGCATTCTATAAGATCGACGTAGTATGATGATGCGGCGTTATGATGAATGGAATGAAAATAACTTTATATGAAAATGGAGGCACGGTTCTATTTCCATCTCTTTTCGTTTGCTACTTCTGCACTGCAATATGCATTACCATCACCTGGCTGGACTAAATAAATAGCTAAGTGAAAAAAGGAAATCTATGTTACCTAGGAAATAATAGTCTGGTATATTGAAGCCAAACTTCCAAAAGGTGTAGGTAGTATTGATTTGCTTGTTGTTTATGGTAACTTTCGGAAAACTGCGTATAGGCAATTGTTTTTTGTTTCCCATATAAAATTTGCCATCTTTATGCCACAGCCCAGAATATTATCATCATTTTACCTACATATATATTGCGTTGCATCTCAACTTCAAAGCACGTCATGGCACGGTATCATCCGACGAAATAGGCTGATAGAGGTGCGTTTTTGGCGCGGAAGAAATACTGCTCAACTGCAGTACAAGTATGCTCTGCCCTGCCAGTGTTTGCTAACCCCACGGTTACACCTGCAAGTACAGCTTGCATGCAAGCCTCCCTTCCAACACGATTTTTAACTTGACAGCGGAAGGCAGTTTGGTTGATGTCTTATCAGCTTGCATGCAAGTTCATTTAAAAAATGGCATTGAGACGTAAACTCTTGCGTATATTGGAAAATTATGGCAATAAAGGAAGCATCACAATGATAAAAACCCAAGAAAAAAGGAAAATGAAGGTGTTGGTAAATGATGTATTGCAAATAATCCCAGAAAATCTCATTTTCCCGGTATAAATTCATGAATTTCTCTCAAGCATTTCGTTTCCGCCATTTTGAAAACTGTATAAATGTCAAATTACTATCTCCTAGCTGCCATGGTTTTTCAGCATGCAAGTTCGCTGAAAGCTGTACTGCCAGCATGGCAGTAGAGGTTACACGTGCAAGAAGTATGGCAGTGCAAGTTGCATGCAAGCTGTAGTTGCAGGTGTAACCTCGGGGTAAGTCGGTTCGGTTCAGCTTGTGAGTGATTATAATCACAAGAAGAAAGGTTTGTTTGAAACTGAACTGAACTGAATTCTCCTCTCTAGCTATCATCGTATCAGCCCAGCTCAATCAAACAACAACTGGCCTAACCGAACCAAACCAAACCAACCCGTCCCAAAACCACAACCTGGCTGGATTATCAAACAAAACAAAATCGAGTTCTGTGAGTTTTTCACATTTCACGTCTCACCAGTCAGTCACCACTCACCAAGCACCATTCGTTGCTATTGCCGCCAGTCTGAATCTGCAGTTTACAGAGTCAAGTCTCGGTTAGTTCTTAGTTGTGCGGCGCAATTTTACTGCTACTTTTTCTTCTTTTTTTTTTGGTACTAATTAATTGCGATAATAAATTTTATTGAAATAATAACTCGCTTCGATAGACTATCAATAAATAATTAACAATTAAATTTCCATAAATATTTTTAAAGAAAAATTTTCTATTTTGTAATTACATATAATCCAAAAATGTGCAAACTCAAGGTGAGTAGGCAGAGGAACATAAACGTGTGGAAATTTCTTATCCTTTCGCTTCATGTCGTGATTTCTATGGCGGATGATTTATATATTGTGTTTCCACCTATACCCTAAAACAAGCGCCAAAAAATTTCCAAAATTTGCTCCTATTAACTACTTAAATATTTATTTATTTACTAAAATATTTTGGAAAATGTTGGAGTAAAATTAATGTGCAGATGATTCGTGCGCGGTGATGTTTTTTTCCAATAAGAAATTATGCACTGAATAAGGTGATTGATACTAACTTAGTGGTGGTGGTGATGGTGTTATTTCTAAAAGTTCAATAACATTTTTATTAGTGATTTCATTTCGATTATATAACTTTGCTCCAATGGACCAAATTTTGTTCGGTAAGCAACAAATCTTTAAAATTATTGTGTGGCTAAAAATGGAGTGCCCACACGAAAATATCTATTGAATTTTTGGTAAAAAAATGTAGAAATTCTGCCTGCACTCAAAATGAAGTTGTTTGACTACCTCATTTCAAACCGGACTGGCTCATATAAAAACAAAATCACGACATGACACGAGTGAAATGAAATTTTCTTACAAAAAATTTTATCCAATTAAATTGCAATGAACAAAAAAAAAATATTGTTTTCTGCTTTTTTTTCATAAAAGTATGCTGGATCTGCATTAAACAAATTATTTGTATGCGGTGCTCTTAAGTATGGACAACCAAATCATTCAATTTTAGCAAATTCAGCCAATGGATTTGCTAAATATTGGTGCCGAGCAACTACCACCCAGAAGCTTCCTCTTGTTATTGCTACCCGCTATAGTATTCCATTCCTTCTAAATAAACCGGGTGTAGGGAATTATGTTACTGGTGAAATCTATGAAGTCGATAACAAAATGCTTGATGTACTTGATAATCTCGAAGATTGCCAAGATATCTATTCTAGGGAAATGCATGACATGAACATTGGAATTGGAGAAGGGTATGTAGAAAAAAGGATATATATATGTAGATAATGTACTATTTTGTTTCATTTTTAATATTTATAGAACTGTGCCTTGTTGGGTGTACCTTCTACAAAAATACCCAGAGAAACTTCTCGAATTGCCTTATCATTCGCATTACAAAAACAGCGGAGAACATCCTTATGTTCTACGTAATAAGAGAACACATAAGCATCCTCCTCATGAAGATCTCGAATATACAATTTCTGCTTCGGCACATTAATTCCATAGGATTATTGTTGAAAATGGTGGGCACATTATAATCATCATTGTATATTTTATAATAATAATTGTGGAAACGTTACAATGATGCTATATGAAAACACAAGACTTGGATGATAATTTTAAATAATAAGTTTTTAGTCTTATCGTTAGTTGTAAAGATTCTATGATTTTAGCTATAAATAAATAGTGAAAAGGAATAGTAGGTATCTACCTAATAATAGACACAAAAATTTGTGTAAATCGAGTGAGGTCTACAGTTGCTGCTAATAATGTCGTCAAACTTTACATAAAAAAAAATTCAGAAAGTATTTCTCACAACTCTAGTATTGTGCTACCATTCTTTTTTGCTATATAGCATTTTCGTTATGCTTTGACAATTTTTTTTTAAAACAAAATAAATCAAAATTTAGAAAATGTACACGAAAATTGTATTGCGTGTTTTTATTTGTATAACCTATAGCTGCCCCCCTGTAGTACCTAATGATTTCGAATTATTTAGACCCACTTTTTCTTGTGACTTTTCTAAAATTGATGAATATCATCGATCAATGTTGAGACTGTTTGCTATAATTTTGTTGTGAAGAATTTATAGAACCGGTTATTCATTAACACCATAGATGATACATTTTTAATGAGAATTTCACTTTTAGACTAGAAATAGTAAAGGTTAATTTGTATTTAATGAACTTGAAATTAAAATTCATTATTCGTGCCTTATCGCCTTGAACTTAGGTATATATTAGGTAAGACACTGTTAATTGATTGAGACAATTTCTGAATTCATGATGTAAACTTAAATGTAAAGGGCCTTCATGGATAGGTAGGTAGTAGCATAGATCTAAAAGTTCCGAACTTTAGCTATTTAGATCAACTAATTTTCTTGTTGAGCGCAAAATTGGTATGAGTTCAGCTCGAACTGGTAAGCTATTTCAAAAGTGAGCTTGCTCCAATTACTGAACTACCAAAGAAGTAAGCTAGCTTTAACACAAAAACTCGTTGAGCTAAATCGAATTGTTTAGAATGTTCAGATTGTTGAGCTTGCTTAAAAATGAGCTAATTTAAATTGGGAAGAATAATCATTAAATGCATTTTGATTTCTATAATATTGGAGCTGTAAATTTTCCCATAAAATATTATTATATTTCCATCAATTGCACAATTTCAAATCAGTTTTCACTTAGAACTACATATACTCACGGTTAAAAATGTTGGTATTAATTTTATTATTTTTCCTATGTGTATAGGTCCATTCAAATCTCATATATATATGAGACCTTATACATTCTGATAGGTTTTTTTTTTTTTTTTTTTTATATTATTAAGCCAAGCTCAGGGGATACCCTATGATGCAAAGCACATCATGGCAGCAATTTGGATTATACAAAATGTCCCCCTTCAAAATTTCACGGTTTCACTACTGCCATGACGAAACGAATACAAACACAGCACTCTAATACATTTCACCGAGTGACTTAGGTTTTCACCCGATATGCCGTTTCCTTATTAGTTATTTATTCAATGGTCACCACTGAGCCATTGAATTCGGCTGTCAATTTTGCTGACTAGAAACGCACTCTGTTCGATCAACTGATTAGTCAGTTCATTTTACAAATGTCGTCAAACGGTGCAGATATTCCTCTTCTGTAATGCATTGCTAATGATTTCTTCGTTATTTATACTCCTTTCAGTCATTTTTCTCTAAAAAAAAAAATTATGATTACAGTAAACGTTTTTCAGTCATTTCCCACTCAAAAGGAAGAAGATATGTAATTATAAATATGTATATAGAAAAGCCGAGAATGTGTCTGTTACGCGGCCGAGTCCGAGCCTGCTTTTGTTTTTCTTTAATGACAAATATATTTTTTAATGAATATATTTAAAATATAAAAACAAAAAAAAAAAATTAAAAAAAATTAAAATAAAATCAAAAAATTTTTAATGAATTAAAAAACAAAACAAAATTTACGAACTTAAGAGAGAATCTCATTCTAAGAAGTGGCAACTTTAGGCAGTTAGGAAAAATTATCCACTAATACCTTACCTTTTAATTTCAGTTTCCGCTTTTCAATTTTACCTTAGATAGTTTACTCACAATATTAATTTTCAACAAGTCAGTACCGACTAGTCAGTAAAAAAAAAAAATAGTGAGTAGGGGCTTACCAGTCTGTGGCAGTGACAGTGTCAGTTCTACTGGCGCAAACCAGAATTGTGTAAACCGGGGTTTCTTCTTAGTGAGGACAAGTGAACGCCATTGGACATTAAAGACTTGAATATCACATGTACTATGCGGAAAAATCTTCATAAGGTTTTTTATTAAAGTTACAAATCTGTACAAATCTAAAGTGGGATCTAAAAATTTAAATTTTTTTTTTTTTAATTTGCCGTCATAGTCTTATTTGAAAATTCAAAATATTTTGCTTTATTTAATTAATCTGGTACAAACTACGTTTCGAATTATTTGAATCAATATATTACTCAAAATTAATTTCAAAAAACATTAAATCAATTGACAAGTGATACTCCTTATTTTCAAAAACAGCTTGATACAATTTCCTAAATTTCTGTTTTGAATTGATCTTTACAATAAATGAATTGTTGGTTATTCCCAGGACCGGAAATAATTGCTATTTTTAAAATCAGCTAAAAAAAGTCCCATCAAGAGTGATTGCCGTCCTTGGAAAGTAATAATAAATAGTTAATAATTGCTAAAAAAAACTTTTAAGTCTTATAATAAGAGTTTCAAAGGATTTTATTTATTTTATAGTTAGAACTTTTACCGAAAACTTTTATTTATTTAAATCTTATGATAAGAGAGTTTTGCTATGAAATAAATTCATAGCGAATGTAGTCAATATAAAAATTGACCGAGTTTGCTGCCAAATTCGCAGCTCGAGAATTAAGTGGAAAAAAATTCTTTACAAACGAAAAATCTTTGAAAAAGAGTTTTCTTTTGCAAAAGAGGACGTTTCGCGTCACATATTATTTACACTTAAAAATTATTTTAAGTGAATATATGAGGTCAGATTGGCTCTTACTTTGGCAGGCAGGAACAAAGCCGTACTGATGAGTATACGGTTCCTGCTAGTGCGAAACGCTCTCTTTTGTAAAAGATATTTCTTTTTCAATTTTCGTTTTATAAAAAGTTTTTTCCACTTATAACAAGAGTTCCAATAAAAATTTTATTTTTAAGTATCATAATTATAATCTTAGTAGACTTTTATACTTTACGGGCCTTATTCACCAAGCCATTTGATTGAAATTTAATTTAATTTCTGTTTTACTACTCGCGTTAGAGAGGGTTTTGGCTCACTTAAATTAAAATTAAAGTTATCTATGACTTATTACAACATAAAAGAACACAAATTTAATTTTAATTTAATTTTAAGGGCCGCATTCACCAAGCCATTTAATTGAAATTTAATTTAATTTCTGTTTTAGTACTCCCGTTAGAGAGGGTTGGGACTCACTTAAATTAGAATTAAAGTTATATATGCGTTATAATAACATAAAATAACCCACATTAAATTTTAATTTAATTTTAAGTGTGCCCTAACCCTCTGTTACAGGAGTACTAAAACAGAAATTAAATTAAATTTCAATTAAACGGCTTGGTGAATACGGCTCTTAGGGCCGTATTCAAATTTAATTTAATTTATGTTTTAGTACTCCTGTAAGAGAGGGTCTTCCATAAGACTTTTAAGTTTTTTGTCTCAAGTTAACCGTGTTAGAAGACTTTTAAAATTTTCAGTCAGTTACGACGGTTACCAGAGACTTTTATTCATTTAAGTCTTATAATAAAAGCCCCATAAACTTATTATTTTTTCAAATTTTAATCTGATCGACCTTTTATATTTTACAGTCAGTTATAACAGTTATAGAAGACTCTTATTTATTTAAGTCTCATAATGGATCTATGGCAGATTTTTTATTGTTGCAGATTTTGGTTTTTGCTATATTGATATAATGATGGACTTAAGAACAATAGAATTTATTAATATTATAAAAAAATTAAAAATTTATTTAGTTGTGATGTCACTAGTAGAGCTGAAAGTATCCGAATAGTTTGCTATTCGGATTACCCGAAATAATTGGTATACATGAAGTCCAGATTCCGAACCGAACTATCCGGATTAGGATCCGAACCATCCGGATCTGGATCCAAGACAGGTTCCCTGAGGATCGGTTAAAACCATGGTACAAGGATTAATTAATTAATTTTGCGTCTTGGACCAACTTGGATTAAAACTTTGAAAAATCCCTCTTTCATCCACTTAACTATCACTGGTTAACAAAAACGAAAATGTGCATAACTCAGAACATATGCAGATGTACAATAAAATGATCGTGCGATATTATAATAACTGTCAATGTCATTATTATGAATTTATTTATGATAATAGCATTATTTCATCAGTATTTTATCAGTGTATAAACTCATTATCTCAACAAAAAAATTATGCAACAACTTATCGAGCTGCTCATCGAGTGATCATGAAAAAACAAATTGTAGAAAAGTGAATTTAGTCCCAGGTCTAGAACAAATTTATGATGAACTCACCGATGAAGTCATCAAATCGCTGCAAATTAGCTAAATATGCAAATATTGTAACAACGTTGGTTCATCCAACTCTTGGTGTAACCGAAAACTATATTAACGGTAATAAATAGGTGAGACGCATTTCTTTTCAAAACACTTTCTTTCTTTAGATTTTTTAACTAAAGTTAATTGGTATTAATCTGTGTGTTTCTCTTGGCAAAATGTTGCCCATTTGGGTTAGACGGTGCTAGAATGATTCAAAACAAATAAAACAATTCAACACATCGCCAATATAAAACAAGTGGACTACAATATCGGTCTTGATTGATTGACTTGTCTTTAATTGAAAATTATTAAATAAAATTAAATTGAAGCATCCGGAGACTTAGTGTAAGCAGAAACGTTGTTGATGTGGTTTATTTATTTTGTTATTGTTATTAAGTCACAATCGTTTTTTCATCTTGGATAATAAATATTCAACGGAAAGAGTGAATACTATAATTATGAGTGTTCAGCGAAATTTGTTTATTAAATATTGAAACAGTCTGCGACACTACTATTTCATTGATAATCCTTATCACTAATATGTATATGCAACTTGTCCTTGGCTGGTTATTTAAGGCAGACCGCTCACCAAAGACGTAAATACACTATACACTTACATTATGCATATGCACTTCGCACATGCTGTATAGCAAGCTGCTCACCAAAAGAGAAATTTGCACTACATTCTTCCGAGTAAACTGCTTCAATTATAAATGAATTATTGTTGGTGGCATCATATGAAGATCTCATCCAAATATCGACCATTTCTAAAATGCTTGACGTAAAAGCTATACGTATGCATTCAGGAAAATGAGCGCAGCATGCGCACAGTAAATTTATTTGCACCAAGCAACTGCTGCATTGATTGTCGGAGCTAATGTTTTAAACTCCGTAAATAAAATCTTTTTTGTAGTTTTTTTATCAATGCATATAAATATTTAATATTATGGCAGCATTTTTAGTTTTACATATGTTTGTCTTATTTTAATTTAATAATTTATGTACACATACATAAGAATATTTTCTTTCAAATTTAATTTACGCTTTTTCTGGTTCAGAGCAATGAAGTCACTAACGTTAAATTCACACTATGTAGATGGGTAAAATTAATTTGCGTTTGTAATTTGAATCTTCAAAAATCGCTTTACTTTTGAATTTTAATTTTAATTATTAAAAATGTCCTGTCAATGACATATAAAAATTGACAGGACCTTCATTTTAATTCACAAAATCTAGGATAGAATTAGAATTATTATTTATTTATTTCTGTATACAAGATATTATATCTTATATATAATTATATTAAAAAAAAAGAAGGAAAAAGTAAGTATTGAGGCGTAAAAAAGAGCATCTATATCCTAAATCAACTACGATATCATGTGCTTCAAACTAAAATCAAACAATTAATAAACAATAACAAAGAAATGCGAAACCAAGCACATGAAGATAAAAAATAGAGTTAACAAATCAACATTACTAGTTTAGATGCTAAAAAAATTAAAAATTAATAAATAGAAATACTCTAGAGGAATCAAACTTAAAGAAAATACACTTAGACGAGCTAAAACCTAAGAAGGAGAAGGTAAAAAACTAAAAAATATAAACAATAAGAATACAAAAAATAAAGAATAATAAGAAAGTTTACACAACAAGAAAGCAAAACTATAAAAATTTTACAAAGTTACAATATAAAAAAAAAAAACACTGAAATACCCAGTTTATTGCAGAATCGAAGTTGCCGTGGCGAACATAATTACTTAGTACCTAGTAAAACTGAAACCGAATGACAATACGAAATTGATTAAGCACCAGAGAAAAGTGATTTTAAAAGTGATTTGAACTTATCGACGGAACCGCCACCTTGAAAGGATACGGGTAGCTCATTCCATGAGTGCGGAGCCTGAACGAAATAAGAGCGCCCCAGTATTGATCGATGAAACGAGGAATGAGAAGATTGTGGTTTCGAGAGGTACATGTAAGAACAGCAATTCATCACACAGATAACGTGGAGTCAGAGTGAATCAGAATGTACAAAGAGACCAGCATCCTCATCGCACGATGGTCATTTAGAGAGCATCTCAGCAGATGAGAACTCAAGTGTTGGACGTGATCAAAGCATCTTAGTCCGAAAATAAAGCGGATGCAGTCGTTAAAAGCGACGTTAAGACTGTGAGCGCATGAGCTATCGAGCTTGGGAAAAATTAAGCTACCAAAATTAATATGGGGAAGAAAAAGTGCTTTAACTAGTCTCGTACGTATATCTGTCCATAAAATATCAGCTGATAACCAGAGCTGACGAAGGCCTCCATATATTTTCTTCAAGATTAATGTGATGTGGTCACAACAGCTCAAAGTAGAGTTGATTACTACTCCCAAATTCTTGACGCGGTGCACTCTAGAGAGGATAGAACCATTTAGCTTCACCCCTGGAAAGTCATTGATGTTGGAATTAGCATTGTTTTGAAGGACCATGTATTGAGACTTGGCAGGATTCAGCATGAGTTGGTTTCTCATTGACCAATTGTATATTCTATTAAGATCTTCATTTAAACGTGCCAGGCAATCCTCCATCAGCCCAATTAGTCTACTGAAATAGAGCTGCACATCGTCAGCATACAGGTGAATTTTCACGTCTTCAATAATATTAAGAAGATCATTTATAAAAGTACTGAATAATAGAGGTCCCAATAAGGAACCCTGTGGAACTCCATACCGGATGGGTAGAAGGTTAGATATAACATTATTCGCTTTCACTTGCTGACATCTGTGCGATAAAAAACCACATATCAATTCGGTGGCATTTGAAAAGTCGAGCAACACCAGGACGCCTACATGATTATTATCAAGAGTTACTCGGAGATCGTTAGTAATCTTTAGCAGGGCAGTTTCACAGCTATGCTGGGAGCGAAAGTCAGACTGCCATTTCGTGAGTAGCTTATTTGCCTTCAAATGTTCGCGCATTTGAGCATGTATTAGCCTTTCCAGAATTTAGGAAGGAAACAAAGTATACTAATGGGGCGGAAATCACTCAACTCTTTAGGACACGATTTCTTGCGAGAACAGTGGCTACCTTCAGGCAAGTGGAAATATAGAGCAAGTGAGGCATGAATTCAGAATATATACCAGATGACTAATAATCATAGGCAAAATTAGTTTAAGAAAACGAGGGTGTATTTCATCTGGGCCTACCGAATCAGATCTTATAAAGAAAATAGCTTTAATTACCTCGTCAATATCCACACACCTGAAGGAGAAGCTAGATCGAGGAAATTAACTAACTGATCGCGATCATCTGACAAAGCCCGGACATTTCCCTGTGAGGAGGTGAAAAAATTATTTAAATCATTGGGGCATAAATCGCAAGTAGGACCGCTATTCTTATTGCGACTGACACCAGCTCTCCTCAGATTGTTCCAAAGCAACTTAGGTGGCAACTCAGGGTTCAGTTAATTTTTGTAAAACTGACGCTTTGCCCTGCGTATGACTGCGATGGCACGGTTGCGTGCAGATCTATACAATCGCTGGGTATTGTCAGTTCCTACTCGTCGGTGGAGATGATAGAAATGATCTCGTTCAGATATTAGAGAAGATATTTCTGCAGAGAACCAAGGGCATCCAGAAGTTTGTATCCTTTTACGTATTAGAGGAACATGTTGATCATGCAGGTGCTTGATTAAAGCACTTAGCTAGATTTTTGACAAATTCAATTACGGGGAGGGATTGGGGTTGCCACGTCATTTAGACCTCTAATATATAGAAAAATAAGAAAATCTCTGATATATTGATAAATTTGACAATAAGTTACTGAAATTGTCTGTAAAATTAAAGTTTTGAATATTTTAGATTTTTTTTTTTTTATAAATATTTTGCCTCAATTAAATACTATTAGGTAAAAAGATGTGCTTTCAAGCTCAAGTGAAAATGTAAACAGAAACAAATATATTTTTTATACCATGAATTTTTTAACATCAATAATGATTTTAGTAAAAGTAGAATATTTAATTAATCAAATTAAATTAGTTTTCATTACTATAAAATAAAATTCAGTATACGAATAGTCACAACTCATCTATGGGAGATGATTTCACTTACTAGATTTTTATAAAACCGCACGTACTAAGTTCAATTTAAATATCTACAATAACTAGTCAGCCTTTTCGAATCACTTTGAATTGAGAGTGAATATTACTTCTTTTCAGTTTCGTTATCATTCTAGAGATTCTCAAGTTCAATTTTGAAGAAAAACAACCAAGACAGAAATTAATTTTGACATCTGAAAATGGATTTACATACAACCTAAACAAGAAACAACAATAAAATAAATTAGGAAAATAAGATAGGAACTCATATTTTGACTTAAATATGCAAATTAATTCCCCGTGAAATAGATATGATTGAATTAAATCAAGATTACAATGATTTACTACCTACCCGGTAAACTTTATATTTGTACAAGATGGCTACATTCTTAGATTCTCCGATACAACAGCAAAAGTGATTTCGTTGGGCTGGCTCCGGATGGCTCGTCGGACAAGGGTTTCTTAAAATGAAACTCTTTCAGTTACAATAAGAATTGTTTCTTTAATATAAGAATCTCAGATTTATTTAAACCATTAATAAATAAGTTTAAACTTGAAGCAAATAAATTTAAACCTTAAACAAATGATTTTAAACCCTTAACGAATAAATTTAAACCTTGAAAAAATGGTTTTAAACCCTTAGCAAATATATTTAAACCCTTAAAAAATTTATATTTAAAATATTTTATTTCAAGTTAAGTAAGTATTTCATACAATTTTTTCTCAAATTTTGGGTGCATATATAATCTGCAATACTTTTGACTTTTTAGTGCAAGGGTTGACCATCCACTGCCTTGGGAATAAGTAAAACCATATCCATAATATAAATAGTTGGAATAGTCATTAGGGGTGATTTGTTGCAGGCTATCTTCGATCACTGAGAGAAGATTATGTATGTTCTCTACTCATGTCACCTAAAACTGAACTTGCATTAGCTTTCATTTTACAAAACAATTTCGATTGGGTTTAATATTTGCGAGAAAGGAGGCAACAATTTTAGTGTTAAGTTCGTGGTTTTAATTTTCATCTTAGAAGATAGTAAGCCCAACAGTACGTGGCAAAAACGACACACTTATTGCTGCGATAAGTAACCAAGGAATTGAAAATTCTACTTGCAATTCCAATAGGCTTTCTCTATTTCTGCGTGAACTTGTTAAAAAATTGGAAACAAATCCATCGCTTAGTGACGGATTTTTAATTATGGATAATCCGAGAAATACACCAAAACACAACAAGTTCGCGATGTGTTATCTCAAACGAATTTAACACTAAAAGTTTTGCCTCCTTACTCGCCTATGTTAAGCCCTATCGAAAAATCGTTTTCTAAAATGAAGGCTAATGCAAGTTCAGTTTTAGATGACATATGAGTAGAGAACATACATAATCTTCTCTCAGTGATCGAAGATAGCCTGCAACAAATCACCCCTAATGACTATTCCAACTATTTATATTATGGATATGGTTTTACTTATTTCTAAGGCAGTGGATCGTCAACCGTTGCACTGAAAAGTCAGAAGTATTGCAGATTATATATGCACCCAAAATTTGAAAAAAAAAATGTATGAAATGCTTATACTTAACTTAAAATAAAATATTTTAAATATAAATTTGTTAAGGGTTTAAATATGTTTGCTAAAGGTTTAAGTCTTTTTGTTAACAATTGAAACTCATTCGATAAGGATTTAAATATATTTGCTAAGATTTTAAAATTGATTTTCAAGGTTTAAATTTATTCGTTAAGGGTTTAAAATCATTTGTTTAAGGTTTAAATTTATTTGCTTAAAGTTTAAACTCATTTATTAATGGTTTAAATAAATCTGAGAATGCTATAATTAAAATCATAACTCTTACAATAATCACTAAACTAATGTGATGTAACAACCTAAAACCAGAAACGATTAACTAATTAACTAAAACGCAAGAATGCACATAACAACCATACCAATCAATTGACCTGAAATCGTTCCTGAACAATTACAATAAATGTGACACAATAATAGTTTTTAATGTTAGAATGCAGAACATGTATTCACCCAAATGCATGTCACACTTAAGTTATTACGTTAATTGTAAGAAATGACTGCATTTGTTTACATGTTATGCGACATGCTTTAAAGGGGGTCAAGCTAGTTGCATCACACCAAACAAAGTTAGGCACATAAGTGCAAATAAGTAATTTAGGGCATATGTACACATTGCAATTAGTTTTACTCTAGCTTAATATCTTTTGTTGTATAAATAAACTAAGAATGCTTCATTAAAAAATAATAATCTCAGCGTTATCAGACTTTGGCGTATCACTTGACGCCCGTTAGCAATAGTTGCGAAGCTTTAGCTGCACCCATATACACTAAGGAGATCTGCTTTTCTAAAGCTTCTCCATAGGGGATATGCGTGGCTGCCTCCACTCTCCGTTTCATTGCTAACAATACCAGCCCAATCACATAGCTTGAGCATGCCGTCTATGCATGCTGTCAACGCTGACATAATACTTATTACCACGTGGTAGTAATGCCTCATCTTGTAATTATCACTTAATCTACAACGAAGTAAAATATAACACATTTACCACACTAGATCTAATTATCATCTATTCTATTCTCTGTGTTGTTTGGTGACTATATAGTGGTAAGGTGAAACTTCGCACGGTATACCACTAGAACCTGAGATGGAGATGGGTGACATACCAGAGGAGAATACTGTGGAGGTGGGATATTTCACGCAAACCTCACTATTTAAAAGAGATACGGGGTTTTCTCACATGTCGTAAAAGCAAGGACCGAAAATAACTGGTATTTTGAAAATTTTAAATAAAAAAAGCTTGGATCAATCATGATCATGGAATTTAGTGGAATATACCAAAAGATACGAGTATCTCGTGAAACTCGTTTCGATTCCTGTAAAGTTTTTGAAAAATTAACTTTTTTTAAAAAACAAAGCTAAAAGAACTAACCTGGGGGTGATTCTGATATCTTTGTCGTAGCTTAGGCGTATATTTTTGTCACATATTTTGACATTTCATCTCAAATTTGTCATACTTTTATATTCACCATATTCATTTTAATTTATTCTTTTCATCAATCAAAAAATAATGTAAAATGAATTTGCAATGAATTAATGTCAGAATACACACCTAAAAGTACGACAAATTGGTCAACAGCTTTCGAGGTTGTGACAAAAATTTTATACTGTGGTCAATTTATATTCTACAACTTAATTAGTGCTTAAATTCGAAATAATATTTTGAATTTGTCATGTGAAGTGTCATTTTCAGTTCATTCTACGTAATACAAGGCTTGCTGAGCTGAATAAAAACACGAAAAAGTCAGTAGAAAACTTCATTTCATTTAGGCGTATATTTTGACATTAAAGCCTAGTATCGAGTTCGGACAAAGTAAAATTTAACGCGGTCTCCAAATTTTTCACATTAAAATCTTTGGTAAAATTTTGACGTGTGTTAATTTGGAGAAAACAAGGTGACAGATGTCTAAAAATTTTATCGCTGAAAAACTTCAAATTGTTTATAAAGTGTAGATAAACGTTTCTACAACTTGCAATTCAAAATTGACTTAATTAATCTGAAAATTGTTAAAAGAACTGAAACCCTTCAATAAATTAAGAAAAAAGTGTGAAAATTTTCAATTATAATTAAATTCTTCAATGAGTTCAAAAAACAATCTGAAAATTGTCATAGAAACAGGAAATGTCATAATTTTACCAGCATTTTAATGCTACGCGCATTAAAATGTTCAGTAAAATAAATGGAGACATGCAAAATGCCATCTACCTTAAAATAGCGAAATATTCACTTTTTACCAGTGAACTCCGTACTGCACTAGTGAAATCATCAGTAAAATTTTTGCTTGCAATTTTACCAGCGCTAAAATTTGTATGGAAATGTCACATTTTACTCGAACTCGATACTAGGCTTAAAGTACGACAAAAGATCAGAATCACCCCCCTGGAAAGGCTTTTTATTTTTTCTGGCAAAAATAAAAAGCCAGCTAGACTGACTTTTTCGAGCTGGAAATAACAGGTTTTGAAGCCGGTAGTATAAAAAGCCAAGATGGCTTCGTATTTTCAGGGACCGAATCAGTTATGAATTTTTACGAAAAAAGCTTAATTTACTCGTTATTCCTGGCCGGTAATAGTTTTAAAGCTAGAAAAGCAAGCGCAACGGCTGGATAATTCTTTTCGGTAAAAATGTAAGAAGCGAACCCGCCTTTTTAGCCAAGCTGATTTTTTATTTTTGCCAGAAAAAAAATAAAAAGCCACACTGGCCTTTTATTTTTGCCACAAAAAAAAAAAAAGCCCTTCCAGCTTAGTTTTTTTTAGCTTCAAATTATTATCAGACAGGAATAACAAGTAAAGTTGGCTTTTTTTGTAAAAAGTCATAACTGATTTGGTCCATGTAAAAGCGGTTTTATTCTAATTTAAATTATTCTCCTTTGAATACACGGGGGAAAATGGCGGATGGTATTGAGATTTCTTACACAGCTTACCAGGGCGACGTTGAGGCGGGATCTTTCATGCTAAACCCAGCTCGAGAATTTCTAGGACAGATGATACGGGGATTTATCAGACGGCATACCAAGGAAACTACTGAGGAGGGATAATTCGCGCAAGCTTCAACAACTGAACAGGGAAGTGCGGGGAATGTTTACACGACGTACCAAAGAAATACGACGTTGGATTTTTCACGCTAACCTTGATATTCGAAAAGGGGAATAAGGTGCGAGCATGGTATGCAGAGTACGAAGGTATGCTCCATTTCAGTATGAGAAAAACACTTTTTTCTTTTTTCATTGCATCATCAGTTGCCAAAATTTTGACAGCTGTGAAGAAATCGTAAGCGAATAAATCGAGTTGAGTTTGTAAGTACATATTTAATAGATGTTAATCGCAAAGGAAATCTCTTAAAATGGTTAATTTTGCAGTAAAAGGTTTTTTTTGAGATATATGGCAGTGATTTCTCACACGGCGGCATGCCAAGTATTTACTGGTGAAGAAATTTCGCGCTAATATCAGTACTTACCAAAAATTTTCTACTCAACTTGACTTTTCGAGCTCAATCACTGGCGTGTTTTATATAGCTCATGGCGAGAGCTTTCAGTGGCTTTCCACTTGTACAAGTTGCTTATACAAACAAAAGCTTTCAAGCTCTTCTAGAAAGCTTTTCTTATTTTGGATTGTGCATAATCACGATGTACAGACTAACAACAAGGTATGACTATCCGGCACCATAGATTCGTCATTTTCTGTGTTAGTCGATTCGCATGACGCATTTCTTAAAAAGCGAAAAATATAAAGTTTAATATTTATGCAAGTTTATTCTACTGGATCCATTAAAATCTTAAAATAAGTACCATTTTACTTTCTAAGCATAAAGATAAATTGAAGGAAGATTACTAGAATTGTATTCTACATTTTAATTTGCCACTAATCCCACTTTTTACACTTCGTTATGATGCATTGCAAATGTGCCTTCTATTTGAGAAAATTACCTTTATCACTAACAAATATCACTATAGAAATAATAAAAAAATCTTAAATAATCAATTAAGAGTGCAAATTATAGGTAGGTATTTCAGTTTTATTTTGCATTTTTTTATCGATAAAACTTTCGTGGCGCTTTGTTTTGATTCGAACTTATTTCCCTGAAATGAGCTTTAAACTAACAAATTTAATGTAGGTATATTTATGGTAAGAAATTCATATTTTATTTATTGCAACATTTTCAATGGATCCAGTGGAATAAATTTACATAAATATTATCACTTTATTTTTACCGTTTTAAGAGTCGATTCGTGTGACATCACACGCACTTGACAGCCCCCGGACAATCATACCTTGCTACTCTGTATATCGTGGTGCATAATAATCATAAATTGGTAAATAGTAAATGCTGAATGACCAGTTGCGGACTTATTTGAATTTAAATTTAGGCTTTAATTTGTAACTTTCTTTTTCAGCCCACTGCGAGTTTACACAGTTTTAATTCATTTGATAATCTGATTTTTTCAACTCTTTCCAAAAAATTTTTCCATTTATTTCAAGTTTTCCATATTTTTCATTTGTTTTCTCGAATCACTCATTTTCGCTATTTAGGACCTGTTGATGAGTCAAGCCAAGACTTGAAATTTGCTGCCCTAAATCAATAAGTTGTGTGATAAAATAACGAATTAAAAAAAGTTTTTGTTTTTTAACTTTTGCTGTTGTATACAGAAGAATCCCAAAAATTAGCCATCTCGAACAAATTAAATTAAATATTGAGGGAGAAGATTTTGCGGGCAATGTTCAGAATTCAAAGCAAACAGGAATTTTTTTTATTCTCTGTCGAAATTAATCGAACAAGTAAATTTATTGCATATGCAGTTATTTACTTAAGATATTTTTCAGCAACTGGTTTTCATATGACGACTTCACCTTACGAATTTTCAGATGGGTATTTGTCGTATTGAAAGCATAAGCTACAAAAAAACAAAAACGCAAATAAAATCTAAGCTGTGTTGCACAATCCCGCTTCAGGGCAAATTTTAATTTTAAATTGATTTTCAGACATTTCCTAATAATGAGAGAAATATAAAAAGTTCTTCTTTGTATCTAAACATCCCAGGCGAAAAAATAAAAATGTCATGTTCAAGTATTCGGGCAACGCAATATCTTAATAATATCTAAACATCGGGGAATAAAATATTTAAAAAAATTTCCATGAGCCCACAAGGTCTGAAGATTACATCTATCCCGGTTTACATATTTTGTTGAATCGTTACGTACGCGTCATATATCTACATATACATATACAAAGTGCCTCCAATAAATTTTTCTGTCCGGCCTTGTATTCACCTTCTCTAAAGCAATAAAGAATATTTAAATAAGCGACTGCGAAATTCTGAATACCTAATACTTATGAAGTTTTCTGAAATTTAAATAAAAAGCAGACGACTCTGAATGCTCGCTTATTACAAATTCACGGCGATGTTTTTATCGTTCGTCACTTTTTAAGTTATTTCACAGTTTCTTCAAAGAGCAGATTCATTTTTTTTTTTTTTTGTACATAACATATATCGTAAATCGTATACAAAGAATATTTTAGTTATAGTCATTGTAATTTTATCTACAGCGCTTTAATTCAATACGATAAGTATCCGACATATTTGTTTTGAAATTCATTGAAATGCGTTTGTCTTGTATAATTTAGTTGCTTTATTGCAGACTTGCCACTAATTTTATAATGATTCAAAATCACAAGGCAGACACTCATTCTCTCACGTCTTTATTGGATTTTTACTTTGAAATTTTCAAAAACTGGTTAATGTTGAAGGTAATCTAAAACAATAATGCTAATTAGTTTGTGATAGGAGAGCCCATAACTAGATATACACTTTGCATTTTCATATCTTTTCACGAAAAACAAAAGAAACAATTCAATTCGACTTCAATTTCAAAATTATTCTTCGTACTTAATTCAGACTGTGGTTCAACTTAATAGGGGAACTTACGATAAGATGACAATAGTAAGCTTTGATTATTTTTAATTATATTATTTATTTAAAACAATCGTTAATAGGTTTAAGCCTAGTATGAGTTCGAGTAAAATTGACATTTTCATATAAATTTTAGCGCAAAAATTTTACTGATTATTTTACTAGTGCAGTACGGAGTTCGCCGGTAAAATGTGAAGGTTTCCTCTTTACAAATTAGATGGCACTATAAATTCTCTACACATGTTTTAGGCATTTGAATGCACGAAGCATTAAATTACTGGTAAAATTTTGACATTGCCAGTTTCTATGCCAATTTTCAGACTGTTTTTTTTTTTTTTTTTTTTGTTAATTGAAGGATTTAATTTCTATGACACATTTTGGATTATTTTTTAATTGGTTAAAATGTTGTATTCATTCATTCACTGACTTATTTATTGGCTAACTTATCTAGATATCTATTACTAACGTGTAATCTGATTTAAAATTCACTTCTTTTTTATGCCTAATGGCGATTCATTGAACAGTTTTAAACCTTTTAAATTTAAGACTATTCTGCGTTGTATCAGTGTAAAAAGTTGTTAGTCTAAAATTATCAAAAGATCTTAAAAAACGAATTCTGTTCCCTCAGCCGCCAAAAAGAGGTTGGATTTGGCTCCAATAAAGGGGAAAATTGTACCCAATTACAGTTTGCAGGTTTTGTCCGTGAAAAACTGGCAATTTGGATATCTGTCACTTTTTTTTTTTCCAAAATAACAGACTTCAAAATTTTTCAAGGGATTTTAATGTGAAATATTCGAAGACCGCGTTAAATATTGCTTTGCCCCAACTCGATACCAGACTTTACTTTCAACTACTAATTTTCTGATTTTCATAAATTAAAAACTTGTAGGTATTGCTTTTTCATTTTTTTGACTTGCTATCAAATTCGTTACATACTTATTTGTATAGACAGAAGTCGCATACCTACACCAGGCTTTACGTTTCGCTCCTGGCGGAGTGAGCCCACTACACGCGGCATGGGCCCATTTACGACAGAAATACTAAGGTATATAGAATACAAGGTATTCCCATTATGAGCCGTGTTCCACCATTAGGTGACGTAATATCGTGAAATCTATAGGAAAGTACGATACAGAGCAGAGCTGGACAAGTACCAAAGAAAAAGTACTTAAGTACAAATACAAGTACCGCAGGCCTGAGTACTTCAGCGTAAGTACAAGTACCGCATGTATGAAAAGTACTTGTAACTAAGTACTAAGCCTATAAAAAGTACTGAGTACTTTTTAAAGTACTTTTTTAAAATCTTTGTACGTTGGCACTAATATAATGAAGTTTATCGAGTTCAGTTAATAGATATTAATAAATAAATACCTATTTATAATTTTTTATAGTTTTCGGTGCTGCACGTAGAGTAAAACTTTCACCTCTCATAATAGAGGTCCGCCCAAGGACCCATTATGGCCTGAAATAATGCATAACAATTCTAAGGAAAAACTTTCCAGTAAATTTCTAAGAAAAAACTGAGGCCTTCCCTACATCAGGTCGAGGCATATTGGAGAGAGGCATTGCTTGCTTACTCTTGGTTATGTCCACTGACGTATATAATATGGACTGCTTACTTTTCTATTCCACGTGGGCACAATTGCTTGTGTCAAAAAGAGTTCTTACGTCGTGTCCTCTGCGTATCTAATGAATATATTGTCTTTGATAAAATAGTTTTTATCAGTTTCGCCGAACCCACTTATTTATTTGTTGTTTACAGTTCTCTCTCAGTTGGTACTTGGTGCTTATACCGAAAGAGTCAGCAATATAGATGTGAGCTCACTCTCTGCAGTGTATTTGTATGAACATAGTCAGTCCATATTATACATGTCAGTGGTTATGTCATCAAGTCGAGGCATCGTCGATTTTATATTCGAGCGAGATGTTACTGGTTTTTGTTTTACTTGCCCAGTCTTTTTTGTATGTTATTAGTTTGTCTAAGGTTCTGCCTTGACGCTTAAGTGCGGCACATGCTTTGACAGTTTTTTGGGTGCTTTAGAGTTAGATACCTGTAGGTACCTAATAGACCCAGAAATACTTAAGTAAAAATCTTGGTACTTAAGTAAAAAACTAAGTCTTAAGTACAAGTAAATAGAATCAAGTACTAAGTAGGTGCATTTCAAAAGTATTGAGTAATAAGTCTTAACTAACGAAATGTACTTTAAGTAGTATTTAAGTCTTTTTTTACTTAAGTATTGCCCAGTTCTGGTACAGAGAACACAATACTCTCTCTGCCTTTCCTATAAAAATGTATATACATCAGTCACAGGCTATCAGCTGCAATGTGTCAACATTTTAATAGTCTTCTATTTATATACCTTGCAGAAATACTACGTCTCATTTTTTCCATTGTCATACAGATCATCACGCAAAGTTCTGCCTCCACGAAATTATGGTCCTCACCTTCTTCCATTAAGGAAGCATGTCTGTATTTTTTTCTCTTTTTCTCTCGTCCTGTTTTCAGCTCTATTCTTTTGGCTTTCTCCTTTTTTCTTCTCTTTGGCTTCTTTTTCAGCTCGTTTTTCTTCCTCCAAAGCCTTTTTGACTGGAGAGCTTGTGATGTGTAACGAAGGTAACTTTTTCATCTGTCTCTTTTCTTTAATGGAGGCAGGCTAAGATACGGTTTTGCATGAGATCCTTCAGCAATAACTGCAACATGAGATGTTCTGACTACTTTAGTGTCTACGAAAGCTAAAGGGATATCGACTACAGCAGTGGTCGGTAAACTCATTAGTCAATGAAGTCAAAAATCAGCAGCAGGACGATTAAAAGTTTTTTGAGATTCAAATTTCTTTTCAAGAACCTGTCAAGAACCATGTTTTTCGGAGTCGGTTTAAACTAGCTACTAAACATTAAATGCAACCAGACATAATAATAATAATCTTATGTATTGATAAATTATACAAAACATGCATTTAATGTGACCTTGTACTTTCTTGGAAAGTTTTACTAAGTCCGGTTTTTATGTCGTTGTTTTTAATTTCAAGCAAGATTCCAGATTCTCATCAGTTAGACGATTTCTCAATTTACTCTTGATGAGATTCTTGCTTGAAAATGATTGTTCGCATGAATATGTAGAGCTAAAGAGTAAAAAAATAGCAAATACTAGGAATCAGGAGTGCTCTTCCTGGTGTTGAAACTTATCATGTCTTTCTTCTGTAGGTCTTTCAAAGCAGACCGCTTTTGCTGTGAACTGAGTTCATATTTGCTTTTCTCAAATTTTTCCAGATCAGCATTATATTATTATATCATTTTTGCTATTATCCTACGCTGCTGGCCTTGTTATAGACCAGCTATTATATGATTGCACTAAGGGAGGACACCAATATGGTAAGAGTGTTGCTTTGAAAGATTAACTATTATTCAAGCAACAACAACAGCAATCAATATTTAATTTTAACTTCAATGACGAAATTCTCTATCTGTCTGTTCTATTGTTCTATAGATGGCTTTTTACCGATTTCCTCTTTTGTTTTAATTTTTCTCAAATCAATTTGAAGCAGCATTAATAAACTTTCAAAAATTTCAAATTTTACATAGATGGCGCAATCAACACTGTTCAAAGTCTTTGTATATGGCACCCTAAAAAGAGGTGAACCAAATCATTTCTGGCTGACCAATTTACAAAACGGCTACTCGAAATTTATAGCGAACGGGACAACAGTAAATAAATTTCCGCTTGTGATTGGAACTAGATACAACATCCCTTTTCTGCTAGATAAAAAAGGAGTAGGCAACAACATTACCGGAGAGATTTACGAAGTAGACAAAATGATGATGTCAAAATTGGACATTTTAGAGGACTACCCGAAGTATTATGATCGTGAAATTCAAGACATTCGGACAGAGCAGGGGTAAATATTTGTAAAATTTTGTTAAATTATTTTTGATTAACTCATAAAAGAATTTTTACAGAAACACTCCGTGCTGGATATATTTGATTCGAAATTTTCCGGAAACGATGCTGGCAAAGAGTTTTTTATCAGCTTACACAAACTGCAATGATCAACCGTATTGTGAAAGGTCTCAGAGAGATGAAAATATCAAAGCCATTAACGATTTAGCATACTGACATCGAATTACTTGATTATTTTAGTATCTCGGACAGCAGTACTCCTGAGGACTTGTTTGATACTAAAAAGGACACTTGACGAGAATTGTTAGGTCTGGCCAAGAGAATTACAAAAGCAAATTCTAAATTTATGCAAATTAAATCCCAGAAATCGGTGTTAAGATTAGCAATTTTTATAAAATTTTTGGAAAGAATTATGCTGTGAAGGCTATGCGAAAATTTTGTTTCATTATAAGAACATTTGTCGCGTTGTTTTTTATAGGAAGCAAGTACTAAGGAAAATGAAGTGAAAATTTCAATATTCACTGAATCCAATTGGGATTTTAAAGGTGCCAATAGATGGTGCCGTCACAAAATCATTAGAGGATATTCAGATACTGAGAAAATTAGTAGATGCGCATAAGAAAATTCAAAGATTTATATTTCAACTTATATATGTGTGCTCATACGTGAATGAGTCAAGCAAAAAATTACACGAATAGTGATTATTTAGAATATTAAAGGCTTCTATGAGGTACCTACAAGTTTGACTAAATCTTAATGTTAGGATGTTGTAGACGATTCCAGCGAGGAACATTTCTAAGCTCAAGAAGTGGACACTTCATTACACGAAGTTCGATTCATTCAAAAATATCAATATCCTTGATTAAGTAAAGTCTCCATATAGAGAATGCAAATTTTTCCAAATTCAAACTTATGATGAAAGATTTGTATTTTTTAGAAGTATGCTGGGAGTAATTGGTTGAAATGCATTTGAGCTCAAGTAGATAACACTAGCTGTGCTATTTTGTGTCCGCAGACCAGAACAGAACAAAAGATACATAAAAGACAGCCTAGTACATTTTCATAGAAGATTTATAAATGAAGCGAACAGTACAAATAGTTTACTTCAATCGAACAGAACAATTTGTTCCCTCCAGTATATGGGAGTTCTAGAGCAAGGTACACAAAATAACACAGCTTGACTTTGAGATAGGTTTCTCAACTAGCATACCTGGTAGAAGTGCGGAGAGTCGCGTGGCAAATGACTTTGTCTCATCTGCCCTTTTTTAAAGATGGTTCGAAAATTGATTGGAGAATGGGAGCCAGGGTATATTCACAATTCCTTAATTTTTTTATTTTTCTTGCTATGAAATTAATATAAGCTATGTTCTTTTATGTCCGCAGAACAGGGCAGAACAAATGATACACAAAAGAACGCCTCGTACATTTTCATATAAGATTTATAATTGAAGCGAACAGAACAAATAGTTTGCTTTAATTGACAGAACAATTTATTCTCTCCAGTATATGAGAGTTCTAGAACAAGGTACACAAAAGAACACAGCCATACCAATTTACGAAAATGAAATGACATAAGTTTTATATAGGTATATATACTCACACAAAACACGAGGTTTAGCTAAAGCCATTTTGGCTATTTCTGGTAGATATCGCTCATAGTTTGGCGTTGTCTCCTGTCCCGTAAGAAGTAGCTTATTATGCAAAACCAATACTAACTTGAACACACGCCTAATGATCGAGATATTAAGATTTTTATTGACAGCCAACTGCAAGTAATTCATGCAATGTGTTTTACAATTTCAGTGTTATAAGTACTAGCTAAAGTTGCCCGTTCTTAGAACGGGATCACATCTTTTACGTATTGTTAGAGTGTGGCCTTAGTTCATTATTTAAAACACAATATTTCAAATGTAATTCACAAGTTCTTCCTTTATTTAACTATACTGTTTACTTTTACAAACTCACAAACAATCACTTTAATTATCGCAATTCAAATAATTTACTACGTTCGCCTCACTGTCTAAGACAGGACTCGCCTCCTGGCGGTGACACTTACTGTATTTATACTCTAGAAATTATCCTAAAAACTACCCGAAGATTCCATTCTAGAAATATCGATTCTCCGATTGCAATTCAACTTCTAAATTTCACCTAATGCTTTTGTATATCTTATAAACTTCGACTTTTCGATTTGTCCCAACGTGAATTGTATTGTGCATCGATAGACTAATTGAGAGGCTGTGTCCTAGGGCAATCCGTAGAATGCTTTTAAAGCCTTATTTATTAAATATTTTACATCAGCGCTCTCAACCTTTATGAACATTGGGACATATTTTCCTTAATTTTCTTATATGCTGCTTCCAATTTAAATTATCGTCAATTTGTAGTCCTAAGTAGCTAATTTCATAGGTTCTCTGAGTACTTTCCGTTTCTATTTTGAGACTAATATTAATATCTGCTTTTGTTGACTAAACAGTAGAATTTTAAAAAATCTACTAACTTGATTTTTTTCTACAATTAAGGTCTTACCACAGGTGGGGGACACTCTTAATTGCAATGCTAATACGCGAATTAATTTCATAATCTTAATTACACTATTTATATAATTTGGTACCTGCAGTACTTCGTATTTTCATTCTAATAAATTTTGTGTTCTCACCATAAAATTGCTGACATAGCAGCTGAACTTACTGTGAAATAATTTCCAGACTGAAATGTAATGCGACGCGTATCATCTCAGATTGTGTAGGAATTTGATCTCCAGGAAAATACAAATAAATTCCAGACAGAAAATGTACTGAGGTAGGATTTATGTGAAATTATGAGAATACGAAGTACCTTAGGTTAAAAATATGAGTTTTTGTTTTAGGCATGTATAACCTTTTTATACAGCTTTGGTTTTTGCTTAAATATCATCTGTTTAGTCTTGTTTTCGTTTATTTTTAACTTATTACCATAAGTCTATTCCTTAATCTCTTTAATTCATTATTTATTATGTTTTCTAGATCTTTTGCAGTAACAGCTTGAGCTTACATACACTACTGGTAAAAAAACGTGAGCAGAGGAAAATATTTCAAAAATCGTTTGATTACGGTAACAAATGGCAATAAGGTTTAATACAGAGAAATCAGTCACTTAAAATTTTGAATTAATACAAAACTTATATTATCCTCCAGTCTTCTTGGAATAAACGAACTTCATTCCAAGCCTTTTCTACAGTTGGATGTATATTGCAAACATGAGTTTTGTGGATTTTCCTATTAATGCGATCCCAGAGATTTTCACATCTGGAGTTTTAGCAGCCCAGTTGTTGAAAATTGTTGTGTTCTTGAAAGCAGATCTTAGTCTTCCGGGCCATATGACATATTGCATTTTCCTGTAGAAATATATATTCGTTTCTATTCTGAATATCTTCAAAAGCTGTAATCAAATCTTTTTTTTATTAGTAGTGCATTTTATATTAGTATCATCCGCAAATATATGATACTCTCCATATAGGTCAGTTATATTATTTATGTACAGCCAAATAAAGTAGTAATCCCAGTATCGATCCGTGAGGAACGTCACACGTTGACTCCATTGACTCTGGTTTTCACTACACGTCCTGTTAAGTAACTTCCAAACAGTATCAAACCATGGTGGACTGTATCAAATGCTTTTTTTAGTCCGATGGTCCTCCGTCCAAATAATTATTTATTTTATTTAGAGTTTTGAATTTGAAATGCAAATTGATTTTTGTCAAAGCCTCCATTTCGAATATTAAATTTCCTTAACCTTGTTTCTATAATTTTTTCATATATTTTACCCACATTATTTATTAGGGCTATGGGCATGTAATTAGTCATTTTCGAGGGGATTCGCACACCATTAGATCGGTCTAGACTTTGTGAAGAGGACTCTAGATTTAGAAGCCTACAAGCAAACTGGCTAATTGTAAATTGGGAGAACAAGCCATACATGCGATTTCAAGACATCTATGTCCCAAGATATGTCCAGGAAAACAAATTCTGCTAATGAGGAATCGTAATGACGTTTGGAAACTTACTGCAGGGAACATTACCTTTTTGGTAAGCTTGAGGAACGTATTCAATGGACCAGGAGAGCACTGAAAGCATTCCACGTCTGCTGTGTGAATGTTACAACCTTGCCAAACGTAGAATAACACGTTTGACAGTTACTTTTACCGCAAATAAGAGAGGCAGAAAGAGTTGGGGGTCTACTAAGAGTCATTAACTTTTGTGGCTGGTTTTAACGCACCCGTCCCCCGTCTAAATTGACCAATCATCTCCAGGTAGGGTCCCGATGAGGTGACATCACAATGGAGCATCGATGGTCCAACTGTGAACGCAATTGACTTGATAGCAACAATGGAGAATAGAAGAATTTTAAGAACTTTTATTTTTAACCATACTAAATTAAATCATAAATACAAGAGGAAAAAATAACCGCCTCGTCCGGGGTTTGAACCCGGGACCTCCCGTTTTCCGTGCTACTGCTCTTACCACTGAAATAATAAGATAGTTGATTTTCCCTGTTGTATTTCATAATATTTAACTAGCCTATAAGCAACGATGACTTCAAAATTCTCAATGTCTATAAATGAAAATTAGTTAAGTCAAGAACTAATATTGTTCAGCATTAACATAACAACCTGGCAGTTCCACTATCTTAGTAAGAAGCTTATGACAAAGTTAATTAGAATAATCTCTTCTAACATATCCCACTTTGCATTAGAAACTTGATTACGTAAGGGAATCTGTCATATGAGGTAATCATTAGCACTTTTGCGAGTTACTAATTAAAGGAACTAAATAAACTCAGTTCAGGAGGATTGGGATGGGGGGGGGGGGGGGGGCACAATACTAAGTTTTATAATAGCATCCGGTTGGGACCTATGAGCAATAGCTAATAAGTCTGGAGGTTGAACAATGGGCCTTGTCTTAAACTTTTTTCAATCCATCCAATTTAAGGAAACGCATCGTCAGCTAAAGGCGTCTACTGTTTGTGCGGTCACTAAAAGTGCAAAAGTAGTTTAATAAATAAATTGAGAAAAACTGAATGCTTACCTCCGTCCATAGTAATTATGTTAGCGATACAAGCATACAAATAAATCAATTTTTTTTAGAGCGTTGCTGTCGGCTATCAATTCCAACACTGCTGATGTTGCGAAGTGCACTGTTCCTTTCTATCGATTTGCAAAAGCGGTCATGATTGTAAACAGCAGATTATATTTTTTATTGTTAATTATAACGGAAACACGTTTATATTGAAAAACTTTCTTGTATATATTATTCTCTTGCATTTTCCTTTATGACTTTAAATTAAAAGAGTTCTCTGCGTACTCAATACTGAAGCAGCAATGTACAAATCAATCAATTGTAGTGTTCCTGGATAATAGCTGAATGAAGCTGTATCTATAGGCTCCATGGAGAACTGAGTAAAAGAAATATTTACTCCCTCGCCCTCTTCCAATCTCAATGAAATTGCAGTATTTCTAGAGAATAGTTCAACCAATTTGCATGAAATTTTGTACAAAAGTTCCGTCATCCATGAAACCTACATTCAATAAAATTTTATGAATATCGGGACTAAAGTTCTATATTAGTGAAAGGTGAGGTGTCCTACACTTTTATCAATTATTAGTTTCATTCATGAGAATTGGTTCAACATTGCAGTTACATAAAGATCGGCGTGCCCGCTCTAAAAAAAAACTAAACCTTGTCTACCAGGGAGGAATATTCCTATAAAACGGTTTCGTGTTATAAAGGGAATGGAACTTCCTAGGCTTCTTGACTCGTGTTAATTCGACGAAAAACCTAAAGTTGATCGGAAGGATATATTCGATTGCTTTATACGCGATATTTTAGATTGGGTAGAAATTATCTGAAACACTAGTAACTTTCTGGTTTTTTTATATTTGGTGAAAAATTAGTGGAGTTTTCTACCAACCGCACTTAGAAAACAAAAGCGGGTGTTGTACGTTGATATGTAATTTTTCATGCTGCTTGGGTTCAATTGATACTAAAATTGTAGTAAGAAAAAACGATTTTACTCGGTATTAGGCTTCAAATCAAAGACCCATATAAGACTGGAAAACCAGAACGTTTGAATCTTACATAATTCATTCATCAAGTCCGCAATTATAGTTTATTTTACGGTGTTAATCCTAAGAAATAATAGTAACACATTTTTTTTGCTTGAGAGATCTTCATTTCATTTGAGTCGCTATTAAGGGATTCAAGAGTCATGAATTGTATGCAGTGCCGATCTTCGGAGAACTTGATCAGTACTTGCAATTCTGAATTTGTAACCAAAACAAATCTCATTATTTTAACAGAATCTTAAACAACAAAATTGAAAAGCTGCCCTGCCACTGCACAGCGACTTTGTCTTCAGAAGAGCGGTTGTTTTTACAAAATGAAAACGAAATTTCTGTGTAAACATTCAATGAATTTCTTTAATTGCGACCAAGTATTTTCAATTTTTCACTTATTGAATCCAATTCAGATTTTCTTCGAAAATAATTTAAATTTGACCCCGACAAATATCCACGGAATCCACAGCCTTGCAAAAATTTGCTCTAGCTATCGTCTTCAGCCAAAGATCTAAATCGATTTCCTACCGATACCGGAGCACTTTGTACCTCTTGAATTCGAGTCACTCTGCTCCCATGTCGGACTTCCTCAAAAGCTGGTTCGTTTTTCTTTTTACGTTGTTCCTCTGGTCGCGCAGCACCTAAAGTTGGAAAATACTCCTCATTTGTGATATCAGGGGCACCCCGCATACGAGTTTTCAGAGGCCGCTGAATTGGCTATAAAAGCACGGAACATGATCACAACCAATCTTTCTCAAGGTTATTCTTTTCCTACCTGATTACGAAATGCTGGACTGATATATTTACTAGGTGGTTTTTCTGCTGGTTCACGTTCACGTTCACGTTCAACTGGAATTGGAATTTGTGTAACATCTTCAGCGGCCACGACCTTTTTCCAAGGGCCTGATGGTTTTCTTTCCGAACCACCGATGTTGCCTTCACCATCACTAGAACCGTCATGTGGACCATCACCGTCTTGTCCTGAATTATTTTGCTCTTCCTCAGATATTGTTAGTTGGGCAATTTTCAACCCACTATAATCTTTACGTTCCTCTTCTTCGAACTCCTTCCATTCATCTTCATGTCTCTTTAATATAGATAATTTAGGTTAAGTTATTTACAATTTTATTTAAAAATACTTTAAGACAAATTACCTGTTCAGAATTACTGGAATCATCACCTTCACCACCACCAGCCGACGAGGCCGGGCGTTCCTTTTTCGGTTTTGGGGGTTCTGCACTGCGCTTTGACGTGTCCTCCAAATTCTTAGCAAGCTCTTCTGCCGTAAGAAATTTCTTCGGTTTCGCTTTTTTCTTGTCTTTTTTCGCAAAAAAATCATCCAGATCGGCCATAATATACTTGCTCAGTTAAAATAATATGAAAACACTAAAATATAGCAACAATTTTGAAAATTTTTCCTGAGTGTCGCGACTGCTATTCACATGCAGACCCGCGATCTTTCAAAAAGTATTTAGCTGCAATGTTAAGACAAGGATGGAGAGAGAAAAGTTGATGTTCATATTCGTAATGCCATATAAACATCAATGACATGCGTTCGTTAAATCATAGATTGCTATGAAGTTTGTTCTGGTTTAGAAATAAGAAGTATTATAAATTTTATACCAGTTAGTTGTACTAAATTTGGCGCTAAATTTGAAATACAAAATTTAAAAATAATGGGAGAAGTGTTTTTGTTTTAATTATGAATCATACAAATATGGTTTTCCATGTAATTTATATATAGAAAAAAACAAAAAAACAACTGACGTTATTTTTCTAATGAGAGAGTAGAGTAAAATTTCCAATAAATAAAAAAAATGTTGTTAGCGACTGCATTCACCACCCGTTTAAACTCTTCGTTAGTAACAGTGCGCCAAAAACGCTATGTAGGAACTCTGACTTATCGATTTGGATCGTTCGCGTAGTCTGTTAAATACTTTTCTGAGGTTTTTTGCATGTTCCTGAAGGAATGTGGAAAAACCAATAATGTCGTCTAGGTATACTAGACAAATTTTACCATGTGTGTCTTTGAGAATATGTTAAATTACTCGTTGGAAGGTAGAAGGTGCGTTTTTCAACCCGAATGGCATTCTAACGTATTCGTAGTGTCCGCCTTCTACTGTAAATGCCGTTTTTTCATTATCGCAGGGGCTCATCTCGATCTGGTGGAAGCCACTTGCGAGATAGATTGTTGTGAAATACATACACTTTTCCAATTTGTTTCCAGTGTTGGATATGTAACTCGTGCAACCACATGACAAAGTCACTGCTATGGTAAACAGTGCGAGCGTTCATACTAGCGCGGTTCAAGGCCGTGCGTTACTATTCACTCGTTCTAGAGCGTTGAAAGGCGGTTAAATGAGACATCAAAATTTTTGGTTACAATCACGTGAATCCGTTTACGCAGTGTGGTGAGTGAAATTTTGAGAATTGTTATTTGAGGAAACATTCGACGACATGAATATTGGTAAGCTTATTGCGGCTATACCTAAGTAACCGCCCGGCTCTATGGGATGTAATTATTACAACCGAGACTCAACAAGGAAATTATGGAATGAACTTGCAATAAAAGCAAATTATTCAAATAAGTAAAAACATATTAATTTTGGTTTTTAATATTTTATTTGACAGCTTAGTTATCCTTTAAGTTAAAATATTCTTTAAATATTTTTTATCGTGTGTTTCCTGTATCTCTTGAATGTGCATTGTATATTTTCTTCATTCCGTAAATTTTCTATTTAATGGAAAGTAATAAGTTTTGCTATTACTTCTCTGTCAGGAATACAATTATGAATTAAGCAAATTGATTTAACAATAAGCTTGGCCGTTTAACATCAGTTTCAATAGCTTTTGCTAATACGCGCCATTTTGATGTACTGATACCAAATGCACATTTCGCATGGATTTAAATGCGATAGCTAAAATTAAATCCTTCTTTTTCTTAAAGATGTTGTACATCTCCGTGAAATGTCCGGAAAGTTAGAGAGAGATAACAGCGGATTATTTTACTCTGAACTAGATGCAGAGCTAGAATACTTTTTGACTAATAATGTTGCGGAAAGTATACCTGTAGAAATAATAGAAGTAGAGTCGGTACCAAAGCTACCAACAACAGTTAAAAAAAAAAAAAAAAAAAAAAACAAGAACAGCTGCGATGAGAATCGAGTTTTAAACATCGAAAAAAAGCAAATTAAAATTTATATTTCGTGAGGATGAAAGGATTTCAAATGAAGACTACCATTTCCTGATGAATATTCACCCAGACATGTTGTGTTTCCGCCTGAAAATGCAGGAGCTATCATTTCATGAAAAGGAAAAGCCATGCCACCGTACAAGAGGAAACATCACTTTCAATGGTGTGAAATAGTAGCATTCTTGATACTGAGGGATCGATAATAAGCTCAGATTTTCAAATATGTCTTCCGGTCCTTTTTCTCTGATAATCGATATCAGTAACTGATGAAAATGCTAATACAAATAATTATTTACCCAATTCAAGTTTTTAATTTGCTTTCATATTAAAATTTATTTGGAATAGAAATTGTTTTACTTACCTCAAAGTGACGACAAGACGTTCAACAAGTGTAAATAGGGATACTGCATTGGTGAATGGGTTTCTTATTTTACTCTCAATTTAAAAAAGTACTTGTCATCCGAAAATACATATGCATAAAATCTCTCAGGATGTTGGTTGTTTGACAAGTGATAAAATTCGCCGAAAATTGTCCTTCTTTTATTGATTGGATGCACTGAAATATTTTTTTTTTTCATATAGAAAAAAGAAAAAAACTGTATTGATTTTGATTGATTATTAATATATATATATATATTTATTTATTAGCATAATATAATACTATTTTTACAATATTAGGATTTGAAAACAATTCAAATATTACTTAATAAAATATTACAATTCATTATATCCAAATATTTTTTACATTTGCTCATAATTACACTTAACATAATTTGTTAGATTTCTTTTATATATTATCATATTCCTTTCATTTTTTAAGCTCGTTGGTAATTGGTTAAACATCTGTAGGCCTCGATACATTATCATATTTTGTGCTCTCGATGTTCTCAATAAATTTAGCCTAAAGTCTCCAACATTTCTTAATGGATATGGTTGCACCTCTCCGACGTACGCCACTGTTCGACAGATGTATTGAGGCAAAAGGTTATTTTTAATTTTGTAGACGAAGAGTAATACATTGAATATTGTTCTTTGTTTTACATTCATCCAGCATAAAGTGTGCAACATAACTTGAATAGGTGTATATCTATTACATTTTAATATGGATCTCATAGCTTTATTTTGTAGACGTTGTAAACGTGCCATCATCTCATTAGTGCACACAAGTAAAACCGTTGAACAGTACTCAAAGTGGGGTTTAATGATTGAATTATATATTTTTATCGCAGTCATTGTATTTAATTTATTTCTTAAACGTTTAAAGAATGAAATCTTTTTAGAAATCTTTTTGCATAAATAGTCCACATAACTTTTAAATTTTAACTTATTATCTATAACGACACCAAGATATTTAATTTCATTTACAATTTCAATTTCTTTATTTTCTATAAACATTGGCCTTATGTTCGTAGAATTAATAACCATTGCCTTTGTTTTATTTATATTTAGTTTAAGTCTATTCATATTCAACCATTCGCCAATAATATTTAGGTCTTCTTGTATTTTACGTTTACAATCGTTTTCACATTCACCAGTAATATATATAAGAGTGTCATCCGCGAATTGCATCACTTTTGAATTCTTTATAACTATTGCCATGTCGTTCACATATAGTAGGAATAAAGTCGCTGCTAGTATTGTCCCCTGAGGAACTCCGATGTCCACTGCTATGTCAGTAGATAATGTATCGTTTATTTTTGTGCATTGTGTTCTGTTATTCAAATATGATTCAAACCATTTCTTTTCCTTTCCTCTTATTCCATACTTATCCAGTTTTTGCAATAAAATTTTTCTATTCACTGTCTCAAATGCTCTTTTTAGGTCAAGAAATACAGCTATTGTAATTTTCCTTTTATCTTGGTCCTCCTTCCACTTTGTTATTATTAAATTTATTGCCGTTTCACATGAGTGTCCATGACGGAAACCGGATTGACATTCTGTGATTATAGAATTAGTTTCGAGGTATTTTATGAGTTGTAATTGTACCACTTTTTCGATCACCTTTTCATGTGTTGCAAGCATGTTTATCGGCCTGTAGAACTCACAGCTCTTATTTCCTTTTACTTTTTCAACTGGTACGACAACTGACTGTTTCCAGCTATCAGGAAAGACACCATTTTTTAATGATTCATTGATAATATCAACAAGTATCGGTCCCAATTCTTTCATGCAGTCAATAATCATACAAGCGTTCAGCATATTCAAATCTCTTTTATGATTCATATTCTTTAATATAGTTTCCAAATCATTTACTTGGATAAGTTCAAAGCTAAATGTAGATTCTGTTTCTTCAATGTGATTTGTATACGGTACATATGTTATTGAGTTACTGACCTCATATATACTGTTCATAATATAAGAATTCAATTTGGTCGCAATAATAGTATCTTCGTTATATTTACCATCAGGGAAGTTCATTTCTTTAATAACACTATGTTGTTTTTTTAGAACTAGTTGTTTTATTGTTCTCCACATTTCTTTTTGGTTCGAACTTAAACTTATTTTATTTTGAATGAAATCATGTTTTGCTTTTCTCACTTTACTTTTATATATATTTCTGCAAGATTTGTATTGATCCCATGCACTTTCACTGTTTAATAACACTGCTCTGTCGTATTTCAATCGAGTGTACTCCTTATATTTTTTTAGGTCAGAGTTGAACCAATTATTCCTTGAAATGTTTTCTTTTACTTTTACGCAAAGGCTATCACATACTTTTATTAATATATTTTGAATACTCAATGATTTAGTATTAAAGTCAGACATATGTTTAATATTTTTTAAGCCACTGTTTTCTAATGCACTTATAAATCGAGTTTTATCATAATTTAGCTTTTTTTTATTAACTTTGCAATTGCTTACCGCAATATTATTATTTACTCTTATCATAATAGCTTCATGGTCACTGATTTTTAGATTTTTTTGTATATTTGCACTTATGGTACTAACACCCTTTTTTACTATCACATAATCAATTAATGTTTTTGATCTGGGAGTTATTCTTGTTGGATCAGAAATAATTTGTTCACACGCGTTATCTAAACATGTATCGTATATTGCATTCCTATATGTATCATGATCATACCATGGACATGGATATGGATTGAAAAGAGGTCGAGTCTCTCGGGGGGGGGGGGGGGGGACACTGGTTCTTGGGCCACAGCAAGGCCCTTTGTTCACTGACATAGACATGCTTAACGCTTAAATATCAATCGGTCGACACTTCTTTAAATTAAACAGAAATCAGTGCATTACCGCTTTTACGTTTTCATTCTTTCAGGTTGAACACAGTCTCTAATCATGTCTAAGCACATTTTATTCTTATTTTTAAAAACGGCCCAAACAATTTAGCAGCTTTGTAAAGTATGATAATTTTCTTCTCCCTTTTCTTGTCTATCAGATATGGTGCCAGCTTACTCTACCGTCTTACCCTTAGATTATATCTACAGCAAAAAGGATAGGCTTTGAGGAAGAAAAACTTAAGCATTTTTCTTCGTGTGGTAAAACCGGATCGATGTGTTCGTTATAGTCATGGAAGTAGTAAACTACGATATTTTCAGAGCGGGCACGTAATTTAGTGGTAGAAACTTTACTAGGTATTGAATAAATTTAGTAGACGAGACCGCATTATATCGCAAAATTTTTAAATTAATTTTTAAAATCTATAATTTTATAATTTTTTGAATTTTTAAGAATTTTACTAGTGCCCCATTTATTTTCTGATAATATTTGTTGTCATTGCCTTTGTTTAGCTGACATCATATAAATAACCCTAAACCTTCTGTCAACTAATAATCACAATTCAATTGTAAACAAACAAACCGGCATTGGAAAATGTTCATTTTTATTGCCACGGCTGCTTATTTTTATAACTATTTCACTTCAAATTTATTTGAAATATTATAATTTATTGATAAAAAATTAAACTTGCCTGAAAAATGATTTCCTATGGCAATAACTCCGGTTCTTTTTGTAGCACAGCACAACGCACTTCTTCACCATAATTCGAGAATCTGGAGTCTCGATTATATGAAATCTCTTACAGAGATACTTCATTATTGTTTTTCACTATTATTGAGTATTTATAAATAATTTTTTATCGCGTCTTTAAGATAAATCACTAAAAAACCAGCGGATTATTTTTCGTAAATTCAAATAAATTGAGAAGTGTCAGAAATTTCGAACTGACAATAATTAAATAACTCACCTCCTTGTCATCCCCCCTCGTGCCAAAAACCAAATGCTTATCCACACGTACATGAATTTTACACAACATAGCCTATCCTTTTTGCTATATAATCTACGGTCGTACCTAGAACTATCCGCGTAGTTAAACCTTACAAATGCTTATAATAATGTACCAAATCATGGGTGCGCTGTAAAGTACTTACTTTTTCATTTTTAAAGTTGTAGTTGTTTGAAAGGTAATCGATTGTAGATTATATTACAGTAGAAAAAGTACATCCGTGTGCCACTTTTCCTTACAAAAAAATTGACGCGAAGTCAAAAAATTAGAGTTTCGGGTTCCGTATCTTCGTTTTGAAAATTTATATAAAATAGAAGAAATTAATTTTTTAAAACAACTTTTGCTGCGATAAGTTCATTCATACTTAAGTTCCCTTTAATTAAAAAAAAAAAAGAATTAAGAGAACAGATTGTCAAATTAAAAAGTTACGACAGAAAATGTTGAAACAGTTTTCCTGAAAGTCCAAAACAGTCAAAAAACCATTATTTTCGATTTGAGCGACCTCTAAACATTAATGAATTTCACTGAAATTTTGTATAGAAGTTTAAAATTATATTAGCTAACAAATTCTGAATGAGCATTTAGACTTTATAACACTTTTACAAATCCATACATTTTTGAACCACCCTCTGTTAGGCTGGAACATAATCTGCTACGGTGAATTAAAATAACAGATGAACAGAAGAGAATGCATACGAAGTTTCGATGTTCAGATAAAAAAAAATTAGTCGGATTTTATATGAAAATTTCCTAACAAAATTCGACTACTGCATTATGGATGATGAAAGAAACTTAGGTGAAAGTGGAACTCAACCATTTTCCAGAGCAGGAATTTTATATGGCGAAAAAGAGCGGTGACACAGATTTCAAGTTAAAGAATCGTCGTCGGTGCATTAAATTTCCCGATAAATACTTAATTTGGCAAGCATGGCATTTACGTGTTGCCAAAAATCATCACCAGGCAGTCTTCAGAATCGCTTTCTTCCCATTCGTTAGAAAGCATGATGCATCAACTTTGTTTTAGCCGGATTTAGCAACTTGCCACTATTGCAGAAATGTGGTAGATTTTTACGTAGTACCCAAGAAACCGAATCCTTCAAATTGTACGTAACTAAGGCCAATCCAAAATTATTGGGATAATATTAAAAGAAAATTAAAAAAAAAAAACGCTCCTCTAACATAGACACTTCAAAATGGCAGTATAAAAGAGTGTCCGATAAACGTCTGTACAAAATTTAATGAAGAAAATAAGGCAAAAACTTCACCAATTTTATAACACGTATAGTAGTTATATCACATCCGTTGTGATTGTGAATAATGTATAGATGATTAAGTAATCATTTAATTAAACTTATTTGATAACAAACAAAAAAATTGTTCATTTCATCATTCATAGGTGGTTGGCTTTTCTCTAAATCATAGTCCTTACCAAATATCTATAATTAAAAATGCAGAGAAAAACCGTATTTTTCGCAAACAATACGCATCGTTAGCATTGAATACGCACATTAAATGATTTTCGGGGCATAATAATTTCTCTAGTATACAAAAGTAGTAATAGTATGCATTGATTTTGGAAGAAAAAAATCCATAAACTACTACACAATAATTACATCATAAAAATTATTCATTTCAAAAATTTTGTTTTGGGAAAAATTACTCGCAAAAATATTAATTCAAACTCTGGGCGCTATTAATTAAACAAATTTTCATATCTTGTGAAAATTTTGCACCACACAAGAGCAAAACTATAATCATAAAATTATCAAAACAAAGTGAAAACATGATCATGGAATGTGTTGTGTTGTGCATCATACCGTAACTTGTATGATGACCTTATGCAATTTTGAGGTGATGATCCTAATATGTATTGTTTTGAGTATACATACCTACCACAACAAGTGATCAAGCATGCAGGAGCAAAAAGAAACGTGAAGATTTTTATGATCTTACATTGCTGGTCTTAAAAGATAAGTTTCGTGATATCGATGAGGCCTCATACGCAGATTTATCATCCAAGATGGCCTTGAAGTAGGTATATACCTTAATTAGTTCTGTGAAATTTCGATCAGTATAGCATACTTTAGCATGTAAATACATTAATTATGTACATATCTATATTATATAGTTATTGATCGTCACAGTTTTCAGCCCTTTACATCAGCTTTTCACTTTCATTCACTTTTTTTCACAGCGGAATTAATTACATCTGATTCAAGTGTAGTAATACACCAAGCAGCACAGCAGTCGCGTCGATATTGCAGAAACTCGTTAGGCACTGATTCCTATGGGCATGTAAATTTACTCGATGAAGATTTTCGTAATAATTTGATGGGTGATTTTTTAAATCTATTAGTTACTATACGAGTATTTATGCAGCTTCACAATTTGTATCAAGTCACGTATAATTTACGCGATTATGCTTGGATTTTTTTATTTTTAAGAAAGTTTGTTTATAGCCAACCTCGTTTAAATGAAAAATTCGTCTCGGGATTTGATATTTTCATACCCAAGGGGTAGGTTTTTTTAATTAGTTTTACCATCCGTGGAAGAATTAAGAATTGAGCGTTTCCAATAAATTTTTCGGAGACACCGAGAAGTGATGATATGGAGGTCAAATGAAATAGCATTAAAAAGTCGTGACGTTATATCGCTAGCTAGGCAGCAATAGCACATTCCTATTACATATATATATATAAGTGTTGTGCTCAAATCACAAATCTGTCAGTACATACAGATGCGGTTGCGCTTCTGGAAGGTTCGCTATAGTAAACTTTACCAAATGTGAGTTCTCGCTTTTTTTTTACATTACATAATTTTACGTCAATTAAGCTGAGACCGTCATTTCATGGTAGAAACTTTTGAATATGTTAAAATTTGGGCTTAAATAGGATTGGTTTCCCCGAATGCTTTAGAATTTTTTCAAAAAAATCTATGGATAATCTAGCTTGAACAAAAGTTAGGACCACTACTATTGAAAAATAGGTTAAATAGTATGTATTGTCACAATAATATGCAATGCATAATATTTAATAAGAATAAGATATACTCACATTGGCGATATAAATATTTTAGATCGTACTTCCTTTGCGGTTGTTAAACCTAGTTAAAATTTTCTGTTTTTTAAGACGAATTTACGTCGACGTAAATTGAGGCAGCGACTAATTTGTGATTACGTTGAAATTACCTAATATTTAGACATCGTCTAGACGTAAATATTAGGGTAATTGAGGAATATTTCCCAATAGGGCAGAGGGCACATTTCCTTGATTTGGTAAATTGCGTAAATTTTTCTTAATCACGATCTATTTTGATTTTCTACCTAGTTTAATTCATGTTAACGTGTGTGTAAATGTAGAAGGAATTTCAGTTTATTAGAATTGTGTGTGTATATTTTCCCTAGTAGGTTAATGATAATGAAAATATATAAAATATATAAAAATAAATCACTTAACTTCTAAACGGTCAATTTTGAAACGATAAAAATTTTATTGATAAATATGGAAATAATTTTTCGAAAAATAACAATGCGCTTTAAAAATTTTGTGTATATTAAAAAAATAATAATTTTAGGGTTTTTTAAATTATTCTATAGTTTTCCATTTAGAGTCTTGAAATTAATTTAAATATTTTTTAATTGTTTTGAATGAAATTAAGAAATATGCATTTAATTGGGTGGTTTTTTCAGAAACTATGAAAAAATTAAATTAAAGTATAATGAAATTTTCCTATTTAGTTATTTAATACTAGAGTACATTGGCGTAGCCAGCGTTTTGTTGTAGGGGGCAGACTGACACAATATTGAAGAAGAATATTCTTCAAGCAAGTATAGTTTTTCAAAAATGTGTATAACTTTCTAAAATGTTGTGTTAAATCCAAGTTTCCTTACATGAAGCAAACTATTTCATTTATTACCGTTGTTTTTTTCAACCAATGTATGCTTAAATTAAACAACAATAAGAATATTTCCTAAAAACAAGAATGAAATAAGAATAATTTACTAACATATAATTATATGGTTTTCTAAAAAAAGTTATTTCAATTGTGAATGTATTCCAATAATAGCTCTGAAATTAGAAAATTATTTCTTCAATAAAGCTGGAATTGGTCTAAGACCAATTCTTATGATACCCTAGATGAATACTCGTATGTATCTGTGCAAATTTGATTTTTGAAGTAGTTTTTCGCATATATTTCTAAAACGGTTAGTCGGAGAGTAAAAATTATTGTAATCAATTTCATAGGATTTCATAGTCTGAAGAACTTTTCAGTACAATAAAAACATCTCGGACTGATCGTCTTCACAGCATCTGTACGTAAAAATCCTAAATTTGTATATGGCAACATCAAGAAGGGGTTGCGGGATTTATCCTATTTTTGAAATTATACTCATCATTTTTATGAAAATGTTTTGTACAAAATTTCAGCTCTCTACGTCGACTGGTTCTCAAGCGGTGTCTAAATATACATATACTGGAAAACCAAAGTTTTGTATGGCAAGGCAATTCAACGAAGGAGTTGCCTGATTTATTCCATTTAATAACTTAAATTTCCTTTTTTCTCGAAAAGCTCGTGTGCAAAATTTCAGCTTTCTAAGTTAATCCATTCTGGAGCTATCGTGAAGACGGAGAGACATGCAAAAATTAAAATAACTTTTAATATTATGCTTGGTTGTCCAATCCATTTAGCTATACCTTCATTATTTCTATGTATTACAAACGGAATGACAAACTCAGTTTACCCAATAGATTTCATTTAGGGTATAATATTCAGTAAACAGTCCAGAATAAAGCCATGCGAAGTACACTGTTGTGTGCAAGATATTCGTCTGTTAAGTGGTTGTTAGATACCCTTAAGTGGATGAAGATACAGCAACGAATTGATTTAAATGTACTTTTATTCATTTTTAAAATAAAGAAGAAATAGAATATATAGAATCTATCGCTGTTCAAACATATTCAACAATTCTTCAATAAGTTAATAGTGCTAACTTCAAAGTTCAATTTCTTAAATTCATACAAAATACGCAAATAATTGATATTCCCAGTGAGATAGACGAGATTTAAGCAGATCTGTATTAAATCATTAAATGCCATATCTATCGAAATTTTTATACGATTTGATTAATGAAACATATCCATTGCCTGATAGCCATCCATTAATGAACTTTTATGGGCCAACCGATGATACAAAGATTAACAAGTTATGGCCGAATTAGCTGTCAATTGGTTGCTTGCCTGTTTTGGCAACAATTGTCACAAATTTGTTCGTCTCAATTTCAATCTAAAAATTTCTTTGCTTTCTCACTAGCACATAATTAATTACTTTTCCCGTAGTGAATTAAACGAAGAAACTAATGGTTAGATAAATATTATAATATATTCAAAACGTATTTCAGTCAATAAAATACGAAAAACTCAAAACAAATTCGCTGGAAATGACATTGTCACCTCATGACGTAACAACACAAAAAATTCCTTTCGAATCGGCCATAGCTTGTTATCTCTGTGTCATGGGCCAACCTACACATATTAATCACGATCATTCTGCTACACTTGTGCCTAGATGCATGTCATCAGAAAAATTTTGATCAACTTACAGTTATTGATATAAATAATAATTGTATCACAAATTCATAGCATATAATGAGAATTGAATTACTATATTATAATATCGGTTAAGTCTACAATCGAGTTCTGGCAAAATAAAATTTTACACGGTGTCCAAATACATATTTCACATTAAAATTGCTGGTAAAATTTTGTCATATCTAAGAGCCAGATTTTGCGTAATGAATTTCTGGTTGTGTTGGTAGTCTATTTTTACATGGATTTACCCGCCATCCCTATTCTAAGCAATTTGTCAATTTGCAAAAAGTAAACAAAGGTTTTGTGCGGAGCATCTGTGGTAAAAAATGTTCTTTTTCTACTTTATTTTGAAATAATTCACATAATTAATTTATATAAATCTCTGTTTCTAAAGGGTTTTCCAATAAGAAGTGTTATTTTGATATTCAAAGAAAAATACCATTTTTTGAGATAAATGATCGGATCTTTATTTCATTATAAAGAGGAAGGTATGCTGTTAATAATGAAAAATAACATCAGCCAAATGACCACCACGACCACGCCTACAGGACCATATCCTTTTCATGAAATTTTCCATAACCAAATCGCAAAGTGGCTGCCCTATGTCCTCGATAGCCTCACGAATTCCATCTTTGAGGTCTTGACTCGACGTTGGGCTGTTGGCGTAGACTTTCTCTTTCACGTGGCTCCAAAGAAAGAAGTCGCAAGGTGTTAAGTCACAAGATCTCGGTGGCCAATTGTGATCACCTCTTCGAGAGATAACACGTTCCGGAAACTTTTCCCGTAAAAGATCAATGGTTTCGTTGCTTGTATGGCACGTAGCGCCGTCTTGTTGAAAGTAATCGTTGTCCAGATCAATACCATCCAATTCCGGCCATAAAAAATCATTAATCATCTGTCGATAGCGCAATCCATTCACCGTAACTGTTGCTCCAGCCTCATTTTCGAAAAAGTAAGGTCCAATGACCCCGCGGGGCCATAAACCACACCAAACAGTCACACGTTGAGGATAGAGAGGCTTTTCAACAATAACTCTTGGGTTTTCCGAGCCCCAGATGCGACAATTTTGGTTGTTGACGAAGCCATCGAGGTGGAAATGGGCCTCATCACTCAAGATGAGTTTTCGATGGAATTCCGGATCATTTTCATGCATTTCAAGGACCCAATCAGCAAAGACTCGACATTGTTGATGATCGTCCGGCTTGAGTTCTTGTGTTAACTGAACTTTATAAGCCTTAAGACCCAAATCTTTATGCAAAATACGGTGTAATGACGTTTGTGGAATGCCTAATTCCAAAGAACGATGAGGAATGGACAAACCTGGGTTTTCTTCAACACTTTCGACTACAGCAGTAATATTCTCGGCTATTCTTGAGCGACGTGCACGGGTTTTATTCTTCACATCACTAACTTGTCCCGACAGCTCGAATTTTTCTACCAATTTCTGTATTGCGGTCCGACAAGGTGCTTCACGACGACCCAAAAATGTTCGAGTTTTACGAACCATCTCTGCCACCTTTTTACCATTTTTATAGTGAATTTTAATAATTTCAATGCGTTCTTGAATCGTGTATCGTTCCATTTTTATTAATGGCGTAGTTTCTACTTGTCAAATGTCAGCTCCAAAGGTGACATCTACCGAAATAGCGGGCTAATTAAAATAACACCTCTTATTGGAAAACCCTTTAGAGTAAGAGCCAGATAGTGTACTCAGTCGGATACATGCCCCGGTTTTGAATACACTATTTTAGGGATGTTGACCTGCTGTAGGTCTCAATGCCATGATAGCCGTCGGAGTAGGTGCATGAGTTATATATAAGCCTTTTAAGCAGTGGCGTAACTAAGAATGTATGGGCCCCCCGCAAATTAACATACTTGCGCAGGATAAATTAATATTTTGTGGCAATTATAAGGAAATATTTTCTGAAATTTATGTATTAGAGAATTTCCACGATCTCCCAACAGCGCCTTCACTCCACTCACTCTAAGCCAGTGTTGAGCAAAAAAATTAAAAGTTTTTCGTAGATACTACGAGCAGTGTTTGCAAGATCTAGGTTGCCAAACTAATTTGCTTAGATTTATTTCATGGTTTACATTCATCATTAAACCCATTAAAAAACCACTGGCAGCCCTAGCATAATACTCATGAAAGCACATAAAAAGGAAACCCCATGAGTATCTAAGAGAAACGCTTAAGCAAGCCAAAGCAAAAGGAGAAAAAGCTTCCCACATAGGAAGCCGGAAATATCTGATTACTTAAAGAGCCCGAGTCCACTGATCACTGTTGTGAGGTTGAGGGATTTTAAAAAATTTTCAAGGTGAAAAATTTCATCTTATACATATTTTATTCTAAATTTAAAGTAATACCCTTCTCTCATCTACGAACTCGATGCAAGCTAGCAGCATATACGCCTAGCCTAAGGAAATTAGCCAAATATTTCACAGAAAATAATTTACAGCATTTCAGCATAGACAAATTAATAACATACAAAGACTGGACACGTAGAACAAAAATATGCAACGCTTTTCTAAATATAAAATTAACGATGCCTCGACTTGGCACTTGATGACGTGCCCAAAGGGTAAGCCACCAATGCCTCGCTCCAAACAAAATCAATGTTGCCTCGATCCGATGAAGAGAAGGCCAGAAGTTTTTCTTAGAAATTTACTGGAAATTTTAATGCATTGGCTGAAGCCGAGAGCAGTGCCTCGCTCGAATATAAAATCTAACAACGAACGTGTACCCCTGAAAATAAGTCTAGTCGGCCACCAAAATGAATAAAACTTCTACCGAAACATTTAGTGTAAATTTCTAAAAAAAAAAATTGCTTATTGCTTGTCTAGTGTCTACGCTCGTAAAAATTATTGTCGCCCTCCAAAAGTGCGTATGAATTCTAAGGAAAAAATGTCCAGGAAATTACTAAGAAAAAATTGCGGCCTTCCCTACACATCAGGTCGAGGCATCGTTGTAAGATTTTATATTCGAGCGAGGCACTGCTCTCGGCCCGGCCAATGCATAAAAATTCGAACGAAGAAATTTCAGTAAATTTCTAAGAAAAACTTGTGGCCTTCTCTTCATCGGATCAAGGCAACAGTGATTTTGTATGGACCGAGGCATTTGTGGCTTACCCTTTGGGCACGTCATCAAGTGCCAAGTCGAGGCATCGTCGAGGCATCGTTAATTTTATATTCTAGAAAAGCGTTGCATATTTTTGTTCTACGTGTCCAGTCTTTGTATGTTATTAATTTGTCTATGATTTCAGTTTCAGGCGTACCTTTTTTTCTCCGTTTAAATACAAAGAATAAATAGAAGACTTTTCGACCTTTTTATTGTGGTATCGTTACTGTATAGCGAACGTTTTTGCAGTTTTTGCAGTTTTGCAGAACTGAAATAAGAAATCATTACAGAGTTAATATAAGTTTTATTCAGAAACCGATTTTTAATTGAGTGAATCTAACTCCTTATTAATCCAGCGTTGTTATTTTATGTGGTTTCAAGTTTCATCACTTCATACGAAAATATTAATTTTGTGGGCCTTCGTGGGCCCCCCGCATGACGGGGTCTGCGGGGGCGTTAATTACGCCAGTGCTTTTAAGTTAATAAAAAATAAAAAAATATAAATAAAATAATATTACAATGAAAGACTCGACTAGTTAGAGCACTCTTACTTTATTTAATGAAAAACACTTTACAGTTCAACTAAAAATACCTGAATTTAATTTGATACCTCACCTATAAAATGTCTTTTTGCTGAGGTTGCGTCTAGCGATATATTTCTTATTTCCTCTATGTGAAAATTATGAACTCGACTTTACAAAATGTGGGAAAATCAGAATTGGAAAATTATGATATGGAATTTATGAATGTAGATCTAGATGATTTAGGTATAAAGATGTTTAGGCTGGATGTGTAAAGTTTTGTCCGTTTTGAACAAAAATTTTCCGCAGTGAAACATTGACGCGTCGAAATTATATTGGTCAGTAATTTCTATTGAATATTTTTATTACTGATTGTGGTTTCAGTCAACTTTTTGTTTCTTTGCATGCATTACAGTTTAAAATACACTATTTATTACGTTTTATTGTCGAATAGTTTTTATTTATTTTGTAAATAAAACGGGCAAGTATCCGTATCAAAAAGGATTGTCGCCTTATTTACTTTTGCGGATAGTCGCTCTAGGGGCAACTTTCCGCAAATATAAATTCTGTAGCGAGGGAAGACAATTTTTTTCATTTTAATGTTTTTTTTTTCAGTTTACTGTAACTATAACTTGTTTTAAATAAAATAAACACTTAAATGTTTCATGCGCTCATTGTAGGTGAGCAAAATGCCTCGCAAGTATAGGTGTAAACCAGACGTAGTCCTACACCACATCAGCTGGACAGAAGATAGTTTAGCACTTGCGGTCGAAGAACTGGATAAAAAACAGAAAGAAATTAACGAAATAGCTTGAATTTACGGAATATCCTTTCGAAACTTAAGAATACACTACAAAAAAAAAAAAACCAGCAACTTCTAACCCAAGGTATGTCTTCGATTAAAATTCTTAGCAGTATAAATAAAAAATTCTATCTGCATACCTACTTATCTGACCTAATTGTATTTTTTTGTTACTTCTAGGAAAATATCTTGTTCTTGGCCTTGAAAATGAAAAAAAAGACTAGTAGCTCATATAATAAAGCTCGGAGACGCAGGATTTCTTCCTGAATGAAGTGCAATTCGCCTATTAGCTGATCAGTTTGTCGAAATGATGCCAGTGCCGGATCTAGGAAACTTTTGAAGGGCGGCAAAGACGTTAGTTACCTCCCCCTCTAACAACGATCTTTATTTGGGATAAATTTTATTACAGTTCCAGGGTATACCAGGCAATATATGTACATATATGATAGATGACCTATTTATAGATACTGCATACCCTAGACCTATGTAGAACCAGAATTGTTAAAAACTATTTGAATTTGAAACAAATGATTGTTAAATAAAACGAATTTGAAATTCAAACGAAAAGTAAGATCCATTGTAGATCTTAAATGTCGTTTGAATCTCAAACTGTTTTAAAATAAAAGGAAAGTAAAAAATCGTATCATTACAAACACAGTTTATTTTATACCAGAGACAGACTTGCAATTTTCATATTTATACATATATTGATAATGCAATTATGTGAATTGCTCTATAAAATTTCAGAGACACACTTGCATTTTACGATACTAAGAATTTAATTAGAGAACTTACACTTGATTTATCACTTGATTTGTCATTTGACATAAGAAAGGTTCAATTTTACAAGTGTCAAATATTAAATGTCAGAAAAAGTTGTATTAAGTATTAAATTCGGTTCTAAAAGGTTCATGTATTAAATGATTATGAACTCGGGTCATATTGCAATAAACTCGTATATCGCGTACGTTTTTCGCAATTTCAATATTGAGCTCCAATGATTGTACACCGAGCGTATACCGAGCTGCTTCTCAGTATATAGAGACAGATTTCGCAAAATACAATATTGAAATTGCAAGTCTGTCACCGCTATTATTAACATAAGGATAACAAATTAAAAATTTAAATTATGTTAGATATTAGTTTTTTTTATTCTTGCCGCTTTTCAATATGAATATTCTCGGCTAAAACTACTAAAATTTAAGACAGTTTAAAAAAAAAAAATCTGTGTAGGAATTCTGGCAAACTGCCGTTCAGGTTGAATGGATTTATCCGATTTTTTTCTCAGATTCAAAGGCCTTAACTCCGGCTAAAATGGTTAAATTTAGCGAGCTTAATAATAATTTTCTGGTAACTTTGCGCTTGTGCCTACTGTCTTATAATCTGTCTACATTCGAGGTAGGATTAATGGATGATGGGGAACATAGGGTTGCCAGCCACATTTGTACAATTTTTGAATTCCTTTAATATGAGACAAAGGTACAATTTGAGAATTTAGCGGAATTTTTAGTTTAATAAGCTAACAGAGGGTTACAGACTTAATTTTAATAGACAGTAAGCTGCTTGACTGTATAAGTATACACACAATTGAAAGTATGATATCAGCAAAGCAGCTTTTAGATTCCGGAAAGAAAACTGAAGTGTTAAGTATGGTCTGAAAAAATTTTCCAATTCTTGTAATTAGATTTTTTCTCGTTTAGCTATGGGTCCAAAAATCGGTCGTATTGCCGCCCTCTTAATGTTAGCGCCCGGGGCAAGTGCACCCGAGTGCCCCCCCCCATAGATCCGGCCCTGGTTAAAGCACAACTTTAACAATGAAACCAAAATGGCTGGGCCGCAATAGCTAAAAAGGTTTCTTGAAAGAAATCCTCAAATAGTTTTGAGACAAGCTAAGGGTTTATCAATTGAAAGAGCGAACGGCCTCAATAGAGCCTAAGTTAAAAAAATTTTTTGATCTGCTCACAACTGTCTTAACTGAGAATTATTTGCTAGATAAACCGGATAGAATATTTAACATGGATGAAACCGGTGTCCCATTCAATAATAAACCTGGCAAAGTATTGGCCAAGAAAGGTGCTAGAGCAGTTAAATCACTAACTTCCGGTGAAAAAGGAGAAACAATTACTGTTGTTGCTTGTTGCAACGCTATCAACAATTTTCTCCCACCAGTTCTAATTATGAAGGGAGTAAATTAAGCATGGTTTTCACAAGCAAAGCTACTGTCCCAAGTAACCTCGTTTTCAGTCCCTCACCTCCTCCTCTTGACTAGTTTACTTGCGCCAATACGAAAACGAGTTCCACTCACTTCATCTTTCTGGAGAAGTGGAACCTGAGAATTAGCGAAATTGAGTGATTTGAAAAACGAATGAAAAAATAGAACAAAGAAAAGAAATGAAAAAATGAAAAAAAAATTGAGAAATATAGGAAAAACGTATCGAACCTGTATTCGCCTGCAGTGGGCTAAAAAAGAAAAAAGAAAAAGGAAGAAGAAGCGTTTCGTGTTAGCAGAAAATCTTACACTCATCGGTGCAGTTTGGTTTTCTATCTTGTTTTTTTAAATCACTCAATTTCGCTATTTGGGATCTGTTGATGAGTCAAACCAAGACTTGAAACTTGTCACCCAAAATATAATGAGTTGTGTGATGGAATAACAAATTAAAAACCTTTTTTAGCTTTTGCTATATACCGGAGAATCCAAAAAAAGTTCCTTCTTGAACAAATAATAATAATAATGTAAAAATGATAAAGTGGATAATAACACGACAAAATCCAGCTAAGTATGCCTATGAACGCGAGATGACAATCACAACATCAATAAGAGTTTCTTGGCGGTCCAGATCCCACCCAAGAATGGTTCTCAATCCGACGCAGGAGAGAAAAAAAAAGGAAAATGGTGAATGAATAGCGGTCCGAAGCCCAGCTAAAAAATATCTCTAAATTCGTGACTAGAATCACAATAATAATAGGAGTTGCTTGGTAGTCATCAGTGCCCAGTCAAGAATACCTCTCAACGGGAAGCACGATAGAGAAACAGGAAAAGGGTGAAAGCTTCGCGGTCCGAAGCTCAGCTAAGAATGCCTCTCAACGCCAGGCGACAACCACAATAACAGTAGGAGTTGTTTGGAGGTTCAGAGTCCTGCCAAGAAAATCTCTCAACGCAAGGCAGGAAAATTTCAGGAAGGTACGAATCGGATCTTGATCTTAAGAAGTCAATATCTCGAGCATGAAAGAAGAATGTACATAATCTGCTCGCCCTTTTATAGTAAGCTGACGTATCTCCACCAGACGCTAAATCCAAATTCAGAATTCAGTTCCTATGTTCTTCGTTCAATATTGCTACTGGCGATTTTTTGTTGTAGATCGATCCACCATGATCGATGTATGTGGCGAATATGATAAATAATAGCAGAAGCGATCTCAGATATGTGGCGAATTTAAAATTGGTCTGTAATTTAAGATATATGGTACATGTTAATTCTAGAGCTTAAAATTGGATCCAGATTTGCTAATATCCGGATATCCGGATACCCGGATCTGCGAACTATCCGATTCTTGAGATCCGGATCCAGACTAAACAAAAAAGCAAAAAAAAAAAACAAAAAATGAAACAATGCAATCTAGAGGAAATTTTGACCTTTTTTTTTACTTAGTCTGGATCCGGATAGTTGGGATCCGAATGATCCGGATACCCGGATTTGAGGAATCTGATCCTAATTATCTCGAATAATCCGGATAGTAAATTATCCGAATACTTTCAGCTCTAGTTAATTCTTTCTTTTGTTTGATATTTAAAAGAGCAATAATGTTGGAGAGGAATGCGGAATATGGGAGATTGGGATTAATTACATTGAGTTGGTTTGTGTCTAAATTAATTATCGGTTTGAAGTCTAAGTTTACACTATAAATATCATTTCAAGCAAATACTTTTAGTTTAGATTGGATTTTCTTCCTCTGTTTCCCCTTTTATTTTATGTCGCTGAGACAACCCGGTTTGCCGGAAACTGAATTTGGGTGGCTGACAACTAAATAAAATGCATTGTTGTTAACATTATCCAGTATAAAACATCATGAGGTATTACGCAATAAAAGGTTCAAGTTCATATCACCTGACATATCATAGCTATATTACACATGTCATAGTTATATTACTGGAACACTTACTCCCTCTCACTATCTTACAAGGTCGCTATGAGCTACGTTTACTCTTCTAGATAGCACATAGTTTAAATACAACAACAAATTAAACTATATTTTTTTTTCCTGAACCTTGATTTTCATATAGAATCGGGACAGAAGTACAGTTGCTTTAGCAATCCTTTAGTACCATTAATTTATATCTAGTGGTTGACTAATAATTTACTAATTTTATTCGAAATTTTTTGGTAACCTATTCTTTTCTTCATAAAATCCAAAACCTTTTCACCTTCTACATATATTGTTTTGTATATAAACGGTTTTCCAATAAGAGGTGTTATTTTCATATTCAAAGAAAAATGCCATTTTTTGAGATAAATGATCGGGTCTTTATTTCATTATAAAGAGGAAGGCATGCCGTTAATAATGGAAAATAACATCAGCCAAATGACCACCACGACCACGCCTACAGGACCATATCCTTTTCATGAAATTTTCCATAACCAAATCGCAAAGTGGCTGCCTATGTCCTCGATAGCCTCACGAATTCCATCTTTGAGGTCTTGAATCGACGCTGGGCTGTTGGCGTAGACCTTCTCTTTCACGTGGCCCCAAAGGAAGAAGTCGCAAGGTGTTAAGTCACAAGATCTCGGTGGCCGAGAGATAACACGGTCCGGAAACTTTTCCCATAAAAGATCAATGGTTTCGTTGCTTGTATGGCACGTAGCGCCGTCTTGTTGAAAGTAAACGTTGTCCAGATCAATACCATCCAATTCCGGCCATAAAAAATCATTAATCATCTGTCGATAGCGCAATCCATTCACCGTAACTGTTGCTCCAGCCTCATGCCTCATTTTCGAAAAAGTAAGGTCCAATGACCCTGCGGGACCATAAACCGCACCAAACAGTTACACGTTGAGGATAGAGAGGCTTTTCAACAATAACTCTTGGGTTTTCCGAGCCCCAGATGCGACAATTTTGCTTGTTGATGAAGCCATCGAGGTGGAAATGGGCCTCATCACTCAAGATGAGTTTTCGATGGAATTCCGGATCATTTTCATGCATTTCAAGGACCCAATCAGCAAAGACTCGACGTTGTTGATGATCGGCCGGCTTGAGTTCTTGTGTTAACTGAACTTTATAAGCCTTAAGACCCAAATCTTTATGCAAAATACGATGTAATGACGTTTGTGGAATGCCTAATTCCAAAGAACGACGAGGAATGGACAAACCTGGGTTTTCTTCAACACTTTCGGCTACAGCAGCAATATTCTCGGTTGTTCTTGAGCGACGTGCATCACTAACTTGTCCCGACAGCTCGAATTTTTCTACCAATTTCTGTATTGCGGTTCGTTCACGACGACCCAAAAATGTTCGAGTTTTACGAACCGTCTCTGCCACATTTTCATCATTTTTATAGTGAATTTTAATAATTTCAAGCCGTTGTTGAATCATGTATCGTTCCATTTTTATTAATAGCGTAGTTTCTAGTTGTCAAATGTCAAAAAATGACAGCTCCAAAAGTGACAACTAGCGAAATAGCGGGCTAATTAAAATAACACCTATTATTGGAAAACCCTTTATTATAAAAAATGTTTTATCCATTTAACTATTTTACCGATATACCTTGAAAACATAGCCCCCATTTTAAGGGTGAAGCAAACTATTCTATTCCTCTCTAGATCATACTCTGTTTCTGTTGATACATTTTTATATTTTTCTGAATTAGTGAACTTAAATAAAAATCTTGACGAAATTATAAAAAATATTGTTTACTACTTGACTACATAACTTTAACTCATGGCTTCATTTTTATTATAAATTATGATTGTTTTTGCATATTTTGTACAAAGTTAAAATAAGGTACTTTTTCAAAACTAATTTGGCATCGCATCTAACGTGTTATTTTAAAGAAATATGGAAGAAAATGTGATATGATGTTTCAATACACCTCGGCCTCCCGGAACATGAAACAGACAAAAATTCCTTTTCAAATTTTCTGTTACCAACTTGCCATAGCAAGGTATGTAGGTAGGGCAAATTCTCTTAAAGAAATATTTAGTGAAGAGATTCGTTGGGCGTTTTTATCTCACTCAAATCAAGTTTTCAATTTTTTGCTTGCAATTTTGTTCAATGCTGACCCAAATGTTTTTTAATATATTTTAAATTAAATTCGTGAGCGAATAGATTTTCATTATACGATTTTGTGTTTATTCATCCATTCATGTTTTCACAATTTTGATTTATTTTTTAATTTTCCATATATTATGTTAGTCTGATTACAGTAGAATCGAACCTTGCACATAGTATGATTGAAAATTTATAAATTTCCGAATTTGCGATAGAAAATCAATTCCGACCATTAAGTTTGACCTTTCGAAAACCAAAAACACAAAAATAACAAATAAAAAAATAAAAATAAATACACTTTTTGCCCTCAGGTCAGCTATGTTGAGAATTAAATGATTTCCTTGTGACATTCAAACCTAAAATATACAGTTTGTATAACACTTTTATGCATAGTATTATATGCAGGTATACGATTGCAATAAAAGTTATACATGTATTGAGGAAGTGTGGTTAGCTTTTGTATTGTAGTTTTTTTTTTAACCTATTTTTGGCACGAGTTTTGGAGTTTTTTGATGTTTTTATCATGGTCTTATGCAAAGGTTCAATGTCTTGTGGGGAAATCCTATTTTATATGGCACACTTTACAGACTGTTGACACACGTTTTCAATGTGGTTATTTTGCCGGCTATTTTTAAAAGCGCGGCATCTAAAGATGGTTTCGCATAATTAAAAAATATATTAAAAAAGCTTTCAACATAAATTACTTTTGTAAATAAAATGCACTAAAAAGTAAAAAATAATTTTTTTATTTCTCAGTGATACACACAAGAAACTAGAATTCAGATTAACTCCCCCCGATTCTATATGAGAGACTTTTAATAGATCTCTTAACCTCTTAAATTTAACAAGTAAGAGATTTTAGCAGAATTAGTATTCTACATAAATTTTTGTGGAGAAATATTAACTTTAAGAGGTTAAGATGGTTTGGAGAATCTTTCAGTCAGCTCAGTTATTAAATTCCTACCAAAACTTTAAAGTGACGAAAGTATTGTCGAGTAATGGAGATTATCGTAAGGTTATGTCATTTATATCACTTTAAATGCAAAAGATTTTAGCATTCTGAAATTCTATACAGCCTCAGAAATAGCAAAGTGATTGAAGTCGTCTCTCATATTGCTCAGAACTATCCTCTGTGCATGACTCAAATTGTATAATTATTTTATATTTTACAAACTTGTACATATTTATATAATATATACGCATAATATAAATAATATGTTCTTATTTTATAGGATTTTTATCCAAAAATTTCGGTATTTTAAACAAAACAATTTCTGCAACTATCACGATAATACATTTAAGCGTTCGTCGGTGAGGAGCTCTTATGTTAAGAGATATTTGACAGATATTTTCCTTTGCTAGAATACTAAATCTCTTAAAAAAAATCTCCACAAAAGTTAAGGGATCGGCTGACGTCTGACATCTTTTAACTCTTTACGTAGAATACCAATGATGCTAATGGGCTTTGACAGCCCAGTTAAGAGGATAAGAGCTCTTAATCGGGGGTAAATCTTAAAAATTTGGGCATGGATTGCAGTTAAACAATTGTGATTATACTTAGTCAAAATCTTAAGATTTAGTCTGAGTTCTAGTTTCTTGTGTGTATCACTGAGAATAAAAAATTTTTTTTTACTGTTTAGTGCATTTAATTTACAAAATTTATTTATTTTAATAGTATTTTTAATATATTTCATTTCTACTTTTTAGTTATAACTTCTATACACTCTCTTCCTCTACACTCTCCACTCTCCAATCTCGACTCTCGATTCTCCACTCTGTACTGTACTCCCTCTCTTTTTCTCTCTCATCTCAAAAGACCATAAATCTAGCTATGTTTACTACCCTAAAAAACTTTCGTTACGAACGGCTCCCTCAGGCACTCAGGCACACAAAGTTTTTTAGTCAGGAGTTAGTGCGTAGATAAAAGTTATTTAAAAATGCCTGAACTCATACGAGTAGCGATATTTTGATAAAATCGGAAATATGTATTACTAGTAAATACTAATATGATATGGTAATACTAGTTTTGAAAACAATAAGTATTAGGAATATACATTGAATTCCGGAAATTTTCGATTTTAAAAATGTCGCAATTGATTGAAAAAACATCCCGACTGTCAAGTATGAGTGGAAAGTCATGTTGTAATAGAATTAACGGGAATTTGAATAATTAATGAAAGCAATAAATATTATCTTGGAAATCAAAGTGTCTTGTTATACATTTCAGGATACATATTACAAAAAGTAATGTATAAGTGGTTCGAAGTCATACAAAACCCTCCACAAATACTTCCTAACCCAGTGAACACAAAATGACAGATTACAACGTTTAACGTAAGTGCGATAAAAAGCATGTACTGGAAAAAATGAATTATTTGGAGATTCAACTTCATATTTACGTTTTCTTAGACGTACGTTAGGTTAGGTAAGAGGGGTGCCTGGCGTGCATATCACTTAGACCTCCAGTGGTGGGTCCATTGTGCCCCTTGGTCTTATGGGATAGTCTTTAAAACTGGATTAAATCTATCCTGCTTCTTTAGGACTCTCAAGACGCATCTGAACTCTTTGCTTTGAAGCTTCCCCAAAGCTTCCATCAAAGCGAAGCATTCGCAAAGTACATATGTGTTGGACGGATTCGATTTCCTCCGAATCATTATATTCTTATGAGTAAGTATGGATACTAATAGAATTGTCATGAAGATTTTTACAAAAAGTTAACAATTAACAAAAAATTGATATCTAATACTCTGCAATGCTTGCAGTCGGCGCAGATAGCAATGTGCCTAAGATGTTTCATATCAACAGGATCTAATACGGCGTCTGCGGCAGGCAGGAATTGGACGTACTGAAGAGTATGGGTTCCTACTGATACGAAACGCCTTATACACATTATTATCTGCGCCAACTGCAGGCATTGCAATGCATTAGCTATTAATTTTTTCTTGCAGTAGGTTAATCATGTCCAGGCATAGTATTAATAGCTACATAATATTTAATAATGCACGTAATTTTCACGTTTGGTCGTGCATTTATTTACTTAGAAAAGTTATTGATACTCCAGATGAAATATAGCTGTAATTTCACAAGCATAATTACACTCTGCATTGAGAACTCTAAAATAATTTTTGTTCTGGAAAGCCTTTACTCTGGCGGTAAAAGTAATCAAAAACCATAGATCATTCATTATACATACTTCTCGAGTAGGTATATCGACAGAGAATCTAACTACCTGTTCTTTCAATAGTCCTCAAAGATTTTTGTATATCCTAGGAAGAACTTATCCAATTTTGTCTATTTTCGAATGTTTTGAAAAGTATTTTTAGTTTTCATAAAAAATAGTGGCCAAATATCTGTTATATATTTTAGACATTTTAACTACGGTAAAATCCTTACAAAAGATAGATAGATAGAAATAAGATCCTTATCGTTGGGGATACTTGGGAAACTATACGAATTTTGTCAACCATTATGAATCGCAGATGCAGCGTTCCCGACAAGAAAAACGCTTAACGCTTTCTGTGAAGTTTATCGAGTTTCTAACGTGAAAATCTTGTTTTATTTATGTTTTTGGCAAGCTGTGTGCATTGGGTAGCCATGAAAGCTAAATACATATGTGTGAGTTCTGGTTCAAGTCTCAAATTTCTTTTATATTGATTCTTATGGAAAAGTAACTAGACATTGATAGACTAAGAGCTGGCGAGGCAGCACAAAATTATATCTCATAATCAATGGTAAAAATGGCAGACACATTGGATGTTGGGAAAGTGGTGGCAGATGGCAACAAAAACGCGGAGAATGTGTATAAATTACGTCATAGCACGATAACTCGAGAACACTTTCATTTAGAGTGCTGAAATTTTACACACGAGCTTGTTTAGAAAAAGTAAATTTAGTTTCGAAAATAGGAGCAATCGGGCAATTTCTTCGTAGGGTCGCCACACAAAAATTTCGTTTTTCACTATATATTATGGCACAACACAAGAGCGCGTGGACATAGAGATGAAATTTCGCACAAAGTGTTTTCATAGCAATGCTAAATACTAGTTCATAAGTAGATTAAATCGGGCAACCCCTTCTTGGTGCTGCCGTACAAAAACTTTGTTTTTCACTATATATTTGCACACTGCCTGAGAACGCGTCAACAAACAGCTCCCAAATTTTGCATACAGCGTTCTCACAAAAATAGTAAAAACAAATACAAAAATTAAGTAAATCGGGCAACCCTTTCTTGGTGTTGTCGTATAAAACCAAGAAAGGGTGACCGATTTGGTGGTCCACCTTTGAACCTGTATTTGCAAGTTTTATTGACACGCCGCGTGCAAGATTTCAGCGGCGTACGTCGGCGCGCTCTCAGGCAGTGTTGAAATATATAGTGAAAAACAAAAATCAGCCTTTTTGAAATCACGTAAGTTAACCGGTTTTTTTAAGGCCTTCGAGACTATCTCGCAGCACCCTCCACGACTGGAATCCAGGTAGACTTCCTAACAAGTTGAGAGTATGATAAAATGGAAAATTTTGTTTATGAAATGACATAAGTACTTTGCTTGTTCAAGAAGGCATTTTTTTGGATTCTCCTGTATATAACAAAAGCTAAAAATGTTTTTTTTTTATTTGTTATATCATCACACAATCCATTTGATTTTGGGTGACAAGCTTGAAGTTTTGGTTTTGACTCATCAATAGGTCCTAAATAGAAAAATTGAGTGACTTGAAAAACAAATGAAAAAATAGAACCAAGAATAGAAATGAAAAATAAAAAAAACCAAAAAACTGAGAAAAATAGAGAAAAAAATTTTTTATTAAAAATATTTAAAAACCAGATTCATTCGAAACGAATAGAATCTGTGTACGCCCGTAGTGGGCTGAAAAAAGAAAAAGGAAGAAGAAGAAGCATTTCGTGCTAGCAGAAAACCTTACACTCATCGGTTCGGCTTGGTTTTCTGCCTGCCGTAGACGTTTGAAACAGATCAAATTGATCTCATCTCATATAAACTCAGAATAAATTCTGGTTATGAATTGTATGAGGTAAAACCTCCTATATTTCACTATTCATTTGTTTTTCAAGTCACTCAATTTCGCTATTTGGGACCTGTTGATGCGTCAAAACCAAGACTTGAAACTTGTCACCCAAAATCAAATGGATTGTGTGATGAAATAAAGAATTAAAAATTTTTATAGCTTTTGTTATATACCGGAAAATAAAAAAAAAGCCTTCTAGAACAAACATAAGTTTGCCCGGTAAAAAATTTTAAAGAGTACCTACTCTCTAATTTTGTAAGTATTTTGGTCGCTAGCTATGATTTTATATATGCGCTGTAGAGCCCAAACTAGTATTCATACAGGAAAATAGTCTTCCAGCAATTTTAAGCTTGGCTCCATGCCTTCCCAAAGGCTACACTTATTATATATGTTACAGTCAAAACACGAAATCCGTCAAAACCCGATTTTACTAGGAAATTCTAGTTCTCTCAAAGCGCTCTCGGTAATTCTAGTTTTAACTAATATAACCTAGTTAAAACTAGAATTAGCGAGAGCGCTTTATTAGAACTAGTATTAACTAAAGAATATTTAGTTAATTCTGGTTATGGCTGAATTCTCGCGTAGCTCTTAGTGAAATCTAGAACTAGAATTAGTAAATTTGCGTTACAATTGAATTCTCTCGCCATTAAACCTTGATGTTTATTAAGGATGTGGCTATTTATACATACAGTATGTATACGCAATAGGTGAAGGGGAGGGGGGGCGTACAGATCAGTGACACACACGCCCCCCGCACACGTAGCCACACGCGCGCGGATGTGTGTGTGTATACGCGATCGGATGTGTGTGTGTGGCTACGTGTGCGAGGGATGCGTGTGTGGCGACGTGTGCAGGGAGGCGTGTGTGTCACTGATCTGTACCCCCCCCCCCCCACCATCACCTATTGCGTATACATACTGTTTGTATAAATAGCCACATCTTTAATAAACATCAAGGTTTAATGTCGAGAGAATTCAATTATAACGCAAATTTACTAATAGCAACCAGTCAGTTCTAGATTTAACTAAGAGCTACGCGAGAATTCAGCCACAGCCAGAATTAACTAAACATTCTTTAGTTAATACTAGTTCTAGCAAAGCGCTCTCGTTAATTCTAGTTTTAACTGTGTTATATTCACTGACTTATAACAATGGACTGAGCGATTTGCTATTTCATGTGGCACAAAAAATATTGTGTTTCTGTATATCACCGTTAGAGCACACTTTAAAACGTTTACTACATAAAAATATGTAAAATTCAACCAATCAGATGAAATTTTACACCCGTACATCGAATTAAATTAAAAAAAATTATTTTCTTGTGTCCAAGTGATATTTTAATCGCTTTTTTTTTTATAAAAACTATAAGCTGTAGACTCTCCTCTTTAATGTGACCTATTACACCCTATGTGTTAACTGTAGCCGTTAAACAGTTATTAACTCATAAGCTATTCAGGTCACAGCGAAATTAGACGATATTTTGTAAAATTACGTGCTAAGGGAACAAATTATCGTTGAGAATAGGTTTGAAAATGGTTTGAGAACTGTGACCGTACACCCTGTAGTTTTTAAGATACAGGGTGTTTTGTGAAAAACTAGCCTTTTTTATTAATCACCCTGTAACTCCTAAACGGTCGATATGCCCCCCCCCCCCTGCCATACAATTTTTGGTTCGTCTAGGTGAGTACTATCACCTCCCGCTCTATTGACCTCCTAGTGGGAAACACCCTGTATGCAGCCACAGTCCGAAGCTGCAGGCAGATTCATTCGATTCTGATTTTTGACTTTTTCACTTTTGAAAGCATAATTTTCCAAAGGTGGGTATCTCAAGCGTTCGTAAATTGTAGGTCAGTTTCAATGATTGCATTCGATTTATTTTCGGTCTTCGGAGGTTCGATCATGTTTCTTTCTAAAGCGAAGAACGCTGCTATTTATGTATAACATCTTTCATTCAAATAGGATAAGCTAGAATATCTTGGTGAGTATTTTAAGTTTAGAACATCACAATTGAATAAGAATTTAGTGATACCTCATTTTAATAAAGCAGTTATGGGGAGTTCTTACCTTGCCCTACTATTACTGTACAGTTCAGGATGCTTATAATGACTCATATGTATAACGTAACACTTTCATTAAAGTAATTATATCCCTCTCTCGCTCTCTTTCTCTTCTTCTCTGTTTTGTACTTTATTAATTTTTATACCCTAGATAAAATCTAACGAGTATACTAAGTTTGTCACCGTTTGCAACACCTAGAAATAAGGATGACAGAGCAAAATGTCTATCTGTTCGCCCGCCCATTCGCACGATAACTCGAGAACGGGTTACCTGGAGAGCTGCAATTTTGCATATGGACTTTAAAAACAAAGTAAAATTAAGTTCGAAAATGGTAAATATCGGGTAACTTCTTCATAGGGTTGCCGTAAAAAATTTCGTTTTTCACTACATATTTGGACACTGAGAATGCGTCAACGTCGAGAGCTGAAATTTTGTACAAGGTGTTTTCATAACAATAGAAAGTAAGATTTCAAAAATGGACTAAAGCGGGCAAGCTTTTCTTTGTGTTGCCATATAAAAATTTAGGATTTTTACGTATACTGTGAAAACGATAAATCCTATATGATTTTATTGTACTGACATCTTCTTCAAAATATGAAATCCTATAAAATTGTTTATAATAATTTTTTCTGTCCGACGAATTGTTCTAGAAATATATGCGAAAATCCATTCCATGGGTGACCATACGAAATTACATACGGACATTCATCTAGAGTATCACAAGAATTGGTCTTAGACTAATTCTAGCTTCTTTAGATGTTGAATTTAGTTTCATTTGTTCTATATGCTATTTGCTTTTCGCTTTGTGACTAATTATCTAACACAAGTAATATATTAGATTGTATTCATAAAAAAATATTATTTCTCGTGAGTATTTTAATCTGGAATAAGATTTTGTTATTATTAGTAATAATACAGTGAGAATAAAAAAAAAATATTATATTATAAGTATATTATAAGGAACGCCTCTAAAAACAAAAGCAATTAAACTGACATCAAAAGAAATGTTTTTCTTTCATTTTAATTGGTTATTGAAAGTGAGAGTTTGACTGTTTTTTATTTACTTTTTTTTTTCGAATTAAAAAACTTACATAACTGAAATCAGTAGTCAGTACAAGTGTTTTCCAGACCAGAAGCCTTAAATTATTCTTCACTGTAGCTTATAGTGATATATGCAATGTCAATATAAATTGCATGAAATCGGCTTAATTTACGCGGCCCCGTGCCGCACCGGTCGAATCCAGTAGTGATTTTGATGTAAAAACAAACTTAAAATTAACACAAAACCTGCTGCTAGCCAGAGCCAATTAATATGCGAAATAAGGGACAAGGTTTCAATGACAATGGACTTGTTTCTTAGGACCGACCTATCACCAAGCATTTACCTAAGTACTTACTTGTAAGTCAACAAAAAATGTTCCAGTTTCGAAGAAATTCCATTGAGGAAGAGAAAATTAAGTGCAAGATCACAAACTACCAAAAGAAAACAATTGGAACAAGGTATTGTAGGGTATTCAACTAAAACAAAAAAAAAACAATGATCACAGAATGATTCACTCATTTCGGACAAGATCTGTTCATAGTTTTTGCATAAATATTACCAAAGAATGTTCAAAATATCAGATGTGGCTCAGTTAGCTTGTTTATGTTTTGACCGATTATTCGAAAAATATCTTCAATGGATTAGATTAGATTAGGTTGCATTTCTATACATATAATCCCGCGGCTTAACCGGTTCTTCTTCATTTAAAGTCCATTTAGAAATTTTTTAACTTGATGAGGCCATAAAGTTAAGTAGTATGTTTTTTTTTTTTGGAGCTGCTTCATATTATTTACATCCCATTCTTATAATTTATAAATTTAATAGTAAATTTATGATCAGGTTATGAATATATAAAATAATGATTAAGTGTAAGTTTATACGAAACACCATGGAAGCATAGGAGGTCAATACTTCGTAAGGTCCAATCAGAAATGTCTTAACAATTTTATGAATGAAGTATAGTAAGTCTATTTTTAATTTTTGACATTTTCTATAAACTTAATTCAAATTCAAAATGAGATTATTTATTAACTGTATATCTAAAAAAAACATACTTTACATCTTCCAGTTATGTAGAGGAAGAAGTTAAAAAATTCTGAAATAGAATTGTATAAAAAATTAAGAGGAAATTAATATCAAGTATTGCACGTGATCCAGTAGTACCTACTCGAGAAAAAGTTAAAGGTATACATAGGTCGGTGGTAAATAGGTATAACAAGTCAAAAGTGGTTCATCAAGGTCTCTAACTTGGAAAAAAGTTAGTAAATTATTTTAATTATTAATTGTTTTTCCTTCTTTTTTTTCTAAGAATACATGTATTTGTCTACAACATCTGGTGTATTTTAAAGAAGATGAAGCTGAGTAAGGGTTTAGTACCCCTTAGAAGATTAGGAGATAGATTTTTGTTACAGTATAAACAGCGCATAAGAAACTGTGAAAAAAGTTGTACAGATTGGTCTTTAAAAACATCCAACAAAATATTTTATTTTGTATACCCTAGATGAAATCATATTTTTCATATTATCATACTTCTCTTAAAATCGTTGATAACTAATTCGGAAGTCTACCTATCTTCCAGAGGTGGAGGGTGCTGCGTGAAAGCGGCGAAGGTTTAAAAAAAATCGGTTGAAAAACTTGATTTCATAAAGGCTGATTTTTGGTGTGGCAGCATAGAATTATATTTCATGATTAATGGTAAAAATGGCAGACACATTGGATGGTGGGAAAGTGGTGGCAGACGGTAATAAAAATGCAGAAATGTGTATAACCTATGTATGTCATACCACGATAACTCGAGAGCGCTTTCACTTAGAATGCTGAAATTTTGCACACAGACTTTTAAAAAAAAGTAAATTTACGATTCCAAATGAGACCAATCGGGCAATTCCTTCATAAGGTTGCCACACAAAAATTTAATTTTTAACTACATATATCGGCACTTCCTGAGAAGGTGTCGACGTAGAGTTGAAATTTGGTACATAGTATTTTCATTAGAATTGCAAATACAAATTCAAAAAGCAGCTAAATCGGGCAGTCCTTTCCTGGTATTGCCATGCAAAATTTGAGTTTTTTACTATACACTTTGACACTGCCTGAGAAAAAATAGTAAATAAAATGTCAAAAAAGAACTACATCGGGCATGTCTTCTTGGTGTTGCCATACAAAACTTTGAATATTCACTTTAATTAACTTTTATTTTAATCTAGGATAGAGTAATTATAACTTTTTGTTATGTATGATGTTTTTTTATGCAGGTAGAATTGCCGTATAGCTCCCTTTATTTTCTGAGTGATAACAGATGGACAGATGGTCATCTTTTTAGCGTACTCTTGCAAAAGCGTTTACTTCACTTAAGAATAATCCCAGCAATAGAGTGATTGCTTTATTTTATTTGCTTCCTTCATTGATCCTATTCTGGGCCGATCGTCTCCACATATTTTTGTATTATATTGGATCTATTTAGTAAATTTTGTCATTCGATGAGTTATGGATTTAGTGAACTTCTATGTAAGTTTTACAACCATTTAGTACGACTGCATTTGTTTTAATTCCCATTTCTCTCCAGTTCATTATCAATGCTAAGTCGATTTGTTTATATAGAAACTGACATCTTCTTCTGTACCATGAGTTGTGAGGTAACGAGGTAACAGAAATTCTAAACAATATCCAAAATGATTGCCCGCAGAATACTGATCAGCGCTGTAAAATACTCAGTATTTAATGGATTTAATACCTGTTAATTTCCAATACCAAGAATTTAAGAATTGGTAATTCCCAGTACTAATACTTCTGTAATGGAATTAAAATTTTACAGTCTCATTCCCGGAATAAATAATACTTTAAAATACCGGAAAGTAATTGAATTTCTGGCTCCATTAAAAAATTCTTAGAAATATTCAAAAGTATTTGCGCATTACTATATAATTACTTTCAATTCTTTTCAAATACTTTTAACTACTTTTAATTACTTCAAAAACTTCAGTAGTAAACATGATATTGTACTTAATTATGAAATGAACTGGATCAATTGTCTTTTTAATTTTATTGTAAAAACAAAACTTTTTTCTGTTTTCGATGTGCAATAAAATTAAGTAGTCTAGACAAGTACATTTGCTTTCAACAAATTGCAGGCCAAGAGGTTAAAAATACGAAATCACACTCTAGGAAAATATTTATTATTTGCTATGCTTTCATATTTCAAAATGCAATTTCATAAAAAAATAAATAAGTAGTTAAACTTAGTTAAATACACCTTATTTTAGTAGAAATGGCACACCAAATAGTAAAACATCATGTTTATTACTGAAGATTTCGAAGTAATTAAAAGTAATTGAAAGTATTTGAAAAGAATTGAAAGGAATTATATAGGAATGCCCAAATACTTTCTAAATACTTTTGGATATTTCTAAGTATTTATTGTAGTGGAACCGCAAATTCAATTACTTTCCGGTATTTTAAAGTCTTATTTGGAATTCCGGGAAAGGGACTGTAAATTTTTAATTACATTACAAGAGTATTAGTACTGGGAATTATAAATTCTCAAATACTTGGTATTGCTAATGATAATGGTACTTGAATTTTACAGCTCTTATACTGATAATATTAATCTACATTATTATTTTTTGTCTTTTGTTAGATTAAGTTTTGGATCAGCTCGACATTTTGTACTGCAAGATTTTGATTTCTTGAGTTTGGAGAAAGTTAAACTAGTTGCTGACGCAATACTAAAGAGGCTATTAATACTGTACAGGACAGTCTTGTGTGAAGGATACTAACGAACAGTACAAGGCTTGTCATCTGAGGACGACCTGGGAAAAAACTAACAAGGCAGAAGGAAAGATCGTTCTGGTAAAAAGAAAAACCCATATATTTTCAGATTTGGGCTGGTATGAAGCGCAAAAAAATCCAGATTATTTGTTCTAAAAAAATCATTGCTCTGGAACATAACGGTAATAATTGTTTCTTTTTTAGAGCCGGAAGTTTCCCTTTTTTCCGAACCTGACAACATTTCACCGCCAACCGTTGTCTTATCGAGTTAAGCCGGGATTAAGTCTATACAAGACTCGCCAACAATTCAGAAGTATAATTGTAATGGAAACTTTTAATGTCATGGACGTTCTTCTACTCTTATACCTAAAAAAACCTTACTCATTGTTTTTTTATATTATTAAGCCAAGCTCCGGGGATACCCTATGATGCAAAGCACAGCATGGCAGGAAGGAGATAGGGATTGGGGGATATGAGGAGAGTGGCGGAGGTGCCAATGTATGTCGCCCTTAAACTTCCGCGGATTGTATGCCGGAGGAAAAACAGAAGATGGTAAACTGTTCCACATTCGCACTGTTCGGGGTAAAAAAGAATCACGGAATTTTACTGTACGGCCGAAAGTAATTTGAAGGGTAAAAGGATGTGCGCGGCTTGCAGCGCGAGTATTGCGTGCAGGAATCATTCTACCAGGGATTAAACTAGATATTTCATCAGAACATTGACCATGCATGTAGCGATAAAGGATCGAAAGGTATCCAACATTCCGGTTCGAGTGAGTGGATATGACAAGTTATTGTCAAATCGCAAATGAGCTTGAAGGCTCTCTTTTGGATAATATCCAATGAAGCTGAAGCTGTGCGAAAGCACATCATTCATTTCAATTTTAAGATTTCGATGATCGCAGAGCGATTTTATTGTCAGGACCAAAAATGTAATTTAAAAAAATTAATAAAAAATGTAATTATCTAAAATGTCCCAGAAATAAAGATAACTTAATTTTTTAAGCTATTTAAATAAATCCATGGGGCGGTCATGGAAAATATTAGTTACCATATTATAATTGGTTACAACAAAAGTAGTTGTTTTAACGACGAAAAACAAATTAGACTTAGATTTAACATTTTTTAAAATATAAACAGATTACCACTGCGATTAAGCTACGGTGAATCAAACTGAGCTACCATAGACTATTCTACGGCGAGCGTATACTTAAAGAGAAATCTCTTGAACAGCTGTTTAATAGAAAGAGATTACGTATCAGAGTAGGCGTCATTTGAAAAAATAAATGAATCTAAATTTTGAAAGAAAGAATTGCATGTAGCATTTAAGAAAATTGAACATGTGTGTGACAAAGAGAAATATACTTGGTTTTTTCAAAAAGGGAAAGGTTTACATTTTTTTAATAATTAAGCACGTTGTTTTTTACTGTTCAAGAGATTTCTTTTGGTAGTACCCAGCAAATATGGCGAAACGCAGGAGTTTCACTTTCTTATTACCTGCAATGTAAAAAGGCACAAATTGTGGATACAAAGTTTAGGGCAAAAATCCCTAGAAATGTAGGGAATATGCCATAAAATGTAGGGAATATTTATTTGGATTTTTTCCCTAAAATTTGTGGCAACAATTTGTGCCTTTTTACAGTGTGGACAATAAAATATCTCATGGATGATAATCATTTTCATATTGCATTCTTAACTTCCAACGGGTGAAGCTCTTACCCCGAGGGCAAAACATCTTGAAGAAATGAATGCTTATCTTCTACGTCCCTTCCGGAAGAGTTATTTTCATATCGTTTCTTCAATATGATTCGCTTTCTTATCGTCAAAGCAAATCGTTCAAAAATCGTCCAAATAAATCCTTTGGAATTTATAGTTAGTAAGGGAATAAAGAAGACATTTCTTTAAAGTAGGTATATATATATTTTTTTAAAATGAATTGGTGGAATTAAAATGACTAGTAAACTCACAAATAAATCACTGTCATGGACTCTAACGAGGTCTTGCCTCCACATTTAAAATCAGAAAACGAAAATGTTTGTAATTTCATCTTCTTTTCGTCTACGCAAGACAAGGAAGAAATCATTTCACCGTTTAATTTCTCGTGGAAGATACTTTTTCAATATCATCCAATTATCGCCCTGAATATTTTTCATCCAAATGTTTGCTGGGTATCAAAAATTCATATTTCCGGTTGTACTAAGCTGATTTTAAATGTTCCTAAAGTGTTTTTCGAAGGATAAATTTCAGGCTTTTTTAGGTAAAATACCCTGAATCCAGTTTTTAGCATTTTCAGCCAAATCGGTGATATTGCTTAAGAAAGTTTTTCGCTCAAGGAATTTTTTATTTTATTATTACAAACTGCAGATCTTAAAATTTACGAAATGAAAAATTTTGCATGCAGGTTAATAATATATGAGCAGCTACAGTAGTAATCGTCGATCTCCTTTGCCCATACACAGAATGTGAATACAAAATTTGTGCCACATGAAATAGCTAATCGCGCAGGACAGTTTTTATACATACAATTAACCCATTAAAGCGTGCCCATAGATCACGTCGTAGGATTGTCTTGAAATTTTATCGGAATGCTTATATAGGCGATAGAAGTTGGCCATAAAATTTTCAGATTCTTACCTGCAGGCATACCCGAGATATGAAATGGCTATTTAAATACCCAACAAGCTTTAACGGATTCCTAGCTTACTTGCATTTTTGAATAAAGAAAAGTCTGCTTAGAATAGTAATAAAGGAATATTATTCGCGGAAATGTTTGTCAATTTGCGCTAGTATGTAGGCTTGCATTAGCTGGCAGTAACATTTCAGATTTTTCTCATTCCTATTTCGAAAACGGTTAGCACGCGTAGTCAGGTTGTAATTTTGAAAGTTAACTTTATATATTGTGTAGTACACAATCATTCGTGCCCATGTAAGCTTAGTGCTCCATATTAAAAACTCATAATTGTGTTGTTTTTCGAAATATTTATTTAGTTTTAATTGGAGCCAGAAGCGGATAGTTTGAGTCAAGAGGAAGGCAATTGTCGCCATGCGCACAAAATAAATGTGATCATTGCTCCACTAGATACGGTTGAAGTGACACTGAAGAATTGGATGATAATCTGCAACTGATCACAGATGAAAATGAGCTGCCTTGTTAGATTCCATTTTGAGATCTTTCCAACGACGATAATGTACACTGTCGAATGTTGTGATGATATCACAATGGAAGTTGACGAAGAAGATATTAGAGATGAGCCACATCCTTGAAAATCACGTGGTAACTGTGCAATGTTTGATAAGCGCGTAACATCAAACTAGACTCTTCGTAAAAATTATGAGATTGAGGATCTGTTTCTTGGTATGCTGTATATCACTGGCTACTGTACTTTGTAAATATTCGCTCATATTGGTCCGGGGTTGCTGGGATGCTAATTAATCAAGGATTCTGTGGGTAGAGACAGATTCAAGCGAATCAAACAGATTTTGTGCATGGTTGTGACAGCAACAAGTTGAATAATGAAAACAAACTTTCAAATTTGTCTACACTGATTGAGCTAATGTGCCCACTAATTTATGCAATTCGGCGTATTATCACACAATTTGTGAATCTCGAGCAAACGATTGCATATTACGTACGGCGTTCCTGCAAAATATTTCTTAAAAGCAAGTCAATTAAATTTGGTTGTAAGTATATTGATGCATGGCATTACCCAATGAACTCTACTACTGCTACCTGTTTATCCTATAGGTATGTTGGTGCATCAAGAAATACGGATACAAGTTATGGTCTTGGCGAAAATGCTGTATTGCAATAGTTGTCTCATCTGGAGACTCGTGAAACTCGTGGAAATCACAATGTTACTTTCGACAACTTCTTTACCAGCCCTAAGCTGATGTGTCAATTTGATAGAAATAATAACTTGCTCTGGAATGACAACTCTGTAATAATTATATCTTTCAATTGTTTTACGCCATTGATTGTTAACTGTTCCATTTTATGCTGAAATGTCTAATTTTTTAAGACTTACGCTAATGTGATGTGCCAAGCGTTATGATAAGTATATCCGCAAAATGGGATCAAACGAACAGCCGTTGCTCATTCATGAATACAGTCAATGAATAGGTTGGCGTTGACCTTATGATAATGCCATGAGCAACTACCGCATTAGAGTACGGAGAAGGAAGTGATATTGGCCATTGCTCACGAATGCACTTATGCAGCCATAGTAGGCACATGGAAATTACAAGTGTTGTATGCGAAGTATGAACGTTCAACACCTATGAGACTATTTGATTTTCGTGTGAATATTGTGGAAGTTCTGGTAACACCGCGGGAGGTTCGTACTCCAAGTGTTAGTAATACATTCGAAATGATCAGGGCTACGGATCGTATTGATCATATTGTGGATAAAATGACAAAACATACTTATTGTGGCTAATGCGACACTAAAACTGAGTTTGGTTGTACTAAATGCAAGGCGCAAGGCTAACTAGCAACCAAAGAATTTCCAGATTTTCATATTATTAGAATTTTCACAGGAAGTTTTATGCCAATTTCTTATTTGTGGAAAATTCACGACATTGGACTTCGGAAAATGGTAAGTAAATATAAAAATTTCGATTTATTCGTAACAATTATTAATAGTTCTATCTTTCTCCTCTCTAATAGAAATAGAATGAATGCGATAACTCTTAACCGTCGCCAGACATATTTTCTTAAACACATTAGTATTTTTGGGTTAGGTTAGTGGATATAACAAAAGTCTTGTTTGTCACCGATAGAATGTTTTGACAGCTCGAACTGGATTTCTCGCTATTCTCTTCAGTATACATCGCTTACTGTATAATTCCGAGCAAATACAGCATACCTTTTTTTATAAGTCGCTCCGAGGTACCTATTTAGGTTTATTTAAAAAATTATATTTTTTCTTTACTTCTATAAAAGTTTGCCTTATCCATACTATTCTGCAAAATCTCGTTTTTATAGTCTAGATGATGAAATCATAGGATATACTAAGTTTGTGATTCCGTTTGGAACGTACGGAAATAATGCTGGTTGAGTTAAATGGGTTGGACACCCACTTATATTAGCTGTGTTATTTTATGTCCGCAGAACAGAGCAGAACAAAAGATACACAAAAGAACGCCTCATACATTTTCATAGAAGATGTATAAATGAAGCGAACAGTACAAATAGTTCGCTTTAATTGACAGAACAATTTGTTCTCTCCAGTATATGGGAGTTCTAGAGCAAGGTACACAAAAGAATACAGTTAATGTTAAAAGTTATTTTGATTTTTGCTGTCCGTCTGTCTGTCCATCTGCACGATAACCCGAGAACGCATTCGAATAAAGTGCTGAAATCTTACACTCGGGCTTTTAAGAGGAGTCAGTACTCCGTAAAAGTTTCAATTTAGATACCAGCAAGCTTGTAGGCAATAAAATTTTCTATACGTAGGTTTGTGCCTTGAAAGTGAGAAAATTCATATAAAATTAGCCTAGACCACAACCCACATTAGAGACATCTTTTAAACGAAAACAATGTTTCGGTTTATTTTTTTACGAAGCAAGAATTGGCCACTCTTTTGAATATGTAACATTAAAAAAAAACTCAAATAATATCATTGCTCATTCAAATTTATTATTGCAAAAAACTACAAGACATCTAGTTACAAAAACTTAAATAAACACAACATAAAATCCGTATAACAAAATACATACATACCCATACAGCACAAATGTGTCCGTGGTATGTTACTGGAAAATTCTGTTAAGATATATACAATGTCCATGGGAAATCCCGTCATGTCCCAGTTAACAACTTAGGACATCCCTGGGAGTGACGAATGTCCGGGGTTGGGATGTCCCTGGTAGATCACATGCCCTTCCCACAGGATTTTCTTTGTTGTACTTAGGAACAGTTTAACACATTCAATAATGTAAAATTCGAGCTGCAAGCTTATCTAGGATATCCTACGGATCTCCTAGTTTTTGGTAGGATGCACGAGGGAATATTTGAGGATATTATTTAAGATTTTTTGAGGATTGTAGAACTTTTTATGGATACATATTTTTACAAAAAATAAACATAAGTACTGGTATATGCCAGAGGTATATGCATTTACACAAAACATAAATCCAAAAGTGTTACACAGGTAAATTGAATTCTTATGACAAAATTAGTAAAAAATCAAGTTCTGAAATTAAACTAAAAAACTTTACCAAAACAAGAAGAAATTACTGAAGCGAATAGATTTCTAGTATAGCTTCACGCATCGCAGTTATCATATGGCTTCTTTCAATACATATTTTTTGTTATATTTTTGTACTCACCAGAGACCCACGCGAACCACGAGAAACAGAGAACATAATGAAATGAATTCTGGACGGGGAAAAACGACTTTCCCATGTTTGTCCCAAAATTGTCCTGTACATCCGGTATGTATTTGTCTGTAAAATCCTGAGAATGTTCCCATAGAGAGTTTCAGTTGTGGGATATCCCATGGAATAACTTATGGGAAAATTTTAATAACCTTAAGAAATAAGGTCCTAAGTACATACTGAATACTTCCTGTTTATTCCGGGAAAGCTATAGGATCTGTGGGATAAGATTGGGATGTCCCTGGGTAATTTTGTGTTGTATGGGTAGTTACTTATTTCATTTGAAAAGATTCAGGGAATAAAAGTTTTGAAATAATAAAAAAAAAAAACGGCATGGCAAATGGAAATGGGAGCAGTGATGGGATTTTGCTAATATAGTAGCAAAATTGCTACCTTTTAAGCATGTTTGCTACCTTGCTACTTTAAATCCAAATTTGCTACTTTCTTTTTCCCATTAATCGTAACAAAAAAAAATATTTTTTAAAAAAATTTACTGTGAATCTTGATGTTTCGATTGGATTTTTTATTCAATTAAAGAAAGCTGCTAATACGAGGAAAGGAAAGGAATTGTGGAAAAAGAACGCGCGGATTCTAATTACGTACGTTGAATGCGTTTGCATCTTGTTTGCGTGAACGGCGCCGAAGCCGATGCCTTTGCATTAATGTTGCTGAGCTGGATAAGACAAAAGTGTCATTCAGTACGTTTACATGAATTGTTGAGTACTTGACTTGAAATCCACTTCAAACTAAAGTACGGTTTTTTATTGAATTAATTCCAATTATTTGAATAGAAATTTTCTGGAAATTTACTTGAAATGACATTTTACTTTTGACAACTCTGCATTAGGTTCAATACATAGGTGCGGATTTGTACACAAATATCTTGCGAAAAGTGCTAAAAATCCTTAGAATATAAAGACAACAGGAAGTGTTGATACCTGTAAAATTCGTGTGCATGAGCGTGGATTTTTTCAGCGTATCGTGAAGTAGGTCAAAATTATATTGAAGAAAGAGATAAATGTATTTTCAGCTGTCAAACGAAGTTGCCAAATTAGCAACAATTTGAATCTGGTGAAAACATACGTGGGAAATCATTTTTTAGGCAAGTATAGTTATAAAATATTTTTTTGTGTATTTGACACACATTTTTATATTAAATTAAATTGAAATTAATAACAAAAACGATGAAATATTTGTTTATTGAAGATTTGTTTATGTTTGCGACAGCTGATAAACTCTCTGGGTACCTGGCGTAGTGGCAGCGACTAAGAGCATTTTCAGTGGGAGCAACTGCAGTATTTTCAGCCATATATCTTGTTGCCCCGGTCTTTATATTGATTCTACTACACGGCTGAACTGAGCTTTCACTACAGCGGTAACAGAAACTAACACAACCAGAATTTGACTACGCCAAATGTTCCTTATCACAATTCCTGTACTCTCTATATTCAAAGTAAAAATCACCACCTGAATTATCAACAATAATCTTCTTCTTGTTCCGCTTTGTCGTTTTCATAATTCGCACAAATGAAAAACGTTCAAGTACTGAAGTTGCGTTTACATGAATTTTTTCATGTAAATCGAACAAAATTTTGTTATGTACTTGACTCAAGTATACTTGAAGTCAATACGCGTTTACATGATATTTTGAATACTTGATCTCTACTTGAAGTATACTTCAAGTATTCATGTAAACGTACTGAGTGACAGCAAGTTGGCATGTCGCTGGCGTGTTTTTTTCAGCCATTAAGGAATTGTGTTTTGTGTTGTGGTGATTATTATGAATATTCCACTTCAAATGGATTTGCACTTTGCAGCACGTTTTGCTTTGTTTGATCATTCTGTCAATGTCATTGCTTGCTGAGCTGATGCTGATTGCTGTGTTTGATAATGGCTATATAAATTAATTACGCATTTATGTTGTAAATTTGTGATCATTTTTGATTTCTGGTGATTACTGCTGTTTGTTGTTGAGATAAGCAAGCAAGAAATTCTGTCAAAAATTTTATTGGCCTTTGTACTGACAACACATCAATGAGTGGTGAGTTACGGGAGTTAGAGTGAGTTTGCAAAATTTCAAGATAGTTTTAATTTAAATTTAAATAAGATTCTAAAATCAAGCGGTACACGTTGGTTCGAGCTAGAGCAAGTCATTATAAGAATCTTGGCGCAGTGATCAGCTTTACTTCATTACTTCAATCTCTTTACTTTTGAAATTCATAAATTCATAAATTCATAAATTATTTATTGAGTGTTTCAACTGCACAAAGATTACAATATCTTGTTGACGTACAGAAAATGTATATAGGTAAACCAATAAGAAAATTCAAATAAAAAAAAAAAAAAAAAAAATAGTGCAGATATGTAAGTAAGTACTACTAATTAGGAGAGTAGAGAAAGAAACTTAACAGATAGACAAATAAAGATTAAATACTTCTGTGAATGTACTTTTAACCCAAATTTTGAGAATTTAATAAATTAAGAAAAGCCCTGCTGGAGCTTGTGTTTTGATATCCAGTTGGTAGCGAATTCCACTTGCGGGGAATTTGGACAAAGTAAGAACGTTCACCATATTGTGACCTGCAACGAGGAAGAAGCAAGTTTACGTTTCTATGCGAGCGTAAAAATTGCAGTTTGGTATAAAGATATTCAGGGCATTTGTTGTAGATTAACTTATGAAGAAAAAATAGGTCACGATGAGTAAGATGAGTATCTAAGGAGTGTCCCAGAATTGAGTTTCGATACATAGACACATGTGCATTACGGGGCAGTTGGTATATAAAACGAACAGAATCATTAAAAGCGACACTGAGTTTTCGACTGCAACTTGAATCCATCTTCGAGAAAAGTATAGTTCCATAGGTGAAGAATGGTATGATAAGCGTTCGCACCAATTTAATGCGCATCTCAACCGATAACAGATATGCACTGCTCCGTAGTTGTCCAAGGCAGCCGTATACTTTGCCTATTATATTAGTTATATGACTGCAGCAGGTAAACTTGGAGTTCATTACAACGCCTAGGTTTTTCACGGAGCTGAGATAGGGTAAAGTAGCATTGTTAAGTGAGACAGCAGGCAATTCAGTTGAGTCAATACTTGTTCTATAAATGTGCATACAGATTGACTTCTTAGGATTAAGTAGGAGCTTATTTTCAAGAGACCACTCATGTATTCGTTGTAGATCTTCATTGATCCGAGATATACAATCTTCTTGTAATCCTATAGGTCTACTTAGGTAAATCTGTACATCGTCTGCGTAGAGATGAATGGAGGAGTTCATAACAATAGAGAGAAGATCATTGATGTACAGACTGAACAGAAAAGGTCCGAGAATTGAGCCTTGGGGTACCCCACAACTTATGTCTAGGAATGTGGATAACAAGTCTTGAGCCCTAACTGCCTGCTGTCTCTCAGAGAGAAAACTTTTGAAAAGATTAATAGCTGTAGAGGAAAAATTGAAATATGTTTGGAGCTTTACTAATAGGCGGCTATGGTTGACTGAATCAAAGGCTTTGCTGAAATCAAGCAAAACCATGACAGACAACTCATCAGAGTCCAGAGACTCGTTGATATCTGAGCAAACCTTTAACAGAGCGGTCTCACAGCTGTGCCGTCTCCGAAAACCCGACTGCCATGGAGATAAGAGATTGTTTTGTTCGACAAATCTGTTTGCTTGGTTATATATAACCCTCTCAAAGACTTTACTAAAAAAGCACAGAAGACTGATTGGTCGGTAGTCGTTAACACCGTTAGGATTACGTTGTTTAGGAATGGGGACAATGAGGGCTTTCTCCCATGAAGTGGGAAACTGGGAAACCATAATACAATAATTAAATATATGAGCAAGAATATGAGCTATGAAGGGTGCAATTATTTTGATAAACCTAGGGGGCAATATATCGTGACCAGCAGCTGTGGATTTGACCTTGTATAATGCCGCTAAAACCTCAGAACTATCAACGTGACGAAATGCGAAACCCTCATACTGAAGACTGTTAGGTGTAATTTCAGTTGGCCCACTCGGAAAACACCCGATTGTATTAGTTGAAAGGAAATATTGGTTTAAACTTTCAGGATCGATATTACATTTATTTGAGGCCTTGCCAGCTACACCTATTTGCCGGATGTTGTACCACTATTTGCTGGATGTTGTTGAAAGTCCTAATAATTTTGATGCAAATTCAATTCTTGATTGTCTGAATAGTTCGGAGATAAAATTGTTCTTGTTATTTTTGTGCTATATTTTAGGTGAGATTAATAATCTCAATAAAACCTTCCACTTCTGAAAAAAATTTAATACACATACTAAGACTTTTAATTGAAAATAACTTCAAAAATATTTTAACAAATTGTATAAAGCTAGAACACATTCAGTTGACTGCAAATTTAATGACGATTCATTTCATCTTGAAAAATCAAGAATGTTTTAGGAATTAAATTTGCGCAGTTTCAATTTTCAAATGCTTGTGAAAATTTTAGTAATATCCAAGATAAACTATTGTCATTTTACATATAATTGTGCCAACAAATTAAAAAATATTTCGATCTTAATGATCACAAATTGAGACTATTAGAATATTTGAATCCAAGGAAGATTAGAACAGGAGAAATAACTTCAATACTTCCTTTAGTTGAAACCTTTCCTGTGGAGGCTCTTCATAATCTTTGAGAAGTTAGACAAACTTGTTGATTGTAATAATATTGCTAAAACTTCGCTAAATTTATCAAAACAGAAAAGTATTTTTGAGCAACCAATTTTCGAGAATCTTTACAACTACATAATTAATTTATTTGTTCTTCCCCACAGTAAGGCTGCTGCTGAACGATCATTTTCAGATTTTAATAACTTAAAAATTAAAAAAACGTAATAGGTTGAATATTGAAACAGTTTCGCCTGAATTTCTATGTAGGGAACTGATAGAAGATGAAAAGATTTTTACACCGTCAAATGAACTAATTAAATATTGCAGTCTGTATAAATTTTTCGATGTAGTTTTTATAAAGAAATAAGAAAAAGTTCTTACAATTAATAGTATAAACACAATTATAATAAAATAAAACATAACATTCTATAATTACATATACATTTTGTTTTATCCGTGCTCTGTAGTCTGTTTGCTACGTTTTTGGTGATTTTGCTACCATTTATTCCCATCACTGAATGAGAGCCGCAGTTATCCACATGCGGCTTTGAGAGCCACATCATTTGCCCACCGTAGATCTAGGGTATCATAAGAATTTATCTAGGTTCTAACTTTTTTACTTGTTTTTTTCATAGATTAAGTACCTACAGTTTTTTAATTTTGCTATGTTTCTAAAAAAAAAAAAACAAAAATATTTAATTAATAATTCGTAGGCTTCAAATTGTTTTTTTAATTTGTCATTTTCTCGTGTCTTAAATCACTTTAAATAATTACGATAATACGATTAATATCATCCTTGGATAATGTCTTTAGCTAATGATGCTTAAAATTTTACCTATTTTCCCACACATCTTTTAAGAGTGTAAACATGATATTTTTGTTGTTTGATAAATTGTTGCAATTAATATCACTATATAGATATAAAAAAAATTGCAAAAAAATTTCTCCAAAATATTTTATAAAACATTAAGTATTAGTACCTACGTCTCCCATTACAATTTCCAACAAAGGTCAAGGAATCTAATATTTCATCCAACAATTTCTCAAGGATGGGAACCTGTTGATCAACTCCAAATTTCACTTGATCCGACATTATTTTTAATTTGAGCAATCACGTGCTATTGGTCTCAAGTCAGTGTTAATGCTAACGACCCTAAGGGCATTCGATTTCGGACCACTTATATAATACTTTTCATTACAAGACTTAACTTGAAGCCATGATACTGCATTCATGCTGCATAATCGTATACTCGTGCCGCATTACTATAAAACAACTTGAAAGTCTAGACAGAGAGAAACCATAAACCAAGAGTGCATAATAGTATGTTATACAGATGCTGTATTGCAGTACCTATAGTGTGTATTCTATTAGAGTAAAAACGTAAGATAGTTATCTTAAATTTATAAATACAAAGTGGAAGAGATTGAATTTCTTGGGGAAATATATTTCTCTTTGCTTTTTGGCATTCTTCTCTTGAAGCAGCTTAGCTTTTATAATGACGTCAAGCTTAACGAATGTTTACAAATCAACCACTTTCATCTGACCAGGTTGCATCAAGCAATAATTTCAGTCTCTTCATTTTACCTTTGCTTTGTTTTTTGTGGGTTTTTTTTTTTGCCGTACAAAACCTGTACAAGAAAACTTTCAAGTGGGGAGATCTTTTCAAAATCTAAGTAAACAGAGAAATAATCCCCAGTTGTTGATCGGACTTCGTCGTGAACTGTGAATTGATTTAAAAACTTCAGTAACACTTATAAAAACGTAAAAATTGTGAATTTTTATTTTCGTACTGTATTTACCTACTATTATTATTTTTGGAAGAATAAATTTTGCGATATTATTCAAAACGAATTATTTAAAACACTTTGTAAAAGAAAAAAAGAAAAAAAGAAAAAAAAAAGAAACGTTTAGTGAATATATATGTGCTGCAGTTATAATTGCGGTCAAGTGAATTTAATTTTTGAAAGTATTTTGTTAATCACTGAGTGCTAAAACTACTTGAAATTTTTCTACTACTTACATATAATTTACTTACTTTGACGAGATATTGAAGGTATGTAAATGTTCGATAAAATAATAAAAAAAAGAAGTCAAATACTTAATATGTGTATGAGTGCTATTAAAAATTAATTACTAAGTAAAACATAATGTCTGAAATTATGAAAGAATTAAGTAGGATATTATTAAAGACAAAAAGTTTATCAACATTTATTTTTCCAGTTTCTTTTACTTCGGATATTTTTAGTCGTGAGAAACTGCTTAATACGAATATTATACCTAATTCATTGATTTTATGTTAATTTAATTTAGGCCTAATCATAAAGCCTAGTTTTTTCTTATATAATTAATTTATATTGGTTGAATTCATATCGATTCTAATTTTGATGTGCTTTATGTTTTCATTATGAGAAAATAGTTTTTGTTTCATTTGTCAACGACAACAGCTACATAATTATACATACATATTTAAATTCTATCCAAAAGGAAATATTTTTCAACACAGTCCGTTAACCTTTATTAGTAAGATTGGGTTGAGCTCTTCAAGTTTGTATGAAGAAAAAATCTACGATCCATGTATTCAATAAATAAATAAAAAATGAATTAAATAAAAAATAAATTAGTAGAAAGCCGCACAAGATATTTTGTGAAGACCATTACCAAAGATTCTATAATACAAAGATATTGCAGACATATTATGTAGTTTGACCTTAGTGAAAAATAATGTGGAATCTCCGAGGTTCCACCTGTGTTGAGAAATTATTAAAACATCGTAATGTATACGGCCTCCACTATTCATGAGCACCATAGCCTGGAACTGGAACTGATGTATAGAAGCCCTCAATTCTTTCATAGAAATTTACTGGAAATATTTTCTTTAGAATTTTTATGCAATATTGGAGACCGACAGCAATACCTCGCTCCAATATAAAATCAACTATATCTCGACCTGATGTAGAGAAGGTCTCAATTTTTTCCAAAAAATCTATTGGATATTTTTTCTTCAGAATTTTTATGTATTTGTGTTACAACAGGTGCTTGGGGGGGGGGGGGGGGGGGGCGGTTAATAAGTTTTATGAGCATAGATGCTAGTTAAGTGATAAGCATTCATTTCTTCTTAGAAATTTACAGAAAATGGTTCAGCAGAATTTTTTTTCATTTAGTGGCCGAATGGAGTTATTTTCTGTTACAACACTTTAATCGTGTGCTGTTGTCGGCCGCAAAAAATTCATACAAATTCTTATGAAAAAATATCCAGTAAATTCCTAAGAAGAAATTGTGAGCTGCCCTAAGAAGATTTGTTGGGTATGAAACATTGTGGAGTTTCAGATATTCAATTCTATTTTAGAAAATTGAGTTCTATAGTTCTATGCCTGCAACATCTTTGTATTATAGAATCTTTTCCATTACTATTTTTATTCTATACTTTATTATCATTTCCATTAGTTTACTATACCGCCATCATAAGAAAATGCAAGAAATGTTTTTTTTACATGTTAGTTGTTGAAAGCTTGTATCAAATGATATATGTACACTCTCTAACGGAAATGCCATAACTACCTATTATAATTTTTGTAGGCTTTGTAAGATAATTAAGCCTGAGTTGTTTGGTTTATCCTCGATATTTTAAAAATTTGTCTGTTACAAAATTTTTTCTGATTTTCCTTCATATATTTGTATATGTAACAGAAGAGAGCTTTACCATTTTCAATTTCTGAAATTTCTATTTAAAAGTGAAAAAATGCTGTTCAGTTTTCATTAATACTTACACAATCCCTACAAATATTAAGTCTAATCTTTATTTAATCCTTCAAGAACAGAGACATTTTTTTTTTATAAATGATATTTAAACGACACATATTTGAATATACATATTTGCATTATATAAAAGTGAAGCAAAAAAAATGTATAATTTAAACCCATATGAATTAATTTCTGTTAAAGCAGTTAGGAAATTTGATCATCCTGGCAGAATTTTGGACTTTATATCAACGAAATCCCATTACAAGCTATTCCTATTAATTTTTATTACCGCAATTTTACTTTGACCAAGACCGTTTCTACACAAAAAAGGTGGCATTGGACTTAGATGTTTTTTTTTCTTCTTTGGATCATAATCATCAAGCCGGTTATATTTGATCTTTGGTTAAATATTTTTTTTTGTTGACAGACATTGGATTCACTTGAAATCATGGTCAATATTGATCTCACAAATCCTTTTTTTTTACATAGTAAGAAAATTTAATTTTTTAGCAGTAGAAATGTAAAAATATTTTAGAACCCCTGAATGATAGCACATTTTCTGTATTTTTGTAATTTTCTGTGATCTGTTGAGTGAAATATTCTTACAGATTATAGTTTTAAAGTGAATCTTTGTATAAAAGAATTCTGAAAAAATTCACGTATACCTTTCTTTCTTTTCCAAAGTGTTTGAGTAAGTAATACACAACCAACTGTTTTATTAAGCTGAAAATAATGTTAATACGCTTTTGTTTTAAAAACCACTACTATAGAATGTAAATTCGTTAATACTTACCTGGTAGATTGCTAGCAGCAAGTTTGTTCGCCAGAAGGGTTTTTTGGTTTCTTCCAGTATTTATTTCAGGATGTTTACTGTTTATAAATCTTTATCAATGATATTATAAATGGCATTGAGTATTGCAGATAGAAAATTTTTTTTACTAAAAGATGTCCAGTTATTTATTTTTAAATACCTGTAATAAGCTAATGGCTGACCAACATGCTGACTTTGTGAATTCTGATTCCTTACTATTTAATTGAGTCGGTTGAAAACAGAAATGTTTTTAACACTGTTAAAGTCTATTGCCATAATTATATACAAAAAGAAAGTTGACATAATTACCTGCCCTGCTCTACTTAGTGCGAACAACAAAATATTGGAACGTGATCAAGGATCTTAGTATCACTCTTTCGGTTGAATATGATCCAGCACTGAATATCTGCTTACAAATATTATGTAATGGGAAAAAAAAACGTTAATTGACATATTTTTTTTCCAGCTATTAAAGTGCTAAGATAAATATCAATTTTCCTGATACATATTTAATTTGTTAACAGAACTTTCAGTCTGTATGCATGCAAAATGCTATTAATTTACCTTTTCTTACTAACTGCCAAATGTTAAGTAGACGAATGATCAATTTATCAATTTTCTGTTTGTGAAAATGAAACTTTATTTTACAATTCGATTTGAAATTTTGAATTAAAAGTCTCCTGAATTTCGAGGAAAAAAGAGTGGAAAGTTTTTTATCTAGCGTCAAAACTCTTTGAATTCAATCAATTGTGTTTTTGTTTTTTTTTTACAAAATAAATATTCTTCTCAATTTTAATTAGGTTTAATGCAAAATTATAATTGGATTGAGAAATATTGCACGTAAGTAAATATTTACAAAATTTTGTTTTGCTAATAAAAGTGTTTCGTAATATTCAAATGTTATTTCGGTTTAGAATTTTAATTTGCTCAAATTAATATCATTTCTTAATTCTCGTGCTTTCCTGAAGTGCTATTTTAAAATTTCAAAACAAGGTTGTTGTTTTCCACAAAACTAGTAAATTAAATAATAATTTAACAAATTAAGATTTGATGAGAAATACTAGTTAGTTGTGCAAGAAAAATAAATAATTCTCTTCAGACCGCAATAATTATCTATTGCATGTAGGTAAAAGGCATGTAGATAGAAATTATTAAGATTTTTCTCATGGTGGTTTTCAATATTTAAATGCACATAAGTGATGTAAAATTTGGTTTCATCCAAACATTTTGAAATATTTTTAAGTTGATAATAATTGCAATCGTAAAATTGATCAATGTAAGTATTTTATTAGTCTTTACGTTCGTTTTTAATAATTTACAAATGATCAAACCAACAGCTTCTATTAGCGCAGAAATACAATTAACATACCAATTAAAAAAAAAAATAAATCTTGGACGCCTTTTTACTTCGCTTCCTTGAAAGGATTAACGTCAATGCAAGAATGCAACTGTTCTGTAAATGCTGTTTTTGGATTATTATCGCTTTTTTTTTAAAAAACCAAACCTACCATGCCATGTAGATTTAACATTTTATAAGGATTGCATTGATAAGAAATATTTTTCACTGGTAAATAATTACGTAAGGCATAACTTTTGGATTATATTGCGTGTACTTTATTGCCATTAAGTAATTCAATATGTATAGCTTTAAAAAAATATGTCAGTTTGATAATATGATTCCAGACAGTCTGTCAATGTATTCTAGCTAACCTCATGTGGTAAAACTAAAGCGTTACTATACCCCACTGCACAAATGTATCCGTGGTATGTTACTGTTAGGAATTATAAATTGTCCATGGGAAATCCCGTCCGGTCCCAGTTAACAATTTAGGATATCCCTGGGAGTAACGAATGCTCGGGGTTGGAATGTCCCTGGTAGATCCCATGCCATTCCTACAGGATTTTCTGAGGATGTACTTAATCACAGTTAACGCATTCAATAATGTGAAATTTCCGCTGAAAGAGTACGTAGGACATCTTATGGATCTCTTAGATTGTTAGCAGGATGTACGGGGAATATCTGAGGATATTGTTTAATAATTTTTTTTTTATGGGTATGCCTTTTTACAAGAAAATAAAATAAATAATGGCTGGAAAGTATATGACAGAGGTGTGCACTTGCACAAAACATAAATCCAATATTTTTGAAAGCAAATTGAATTCCTATGTCAAAATTTTGCCAAAACAAAAAGGAATTGCAGAAGCGAATAGAATTCTAATAAAGTTTCACGCATGTAGCTGGCTCAAATAATGCAGTTCTCATATGGCTTATTTCCATACATATTTTGCTGTTCTGTTTTTGTTCTCCAAATGCGACACACGGAAGTATACCAGGCAAAATATCAGTGCTTTCACCAGACAGCAACGCGAACCAAGAGAATCAAAGAACCTACCGAAATAAATTCTGGGAATATCTCATTAGAAATTTCTAATAGCTCCTGTAAATAAGGTCCTAAGTACATACTGAAGACTTCCTGTTTATCCCGGGAAAGCTTTAGGATATGTGGGACAAGAATAGGATGTCCCTGTGTAATTTTGTGCTGTATGGGTATATGCTTCTTAATATTTAAGTTGTGATTTCTGAAATACTTTATTATATTTTTAACGTGTTCTTTTGAGTTAGACACAGTATCCATATCTTTGGAAAATAAATTTTGAATATGTACAGAGCCTATCAATATTTCTAATTAATTTTAATGTTGGGAGTACCAATCTAATTTTTTACATGTTGTTTGCATTGTCAGTTACAACGATTTTAACTTGTTATTGCAGATTTTGTTTAGATTTGATATTTTCAAGACACAAATCTTGAATGTTGCTGCTATTTATCTGAATACGCTTTCTTTTTAGAGACATTAAGGTACTTGCACAACGAGGCGAGGCGAGTCAAAGCTGTATCAAAAGTTAAGAAATAAAATGATTGCCTGCTATACTAAGGGAGTGTTTATAACAATGCAATTGTAGCGCGCGATGTATTTGCAGCTTGCCTCGTTCAACTCTTGATATAGCCTCGCCTCGCATCACCTTGCTTATCCTCGCCTTGTCTCGCCTCGTTGTGCTCGTATCCTTAGTCAAGAAAACGCATATTATTGGCTTGTTTTGAACGTTACTCCAAACAAATTATAGTCATACAGCTTTTTATATTTTAGATCTCGTTTAATGATTAAGTATTCTGAATTAAGAGCTTCATTCAAAAGTTCATTAGAAATTTGTTGACGATTGTATGGTTTGTATCCTGGCCGCCCATATGCCATATTCCATATGCCCTAAATGCCAAAATGATGACCTATTTGAACTAGATAAACTAGTTGCAAATTGAGTGTCCAGTTTCTGATAAACCGTTATTCGAAAAAGGTTCAGCAGTTGTTCGTGATTTGTATTGATTTATCAATAGCAATAAGAAACTTTATATTTAAATACGGATGTTTCTTTTAACAAAATATTATAGTACACTGTAAAAAGAAGTAGTATTATTCCCTAAATTTAAGACAGGGTTTTCCCTAAAAATGAAAATATTTTAGTCTGATATATAGGGAAAATCAGTTAAATTTCCCTAAATCAATGGAACATTCAATGAATTTAGGTATTTGGCACCAGAAAGCATATAAAGTACGGAAAATTCCCAAAATGTTAAGCTCTCTTGGATATAAGGAAGGGAACAATCAATAAATTAGGTATGATGCTATATTTTTTATGGAAATATATTTTCGTTTATATAATTTACACATTGCTTTTGAAAAGAAGTCATATATTGTTTGAGTATGGTGAGCGCGCCAACATAACTTCCGTACTACTTAGTAGTATGGGTCATAAGAAACGAGCTATTCAGCTTATTCTTACGTTTTTAAAGGGGATATGGTGTTTTATCATCTATGGTGGAGTGTGGTGCTATCACCTATTCTCTACATTTAAGAAAAAAAAAAAGAAAGTTCCCTACATTTTAGGGAAAAGACCTACCTGCATTTTAGGGATAAAAACCTAATCTACGTTTCCTTTATAGTTCATAAAACAATCCCACACTTTTTTAGGAAGAGCAGTATTTTTTTGGATGAAATTTTATTGAAATCGGCAGGCTTTAGGAAATATGAGCCAAAGGTCTGAAATCTGTAATGATTTTGAGTTGATTCCTAGACAGCCTTAAAAGATCCTGGTTCTTCTTTAGTGAAGGCTCTTTAATGAATCTTTTAGCTTGACTGGAACCTATCACTGCTTAAGAACATCTCTAGTCCATTTGGTTCTGAAACCAGTTATATATGGTAAGCTTCACGGTATTGTAATAGTTACTAGAAAATGGTTCCGGTCCTATGAGGGGAATTGATACTCCTTTCTTGGCTAGTTAATCTGCATTATTATTTCTATCAATTCTCGATTATCCCGGCAGCCATTGAAGTTTTTGGTGGTTCTTTGTGTCAAAGATTGTTAATGCTTGAATGAATTCCCACATAAACTTCGTTTTTACCTCAGGTGATGAGATGGCTTTCAATGCATAAATATTTTTTTATTAGTGTAGGATGGGCTGAGGTTTTTGTGTGCACATCTAGTGATGGCATAAACCTCTGTCTGGAACATCGAGCCACACTTTCCTAGGCTTTGATAAATATAAATTCTTGTATTTACGACATTTAGTCCTGTATCTATTCTTTTCTCGATTTTGGAACCGTCGATGTACCAGACTATTTCTTCATTTACTAGATTTATATCTATTTCCTCCTTGTTTGGTATCTTCATCTTGAAAGGTAGACTGAGTTAGTGTTTAACAACCATTCTATATGATATCATGTCCAGTATTGTATTTGCTTCTATACCTTTGGATTTAGTGCGTAGACTTTTTGAGTCCCACTCACTATATCCACTTTGTCGCGGCTTTGTACGCCATTAACCTAACCTCTTTTTCAACAACATTGCTGAGTGCCGGTAGATTCAATAATGTTTCCAGAGTGCTGGCAGATGCTGTGCGCCAGTTACACTTAGAGAGGCTATCCTTTGTAGCTTGCTTAGCTTCCTGATAGTTTTCTTTTGGGTATATTTGTTCCATGTTGTGCCAGAAAGTTTTCTGCAGTTCTACAAGGTTAGTGTATTTTTCTGGACTTGATATGTTTACTTCAAATGAGTTTGCCGTCGAGAGTTATCCCGAGATATTTAGTTTCTTTGGACATTGGGACCTCCTTAGCAATGAAGGAAGGGCTATTTATTTTCCTCATTTCCCTTCTTCTGGCAGAAGGTACAATTGATGTTTTGCCTGTTATATTTGTGTAGTAGAACACACCAGTCTTGAAGAAAACTTAGGGCTTCTTGAAGGTTTCTAGAAAGCGAACGCTCATATTTATCTTTGATAATAATTACAAGCTCATCAGCATAACCTTGTGACTCAATACCTTGGTTGCTTAGTTGAACTAAAAGTTCGTCAACTACCATGGACAACAAAACTGGAGACAGACTCCTTGGGAACGTTCTCTGGTTGTGTGAACCTTCAGTGTCTGACGCAAATAGTTAGCTGTGTTTTAATTATCCTGTTGGAGAGCATTGCCTGAATCAGTCTGTTATGGGCTGGATCCTCTTCATGTCTAATCAGTGCAGACACTGCTAGCTAAACAGAGGTGCTATCAAATGCTTCTTAATGGCCAGAATGGAACATATGTCGATTTCTGTGTTGTCGTGCATTTTTGTTTACCGTTAATTAGGTTTATTAAAGCTAGCTCTATTGATTTACGTTTTTGGTATGCAAATTGATTCGGACTTAGCGGATTATCCTTGAGCGCTCCATCTCTAATATGTCCTTCTACTATTTTCTCCATTGCTTTGAGAAAAAATTAAGTCAGGCTTATAGGACGATACGACCTGGGGGCCTATTCTTGAATTACGAATGGTTTTTACGAATTCTTTATATAACGAATGGTTGATAACGAATCAGATACCCCGTTCGTATTCTTGAACCTCATCGTTATAATGTCGAAGTGGTGAGAAAGTTGTTCAACATAATAAGTGTGGTAGTATTAAATTTGTCAATTGACAAATTGAATATTGTCAACTGTTTCATGTTTTAAAATATAATATAAAATAAGAATAGCTAGTTTCAGTGAATTGTCATTATTGTTTGCGTCTGAAATTGTTGAAGAATCTATGGAAAATGAATTATATCAATCGTTAACAAGTTCCTGCACCCTTAATTCATCGCTGGATAGGAAAATTTTTGCAGGAGGAGCTCCGCCAGTGCCATGCAAATATTTTTTTGCCACCGCAGATTTTCCTTTCACCATATATTTTAAATCCTGATAACTCTGGAAATTTTCTATTAGCTCTGTTTTGAATATAATATCATAAAAAAAATTAATATGAATTTATGTACATTCCTTTCTCCAACTTTTCCAGTCCTTTTGCGCTCCAGGTATGGAATTTAATACTGATGCTAGCTTTTGCCACAATTCCTTGGCATCTTTTGAACTGAAAGAATTATCATTTCAGTTTCGGGTTTGCCTCTAAAAACTCAATTATTTTAGTTTTTTGAGCATATGACATTTTCGCACATCTTTTATCTCTCATTATGATCCGTAAAATAGCAGCTGATTCACTCTTCGTTTGGCATAACGAATGGTTGAACCCGCTCGTTAAATAACGAAGGGTTTGCGTTCGGTATATAACGAATACAGATTTCAGGAACACCACTTGTGTCGATTCCGAATAGTTTTGACAGTATAACGAATACGGAATGTACCTTCGTTATTCAAGAATAGGCCCTCTGGACTAGGAATCTGATTTCCTCATGGTTTAGATAATATTTCACCTTTACTATGCTTCTATCATAATAGCTAGCATACTTCATAGCTTCGTTCTTAAATGAAAGGGATTAATATAGAATTTGAAAGTGAACAATCTTGAAATATTTGCTGCGCTGCTAACTTGATGTTGCGAAATCAAATCATGCATGCTGTAAACCTCTTTACAGTTTACATTTTATTCAATTGATGTTGGTTTGGTAGTTCATAGGTTATTTGTGTGCATTGTGAATAAAAATTGTTTCACATCAACATTAAAAAATTATGTTTTATTTATGGTTTAAATTTCGTTTTATGATGGTTGAAACAATAATTCAAATAAAAATTCAGAAACTTGATTTTTTATTCTTTTTTGTTTTCGTTTTATTTCTAACACCTACTAGAATCGTGAAAACCCATATAAGTTGTAGTTATCTAGTGAAACTTTTGTCGTCTCTCGTGGTCGTGGGTCAATTACAAGATCTCTAGTTTTAAGCTAATCTCATATAATATATATTAAAATATGCTTTCCGAGATCATAATCAGAATCGAATCCCATTTTCTGTCCCAGGAGTTAAGAGATTACCTACCTAAAAAGTATTTTATTCTTCTCAATTTCAAGGGTACATTAAAAACAACGTAATTTCTGTAAGCATTTTAGAGGCGGCATAATACAATATCTTAGATTTACTATTTGTATGACCTTGCTGTTAATATTTGATGAATGTATGCAATTATTTGGCTTTAAGTCGGAAGAAGTATAAAATTCAAGTAAGATGACTACCGCAATTTATTAAAATTTTATTTTCGTCTGTTAATTTCAACATCTTCAAGGATGCAAAATCAGAGAAACATTATTTCGAGTTTCGTTAATATTTTGTTGAGATAGTTACTTTTGATAAAGAACTTATAAAGAAAATTTTTTTTTACTCATAATCGTTTTAAATTTTTTTGGTTAAAAATATAAATAAAAAATGATGGTCACAAAGAACTTAAAACAAAACTAAATTTGCATAGGATTTCATCAATCATATTGTAGACGTCACATTTCATGTGGTAGTTTTTTCTTGGTTTTGGTAAAAACTTTGCCAATTGTTTTTTCAGATTTGATCGAATGCATGAATATCTTTTTTTAATGCTTTCCTAAGTTCTGTATAAGTATTTGATTTATTTCTTGTAATAATAATAAGTTCTGCTTAGACTGTCAGTTTCATTATGTGAATTTGAAACTGAATTTTTTCATTACTAAAAAATTGCCTTCTGTTATGTTTGCTTTTCTAGAGTTTGAGGGCCATTATCTCGAAATGGAAAAAAAAATCCATTTTTGGAATTTAGTCGAATTTGAATTTGAATCTAGAATAGCGGCTCTTTCTAATGCTCCATGATTTTTAGCTGATTTGGCTTCATTCCAGAGTTTGGAACTTAGCAACTTTCTGCATACCAAAAATATAAATTTTCGAAAATTTTCACTACTAAATCTACGATTTTCTAAAAAATTTCACTTTTATTCACCCTTCAATATTAGTACTTTCCTTCCACAGAGTCTAGACATGTGGGTACTCTATGGAAAGCTTGCAGTCTCTACTTTAAGAATCTGGAAAAAAAATATCACATTTTCCAACTTTAGGTACATTGTTTCTTCCATCCTTGCAATTTGATTTAATTTGGCTCAAGTTATGAGAGGTATGTTGCAGGCAAGTTTTTACTGTAACTTTGGCAATACTTTAGGTAGACTAATCGTGTTGGACTTTTATAAAAGATAATAAATGAGGGATGTTTTCTATTAGAACCGGATCATCTGTTGGCATGGTTACTTTTCGAGATTTATGACATTGAAGACAAATGAATTTTCTGATGACAAAAATGTTTTGGCAACAAATCGCCAATTTTTCCATTACGTGTGAACGTTTTCAAAATCGAGTTACACCAAATGAGAGCCTGTAATGTTACGAGTAAAACACAAGAAAAAGGGTCGTCCTGTGAGCAACCTGAACAGAGTTATGGTCAAAAATATGACTTAAGGTTCAAAATTTCGAAAAAATCGAAAATCGCCTATAACTTCGGAAATAGTGCGAACTCGAAAAAATGTTATATAACATTTTCGATCGCAAATAGGCTGTACTTTCGAATCTTAAAATTTTTTACCATCTCGACCGGACGCCCTGTATTATTCTGCAAATTACCAGGGAATATCCTTAATGCATTTGTATGCCCTTAGTAGGAAGGGAAGTTGGTTGAGAGATAGTGTGAAAAGAGTAGCATTTTCAGATTTAATTAAACCTTTTTCAGTAAGAATTAAATCTTTTCTATAAGAAATAAACCTTTTCCACAAGGAACTAAACCTTCTCCATAAATAATTAAACAAAATTCGCAAAGAATTACTTAAATGCTTAAATGATTTTTTTATTTGTTGTATGCAAATAGTTTTTGGTTAGTAAAGTGGTTCACCATGCGATGCAGAACTAATTTTCATAATCATATTTATTATGAAGGAAGGCTGTGTTTAACAGATGTATCTGAGAGAATTCTCCTAATCTTTGAAAATGCTTGCTCTATAGGATTGAGCATAGGTGAATATGGTGGAAGAATTTGAAGTTGTAGGTTATTACCAGTGGCAACAATCTCTCGAACAGCATTTGTCTTATGGCGCATTATCCAAAATTAACCAAGGATCTTCTATATGCGAAATTTCACCTAAAAGCTCTTAAGAAATGAAAAAAAAAAAAAAATCAAAAAAAAAAATATTGGTTTAGTTGTTTATGAATTTAGTTTTTATGTTTGTGGATTTTGTATAAGTCTTTATTGAAAAGGTTTAATTCTTTGTGGAAAAAATTTAATTCTTTCTAAAAAAAGGTTTAATGAAATCTGAAAATGCTATATTCACAGTTAGCAAAACTCAGGCTGTTAATTAGGTCTTAATTGTACTATGTTTTGGTGTAGCTGCTCTTACCAAGGATTAAACCCACAGCTGTACCTTTACCAATCTAGCTAAGACCGATGTCAATTATTATATAATTATAAGTTCATTATTTTACCTGTGAGTGGGATGTGCCACCTAGTTTACCGGTGTAATTCTATTTCGCTGTCCAATTCATAATACAATAATCAAACTAATCTGTTCAAATAATAATGACATTATCGCTTCAATGATAGTGCAAAACTTTTGTAAAGGTACACAATTGAAATATCAATTTAAATTAGTTGAAATCTTGTATAGTATAGCCGTAACTGGTATTCTTTGTTTGTAATGCTCTCTAACCATAACTTGTCAAGTAAAAATATTTGTAGGCTTTTGAATTATATGACATCCGTCCTCTAAGTTTCTTATTCGTTTCGCATACTTTAAGAGTTCAAAAAGTCAACAGTGTCATTTCATTAAACCACTGAAATGTGTTAAAGCTAATGTTAATGTCTAACGCCATAAAGCAAAAAGTTCAAAGAAATAAGTAGGTACTTGCGAAAAAAATAATGTGAAGAAATTTCAATCAAGAGTTTTCTTGTTACCTTGCGTGAAGCGTGATGGGAATGACATATATGAAACAAAGTGAAGCAAATTAAAATTTTCTGGTTATAAATTTTACCTGCGAATGAGTTATTATAGTATGATCATTTCGAAGTACTTCAACCTGTTGCTGAAGTTGACTTATATTACCTGTATATGCGACAAAATCATAAAGAACACGTAATGAAAGACAAGCACTATAAAAGCAAATTTCATTTACAGGTAAAGATTATGTCATCACAATGAAAAAAAAAACAAAGTCGTGCAGAAAATTTTGAAAGTGGTCCCGAAAGTGTAACTCTTTTCTCTAATGATTTTATGTTTATGAATGTCCATAAAAATACTTTCATTTGCTGTTCTATGTCAAAATGGACAATTGCTCAAGTGCGTAAGTGAACAGGCTTTTCAAGTTTCTTTTTTGCATGATTTTTTTTTTTATTTTTGAGAGTTACATACATAAAAAAAAACGATGCTTAAATTGAAAGCCTTTTACTATAGCCAGACAAATCTGAAGATTACTCTTTTAAAAGAAGTTCATACATTTCGTGACGATGTCGTTTTTTCAGACTATACACTTATAAACAGTACAAGTTTTGAGCTTAAGAGGACAGTAGATTAGCGAGATGAATAGCTGTATTGTATCTGTAGGTAGGTACTTCAAATGATCATTCAGAATAATTCAAAGACGGTATATGAACCTCTTCGTTTTGTATTTGTTTCGTATTGAAATTTCCTACTTTCATTTCAAGTCAAATGTGAAGGTACATGTGAAGTAGGTTCTTATGAAAAGAATGCCAATTTTTTATGTCTCTGATGGTGATGGATTCAAGGGCAGCGTAATTTTAGTTTGTTTCGCTTGATATAAAAAAAAAACTTATACAGTGTCATGGTCAATTATACATATGTTTAGATGCAAAATTAAAATTACAAGACACGACAGATGTTATGATATTAATATTAATTCTTCTGTGCTTCCTGTTCTGATACCAGTTGTCTTCCTATTTTGAATCTTCCTCCAAAAATTCTTCTTAATTTTTATTGCGTTTTTCTGAACAGATAACTTGTTTATGCAATTCTGTTCTGAAAAAAGTGACAATTAAGATAAAGAAATTTTTTTTTTGTTTTTGAAGATGAAAACCCTGAACAAAATGTTGTTTGAATTTGAGAAAATTTTTAACATTAATCGTACTATTTTATTTGATATCTCTGAAGGTCAGATCTGTCTGAACAAGTAGGAAAATTTATGTCAGTTTTTAGGGAGGAGTTCATGATGAGAGGTATTAATTGTCGGAGAGTTGTATAATAATATAAAATAACTAAAATTCATATGGATTATATATATGTATAAAGAAAATAAATAACGGAGGTTGTCTACCAAGATTAACAACGCATGTAAAGTAAGCAATATATTGTTGCGTGTGTGGCTTTTAGGTTCGTTATTCAAATACAATATTTCACATATTCTATTTCACTATACACTTTAATTTTATAAAGTCACAAAAAGTTAATAATCAACTCTATTTTAATTATCCTAGCAATGTACTTCAAATTAGAATACTTTCGCCTATTTACACCCTTTCACTTCACTCTCTGAAACAAGACTCGCCCCTGACTCTGCTGCATTTATATTCTAAAAATTGCCCAGAAACGTTTCATAAGGTAACATTCCAGAAACATAGATTCTCCTAACCTAAAGTTGTTTACTGTTTGAACTAATAGATGTCGCTTGTCCTTTTCTATTACACGTAATACGATTCTCCGAACCTGAAGTTATTTATGTCCATACTTAATTAGTCATTTTACGTGAAGTATTCATTTGCAATAGATCTCGGTTATCCGTTTCTGTTGCATATATCAATATAAAAAATATAAGCCACCAATATAATAAAAAAAGGGGCTTTTTTTTGCCATATGGCAGAAGAGAAATGAAACAATCTGGATATTTCCAGGCACTTCTAGCGTAAATATTCAAATAAAAAAAAAAAATTCATTCAACCCTTCCATTATTTCCTTTTCCTTTTGGGTCAGAGTTTTTTTTCACAAACGCCACTAATCTGAACTCTGTTAGAATGGGGTTAATCCCTATACAAAGTATATCCTCGTCCAGGTTACACAGTAAACATACCGATCTATCTCCAAAACTAACTGTGGCATTTAGACTTGAAAGACCTCCTCTCTACTTATAGATCAGGCTAATTTTCTTTAAGGAGCTATCATCTCGAAAGTATGAATTTTTCGTAAGATACTTAGTCTAGGATATAAGTCATGTCTTAGTGATCCTCCAGTTCTCTCGATAGCGATAACTGCCTGAGCTTCACATTTTCTTTTTCAACTAGATCTAACAAAATTTCTTTCATATCAGCACACGACTGTTCAAACAAGTTCAGTTCATAGTTATGTGACTCAGCCATTTCTATTCATGGGGTCAGATCCTTACGTAAAGCTGATGAGAAAGCCTGTGTGAGGGATACTTATACAGAATCTCTAACACGTGATAGAAATATCATTTCAGTGGTAAAATATAAATATGCGTTAAATTGAACTCTAGGTCCAACCTATACATAGTTTGGTATATTCTGAGGTAGGCGAAATAACCTTTCAATAAAAGATCCCAATACCTTTGAATCGACCTTGACACACGCTAAATAGCGTGAAGTTTCTCGAGTGTTTGATTTGTTCTTTCTGAATAATGTTTTTCCATTTTAAATTCATAGTCGTTTTGACAACTTGTAGCCGCTTTGTAAAGTAACAGGAAATTGAAAGCATCGGATTTAAGGTATTAGCAAGTAGATGTACTTATAACGATCTCAATTCGCTCATCATTGTATAGCCAATTTTCATTTATCTCTTCTTGTAAAACTAGTTTTTTAGACTTTTCTAAGTTGTGCAGCAAACTCCGTAACCGGAAATATATGTGAAGACTGCATATCATTCCCTGTAAGCTTCTAATATCCTAGATACAGCACGATCTAATGAATCATTAGTATTAACTATTCATTAAAATGCCGTCTGTAACATAGTATACATCATTATGGTTCGAAAATCATATAATTAAATAAACTAATGAAGCGTTTTTTGCTTCATTATAACTATAATGAGAAAAATGTGCTAGATTTGGCATATTATATAAATCTGGATCTCCGCTGTGCATCTGTCGATTTGAAAAAAAAAGAAGAAATGCCCTATCTGTTTCCAGATTTCGTACAAAAACTGCTAGATAAGTTTTTTCTGTTCAATACCTGAATAGATGTCCTTTCATAAAGCTTTTGCAAAATTCGTATCAATTTACTGGATATTTCTAGATTTTATTAAATAGCGATAGACAATAACATAAAATAGAATAGTTTATTTATGGTAAAGTACTACAAAAATATAAATATATTTTTTTTTTTAGTACGGAAAAACGGCAAAAAGAAGTTCGAGAAATGAAATTAAAAATAAATTAAATTAGAAATTTTAAAGTTAAAATTTAAGTTCGAAAAATATTACTACTAAACAACGGAAATGAAATACTCAAATATTACTAAAAATGTAAGATTACAAATAACAGAAATAGAAAAAATAATAAAAAAATACAAATATATAACAACTAAGAACTAGAAAACACAGATCCAAAACCATCGTACGCTGAATATCGCATGGTAAGTTGTTCCACGCTCGTCCCATTACTGAATATTGAAAGTTTGGTATCAGCAAATCGAAACGCCTTGAAGAGCTTAAAAATGCTAAATTATTAAATAAATAGTTTGGTTTTTTTAGAATAGATAAGCTTATAAAGAGATGCCAGAAGACTATATAAAAAGTATAGATTTAAGAAGCAACCAAATAGATAATCACGATGTTGCGAAATATGATCAAATCTCATTAAGAAAAAAAAAAAAAAACGAATCTAATGCAGTCGTTAAACTTGAAACCCACATTTAGTAGAAAACTAGGAGCACAAGTGAGGGAAAGGGAGACTGTCATAGGAAGAGTACGACGAAATTAAAGATTTAATTAGCATCGCCGAAGCTCACCATAAATCCTACCAGTCATATCATTAACATGATCACAGTATTTCTTTCTACTATTGAGGAAGATGGCAAGATTTTTTACACGATTCGGAAATGGCAGAACTGTGCATTTAAAAAATACAGGTGGAGGATCAGATACCTCAAGTGCTCTGCTATAGAAGGCATTAAATAATAAAAGATTGTTATCAGTCCAGCGTGCAAAATTGCGCAAGTCGGAAGTTAATGCAATCTTCCACCAGTCCTATTGGTCGACTGAGATACACCTGTACATTATCGGCATAAAATTGATTTTTGCAGTCTAAAGCAACAATGGGTATGTCATTTAAATGAAGGCTTAAGAACAAAGGGCCAAGAATAGAGCCTTGAGGGACATCACAATTTAGATGCAAAACACCGGAAACACAATCCTTTACCTTAACCCGCTGCAATGCCAACAAATAGCAGAAGTTTGATAGGTGAGCTGCTTTTATTTGCAGTAAAAAGTAAACACGAGTGAACGTACAAAACCAGTCTGAAAAAAATAGTAAAGAGAAAAAAAATCCATATTTATTTACAATTTGGAAGCAAGGAAAATATAAATACCTACCTACCTATATTAGAAAAAAAAATCTTGCCCAACATTTACTAACACATACATCAATAGTGATTGTTGATGTTGATGGTTGATTGAAAGGCTGAATTTGTTTGTAGGTTAAAATTTGATGGTTTTGACTTCGATATTAAAGGTATTAGTGTAAGATGGTATACAAAGAGCACTCATGCGTTAATACGTAATATTACCTTAAATCTTGGCATATCTATAAAGTTCCTTAAATTCGTTATAAATTTTAAGTTAAATTTTGGTGAAAAGCATTAAGAAAAATCCGAATCAGCTCTGAGGTTATATTTATTAGAGAAATTCAATTGTCTCCTATAACTATAGCTGTGTTCTTTTTCGTACATTATTCTTTATTCTGCAGAAAGCAAGAGATGGCAGTCATTTGATTGTTTTATCTATACTTTCAAAACCCTTTCTATTTCTATGCACTCTACAAATGCATTCAAATCGTAATCTTCTGTGTTCTGCAGAACACTGCACGGAACCAAAAGATCAGAGCTTATGATTAGTGAAAATGAAATGAAAAGAAAAAAAAAATTTTCAATAAAATTTAAAGTTAACTGAGATTATAAACATAACGTAGATCCATAAGTGTTTATCTTCATGCAGCATTTAATTAGCAGTTATTAAACCTAATTCAATGTTTTTTAGTCTATCTTACTGTGTTAAAAAAGCAATGTGCCTCTTTCCTGATTCCTTCAACCTATTACGCCTCTAAAAAAAACATGCAAAGTCAATTCTTCGTACAAGTTTATTTTTAAATAAATGTAAAATATGTTTCTTCTCGTAACACTTTTATTTATTAAAACGCTTACTAAAATGGTAAAGTAAATATTTTTTGCTCTGTATTTGTGAAACTTTTCCACCAAAGCAACGAATTTTATTTGATTACGACATATAAAAGTTGGCGGGTGGAAAAAGTAATGGGAATCCACATTCATAATTAGAAAATTTTTGCATAATAAATATTGTACCAATTTACTCGTAATATTTGAATTTAATTAATAAAATGAAGTAATTAAAAAATTCGCAATTGAAGGGAATTTATTTTTGATTATGTATGCCAATTTTTTTTTGGTTTTTGAAGTGAAATACGTTGGGAGGAAATTTTAAGATATTTAGTATGGACAATTTTCTTTTTATATTTTTATTATATTTTGTAAAATAACAATGAAGTTTTATCAACAATAAAACTAGTTTTCTATTTTTTTTTCTCTATACATTACTTTAATCTGCATAGCGATCAATTTTAATTATTTTTCGCTAGAGAAACTGCCTTAATCAAACATTGTGGATAATACATAAGGCCCGATTTTGACCTTTTGAATTTATGTAATGGCGAGATTGAAATCCTTCAGGATCTTAAGTTTTCGGAATTTTTAATTTTTCTCGTTTTGGTTTTAAAATTGCGGATTTAAATAATTGAGGGAAACAATAATAACTAATACAATTTGGAATGCTTGAAGTCAGTCTTTTTTTATTCAAGATGCATATTAATGCTAAATGTACTTTTTGCTAAAAGAAATTACGAAAATAAGATAGAAGGAAAATAAAAACAAATAAATAAAATAATTACTTTCGCAAAATATTTTACAAACAATTCAGTCATTATGCCTAAAATATGACTGAAAGGTATTGAAGTATTGAAGATGACAGTACCTACTAAACAATCCCATCATCCACTAGATATAGTTTTTAATATCTTAACTCAATTTACCTAAAATAAGAATTTTAGAGTAGTGAATGAAATGAGTTATGCATTAATTAAACACAAAAGCATAAGTGACATGAGTCAGGCAATTTATAAAAAAAAAGAAGTAGCCCTAAGGGACTGCCTTGTAGAACTCCAGAAGATGCATGTACAGGTAAAGGTTGCATTTAAAAGTCAAACAAAAGAGAATACAATCATTTCATAAATCACAAGTAAGACAGCTTAGAAAATGTGTTATTAAAGTTTGTATATAGATACAGACAAATTCCTGGTGATTTTCTAATGTATTAAGGTGGTAAGATGTGACATACAGGGTGTTTTTCCTTAGGTAGTAGTCATCTAGACTAACAAAAAATTATATGTCAGGGGGGGGGGGGGGCAATATCAACAGTTTAGAAGTTACAGGGTGATTAAGAAAAAACCTGGTTTTTCCACAAAACATCCTGCGATCACAGCTAAGAGCTCATTCATTGTATGCAGAACTTTTTGGCGACTACTCAACCATCCCCGTATCTCCCTCCTATCAAGAGTTATGCTTGGCTAAACTACAAATTTCGGATTTTCTTACCTGGTTTTTATTTTGACCTCTATTTTTTTTGCAAAACGGTCATTAACATAACTTTTTTTTATAAAGACTATAAACTGTAGACTCTCCACTTAAATTTGACCTTATACCCTATGTGCTATCTGCAGCCGTTAAAGAGTTATTAGCTCAAAACCTATTCTGAAAGTTATTCTCAAAACTAAATTTGTTCCATTACTGACTGAAAACTCGTCATTTAAAAAAATTATTGGCTAATATTGGTATGACATGAATAGATTAAGAGCTAATAACTCTCTAACAGCTGCAGAATGCACATAGAGTATAAAGGTCAAATTAAAGAGAAGAGTCTACAATTTATAGCTTGTATAAAAAAAACTTATGTTAACTACCATTTTGCAAGAAAAATAGAGGTCAAAGCAAAAAAATGGTAAGAAAATCTGAAGTGTTTAGTTTAGACAAGCATAGGAGAGAGATATGGGGCTGCTTGAGTAGTCGTTGGAAAGGCCAAGAAGTTCTGCATACAACGAGCTCTTAGCTGTGACCGTACGCTCTGTACATTTTAAGATACATGGTGTTTTGTGAAAAACTAGCTTTTTTTCTTAATCACCCTGTAACTCCTAAACGGTTGATATTGCCACCCCCCGTACCATTCAATTTTTTGTTAATTTTGGTGAGTACTATCACCTCCTGCTCTATTGACCTCCTAAGGGGAAACACCCTGTATAGAATAGTAGTAGTACAAATAAATCTTCTCTTTATAAGATATGATGAGGGGGTGAAAAAGATAATAAAATTACATTGTAAACGAAAGCTTTAAAAGGTTTGTTAATTGCAGACAATTTAAGAAATTGAGCGATAATTGCTAATTAAGGATTTGGTTACCCTTTCGACGTTTGTAACTTTTATCAGTTAATTCTCCGGTTAAATTTTTCTCCCACAGTAATTTTTTTTTGTCATATTTGAAGAAGATTTTATAGTGGTCGCGGTTGGATAATGCTGAAGTAACATCTCGGCGCTTTTATTTGAAGTCAAGTCGCTGAATCCATGAATCCATGAATCCACCTGTCGCGCAGATTTCTAAGAATTTTCTTATGAGGGCTTTTCATTTCGAGTGTATCCTCAATTTCTAGTCATTTGTGGACTTTGAATTTCTCGTTATATCATTTAGAAGTCTAAACATTAGATTCCAAATTTACATATGTACATGTTAGAAAAGGAAAAAATATTTGATCACCGACATTCGAACTCTCATACTAATTTTCTGTGCACAAGTGAATTGTCCGAGTACATATTTGCTTAGCTTTTATTAATTAACACAGAAGCCTCAATCTTAAAACTCGGCCATTCTCAGACGATATCTGCCCTTAGTCAGATGTCTGTTTTCGTTTTTAAGTGTATATAATTGGGATTCCTCTGAGATTGAGTGATGTGTGAGATCTTCCTTATCCCGGTAGAGCTCCGATATAAGTGGTGAATGCAAATCATATTTTTTAGCCACCCGTATTCGACTTTTAATACCCTAGATGATGAAATCATAAGATATAGGTACAAAGTTTGTCATTCCATTTGTAACGCATGGAAGCATTACTGGTAGAGCAAAAAGGATTGAATACCCATGCATAATATGCAAAGTTATTTTGCTTTTTGCATGTCCATCCTTCCATATGTCTGTCTGTCTGTTTTTTTGTCAGTCAGTCTGTCTATTTGTCTGTATATCTGTCTATCTGTCCATCCGTCTATTCTCTCGCTAACTCGAGTTCGAAAATGGAACAAATCAAGTGATTCCTTTGTAGGGTTGCCAAACAAAAATTTCTTTTTTCACTATATGTTTGAATACCAACATAGCCATCAGTTTTTTGTCCAATTCAGTTTTAATAAAGAAGCACAATTTAATTATCAATAATCCTGACCATTATCCGCCGATGATTATATTTTACGCCTTTAAATACCGCTACTGTGAGTTTAACATTGCGTCATATATTATTCATTTTAGCTGAGTCTTCACATTGTGAGAAACGAAAATAATATTTCGTCAGCTATGAGATGTTTGTAAATTCAATGTCCTAACAACCAAGCAATCTTATCCGATTCTTCGTTTAATCTTTCTGTTTATTATAGAGTAGTCTCGATACAACACACATATATATCATAAGACTAATTTTAGTTCAGCATCATACAATGCTTAGCTCAGCAGATTACTTTCCCCCCGTCAAATTGTTGATAAATGCAACCCGAGTCTAAACAAATAACCTGCCCATTTTGAGTTCGCATTATTTTTATTATTTTAGGCTACCCACTAAATTCAACGATGGTAGAGTGTATTTTGTGGTCGATGAGATTTGTTTGAAGATCAGATAATCATTATAAAAGTACATAGACGGAGATAAGCATATTATATCGACATTTAATGGTTTGGTGAACGCAATTCGTCAAGCCTGGGGTTATGCTAGTTCACATGAGTCGTCACAGATTCTTCAAGCGGAAAGAAACCAAAAGAATTTAGGTTCGGAGGATGAAATCTATTTATTGAAAATTATTGTATAAAACCTAGTCCGGTAGAGATCTATAATTTCTAACCTACATAATGTATGTAACAAATGAAGCTCAGTAAGTACAAGTATTGCTAATAAATCAAAATATTTTGTCATTATCTAAAACTGTGTTTAAGAAAAGATTTGACTGTAACCTTTCTTTTCCTTTCTGCACCGTCATAATAGATATCAAATAGTTTTCATGCATAAAATCTATTATTAAATAATATCGAAATGAAAAAAAAAACAACATAACTAGAAAGGTGATGATATAAGACTAAATTTTAACATAACAAAAAAACTCACCGTTTTCTTCTTTTCTCAGAAAACATACTTAACGCGTTTGAAATAAAAAAAAAACGTTTCACCAAATAAAGTGAAAGGTTAATGATATCTACGTACTCTTATCCCTTTCTCTTTCTATCTATCTCTATTTCTCTCTGTCACAGATATTGAATGGAAAGTTGAACTGTTTTTATGGAAAAATCCGAAAATGTTATTTCATACCTATATACTATAAACACAGTTTCAGACAATTTTCTTTGAACAAATATTTGTTTGAAGCAAAAATAATAGATTTATATGAAAAGCAGAATAATGTCACAAGTGTTTTATATAGTTTTGAATTAAATCAAGCCAATATAAGACGCATCCGGCGAATTTGTCATAGAAATGACGAAAATCAGAGTCCGAACAAACGAAAGTGTTTTATGTATTATGGCACTGGGCCACTGGCACGGGAAACTCTTATGCTAACTTTTCTTATATCCTGCAAATAATTTACTAACAAGCAGGTAATGACGACGAACGACTTCGGTATAAATATTATGTAATTCTGTGTAAATTACAAAAATGAATCTGGTTCCCCTTGTTTGTACCGCGTAAATGCAGAGTTATGTACGCACATATATGGATGGACTAAAAGCTATCTCCATTGCCCGTACCAAACCAGTTTCAAGAAAACATTTTCAGTGATTACAGCGATCGCCATCGGGGGGCGATTATCTAATTTTCTTTAGTTTCAAATATTTTTATACATCGAAGTTCTGGCATCTGTTACGTATCTGGGTTTCGTGGCTATAGTTGAGTTTTATGATTGAGAAATCAAATGGAATGGAGACTTTTTTTGTATTGAAGTATTTTAAGTTGGGGAGAATTTTTTATATATATAGTCTATATAGTATCGTTGTACTTTCTCAATCTACTATGTAATTACACAGAGACTCATTCACAATGAAGAAAATTTTAGACAACATAGAGATTGTTAAGCGAGCGCATTATATTTAGAGCCAAAATATAATAAGAGTGACACAATAATGTTGGCGTTTTAGTTCGCTACAATGTCGCATTTAAAATAAAACTGAACGAGACGCGACAAATGTATTTAGCAGCAGCTGCCACTGTTTAATTTATTATGAAAAAAAAAAATTGGAACAACGAAAAAATTAAGAAAATATCTTTAAGTATAGAATTATAGCTTACGCAGCTTACTGAAAATTCCAAAACATAAAGAAAAAATAAATAAAAAGATGGTGGTTCTGTGAAATTAATGAGGATCGGGAAATGTTAGGAATTTTTGAAATTTCGTTTAAAGCGATGCCAGAAAAAGATCCCGAAATATTTTTCAATACCATAAGAATGTCAGTACAATAAAGTAATGCCATCTTGATAATGCTGCGTGAACGTTTAGAGAAGCACTCAATCCGAAAACCCATTTCAGCAGAGTGCAGTTAAGCCGCAACATTACATTAGTAAGTAATAGATGTGTTCTTTTGTGTACCTTGTTCTAGATCTCCCATATACTGGGTGGCGCAGAAGTACTGGCACTATAGAAATTACTTATATATTTTTTAAAATGACATCTCCTGTCATTCTGATATTGAAAATTGTGTAGTAAATAAATATAAAATTATTGAAAATAAACATGGACTCCCCAAGATCGCGGAATAATCGTGTCAATATTTTTACGGAATAATTCATCAGTAATAAAAAGACAATGTGAATTTCCTCGACAATTTTCCCGCCGTCCGGCACCGGTTGGTCGCACAATGCGACGCTTTGCCACACGCCTCGAAGCAACTGGTGCAACATTGGATAGACCTAAGTCTGGCAGACCAAGAACAGGCTGTTCAGACGAAAATATCGATGGTGTGCCGCGAAGATGTGGAAAAGTGTCCAGAAATATCAACGAGTCGACGTGGCACGCAATTGGGCCTTTCCAGGTGGACTCTGTAGCATATTTTTGTCAAAGACTTGAAGCAACATATTTCCGTATAAAACTCAGATGACACATCAGCTGCTGTCTACTGATCACCGAGCCAGCGCGTCATAAACATAAACCTTGAAGAGGATGATTGTTTTTTTCAAAATTGGTTATGAGTGACGAAGCGCATTTCCATCTCTCGGGGCATGTCAATAAGCAGAATACTCGTTTCTGGGCACTGAAAATTCGCGCATTATTCAGGAAACACTTTTACACCCACTAAAAGTTACTTTATGGTGTGGTGTCTGTGCTGAAAGAGTGATCGGACCCTATTTCTTCGAAGACGCTGCAGGCAATGCGATAACTGCCACTGGCGAGTTCTTCAGACAGAACCATGTTACGTGAGTTCTTGATACCCAGTTTGGATGAATTGGGGCTGAAGCACATCTGCTTCCAACAAGACGGCGCGACTTAGTAAAGGACGCTTTTCTAGGCCGTGTTATCTCTCGTTTTGGTGATTTGCCTTGGCCTGCAAGATCACCCGAACTGACCAGTCCAGACTTTTTTTTTTGAGTTATTTGAAATCAATGGTGTATATCAAAAAGCCACAGACTCTCCCAGCCCTAAAAGAAAACAATGATCAAGAAATAAGGAACATATTGCAGGAAGTATTAAGACAAGTTTTGGAAAATGTCATAAATAGGGCTGAAATGTGCATCAAGTTTGGAGGTCACCATTTAAGAGACATCATCTTCAAATCCCAATGCGACGAAATTTCATGGCCCCAATGTACATATATAAAAAACTAATTCTAGTTTTCTAATTTAGAAAAAAGTTGTAGCTGAACCAAATAGGGTCATTACTTTTGCGCCACCTAGTACTTGAGAGAACAAACTGTTCTGTCGATTGAAGCGAACTATTTGTACTGTTCCCTTCATTTATAAAACTTCTATGAAAATGTATGAGACTTTCTTTTGTGTATGTTTTGTTCTGCTCTGTTCTGGGGACACAAAAGAACACAGCTAATATTAACTGTTATTAATTGGTATAAACTGCCAGCTTTCAATTTTATTGGTACCTTGCATAGGATGGTCCCATGGTAGTACGCCTGGAAATTTAAGATGGGATTTTTAACATTGTTAAAATAACATTAGAAACTTTTGGAGTCTTTTGGAATAAATTGTCACCAATATATTTAGTGCCACTGAATACAACAGAATGAGATAAGATACCGGAAGCATACAATTGCAAATGGAAACTTTCTCATTGCTCGGCCACAGTAGAACAGCTCTGTCAAAACTGTCACATGATTGTACTTTCTCTTTCAACATTTTGATTGAATATACTAGTCCATTTTTAATACAAATTTTCCTATGTAAATCTAAAGTGGAAGAAAGAGAATATACAGCATGCTCAAACTTGTACTAGAGGAAAAGGGGCAAAATGACAAGCAAAACTGTTTCTGCAAGAAAAAAAAGCTAAAAACAATATGTTACACTTCTCATGCCATTTGGCTTGATAGAACTATCAAACTGTCACAAATATTATTACAGACATTTTGCGTGTTACACTGTCGATGGAACGAACACCACTTTACAATCAAACAGCTGTTCAGTAATGGAAAAATACATTTGCAGTACTTTTGCCGAGATGTGTACTTACATAAAACTAATACTTCTCCCAACCATTGTGCAGCTAGCTATTGTTCGCCAATTTACTTGCGTATCATACTTAATAGTTCCCTCTTATGGGAGAAATTTTGAGGTTTTTTTTTTGTTTTTGTAATTAAAATTCCAAAAATCACTTTTCAGTTGATTGTTCTAAGCTGGTCTACTATATGTATACTGTGTCTTCAGTGCTATTGATAGCAGGCATATCAATATTGTCCATCCTGCAAGATGGGGATCCTAATATTATAATTATAAAGAACGTTATAGTGCTTTTCTGCTTCCTGTAGGTGACGCGATTGTTTTACAATCGGCGGATATAGGATCGTTTAGAGATCACAGTGTTGGACTTGGAGAAATCTGCCAAGAAGGCATCTCCCTATCCAAAATTCAGGTGAACTGTCTAACACTAGTTTCAAGTTACGTTTTTTTGTGAGAGATCCTGCTTTTCCTTATTCGGGTAAAAATCATCAGTTAATAACTACCGATTGTGCATTTTAATTTTAAAAGGATTTGTTCTAGATAAGAATTTGTCAGCTGAACACGAATACTATAACAAATGACTATCTCGAGCTCGGATGACAATAGAAAACGTGTTTAGAGTAATGGTATCCAGGTGGTGGGTTATTTGGAATGGTATCCACAGCATTCCCAAAAATATGGACAATATTGTAAAGGCTATGTGTGTCCTTTATAATTACCTCACATTAAATGTTTGTTATAATTACCTCACAACAGGTTTTTATTTTTTCGATATTGTAAAGAAAGTTATATGGATCGCATTTTTAATGGAGAAGTTGGGTCCGGAGCTTAGCGGAATGAAGTTCAAAGCCTGATTAGCGCACGAGTTTCTACATGTAAGAATGCTTCTCGAGAAGCAATTCGCCTTCCAGATACTCTTTGTATATATTTATTTCCAAATAAAATAAACTAAGGTTTTATTCAGTGTTATTTATACATAACATATTACCTATATCTTTATTAAAAAAAAATAAAATTAATTGTCTTTGTTGTATTTTGACGTCTCATCTTTCATTAAGCTCATAATTTTGCACTAAAAGGTGACAGAAAGCTGCCATATGGCTTAATCTCACGGCAGTCTTAATGCACGGATTAGAAGACAAGCGACAATAAACGCCCTCGAGGGGCAGAATATATTTATATTCTGTCTCAGAAGTACCAGTTTATGTCAGTGCATGCTTGACATTGGACTTAATGGTCGAAGCGAGACCTACCTAAAATCTCTTCCGATCTGTGGGTCACGGCATCCGGTTGATTTAGCGCAACTCCACGTTGAGAGCCAATCCTCTAAGTATACATTAATAAGCGACCATCCTTCAAATTCACGCAGTACGCAATTATGACAAAAGAACACTGTTTAGAGAAGAATGTTCGCCTAAGCCATGCAGACTCAGACAATCTCACTCTGCCCGCATATGGGCTAACCACAACCACTACGATGCTCGCACAAGGGGGCGTTTCCATGTTGAGGCAAATATTGCTACTAAAAGCAGCGCTATTCGGGGCTCCTCAACCCCGTAGTACCAAGTTAGCAATGTCGGCTACCCAATTGGTATTTAATACACGAAACTTTTAGAATCGAATTTTATACTGCAATGTTGGCTGCAAGTTTTTCTGACATTTAATATTTGACACTTGTCAAGTTGAAGTATCTATTTGGTTTTTATTTTTCATATAGACAAATAGTTTCACAGTTTGCTCGCATTTTATGCGTGTAAGTGTAAGTACTCTAATTAATTCTCAGTATCGTAAAACGAAAGTGTGTCTCCGAAATTCTATTATTGCAATATGACATAATTGGAATATCAATATATCAATTTGAAACCGTAAGATTGTTCCCAGTATTAAGACGGCACTGATCTTACCGCCTTTGCTTGTAAGATGTAATTTCTCCACAAATAGAAATTTTCTGACAGCTTTAAGTAATTTTCGGAAATCGGAAGGATGCCTGCTTTCGATATTATCATTTTTGTATAATCAACTTTTTACCAGTTATGATAACATTACAGAGGAGACAAAATATATAAGTTGGCAGTTTATTCCAGTAATTATAAGAAACTTACACAAACTAAAATACAAAATCTAAAATTATGCATTGGATCGTATGCAATAACTGCGACTGGTCTAGTAGAGTAAAAGCATTTTTCTAAATTTAAAATGTCCCTGAATTCCTTCAGTAGTGTTGCTGAAACCAAAAAGAACAAAATATCACGAAAAAAATGAACAAATGGCCTGGGGACATATGTATAGGGGCTCTCCATTGAAATCTGTTTTGTGCGATAGCCTTCAGTTCAGTTCAATGTCGTGTGATTTCTGTCAAAAGTGTTCTTATTTGAATATTTATCGATCTTATTAATTGTTGGCTGCACAATGACTTCAAATTTAGAGCATGCATCACATTTCTTTTATGATAATGACAAAGCCCAGAGTGTACCCTATGATGCCGTAGCACAGTCTTGGCTGGAAAGGAAGAAAGGGCAGGGAATTGGGGAATATTCGGTTGAGTCAAGGACATGACGGTGTACATTGCGCTTGAAATTTTGCGGACCATAGTTAAGGGGGAAAATGGGTGATGGCAAATTGTTCCACATTCGTATTGTCCTATTTATGAAGGATTCGCGGAACTTCACGGTACGGACAAAAATGACTTCAAGGGTGTGAGGTTGAGCTTGGGTTACAGCTCGTGTGGTGCGTATAGGAAGAATTCTGGAAGGGATCAGACTAGAGATTTCGTCAGAGCAATAGCCATAGAAGTAGTAGAATGTTGTTTTTGGAACTAACGTTACATTTTATGGCCAATCAATTTTTTTTTTTTTATGCAAATATAGTCGTTCATCCTTACCTGTTCCGAATATTTACAAAATTGTTCGTCTCAGAATCGTTCTTGTCATGTCAGCGAATTTTTCGGACCCGATACAAAAAACTATCTATAAAAATTTACAAATGGCGTATAAATTGAGTAATTTTCCACGACTTGTAACTATAAAGTGGCACGTCCAAGCTGAAGTTTAGATCGTACGGAGAATTCATGAAAGTTCCATACCCGGAACATCTGAGAATATTCAGCAATTGACATACCTTAAATATTTCCAAATTCAGTAATTATGTTAGCGAGGTAACAGAGGCCTTTCAATACCTCCACTCTCCAGTTACTATCTGAGTTTGTATTAGATATATTAATTTTGTGGAATTATGTCGCAGAATATTAGAACTAAATATAATTTCCGCTATGAGATTTTGAGTCACAGTGCTCAGATTAATATGTAATTCCGCCAGCAAACAGATTTCATCAGTATAATTTAAATTATTGGTGGATAGTGCTGCATTACTGTACGATGATCCCCAACGTATTGAGATGATCAATGTGAACGGATTAGAATTTTCATTTACAACGCACAGTAAAAAAATTCCGTACCAGTTTTTTTCTGGACGCTTCATTACTGGTTAGTAATCTAGTGTTGGCTCTTTACAGTATATTTTTTAGTAGAACGTTATCCTCAGAGCTACCATCATCCATTATTTGTTGGTAGTCGTCCATTGATATTAACTGCCCCTGCTGGATATATCGTGCTTCATTCATCTATGAGGTCTGCAGTTTCCATTTTGTAATGCATGCCGCTTCTTTAGATCACTCTGTGGAGTTAACGGTGCTCTTCAAAGCCTTTTTGTTTTAATATTTCTTACTAGATGTCGTCTCCATTGATGTTGACATTTTCAGGAACATGACAGCAATTTTTCAATAATACCAATTATTTGGTGCTATTATGCAAGTAATCTAGGCTTAGTTTCTTTGAGTTAACAAAATTCATCTGTGTGATTCCAACACATCGATCTGCAAAGGTATTTTCCTTACAATAGTCCATCCCACACGAGTATTTTTGATGCAGTATGCATACCGGCTTTCTAGAGAAGAGATAAAAAGAAGCAAAGAGATATCTCTACACTTTGGAGAGATATCTCTTTGCTTCTTCTCACTTTTCCCTCAGCAAACCTGTTTACATACTGCATCAGGAATACTCGTGTGGGTTGGCCTGTTAAGATGATGATAACATCCGGGTCCTTCTACTCGGAAACTATGGAGGTGTCTAATTGAATATTTCTTTATCAATAACTGACGGTTCCAGGATGCATTTTTTGTCTATTCGGTTATACAAAGAAGGTCTTTATTTGATCTTCCACTTCTGCTGTAGGAGCTTAACAATGAACAGCAGCCATATTTCTCATTATAAATCTCAGCAAGGGTAGTTATAATTCTCTCGGATGATCCCTCCTCCTGGGTACGTATTATGGCCTTACCTTCTATGTATTGTAATGTTGGTAGATTACCTGAGCATATCCATCTAGCTACGCAGATAAGGCTTTTCTTCATCATGTTATATGGTTTAATTGAATCCAATTTAGCCGTGATATTATGTAGATTATTTTTTTAAGGACTTTATCTAACATGTAACTATCCTTTAAAAAGTAGAGTTCTAACGACGTTCCATTGTCTGAACCATGAATCAAAAGAAAGGGTTGTCATTAGCAAGTCTGTTTAATTGTTATAAAAGAGGGTTACTTGACTTCGCCTCAACGCCATATTTCGGCTTTATAAGACCCGTTTTATAGCTGAGTGCATTTGAAATGGCTTTTATGTCATATTTGTTGAATAATTTGCAGGGTTCTACTATTTCCGTGAAAGTAGGCTGAATTATGGTCTTGGATAGGCATTACTTTAGCAGTCACTTATATCATTTTTAGCAGCAATAGAAATTCTGGGCCTGGTAGAGGTTATTTTGAAGTGCGTTTCATCTTTGGTGGTTCTTGATTCTGCAGGTCGGCCTGATCTAAGGAGTTCTGTATCGTCATGAAATCTAATTTTCATGTGATTATGCGTGCGATTTATTGTAATAGCTGTAAATAGTTATTATTACTTGGGTCACAAGGAGGCCCAAAATAATGAATTTGGAAGCCTATCCATTTTAGTCATATTATTGAAAATCTGGAGACCATCGTTACAAGATATATACTGTCGCAGTATAATTCATATACCAAGCATTTTGTTTCCAAAATTTATCTAACAGTGCTACCGCGCGCCTTCGTTGTATTGAACATTGAATTCTATACGACAAATCGTCATAGGATACGCTAATATTTGGTGCTTTCTACAAATAAATTTGGGAATATTGTTCAGATTAGAGAATATTTTGTAATTTTAAATGTAAAATCTTTGCGATCTTAAAATCAACTGAATCACTAGCATATTTTTGAATTCGTTTGAATTTTTTACTACTGATTAGGATACGTGAATATTTAAATGTGCATTATTATGCTTTATAATTCTTCATAATTTTAAATAATCCTAATTTAAATAAATAAATAAAATACCTAACTTGAGTATATTCCCGGCAATCATCAAACTCGAATATCTGAAGATGCCTGTACAATTGCATATTGCTACGCGCTCCATCTATTAGTGAAATAAAAAAAAAATTTAATAAGTCTTAACAGTTTAAAATAAACACTTATTACGAAATTCTATGATAGCCTTGTAGAAAGCTATTTTTATTATACATATTAAATTTTTCTTCGCAAAATTACTAATGGTTAAATAACGATTTTTCATCCTATTTACATAAGTAAACACTTTCTTCTGAAAAATTATAAAATTATTAGCGAACTTTGTCTTTGTTATAAGTATGTATATCATGCATATCAACCATCAGCTATAGATGAATTTCTGTAGTAAAAGTTTTGTGTTTGCTGTTGTGAAATTAATTATTCAAAAACATAATATCAATCGGAATCGATACGGCATGATTTTATTCGTTGTATTTATCGCAACTTTCTAAATTTAGCCTTGCCAAAACAACTTCGATTCTTCTAATAGGTAATTCCGAAAGAATGATGCAAATTAATTTTTTTTTGTTTATTTCAGATTTTTTCGTCGAATTTTACAAAGGGTATGTATGCACCATAATTATAAAAAATGCAACAAATATTAGATGTCATTTCAGAATTTATTGATATATTTTTTAGTGGAAAATCTATTCAAAAATTATTTCAGTTTCTTATGCAATTAATGGGGAAAGATAATTTTAAATATAAAATATACGAAAAAATATGTTTTTGTTTTGTTTTAGATATTCTGCATAACATTGACCCATTTATGTTATTTATCTTTTTTTTTTGCATAACACAAACTTGAAATGGTGATAAAATTATTAAATAATTGTCACAAAAATTAATTGAAATTTAATTATATATGTATCAGTGTTTGTTATTACTGGTTAATTGCATTACAATGAAGTTAGTTTCATATTACCACTTGCTGATATCGCACTCTAATTTTTTTTTTTAATATGGATTGTGACAGCCATTGAATTATAATATTTTTGTTTGTGTTATGGTCACGTTTAGATAAATGTACCCGAATATTCTGTTAGTTCCGGTATTATTATAAAACTGAGTTTTTTAATTAAAGATGGATTAAACTGAAAACATACATGTACGTAATATATCTAAATCTACTTCAAATATTTGATATTCAATCATTCCTTCAAAGCAAAATTTCATTCTCTAAAAGGTCTCACCGCAGTTATCTGCTGCAGCATAATTAATAATAAAATGGAAAATAATGTGAAATTAATACTAAGTCGTGTTGGTGGTACTGAATATTTTAGCAGAAAATATATTACAATCTCCAAAGATGAGGATAAAATACGTGGTATAAACATACAAGTACAAAATATAATGTTAGATTAGGTTAGGTTGCTGGGGTGTCGATAAGATTAGTCCTATTTTGTATCAAGTAGACTACTGCCTGGTCTATTGGACCCCATAGATTCACGGGGATCTATTCCCTCTCAACCTTAGATCTAACGTGGCTACACTAAGAAATCTCAGGATATATCTAAGCTCTAAGCCTTGCAGCTCACCTGGCTCCGAAACAAAAGGGCTACAAGTATCTCTACTCTTTTAATAACCAGAGCAGGATTGATTCGATTTCTTCAGGATACCACCACTAGTTTCTTGGTTTCCATTCTGCTCCTCCTTAGTAGCTACGTTATTTTCTTCCTATTGTGTATAGGCAATAATTGCCTCGCATTTCGACTAATCCACTGATGAAAAGCCTTCTTGTAGTTATTATTGGTGATGTCAAAATCAGTTTCATAAATTCTTCCTCTTATTACAGCTTCAAAAATCATATTTATGTCAACCTTTATGACATTATTACAGTTTTCATTAATTAAAAAAACTCACATGTATTACTCATAGGTTACAAAAATTATGCAGTAAGTAAGAAAATTGAATGTAAAAATGAGAAAAAAATAAACAGTTTATAGAACCATTCGATGCGATTCAAGCATTGCGAATCGTTCGATAATATCTTCGGGGTTCACTTCGATATTATGATGAATATGCATAAGTCAATCTTGCTTGGACACATGGTTGTCTTAAGCCAAGTTTTCGGTTGATGGAGCGTAGAAAAAAGACTGCTTGACACTAGCATTTGTTACACAGATCGAGCAAAACATCCGATCAAGATCGTGAATCATTTGATACACATTTTTGTCATAACATTAAACAAAGAAAACTTCTTAAGACAGATTTTCAGTCAAAATTCTTACATCTGACGTTCATCACTTTGTGTATTACACTGAGAATTTTATAGTATCTAAAAGACATGTAGGGAGCTAAATAACGCGCACAAAATTGGGGTAATTTGGTCTTAAGGGGGGTTAACACCAAAAAAAAGCTCACGATTTCTGTTTCCAAAAGCTTAGTGAACATAAACGCATAAAAGTATGCAATTTTAAAATTGAAACAAATCACTATATGTACATGCAAAGCTATATGATGCTGTGATATTCGTCTGTATTGTACTCCAGATTAGCCTAGTCGGAGTTACTGTAACTGGGAAAGATTACCAATATAGCAAATAGTGAATTCTTTTTTGCTACTCGATGTTAACACTGCCTTCAAATCTGCCATTCTCGTGCTCTTTTCTTCCCTACTGGTGTGCATTGCAATGTTCATTTAGGATTTTCAATTCATTCCAAATGTACCTTAAATCTACCAATCGAAATCCCTCCATGAAAATTTCGTTCATATCTTCATCCTGATTTTCTTTTTCTATCAGAATTGTGAACGAATCTATTTCGCTATAATCCTCAATATTTGGGCTGGCATTCATTTTACCTGCTTCATATCTTTTTTCATTTATGTCAATGCAGTATAAATATATCGTGCAGATAGAGAGACGAAGATAAGACCAGAACAAACCATTAAACCGCTAGGAGATATTTCATAGAAATTCGCGATGGGTAGTACCACTAAGCGTAGGTACAGTAAATAGAGAAATCAATTAAATTGAAAAATCTCCGACAGTCTTCTTCTTGAGAAGGTGTCTCCCAAAGAAAAATATTTGCTCTGGTCCACAAAGTTCTTATTTCTACCCATTTCATAGTTCTATTCACTTAAAAAAGGACGCGGGACGTGGTATTCAAAAAATTAATTGACTCTTTGCGGCAGAAATTCGCTGTGAGAGCCACGGTAGTCGATTTTGAAAAAATGCTAGAGTTACTCCGTGAAGATCTTTGGTTGCCAGAAAGGTCAGCTAGTTTACCTATTTAAGGAGGCAGTAGTGTCGAAAATTACTTCAAAGCATGCGTAAAATACGGCGAATAAATCTACCAAAAACAACTCTGTGAAGCAAGGGTCGAGCCCATTCTAAAGGGAGTATAAATTGGTCCCGTTATAAAGGCTTTGGATGAATTAGCTATTTATTTCGGTACTTACAGAAGAACTGATTTTTCTTTAAATGAATTTAGGCGATACCGATACTGCATTGATAAAAAGATTCATCACATAATGACAGCAGCTCTAACTTTTAGAGGGGACGGGCCAATCGAAAGGTATAATCGCTATATAAAGAGGACGATTAACCCGATCAAATGGGCATTGCAAGTATCTGAGAATGGAACACTCATAATAATTTTCGTGCAATGAGCTCAATTAAAACATTTATAAGAAAGAAGTTGCTTTTACCGAAACATATATTAAATCGCGTAAATATTCGTCTGCAGATTCGCTCTTAGATAAAAAAGAATTAAAAAAATAATTTCAGAAGAAAGATGTCATTGGTACAAAGCCGATACAAGTCGACACAAGTTCTTTGTAATTTGTAAAAATGCTTCTTCTTCGAAAATCGCATTTTGAAAACAATTCATACATAAATTAATAGTACTTAGTAGTAATTATAGTCGCTAGAAAGATAATCGATTGTAGTAAAAAAATTGGTACACACTGTATATAATCGTGACAACTCACTACACCTCATCAATTTTCGTTCAGTTTTCTAAATTACATACATATATTCGAAAAACAACTCTTCAAAACTTTAAAAAGTTCCATTTTGTCCTTTCTATAGCTTCACTAAAACGCGGTCATAAATGGAACGCAACAAAAAATAACTATTTATAATTTAACCAACCTTCCTCCAAAATTTCATCAAAATCATTTACATTTCACAAATTCAAATTCACATTTCACAAATTTGTACATTTATAGGATTATTTCCTTTTCATACACACAGATTTACATACCTAACAATATTCAGTTTTCTCATCTTTATTCCATAATTATTGGTCCGAATTTTACTAATACGTCCCATGATTAAATAATAATTACTCACAATTCGTTACCTATAACCATAATAGAATTGGAAAAAAATTTCTCGCCTCAAAAGCAAAAATGAACAAATTACCAATGATAAAAATTCAAATATTCCGGGAAATCTACAAACATACATATACCTATGCAGAAAATAACGGCACACACTCTCCAAGCATACAGCTGCAGCCCGCTGAGCTTTCAAAACAAATGAAAGCCTTCCAAAAGCACATTACTCCATCTGACGATGATAGAATGAATTGAAAACGCCAAATTGTATGCAAAATATAATAAATCAAGAAATTTTTGCCGTTACCATCACTAACATTATTGACTTTATTTCCTTTATTATTGCACTAGAAAATTTGAGTTTTTCAAAGTAAACAGAAAAAGGTTCGATCTTTGTTACAAATTGAACTTTCATTGAAATAATATCATAATTTTGGTAGTTAATTGTCTCGGAAAATAGCAACTTTCAAACTAAAATATATTAGTAACCAACATTTTTTGTCTGGTTTTCTTTCCGTCACTGCCTCTTCCAGCCCAAGATCTTCCATACTCAAGTACAAATTTATCTATTTAATGTACCATTATTACGTTTTGATGTACTAAACTTTGCAAATTTCATGAATTCCAGAGTTTTCTAAAGCTAATTAAATACATATAAAACCCCGAAATCTTTATTTTTGACACGTCATTACCTAAGTTTATGCATTTTCTCTAACTGTGTACAATTTTTATCAAGATAGTACGCATAGATTTGCAGTAAATTTGTATTAACTTTTCGTGTTTTTTAAGATTTCAGTGGTAACCCCCCTTAAGCTTTCTTTTCTCTGTATGTTTTGTATGGTATTTTGGAAAAATTTCATTAAAATTTATCATTACCCCTCGCCAGCAACCAAACTATCTATCAAAAATGGTTTCCACTAAATGAATGCTGTGACTCTTATCTTGCCAATAAAAAAAAATATACAGGGTGTTCCGGTGTAGGTGATCCATAGAGAAGGAGGTGATAGTATTCACCTACGCACTACGCAAACAAAAAATGTGAATGGTTGTAGGAGTGGTGGCGGGGGGGGGGCGTAAAAAGCGTCGTTTCGGAAGTAAGGGGGGTTTAAGATTTTTAGTACTGTTTCCACTTTACACCCTGTAAATTTTTTGATATACACCCTATCAAGGCGAGATTTATCTCAGCAAACCGCCTAGTTTTGCAATGAATGCCCAACCAGCCATATAGTCGTCTTCAATCTTAAGTTGTAGTACGTCAAAGTCCGAAAATTGGGAAAAAATATCCTAATTTTTTCAAATTTTAACGATTTTCCCGCCAAAATGCATCAAAACTATAGAGTTTTATTACAAGATTTAGAGACACCGGGATAATACCTTTAATTTGACTAAGCACATGTACCTGCCTAAATGCAACCGTTTTTCCACGGATTATTCATAATTTCATTAATTTTGCTACTGAAGATGGTAAACCGCGCCTAATTTTATGCAATTCACGCATAATTAGCAAAATTTATGAAATTATATATCATAGAAACTCGAGAAGGTTGCATTTAGGTAGGTACACGTACATAGTCAAATTCAAGGTAACATTCCGGGGTTTCTAAATCTTGTAAATAAACTGTATATTTATTATGCATTTTGGCGGGAAAATCGTTAAAATTTGAAAAATTAGGATGTTTTTTCAAATTTTCTGACTTTGATGTCCTACAACTGACGATGGAAAATGACAGGAAGGCTGGTTGTGCATTCGTTGCACCATTTGAGATGAATCTCGCCTTGATAGGGTGTATATAAAAAAAAATTACAGGGTGTAAAAAAGTACAGGGTGTAAAAACTATAAAAAAACTAAAAATTGTAGCAGCTACATACATATTATAGTTTTCAAAAGGTATTTATTTATTAATATCTATTAACTGAACTCTATAAACTTCATTATATTACTGCCAACGTACAAAGATTCGAAAAAAGTACTTAAAGTACTTCAAAAAGTACTCAGTACTTTTTATAGACTTAGTATTTAGTTAGAAGTAGTTTTCATACATGCGGTACTTGTACTTACGCTAAAGTACTCAGGCCCTCGGTACTTATACTTAAGTACTTTTCCTTTGGTATTTGCCCATCTCTTATTCCGATGAAATAAAAAATAGACCTCGACATTGTTTACTAATTTTAGTGCTTTAAAGAAGTCTACAGCCATCTATTTATGAGATCTTTAACTTTATAAATACACACAAGCAAATATTATGTTGCGTATGCTTCACTAAGAGCATCTAGCTCAAAATCTTTGTCTCCAATTTCAGTAGTACGCACTCTGTCATAACCTGGAGACTTTTCACCTTCCGTCCTTAATATATTAGCTGTGTTCCTTTGTGTACCTTATTCTAGAACTCTCATATACTTGAGAGAACAAATTGTTCTGTTGATTGAAGCGAACTATTTGTACTGTTCGCTTCATTTATACATCTTCTATGAAAATGTATGAGGCGTTCTTTTGTGTACCTTTTGTTCTTCTCTGTTCTGTGGACACAAAAGAATACAGCTATTATCTAGATCTAACTTACTCACGCATTACTTAATATGCATCTTTCTGTGTTGATTTCATTGCCTGTCCGAATTTAGAATTGTGTGTATTATTCCAAGTATTGTTATTAATTAGAATTGTTCTATTCTCTATTGCTGCGAATTGATATCCGTAGTCGTACCTCGACATGACTCGCTTATCATTTGGGGTATTCATTCTTAACCAGTAGTAAGCCTCACGAAAATCGTCGAAAATTGTTTTCCAGTCATCGTGAGATCTGACACTTAATATAATACTACGAGAATTGTATGCTTCCAATGTAACCCAAGTGTAGTTAAAAGTATATATGTATATATAATAAGCATAATTGTGATAAGAGCCACAAAACCAACCACCACTTTACTTTTTATTGATGATTGGGACTCGAGTTTCTTATACGTTTTATTTGCAACCATTTTTTAAGTAGAATTAATGTGCAAGTCTCCCTATACCCTGTAGTACGTCCAGGGTATATGGTCTATAATAATAGTAAAAAAGTAGAGATTGATAGAATATTTGATCATATATCTGAGCTTAGGAAATAAATTTTGAGGTGCTATATTTCTGTTTATTTTGATTTTATTTTAATGATTTTATTATTTAAAATTATTATTATTTATTATTTTTTACCTCTTGATGTTATCAAAGTTTAGTAGAACCATAAAATTAGTTACTACCGCGATGTGGGTATTATGCCTTAATAATTAAATAATAATTAAAATCTACAGTAGTATTTTTAATTTTATTAATATTAGTGTAGTTAAGTAGATGCTAATTTAGTTTATGTAGTAATGATTTATAAATTTCTATTTTTGAGTTACAGTCAAAAATAAAATGGTTAAACATTTTTAGTGCCTTGTAAAAGTACATACTAACTATATTTTATTTCTTTTTTATTTCCTTGAACGTTGATTATTTGAAATGCGATAAGCATTAATCAGCATAATATTGAATAGTAAATACAGGAAGAAAGCTACAAGCCATTTAATTTATAGGGCAACATATTGAATTATTGCTTATATAATCAGTTTTTCTCTACATGCCTTACGTCTGTAGAAATGCCCATTTTCCATGGTTATGCCGGTGAATACAACTAATTACTTTGAAAAGCGAAAAATGTGGTAAGTGTTAGTAAGGATAGCTTATAATTCATAGACTATTAATGCACAATGAAATTTGAAATTCTTCGAACTGCTTGTTAAATAAGAGCAGCTTAAAGTGTTTCTACTTTAGTATTACTAACCTGCTATAGTTTATTGGAATAAAATTATATTTTTCTCTGATTATGTTGCACAGTGCATACGTTTTGCAATTTCTCTAATTGGAATTCGTACAAGGTATTTTTTTTTTCACTCAAATTCAATTGAAAATGAAAAACTGTCAACGTGATTTCAAACCGTTGCTACCTGTCCATTGGTGAAAAATATATATAAAAATTAAAATGTCTGAACAACTTTTGCGGACATAACTTAACAACAATCTCAAAATTTAATTATCTCTCCGTCACGTCGTCGTATCTTCTCAGTATATATCTTTTTCAGTAATGATGAAATGGCTCAAAAGACCTCTTTCGTTATAAAACTCGAAGGATGTCAGTACTCCGTAAGGAATTGCAGAAAAAGCACAGTTACCATTATATAAGCCTTATCGCTTTGGTAACTAAATACAGATTTTTTTTTATTTTGTTTCCTTATGACGATGACTTTTACGCAAACGTTGTCTTAATAGCCTGCAGCAAAACTATCACGAACCTACCTTCAATCAATGCGATTACATCTTACAGGGAATGGAGGCGGATCCATGATGACTTGTTGCCTGTAAAATTTTTGTACCAATTGTTTGTGGCCTTTGTGGCCATATAATTATTCAAAGAAAATTGAGAAGTTTTGTAATAAGACAATAAATTAGTTAATAATTTTTGACAGCAGGGTGCAGTTCTTTGGAGTTAATTATGCTATGCTGAGGTGTTTTAATATAAAATTTTCTTTATACGTTTTATTTACTTTTGTTAAATGGTAGTCAATTGTTTGGGTGAAAGAAAAACTCATGGATGAATAAATAAATAAAGTAGAAAATTTAGTCCGGTGTTAACTGTAAACGTTTTAGTTTGCAGTAGGTACTTTATTTCTATTAAAGGTATATCAAAGTGAGACCTATTTACGATTGACTAGCTTGATTTTATTTTCAATTTACATCTTCTTTTTCGTATATTTAATTGCTATTAAGATTGTGGGTTAATATAGCTTCACTTATACAGAAGAAAACTGCTCTGGCATCCTACTTTTTTAGATAAACTTCAAGTAGTAGGTTTAGACCCTCTTTTTTTTTTAAATGGATTAAAAGTTTACTCTTTCACCGTTTAATTCAAGTTATACTGGACGGAGTTACGTCTGACAGTTTTATAATCAATGCCGGTGTACCACAAGGCTCTGTTTTCTCTCCTACTCTCTTCCTCAATTTATTAATGATCTGCTAGAACTTACTGTCAATTCTATTTATAGTTTTGCAGATCACAGCAATCTTTATTTCGTGTACTTGTTCGAATCTATAGTTGACTCCCGCGGGAATGGTATAGTTAATAAACGAAGCCACATGTTTAATGCACTAAATAATGATATTGGAAGAATACTACAAGCAGAGCAAGTTGTATTTTGTTTAATGCTTTCAAAACGCAATGTTGTCTGTTATCACTCAAACGTATCAAAACATACGCTGAACTCGCCATCCCTTAACATATTACACAATGAAATATCCAACAATCTTAATTGGTCTGACCACATTCTTGGTATTGCCAAAAATATGATCAAATGCTTGGGGCACTAGCAAAGATACAAGAAATATTTTATTCTACTTGGTATAACCCTGCAAACTCTGAACGCACTGCATTGTCCGTGATAGACAAAGTTCAACAGAAGGAATTTCGGCTTATTAGAGATGACATAACAATGTCACTTATTGATTCCATGGAGCATTGGCATAATATTGGATGTCTGTTTCTCTTTTTATCGCTACTTCTATGTCCATTGTAATGACGAAATATCAAATATGATCCTTTGTAGAATTCTCCCTATGTGTGTACCACATGAGCTGTAACCACAGCTCACAAGGTAAATTCAGTCATACCGTGAAATTACGCGAATTCTGCCAAAGGAGAACAGTACGAATATGGAACGGTTTACCATCCTCAGTTCCACCCCTCCCCACTCCCATACACCCAGTTATGAGCCGCAAACATTCAAGCGAAATGCACACCGTCATCTCCTTGACACAATCCAATAATTCTCAATTCTCTATCCGATCTTTTTTTCCTGCTAAGGCCCTGCCGTACATAGGGTATCACCTGAGCTCTGGAAAATTGTCATAAAAAAAAAACATTTCTTCTTGTCTTGCTCTGTTCTGATGCCCTTTTCATGGCTGGCAACTAAAGAAATCAAAATTATTTTCCAATTTATTGTTGTTTTCATAATTATTAAATCTCACTACATTTTGATATTATTAATTAACAAATTCACTTTAATTCGTTATAGTCAGGCGAATTATATCTACCATTTTTGTTATCACTCAGGGTGCGTTTGTTAACAAAATTCCCTAATTCGGGTAACATTTTGTAAAACTTTAAAACTTAAAAGTTACTGTTGAAGTCCTTTGTTTGATAACAACGTATAATTCACTTAATAAGTGTAAGTTCGAACGTTTTTTATGCCGCGAGTGCAGAAAAATGATTTGTGTATTCCTATAGTGCGTAAATCTTTTGCACACCTTATTTATGATTGTATCTATTTTTTGTATGTTAACTCAATCGTCATCCATGAGAGTTTTTATGGAGAAGGAAAGAGACTGGGTGCAACGAAAAGCGCAAATGACATGGCACGAAAGGGGACTCTGTTAGGATATGAGCGATAGGATATAAAACTTCCCGCAAACAAACAAGAAAACCGAACACGCATATATAGAAAACAGGGGAAAAGTTCTTGAGGTGATATAGAGCCCCTATATGCAAATTGTTCGATTCGTATTGTAAGTTCTCTCGAAAAGTGTTAGTTCAAGTTCGACTTCATGAGTGTGGGATCTGGCAACGCTATATCGCACAACCTTCGTTCTAAAAAAGTTTAACAGTTGTTTCCTATGCTTACTAGCTCAACTGAGTATATTATAGTTGGCGAATAAGTAAAAGCGGTAGTAGAATATAAGATGAAGGAAAAAGCCTGTCAAACCTGTTTAAATAGTCTTGTTCATTAATTAATTAATAAAATTCAATGTTTATTGATCATAATATCATAATATTGTTCAGTATATTAAAAAGTCAATAAACTCATAATATTGTCGGCTTGAGTATTTATTTATCAATCGCTTTTATTAAACATTTTGTAAGATCATCAAACCCAACACAACAAGATTAGAAGTAATTTGCATTATGAAGCTAAAGCTTTACTAGACATAAAAGTAAAGTTTTTACCTTATATCTGTACCTTAAATAGATCGCACTAAAAATTAACTCATTTTTTTTTGTGAAAATGAATTAGTTATCGTTTTTTAATTGTTTTTTAAATTTTCTAAAAAAATACCGGTTATCTGAGTTAAGGTCGATGCACACTTACCGGCACAGCACGAACCGGTACAGACAGGCATCCACCGGCACCGGCATTTTTCGTACACATATAACGACATAAAACGGAAAGGAAACTTTCAATTAAGGCAGGTATCGCGAGAAAACTATGGAAAAATGATTCCATGTTAACTTCGCAACTAGACCAGCAACAAATGCCGGTCTGGTTTCTAGCCATCGATAGCGACCGGCAATGAAGTTTCCATTACGTGGCGATATCTGCCGGTGCCGGTTGATGTGAATTAGCTAACTTAGTTTCATATAAAAATATTTTGCCTGCCTCTGTCGGTTCGTGAATTGAACTGCAACAATGACCCATGATAAAAATCTTTTACGTAATTTTTCCCAGAAGGAAAGATATTAATACTGCCTACTAAAAAAAAAAAAAAAACTTAGGGGTAATTTAATTATCTATATCGATATCTGTACTGTAATCAATCCAGAGTAATACAGTACCCGAAGCCGGTATAGAGACTTCCTATGAAAATTTAGTGTAAAAAATCAAACAAAGAAATAGTTATGATAAATCAATGGAACTTTGCAACATATATTTATCGATAGTGTAGATTTCGCATATGAAAGCTAACGAAACCACTGAAAGTTTTTTTTTTTGTAAACTGTAGCTTTAGTCTATCGCAATATCAAGAGCCACGGGATTTCTTTGCCGAAAAAATTCAAGTTGGGTGGGTTTTTGAACAATATTTAAGAACATGAATATAAAAGATCTCACAAAAGCCGTGGTCCAGAATAATTAACCAATTTCAACATGCATACAAACGTATGCACATTTAAAGTATGTTTAAATTTTTTTTTACAGATTACTTTATATTTAACTCACAATAAATCATTTAGTAGAAAAAAAGTCATAAACCAGTTTTGCAGAAAACTTGTAATTCGACAAAATTTCGAAATAAAAACTTTTAAAGGTTACGAGGAACGATATCCATTATACTTGATTCGGTGTTAAATTATTTGATTTACTAAGGCATTTGATGCTATATCTATACTAGATTTAATAATGTAACAAGCAAAAAATTTGATCATTATTGCATTACAAATTACTGCCAAACGTAAAGCAATAATTACTCGATAAATTTTTTGTATTATACCTAATAAGTTTTGACGGGCAAGTAAAATATTTATGTAATATTGTACTTAGACCAAAGATTCTTTGAAATTTTTTTAAGTATGTTTTTTTTTTAATTTAAGAGGAGTTCATTTAATATTGGAAGGTCTTTAATCATATCATGAAACCATTACCAAAGAATATCTAACAATTAAGTTAATTGTTCTTTGCCATTACCGAACCAGGATGAGGCGATCTTAGTATTTTCATTAGAAGAGGGATTCTAAAATAACTTGATAATTTTCGTTTTCGGGAAAAGTAAAAAAAAAGTCGTTTGTTTATATATTTTGGCTAGTGTGATAGAATATAATGTAATTGGAGACCAAGTAATCAATGAAAACTTATGAGAATTATAGTTATAGAATATAGTTTTAGTTTTTGTGTATTCCAAATAAATTTTCTTCTTTTTACACTTTCCAAAAATACATGAATTAAAATAAAAATTTCACTTATTTCTAAAAAAAAAAGAAACAACAAATAGAATATTGGAAATTTTTATAATTTTAGAATTAGTACTTAATTACGTATAGTTGATTACACTGATCCCACTTCTTATTGGTTGAAAAAGATCACATGATTTATCTAAATATGACCAACATGCAAATAATTGAATCACGGTCAAATTTGTATTGAATAACTTAAGAATATATTTATACGACAATCACGTGATAACTAAAAAAATTACAGTATCACAAAATCACGTGCCAATATAGCATATGCCTAAATTTGGTCTACTTTATAATTTTACTTACACTTTCAATAATATTACCTACTACTTATATTAATTTTTTATATTCTAACTTTTTTATTTATATTCATCATTTATAGAAGGAAAAAAAAAAGAATAAATAAAAAAGGGTCGATTTCTGGACATACCAATTTAAAAAAAAATTTGAATAAAAATTGAAATGACGTCAGAAAAACTTGTATTTTAAGTGTATTTACAAAAAAAAAAAAAAAAAATCAGTAATGTTATGTGTATATGTAAAGGTTATGTGTATTTTTTAAAAATTATTTTCTATTGAATTTAATGTTGGGAATTTCCCTATTTTTTTTATTTTTTATTTTTATCCATTTCTTCATTTTGTTTATTTCTTTCATCTGACATTTGACTTTCGTATTATTTTTTGTTTTATTTTTGTTTATGTCTAAGCAAATTATGCCATTAAATGTAAAGAAGAAGACTGCTTAAATGACATAGCGTATTTTTATTTTGTCTATCTTTTAATTACAACTAAAGACGGAAATAGTAATTCAGTTAGAAGTAATTGACGTTCAATAGCTTATCAGAAATATGCTCCAAAATTCACCCAAATTTTCCACTTTTATATAAATTTCCCATGTCGTTTTAGCCAGGGGTACTCAATATAAAATGAGATAGAATCATGAATAAAAAAAAACAATTGGAATGAATAAATAATTTTTAAAGACTAAATTTTCGATAGCAAAAAAATTAAGAAACTTGTTATGATGATTCTATGCTACTCAATAGATTAATAAATGTCATTCACCTAGAGAAAAAGTTTTGAATATTTAAGTTCATAAAAAAACTTCTCACGTTTCACAGCAATCCATCAATACCTGTTAGATAAGGTTTACCTAAGATCAATAAAACTTGCATTCCAGTTAGGCCGTTCATTTCTCACCCTAACCAAAGTTATGCAAATGGTTGGCTAAAAGTTTACATTTTATTATTGACTTTGATTCGAACTATTCAATAAAAAAAAAAACCCGCGTAATTTAATTAACAAAATTAAGAATGTGAACGACCCCACCCAACGCTAAGCTGGAATCATTTGATATTACAAGTTTCTTCCCGTTTCCCGTCTGTAGTAACCGTTTAAAAGTGTCATAATCAATTATTAATAAACAAGATTAGTAATAGTAAGTTCGGTCGAATGAATATGTAGGATTAGTGAATTAAGTTTAATTAGAATTGTTTTCAATTTTATGGTAAAAATTATAAAAAAAAAGAATGGTTTGGCAATGGATTCAGCTTCCTCTCCATATTTCGATGAATTTTTCATATTTAGAAAATTACTACGTTTCCATAAGCCAGAATTGAGTTAAAGTTGTGTTAGCGTTAAGTTCTTCTGGCTTAGTTAACCCGATACTGATGTATCCATGAGCAGCTTCTGTTCTGAGTGGAGGTGACAGCTGAAATATTTCGTACAAAGTAGCCGGATTTGTGTTGGATAAAACACCCATTCGCACTTTTCTAGCAAATATTTGCATAAAACCCAATTCAATTCGACTGGTTTCGTGTTTTTAACATGGATTGAACTCAACTCACCTCAATGCTCGTTTCCATGAGCATTAATTCGGATCAATTCGGATTGAACTCCGCATGGAAACATAGTAAATGTTTTATTTTCCACAAATTCAACACAGGTACGTTGATGATATTTTATGTACATATTTGGGCTGGAACTGAACGACAACTCACAAATAAAATCCAGTTATTAAGTCCGTCTCTAATAGATAATATGGCTCAGTTGATAGTAGTATTTATAAAATTGTATTGGTGGAAGATTGTTTGGTAGCGTCTCTTTTGTTATCAGCTATCAGAAAATGTCTTAAGTAGTCCCAATACGTAAAGTTGTTCTGAAATTATAGCAATTTATTGTGAAACGTAACAAGTTCAATTAAAATGTTGCCTGAAGTTTATTCTTATTATTAAGTGTGAAATTGATGAAATACGTATTTCATAAAAATAACGTAAAGACGAAATTTTCAATTTTGGAAATTGGTTGGTCACTTTGTGATTAAATTTTGGAAATGCCATAGTTTATAGCCAACTACTGAGATATGTACTATATTTTTAGAATTTCAGTCTTTTCATTAGACATAGGTACATACAATTTATATCTTTTGTATTGTACGGTGATTGGGGTAAGTACTATCTTGCGGTCTGATTCTACCCATTATTACATATGATGACGCCCGGGGCGTTAAAAAGGTTAAATTTCATGGATATCTGAACTTCATATCCATTTTTTTTCGAATTATTTTTAACTTTAATTTTTATTTCTATTTTTTTTTTATGATGAAAACATCAATAATACTGCAATGAACTCATATGTATTATTTACATTAGAACCAAAAATATAAAATTTAGTTTTTTTTAGCCATATAAAATTTCATTGAGTTGAAAATACCTACTCCTTTCGGTCTACTATCGGTATTCACGTTATTTGACAGTTGAAATTGTTTTTAAGGAAGTTAATTATCGATTTATTAGAATTATTTGAGATGTTTATTAATCTATATACATTTTAAATATACAATTATCATCATATAAATTAAGATTTTCATCAAAATCTTATATTTTTCTTTACTTTTTGTATTCATGTAAAACTTACACCTTTTCTCGTATAATTTATTTTCCTTTCAACGCATGAAATGGTCTGATTGGACCATCACCAAATATTGAAGAAATTGTCGATGTGCATCAGCATTTTGAATTCTCGCTGTTCAATAAACTTTGTTGAAAATTACAAATACAACTGATATATATCTAACATAACGGGGACGTTGATGAATTCACATTAGAACTTAGTATCATACTAAGTCTTGGCATGCGTGAATGCATTTCGTATTCTTAGAACGAATCTCAACAACAGCAAAATCGCTATTGGTTTAACGATAAGTTCAACTAAGCAATAAAAGCAAAAAAGTCTGCTTTTCGCGCCTATCAATTGCATTCATGTCAAAAACTGAAACAAGTTCACAAAACTGTACGGTACACCTGCAAGTCCATTAACCAGAAACAGAAAATTCTTTTTGACCAGAATATTAGACAAAGAAACTTGAAAAGCCACAAAGGTAGCAGAGGTTTTTAGTCCTTAGTCAAAACCATCAGGAACAACTTTAGCAGTTCCTCTATAGCTTGACTATTAAACAATGGTTAATTGATTGTTGACTCTTTGGATAAAGATAATATTTTGACTGCATGATTTGCTTAAACTTTTCGCTTTCCACTCATTCCAAAGAAACCTGCTTTATATCTCCCATTTTATCCGTACGAGAGATATATTCAAAATTCTTAAGCAGATCAATGTCTCCAAGGTCGTTAGTCTTGATACTTTCTTGCTCTTGTTAATTTAAAGCTACTCCTCATACTTGGCTAAGCTAAGCTAAATTATCGACCAATTACAATCACCTTGATTCCTTGGAAGGTTTTTGAATCTGTTATTAACTCCAAATTAATGAAATATTTAGAAACCAATCAACTAATCAACGATCGCTAATGTGGTTTTCAGACACGACAAACATCTGTAGACTTGATCCTCCTCTGATATTATCTGTTATCCGTTATGGCGTTTCATCAGAACCTCACCCAGTAAATGCCGATGTGCCCCAGGGCTCTGTTATCTTTCCATTTCTCTTCTTAATTTTCATTAATGATCTGCTTTTCTTTACTTTCAATCCCATCCATAGTTTTGCAGATGACAGTATCCTTAATTTTGGTTACTTCTTTCACACTCTTGAGGACTCCAGGGGTCGGATTCTGTAACTCGAAGAGTTTGGAAGTTTGGGAGATGAGAATTTTCGTTTTCCCTAAGTTTCCTTTCGCGATTCTCTAAAATACTTGGCGAGTTAGGGAAAACGTAAGAAGTATCGTAATATTGAAAGATGGCTAACTCTGTGTGGAAGGGTCGTCGAGCATTGGGGTTTGACTTAGGAGCTAGAGTACAAAAATATAAAAAAATATTTGGGGTAAGGGCCTTTGGGGATGGGGGTTCGTACCACCCCTCAATGGGGGTTGTCCAAAATACATCATGTTTGGTATGAAATTAAAGAGGGAGAAGTAGGTAGTTTGTTTTTATAATTTTAACTTCATAACTGACTTTTTCCTGCCAAAATACGGTTTTATGCAGTTGGGTCATATACACCCTAGTTCCTGTATTTTGCATATATTTTTTCCGTTCTTTCTTTCACATCTATTAGTGCTCTGTTGTGAACATGTTTCAAATGGAATGTCAGTTTCCACGACTTACCAGTTCTTCACTATGATGAGTTGAAAATATGTCCATTTCTGTATCAAAAACGGCCATTTCTTAATAATTTGTTTTTATAAACATAGCCAGGATATGCAGTGAATCCATCATTCAATTTGAAAATCCTAGGTACATTGGTACCTTCACAAATGACAATAAAAGCAGACAATACTGTTAGTTGAGAAATATTCTTACTTCTCCACAACTAACACAGCCGAGAGTTTTGCCGAGTGGAATAGAGAGTTTGGTATATCTCAATACAAATTCCACGAGTTACAGAATTCCGAGTGGAGCGTTAAGTGGCAAAAGGACTCTCATCTCCACAACACTCCGAGTTAGTGAATCCGGCTCCAGATCGAATGCCACTTCTGTCAAAAGAGATTGCATTATTATACCATTGAATAATGATCTTGATATTATCCTCGCTAGGGACAAAGAGAATCGCGTCGAATTGAATGTATATAAGCCCCAAAGCTCTCATATCTTTAAAATATTTTTTGTTATTTCAAAACTACAGTATGATTGTAGAAGTTTAGATATGCCACCTTATTATTACCATATCCATAAATTTTAATGTCAGTTATAATGTGGGTATGATTCTTACGATCTTATAATTATAATCGGTGAATAGTTTTTGAATAGGTGATTAGTCCGTTATTATCAAGGAAATTTAGTTTGGAGTATTTGTCCATAATTATAATATATTGAATATGAAAATTAGCTTGAAAATGTTTTTTTTTAATTTAATACTTCTAGACATCTATAACAATGAAAATAGCTCAGAAAATCTTTAAAAGGTAATTTTTAGTTCATCTTAAAATTACTTTCGTCGAGATAAAAAGTTCAAATTTAAGAATTTCCTAAAAATTTACTAAAAACTTAATTTTTGAGAAGCTTTGTGATTTTAAGATTTAAAACATTTCATTTTATCAGTCAAATTTGATATCTGTATAATTCATTCGGATAAATATTGCACAATAGTGAAATAGAATTCCCTAATGCATTATAATATATACATTCATTACAGAAGATTAAAACCAAGTCATATTAATTTAAACTAAGTAGCACGTTATAGTGAATTTGTGTTATACATTCCAGTAGAAATATCACTTGTGTTTTAGTATCTCTTTGCAGCAAACTTATTGTCGTCATATTTTTTGTATGTATAGTGCTTTTTTAAAATGAAAATCACTATCTTTCAACGTGAAAATCACATCTTTGTACTATCTAAATTTAATCACACTTTTATTTACTCATAATTATCCCCAAAATGGTGTATGGACCAAGATTGGGACGTGTTCTGATAAGAAATATGGTAGTTAACAACACTATAGAAGGACTATGTTGAATGTTTATCACGTTCGTTTCAATTACCATTTCTAACTATTAAATGCAACTTTTAGATGTTGGGCTGGCAGAATATCTTCTTTGTCGACTTGATAAAAATTCTCCACAAAATCTATGTATTCACAACTAGTTTTCTCACAAACTTTATTGTTGAAAATCTGAAATTAAAAAATAATAATTCATGGAATTTTATATGAAAGGTATAATCGTGCTCTGTAAAATTCCAGGTATACCTCGAAAGAACTCCGAAGAAATAGTTATAAATTTCTTAAGGATAGGTGATAGCATTTTCGAAATTTTGGTGGCAAGTATCTCTAAATATGGATGAAAAGCATGTCTAAATACGGTGCCCAGATAATACAGGATGTAAATTTTATAATTATAAAAGAATTTATAGTATTTCCTTCTTAGTTCTAGTAGATATGCGATCATATCTCTCTTTACATCGACATTGGTAAAGTCGGAAGATCATATAATTACAGGACATATTCAAAATTTATTTTTTAAAGGATACAATAGACAACAAGTTATTTGATATTTCGGAAAAAATTGTATTTCATTGCTGATTTATCAAAAATGAATATACCTACATACATATATAATCTTCCTGAAGATGATCCAGATTATCTCCTGGATTCTTTTTCTGCAGCCTTTGTGTTAAAATCTTCAAAGTAAATTAGATAATTCTGTTAATTCCGTAAATTTTGCTCGGCGGACATTGTCTTTTCGATAATTTTAATTGTCCAATTCCTGCCGTGCGAGCAACTACGATTTCTCAAGAAATTTAATTGTTGTTTACGTTTTCCATTTATCTGTTGTGTATTAGCATAATAAATATATAGAAAAACCCAGAATCTGTCTGTTATGAGTTCTTATCCCAGAATGCTTATTTTTTTAATGAAAAATATATTAAAAAACTAAAAAAGTATAAAAAGAATAAAAAAATATAGAAAAAATTGAAAAAAATAAAAATAAAATAATAAAAGATAAAAAAAAGTAAAAATAATAAAAAAATTACAAACATAAGAGCAGTGGATTACAGAGGGGGGTACGAAGGGAACTGAATCGGTCCGTCCTCAGATGGTCAGTTTTGTTTTTAACTCGTACCACTTTCACAGATAATTACTTACTTCATGCAATTTCAAGAAACTAAGAATTTATTGTTATGAGCAAATGCATGATTGGTGAGGCTCTCATGATTTTGGAATCCATGATCTATTAAAGATCTCAAGTTGAAATTTTGATATGTTTTAGTGGATAACATAAGGTAGGAAAAAAATTAATAAAATTAAAAGTACATCTTGAATATCCAAGGAGAAAGGATATAATCTTTATTCTTGATATCTCATTTTCCATATATTTGTGTGATGGCAATTTTCTCAGATAGCTTGAAATCCTAAATTTCAAATGAGCCATATTTCTTCTCAAGTCCTAAATACTAATGTGTTCAATGAGGCCTTATGTGTCTTTTTAAAATTTTGTAAAAACGGCACAAATTGCGCGGATTGTAAATAAATAAATATGTTAAATTGTTTATGAAATTATGATTAATCTATTGGCTTTACAGCCCTGTTTAGCAAATAAACTTGAAATTCAATATTTTCTAAAACGGAGTTCTTGGTGCTCAGAGTTTATATGTGACGCGATTAGTTAACACCTCCGTGCAAATAGTTCTTAATTCTATTTTTTTTTCTGTTTTTGGTGATAATTCTATTCGACCCAATATTTAAGGAGTCAAATTTCCACATTTACCATAAGGCGCATTAGGCTCAAGCTGGGGCCTCCCTCTCTATGAAGCCACATTTTAAAATCTCGCTCGTCACAAACAACAATATAAAAAATCGATGTCGTTATTGTTGAAAGATAAAATGCTATTAAATACTAAGATCATAACATAGAAACTAGAGCCCGGTTGAAAAATGTGCTTCCATTTGAAAATACATATACAGCATATACAGGGTGTTTCAATCTAGGTAGTCCATACAGCAAGAGTTGATAGTACTCATCTAGTTGACCAAAAAATTATACGGCTAGAGCAGGGGGGGGCGTGTCTACGTTGTTTGGTAGGTACAGGACAGGGTGTTTGAGAAATTGTGCTAATCTTTCACAAAACACCCAGTATCTTTAAAAAGTACAGCATATGTCGCCTGTTCAACCAGCGTCGTACTCTTCCCTTCTCAGGAGTTCTGGTGGTCTAAAGTAATAATCTCGGATTTCGACTTTGACATCTTTTTTTTACAAAGAGTTGGTTAACATAACTAACTTTTTATACAAACTGTAAACTGGGGACTCTCATCTTTATTATGACCTTTATACCCTATGTGCTATCTGTATCCGTTAAAGAGTTATTAACTCATAACCTATGCAGGCCATACCGAAATTAGACGAGTGTTTTTTATACCCTAGATGAAATCTATAGGGGTATACTAAGTTTGTCATTCCGTCTGTAACACCTCGAAATAATGATGGTAGAGCGAAATGAATTGGACACCCACGCATAATATTAAAAGTTATTTTGATTTTTGCATGTCCGTCCGTCCGTCCGTCCGTCTGTCTGTCTGTGCGCACGATAACTCGAGAACGCGTATACTTAGAGAGCTGAAATTTTGTACACGGACTTTAAAAAATAAAAAATAAAATTAAGTTCGAAGATGAGACAAATCGGGCAACTCCTTCGTGGGGTTGCCATACAAAACTTTCGTTTTTCACTATATATTTGGAAACTGCCTGAGAACGCATCAATATAGAGAGCTGAAATTTGGTACATGATGTTTTTACTACATTAGCAAATAAAATGTCAAAAATGGACTAAATCGGGCAACTCCTTCTTGGTGTTGCCATATAAAAATTAAGTTTTTTACGTATATTTTGAAAACGATCAATCCAAGATATTTTTATTGTACTAAAACCTTCTGCAGAATACGAAATCCTATAAAATTGGTTATAATCATTTTTTCTGTGCGACAAACCGTTCTAGAAATATATGCGAAAAACAACTTCAAAATCAAACTTGAATAGATCGGTGACCATACGAAATTTAATACGGACATTTATCTAGGGTATCATAAGAATTGGTCTTAGACCAATTCTAGCTTTTTTACTTGTTTTAATTACGATTTTCAGTCACTAAAGGCACAAAAATTATCTTTGAAAATAGGTTTGAGACTAGCTTAGAGAATTGTTTATGAGCTAATAATTCTTTAACGACTACAAATAGCACATAAGTTTTCGAGATAACAGCAAAAGAATTGAACCAGTCCATATTAAAATTAATATATTTTCAACTCATCATTATGAAGAACTTTTAAGTCGTGGAAATTCACTTTCCATGAGAAAAATGCTCAAAACAGAGTACTAATAGATGTGAAAGAAAGAACGGAAGAAAGGAACTGGGGTGTGTATGACCCAAGTGCAAAAAATCCGTTTTTGGCGGTAAAAAGTTAGATATAAAGTTAAAATGATCAAAAATACTACACCACTATATTACTCGCTTCTCCATCTTTAATTTGATACCAAACATGACGTATTTTGGACAACCCCCAATGAGGAGTTGCACGACCCTATCCCCAAATTTGTCATCTATATTTTTGCATTCTAGACCCTAAATCCATAGAAAAATTCCCCAATGCTCTACGACCCTCCCACACAAAGTTAGCCGTCCTTCAATATTGCGATACTTCCCACGTTTTCCCTAACTTCCAAAGTATGTTATATGTAGAATCGCGAATGGAGAGTTAGGGAGTTTTAATCGGGGAAAACGAAAATTGTCATCTCTCAAACTTCCAAACTCTCAGAGTTGTAGAATCCAGCCCCAGTTGTGCATGAAAAATCTAAGAAAGAAAACTGAATGCTTGTGCCCTTGTCCGGAAAAGGGAACTAACAGAATAAAAATCCACCAATTCGTTTGGACTGTTTGCGGTGAACAGTTATTCAATTTCTTAGAAATAATAAGACTTTCAAATCTCGAAATTGTTTTCTTTACATCTATAGGAGTAATCGGTGCAACAAAAATATAAAACCATCATAATAACCGGGCTGCTAAGCATTGTGTATCTTTTTCTTATTTAGAAATAAATATGTAATATTCCAAAATTACTTACCATCCTGTGATAGGTATGGTAGATGACTTTTCGACACTATACAAAACACAAGAAAAATCTAAAAAAAAAAAATCATACACGTTTCAAAGGCGATGAGCTACGAACGAATGACTATTATACTCATTCCAGAATCCACTATTACTATTCAAAAGAAGACAAAAAAATTCCCATCCCAGCGCTAGGTCTCGCCGCAGATTGCAAAAGTGCGTTACAGCACCAGCATTAATCGCTGGCGACAACTACACATTGTGTCAGCACTATTCGAAAATCGTCCTGTTAAACTTTTAAAGCTCACTCTACATCTCAGCGCCACATTTAATTCATCGCGAAGGTGAGGTGGCGCTTTGGAGGAGGTCATGACCCCCGTGACCCTCCCCCGTATACGCGCCTGTGATAGATGTAGATGATCAGAGATAACCACACTGATGAGACCTCTCTAATCGCTGGGTCGAAAAGTTCGATATTTTTTCTGCAAACAAAACAAAATTTTTTTACAATGGATATTATTCTAATAAATACGAAAAATTTCGAACCTATTTATATATACTTAGCGACACCCTTCATCATCAGATTCAGATTAATTTTCATTTTAACACTACCTGAAAAATTACCCGATATTTACTGGTTATTTACAATTTCATAAGATAGTGTGCAATCGCACTAGTGTTTGTACTTTCGTAGCCTTTACTTGTAGGGTTTTTTCATAACTTCCGAACTTTAAATAAGTAATGCCCCAAAGGTTTCGTCACATTTAAATTATTATACAACCAGCTACCATTCATAGTCCAGGGCCATAACCTCGTAAGTAGTATTGTAACACCATGGATGAAGTTTCGAAAAACCTATCCTTCAGAATACCAGATCTTTTAGTATTTAGTTGTTCTTAATTACCGGTTTCCATTTCATTTTAACCTTTTTATAAGTTTCATAATCTAAAAGTCATCCGGGTGTAAACAATCGAGCATGTAATGTATTATAAGCTGTATTTGAAAAAAAAAAAAAATTGATATATTAAAAAATGTAAAATTCACATCCCAACAAGACGTAGTCAGAAGAAATAATTGATCTCTCTCATTTAATGTCATTGAGGTCTGTTTAAAAATCTCAGCGAATTAATAAAAATATTCATGGTATAAATTTCCCGCCAAATTCCACTTTAATACGACCAGACAGAGATTACATAGCTCAGTAAAATTTCCTATAGAAATCTCCGAGTTTGTGGTTTCGTTTTTTTACCTTCATTTATAGAGTTTGAAGTACGATGATTGCTCGTATACCTGGGGAATAGTCTTGAAAGTCTCATGTCTTAAGTTGAGAAAAAGAAAGACCTAATATTTGATGGATGAACCGTAATGGGTATATAAAGTGGGCAGTTATTACCCTTTTTACTCTTGATACAATGTTTATGAGGAACTATATAGATAGACACTTGTGCTTGTTTATGGGACAGGGAAAAAAGTTTTGCATTATAATTGTGAAAATATTAGACATGATGACGCCTATTGATGATCTTCTATAATAATAACTCATAATAATGATGCTATTGTCAAGTCAATGTGGTGAGAGCGTATATTACTTTTACTTTCATCTTAAGTGAGGAATAGATTCCAGTTTTGCGTATAGAATTAGTTCAGCAATATTAATTAGTTCACAGTAAAAACTACGTGTTTTTTGATGATAACATTATGATAATTTTGAGGTTATGTCGAGTTACATGTATTCCTAGTCTATAAATGAGATTTATGGCTTTTAAAATTCCTAACATAGTTTCGAAGTTCTTAAGAGGCTATTTTTTTGGTTTATCTGATATTCATTTTACCGGTTTTTGGTTAAGGATTTTTCCAAATGGAGGATACCAGATACCGGTTATTTTTTTTATTGTTTAGAAAAGCGAAGCTGAAGATTTGATATTCTAAAGATTGTTGTGTATTTCAAGCGATTTGTTTCAGTATCTTCAATCGAGACGTCGAATTAACACGTATATTAGTTTTGTGTTTAAAGTTGTATAATTGATTCGGTTAAAAGAGACATTTATATGTGTGATAAGTGTATAATAAGAAATAAGTAAGAAAATTAAAATCAATTTTTTTGTAAATGTTTCCTATACAAAATCTTAAAAACATTTTTGGGCGAAAACTGCCACGAAAATTTCGGTTTGAGATTTCGTAAAGTAGTATGCTGTTTAAAAAAAAATCCATGTTTAGGTCGCAGTGATTTATATATCCAGACATTTATTAATACTGTTTGATGTTTGGCACTTTAGCACATATATTTAATTTGTAATTTTACGTGTTATATATAAATCGCTGCGAAAAAATGTCTCCACTTCATATTAGCGCCATCTGCGTTCCATGATCTAAAAATTGATTTTTTCTTTCGAACAGCATACTACTTTACGAAATCTCAAACCGAAATTTTCATGGCACTTTTGGCCAACATTTTGTTTTACATAAATTTCGTGCCTAGTACTAAAGTATGTATTGAAATTTGGCAATCTAAAAGATAATGGCAAAAATTTATCTTGAATTTTATCGAGAGCGGTACTATGGTCAATGCGCTAAACTTGGCTTTTGGGTTTTGATTACAGATGGCACCACCAGTAAGTCTAAAAAAACATTAACTTGAATTTAGTGGATGTCACACCGGAAGTGGCGCGGCGCGGCATGTCATTTTTCAGTTGCCGTTGCGCGATTGTTCTTGCAAAATTAAATCTATAAGTCACACTGGGAGCGGCAAGGCGCGGCTCGGCATGGCACGGCAAAATAGTTGCCGCGCCGCGATTTTGGAGATTACTCAAAAACACAATTTTGCCGCTGCCGCTGGGGGAAAAATTTCTTTTTCATTCGAAATAAGTCCGCACAATTCGTTAAATAAGGCTTTTGGCATTCTAAAGTATTCGTAATCGAACTTTATCACTTTTGTCTGTTTTTCTTAAACCAGAGGTACTAATAACAGAACTTCTTCATCGGAACTAGAGTACATTTGGATAAATTTCGCTGCACCCGGTGTGAACACTCTCCTTTGCCGCGAGCCTACTATTTTGATTATTTTGAATACACCTATTATGTTTATCTAACAAATATCCACAAACATTTGCAAAATGTACAATTCCTTTTTTTCCGTGTAGATTAGATTTGATTTAATCTATTTTAGTACCTAGGTCTAGGAAAATGTCACAAGCTGTATAGGCAATTTATATGGCTTCTAGAAAGCTAACATTTCTTGGAAAGAATATTCACCCTAATTGCAGGTCTGCACACAAGTTTCAATTAATCGCGATCTTCATCGTTATTATTATTTTTTTTAATCAGACCTTATATAGGTAGTTATGCTGAGCAGTATTTTTTTTGCATTTTTAATCCTAGCTGGGAAGAAGGGCAAATATTTATAATCTGAGCTGTGATATGTTTTAAGATTAGTAAATTAGTCAATTTTTTAAAATCATCTTTTTTTCTCAATATATTTGGAAATCAATTTCCACTCAATTTGAATTAGTTCTTTTTAGGGTTCCATACGCCAAGGGTAACAATAGAACCCTATTACTAAGCCTTCGCTGTCCGTCCGTCACCAGGTTGTATATCATGAACCGTAATAGGTAGACAGTTGAAATTTTCACAGACTGTGTATTTCTATTGGCGATATAAATAATAAAAATAAAATAAAATTCAGGGGGGGGGGGGGGGGGCATATAAGGAACGTGATGTTTTCGGCGTTTTTTCTTCGTTTTATTTTCATTCATTATTATTATCATAAGTAGGCATTTTTATTTTCAAATGATTTTCAAATCACAGCATAATTTTTTCACATGACGCCTACTCTCAAAATAAATAAAAAGTACATAGTGTTAAATTTTGTACGATGGTACGGAACGCTTCGTGCGCGAGTCCGACTCCAATCCAAGCAGCCAAAATTTGTTGTTTATTCCACTTTCATCATCAAACTAATTCTTAGCTGATTAAATTACTTGCGCATATCTCAATATGTTTAGATGATTGTTGCAACCAGTTAAAGTACAAATACGACCATATTCTCTTCTATACATCTATCTACACGACATTTATACATTAACATAATTTTAAAGACTCGATGAAATCGGTCAAATGACTTTAGATTAAGTTTAAAATTCGATAGGAAACGTAACAATGTTTTTTTGTTTTTTTTTTTTATTTTAATCATGAATAGCCACGATAAATTATCAACCGAATGCTTTCTAACTCTTAGATACTCCTCTATACTGGCTAATACATATTTCGTAAGTAGTTTTCAATCTTTTTCCTATCTACCTATCTATAGCTTATTATGCGTTCAAATTCACTTTATGCTGTGCTCTGTCTGTATACATACTTCTCATACCCTAATTGAACAAGAGTTGAGTTTTTCGTTCGGCCTAGTAACTCTATGCGGGGCAATGCATTCACCGGCTTAAAGTATGCGCGCATGCATGATGTGAGGTAATCCAAATAGGCAGCTCTGTTTGTAATATAAATCATTGTGAATTTGATGTTATAAAACTCCCAGGAACCTGTGGCTATGAATACCTCACGGTAAATCAACCGTGTACAATGGAATAACACTCTTACTTTCATTAATTTTAGTATGTTTTGGTGTATGCTGCGCAATCTAGAGATACATAATGATTTAATAGATTTATAATATCCAATTGAATAGATAGCGATTGTACGCTTTTGTTTTAGTTTTATTAATTAAGTGAATTAGTGAGAGATTATAATTTTTTTTGTTTTTTTTTTTAGGTAAATAATAAAAATGGCGAGCCTATCACCAGTACAACAGTTCTATAAGGATCGCTCAATATTTATAACGGGCGCATCTGGATTTATGGGAAAAGTTCTTGTTGAGAAACTTTTATATTCTTGTTCGGAATTGAAACAAATATTCATTTTGATGAGAACGAAAAGGGGAAAGACTCCAGAAACTCGCTTAGAAGAAATGTTCAAACTGCCTGTAAGTAAAATAAATTAAAAAAAAAAATTATTAAAACTAAAAATTAAAACACACAAAAATCTACAGCTTTTCCAACGAATAAGAGATGAAAAACCAAGCGTACTTAAAAAGGTTAAAGTTTTCCAAGGAGATGTATGCTACGACTGTAAGTAAAATGAAATTAATAATATCAAATTTAGACTATCCTTCTAATTATTATACCGCATTTCTGTTAAATCTAGCTTTCGGTCTTAATCCAGAGCAACTGAAACAAATTGAAGATGAAACTTCAATAGTATTCCATTTGGCTGCAACCCTTAAGCTTGAAGGTAACCTTAAGGATGCAATTGAAATGAATACAACTGGCACAAAACGAGTATTGGACATAGCCAAAAAGATGAAAAATCTCACAAGCTTTATCCATCTGTCTACAGCCTTTTGTAATTGTGATCAGGAAGTTATGTACGAAAAGGTCTACGAATATCCACATAAACCTGAGGATTTAATCAGAATGGCTGAATGGATGGATGTAAAAGATTTAGATAAAATCACACCCAGCTTAATTCATCCTCATCCCAACACTTATACGTATTCGAAACGTTTATCGGAAATTCTAGTTCGTGATCATTATCCAGAATTGCCAGTGGTTATCACAAGACCTAGCATTGGTAAGTTAATGGAAAGTTTTAAATATTTTTAACCTTAATATATAAATCAAAATGAAGGTAGTTAATTATGCCAAGAAATTTCAGTTAATAAGTGAAAATTGTCACAGATTTATTGTAAGAAAGTTCGATGCGATTAATTTTATAAGAAAAAAGAAAAGAAATTCTCTTTTCTTGCTTGCAGTTCACATTGGATTTATGCAACTAACTTAATTATTATGTGACACTGAGACCAGCAAAACTTGTTTTCTTTCGTAAAAGTTTTTGTAGGAATTTGCAGATGCATCCAGTTGGTAGCTTGTGCAGTTAAGTGAAATACCGTGTTCACACACGTCTGCCAAATATGAAAAAAAAGAGAAGCACGTGTAATGCACTTAAAATTCTTACCTCAATACTATCAGGTTTTTAAAGTCACCTAGCTGATGGTGAAAATTGTTGTTGTGTTGAATGAAGAAATTGTTAATCAGTGCTGGCTAAGCTCGGAGTCAATTTTTGTTAACAATTTCCATCTACTGCTTGCCAAATTGCTTGAAGAATTGCTCATTATTTTTAGTATAGTTAGGCGTAGGCTTTTGAAGAATTATGTGGTTTTTTTTTTATATGTATGATTGCAGGTATAGGGGATTGGCGGTCATTTAGAAGTACTATAATGCCATGATTATACAAACATTTCGTTTGGATTTGATCTATGTGTTTTCGGTTATTGTCTCTATGAACAAAATTAAATCGTCTGCTTTCAAAATCGGCTTTTCTAGTGCTTAGTCTCTAACTAATGGAAAAGTGAAACAATGGATCAGGTGTTGCTTAAGGTTTTAGGGTAGATTATACCCCGTTCGAAAAATTTCTCTTGTAAATGAAGTGTCCATATCAATGGTGAAGAAGATTGGTGCTATGTGCCGCCAGTTTTGAAAATAAGAAAAATCAGACCAAAAAGTGATTGCAAACCATTTTTCTGCCAATTCGGTCAAACGAGTGAGCTTTGACAGAATTTCAAAAAATAAAAAAATAAATTAATCGTAAAAATTTATAACCATGGACGATATCTGGCTCAAATCATTCGTCTTGATATGGATAATTCGCAAATATCATTTTCTACGAACATTGATCTACTGGATGGAGTGAAATTCGCCTGCAAAGTACGCGCGTGCACTGTTGCTCGCCTTCCACTAAATAATTGAGACTTAACTAATACTTTTTATGTAATTATTATCAAATATTTCCAATACAGAAGTCTTTTCTCATATTAAAATAGAATTTAACTTATACGATTTGAAGAAACGGACACGTCAGATGGACAGATCTTGCGTTACGATTGGGCAATTTTGGAGAAAATTAATTCTCCAGGAAGTTGTGAGACTCCATGAAGACAGTGGCACAATTTACTGCCATATATAAATATATAACAACAAAATAGGTGATCTTGAAGACTCAAGATTATTTTTCTATCTATCTTGAGTATAGAATTTATCATCTTGCCAAGTTTCGTATTAAAATTCCAATTTAATTAAAATTTTTTTAAATTTTGTTTTTATTCTATTGAAATTCTGTGAAAATTGCCACGATTAACTGAATTGGCAGAAAATTGGTGTCCAATAACTTTTTAGTCGTCCAAATGTAATATAACCGTTCTGAACATTGCGTTTTTTTTTAAATTGCTATAATTTTTAAAACTGACATCCTCGACCAACTTCCTCGGTAGATATGCACCTTTCATTTACAAGAATAATTTTTAGTGTAGAGCGTTGTACAATATACGCAAAAAGGCTTAAATCATTCATGGACAATGCCCGGCCCATTATTGCACTAATGTCTCTGATTTAAAAAAAAAAAAAATACTCAGAAGATACTGGTTTCGACATCAGAAGCCACTACAAATATAATATTTTGGCATCGCCTTGATCCTTGATTTTAGAAAGGAATTTTGGTTTTAAATTTACTTCAAGGGATGCTTGTAAGAATAAATGAATATCACCAAAATAGGCGGTGAGGTATTACCAATAAATGCAGCTGCATACCTCGAAAAATATACCATTTCAGTTCATTTCTCTCTGTTAAGTCGAACACTAACGTCACGGCTTAGTTTACCAATTTATTTCTATGGCGCCGCTTCGCTTCACCATGTTTAGTTTTCACATATGACGGCGATGCTTCTGCTTCTGGCCGCTGCGGTGCAGTCGTGCGTAAAAAATATATAGAAACAAATCAGCCGATTTCACACATGCCGGTAATAGCACCGGCATGGAAATTTAGAAATATAGCAATTATCTCGTCGCGGCACCGGTTTTACCGTCGTGTGTGAAAGTAGCCTTAAACATGATTGTCTGCCAATATAAAAGTGATGATGGAGCCAATCTCAATAGGTATCGGATCTATTACAAATTGAACAATTTACTATGGCTTGAAATTAATGTATGTATACCGTCAGTATATAAAAATCATAAGTGTAACCCAGGCATTAAAGAAGATGGTTTTCATGTCCACCAACTGAACCCATGCTCGTAGTTTAAATAAGACTTCATGAAAATCTATTACACAAAGAAAGAATGCTTCTTTAAAACTACTACAGTCAACTTTATCAGTTGTATTATTTTTTCACTGTTATACAAAGTTGTGTAGCGATCGCATTGAAGACCTGGATAAAGCTAATATTCTGCAAGATGTGTTATAAATTCACACCTTCTACCCATTTCACAGATATATAAGTATATATCTCTGTTATCGCCCATATGGACGTGTATAGGAACCTGCAGCTCCTGATGGTTCCTTGCTCCTGTTTATTAAAAGCGTTATCCCTTTTTCGGCTAAAACTAAATTTTCGTAAAGTTATTCAACATTTTTTAAACTAACTCACTTTCGGGGAACAGAAGAATTTTAAGAACTTTTATTTTTAAGGATTCTAAATCAAATTATATATTCAAGAGGGAAAAACAACCGCCTCGTCCTGGGTTTGAAGCCGGGACGTTCCGGGTAACTATTCTTACCACTGAGCTAAGGATATAGATGCTTTTTCCTCCTGAATTTCTTAATGTTATCTAGTCTATTAAGCCACAGTTATTTTCAGCTGGCTTTAACCTGTGAGTGTGGCTGAATAGGCTAGAAAATATTATATAATTCAAGAGGGACAAGCATCTGTCTCGTAAGCTCAGCGGTAAGAGCAGTCACCCGGAAGATGGAAGTTCCCGGCTTCAAACTCCAGACGAAGCGGTTGTTTTTTCGTCTTGTATTTATGATTTAATTTCGAATCGGTAAAATAAAAGTTCTTAAAATTCTTTTATTTTCCAGCATTATCGATTTTAAACATAGGAGAGGATAGCAATCCATCGACCTATCGATTATTTAAAATAAACTTATGCTTTGAAAGGTTATGTTCAAACTAACGAACTATCAGCAAACTAATAATAACGTCATCCCTAATGTAGTTTCCAGTTTGGATTTTCGTCTGGATACCTGTTAACTTCTTAAACAGAACATTGGAATTGTAGCTGTCATAAGTTTAGTTAGCCACAAATTATTGGTCTACCCTCCTCTTGTAGTTTGGATTAAAAGGCGTCTAATACAAGTTGTCTCGCATAGCGCCATATAATCGTAAAACTCAACCTGCTATCATTAAGATATTTTAGGCGGTGTCAGTCCATGGCTTATAAAAGAAGGAAATCAATTCATTTTTGTATTATTTACAGCAATATTTTGTTTTTAAGCCATGCACATGCAATTCACTACAATCCTGACTAGGACTTTAAATATCGCTTCGAAAATATTGATGCACTAAGCACTGCTCAGAATAGGAGCGGATAATTCGAAGAAAAACGTATTTTGTCCCAGTTGGTACAAAATATTTTGCCAATTAAAGGTAAAATTCTGGAGCAGAGCTTTTCCAAAGAATAAAACATTTTTTAAATAAATCTTCAATAAATTTTCAGTTTAATGCTTTAGGATTTATTTTTAAAATTGTACTTACATATCGGCAAATATATGTATATCCACATATTGGACACTAGGTGTCCTTCAAACTGCATAAGTCTCCATAAGGCCTCATTTTAATAGGCTTTCTATTGAACTATATTATTTGTAAATTCAAAAATTCCAGGCAGAGTAACGCTTCGGTTTGGAGTATTCACTTCAAATCAGATGGAGTTTTGCTACAGAAGGAGCTAGTCAATAAGAATTTTAAAATATAACACTCCTGAAGAAGCTTCATGTTTAGAGCTGGACGTTCGAGTAGGAGCGATATTTGAAGCCCTAGTCCTATATTAACGAATCTAATCCATTCATAGTATGTGGAGTACATGCCATAATACCATAATGCTACAATCACAAGAATTCAATTCTACATCCTATTTCACCATTGAAGAGAAATGAACGTAACACAACATAATGATAGTAATCAAAATATGCACACTACATTCCTGGCAATTATTTTCTATCTTCCATATAATCATAACATTTGATTTATTCTTACCAATGGCCATTACCATACATATTCAATTATATACCCCACTGCTCCGTCAGAATCCACAAACCAAAAAAGAATTCTTCTTTCCCAAATAAACACAAACAACCGAAATATTATAAGACAGCCATTATCTTCTTATTTTTGTATATAAAAAAGTTACAAAATTAGATCGAGTGCAAGGCTCCTACCCCCACCTGTATTCAGATTTTGAGTTTATTCAATGAAAGTTCTTGCAAGGGCGTAAATTATTTGTTAAAACGCCACGTTTTGTTCAGCGTCCCATAGCAATTTATAGCACATATGAGTCTGATCGATAAGTTAAATGTGGTTAACTTTTTACGTGAAACAACAAAGCAAAGACGCTGGCAAAAATTTTAGCGTTCCTATGGTGTGACTGAATGACAGTAAATCACAGACGAAAACGGTTTCATCCATACCACTCGATAATATGTAGTTTGTTGAGCGAACCGAATTGAAGGTTGGATATGGTGTTATGTGGTATAGACGCGGTAAATATTTCAGCGTTTCTCCCGTGTCACTATGTCACAGTAGGTTTGAGTCGAAAGCAAAATTATCCAAGCACTGGACTTGACTATTGGCCGAGTCAGATCGAAGGTTAGATGGATGACGGTGGTTGGATAAATGCGATATTTTGTTAAGCCTTTACAGAATCCCATTTACAAATACTTATGTCCATTTTTTTTTGTATGAGAAAAATGGGCGTTTCATGCAAACATTTTGTCTTTTACGTATGGAGTTTTCCTATTTTGATAAGGAAGAAGTGCTTCCTTTGCTTCCAACAACGAACTGCCCATCCCTGATGTCAGGGCTCTGATTTTATCCATTTCTCTTTCTAATTTTTATTACTAAAAATAGCATTCCGATTGCAACTTTGAGGACTCCAAAAGGCGTGTGGTAATTTATAATCGCAATAATAGCGATGTTATTGAAATTATCACATAGGCTAATGCAAATCGTGCCAAACTAAATACAATTAAGACATAAAGCTGTCAAAAATCTTTAAAACTACACCAATATTTAATTAATGCCATTTTTTATGATGAAGCATTTATTTCCGATGCCGACTAAGAAGTTGAAAACCTCTCTAATCATAATTTATTTTATATAGGCGTACGTCTAAAATTATTAAACACAGTTTTACACTAAATCAGTGAATAATATTAAAAAAAAAAATTAATTCTTGGCATAATTATCTCGTAATTTAAAAATAATAAGTATTTTAAGAGTATATAACTATTAAGTTACAAACAAAATATTCCACAACAATTTGGTTTCGCTTGTAATTTGGTTAGGAAGACAATCCGCTTATGTATTTAATGTCGACCACACAATACATACCAAGGTAGTGGTCGTAATAAATAATATGCTTGTGGTAAAGAGCATTATAAATATAAAGAATAATAATAATAATAATTATTATTATTGCAATTACCACGCTACAAAACTAAACACTGAAATTGATATTTTTTATTATTGGTAGAATCAAAAGTGTAATTGTAGGTGATTTTTTTTTATGTAGTAATGATGTTTTACGAAGGCGAAACAAAATGTCGGTTGCACTCTCAAATTGAAAAAAAAAAAAAAAAATAAACAAAACGTACTATAATCATTTTGGTGGAAATTACAGTTTAGTCTAATTTTGAATATTCTTTACGAGTCAAAAATTGACTTCTTCAAAATTTCGTCAGAACAATTGGTAATCGCCGAGTATATTGAACCACCGATGAAAGGATACTGAAAATTAATTGCATTTTAAATAACCAATAGAAGAGATAGATCTTAATTACATATTTGTCATAGTTTGGATTTTATTTATTCAATTTGATTTCTATTCGAATTCCTCAACAAAACTGGCTTGGTTCTTCTTATGCTGTAAAATTATATATACGCCTTGGAACTCTTTCAAGCATTTTTAATACAATAACTAAACGCTCAACCCTTAAATGGTTGCATTACATAAAAATATGTAATTGATAATAATAATAAAAAAAAAATATTTAATATAGCATAAATATTTAATATACATATTTACCATGGATGGGTTGAGTAAAACCAACCATGCCATAATATTGCCATAAAAAAAATTTAAATCTCTTCCATTTCCGTATATTCTGACTATAAAGATCGTTGGTTCATGAATATTAGGCATAAAATTCTATTCAGCGCACTATAAAAATGCAAAAATGACTAACATTTATTTGGTTTGTATAATTCGACGTAAGATGGCGTTGAGTTCAACTTACTTTTTGATTCACCGGCGTACGTATTTAAAACAAAATTAAATTGCCTATTTTTGGTTTTAAGGGAATTAATTATATGTTTGTTTGTAGATATATTTTTAGGTATATATATATGTATGTATATTTCGTTGTATGTTTTTCTATTTTCGATATCTATACTTTTGGCCCTACATATATATATGAAAAATTCGATTTGGTTTAATGCCTTCCAAAAATTCAACAAAATTTCTTCGAATATATGAATTTTCCGTACAACAAAATTTCTTTTTACAGGTACTTTAGTTTGTATGTAATTTTACCGATGTTTGTTAAAAAATTTGCATAAAGCAATACAAAACGGTAAAATTGCAAAAAAGTTCGTAATGAATTTTTAATTCTAAATATTTTATACATTACTCACTTCGCTTCTCTTTTTATTTATTTATAAAATCTATTAGAGAAAAAAGGCATTATAAAGCTGCCTCATTTTCTAGCCACGTTCAATAACTATCCGTGGCCAATTATTATGTACCCATTGTTTTTTTTTTTTATTTACAAAAATCATTTTTAATTCAGTTTGCTCTTTTATTCCAGGTTATTTTACATCTTTCGTCTCATTATTTTCTCAGCAATTTCACTCTTTTTTTTTTTTGATTTTTTTTTTCATCAGCTTACTTCAAAATGAAATATTTCAGTTTCTTAATCGATCCTTTGTTATTTTTGGATATATAAAATGATTTTATTTTAGCTTCATATAGGTATTCAACGTTTAAATTTTATTAAAAACTTTAGGTAGTCTAGAATTACTTTTATATTTTATTTTATGTCAATCAGCTGTGAATTACTGGTGACAATAATGCTCAACATAGCAAGAATCACTTTCACACAATGAATTAGCATTAGCGAAATATGCATTGTTTCCTGAATTATGATTTTATATGAAACTGTAGTAAACAACAAAAAGTTAGCTGAGGTTTCCTTTTCTAAATTTTTTTGGGAATAATGATTATACAATCATTTTTAATCAGGTAGATGGGTGCATTGCATAGTATAGAAATAATTTATTTTGCTTCCAAAGTGGAGATGGAAGTTAGGCATTTGTCCCCCCCATTTCCCTAGTTTTTCTTCAGTGCGGAAAATCTCACAATTATCTCAGTGTCATTATTTCCACAATCAATTTTGACAGTTTTAGTCTGGTGGAGAGGAAATATAATCCTGAGAAAGATACAAAAAATATTTCGAATAAATAAATGTAATAAAAGTTTTTTATTCTGTATCCTACAACACGAAATAAGCAGAGAAAAATAATTAAAAAATTATTCTATATTATGCAGATTTTGAGAAGAATTAATTACGAAAAGGGTTTTAGGATGTGCATAAATTAGTGGAAAGAAAACAGGTGTAAATTGTTTTTGGTTTTTATTCATTTTCTGCATTCGTCCTCATAAGCATCCAGTTGGATTTAATTTTATTTCGGCTATTGAAATTATATTTGTGGTAATCATTAAAAGTTTTTTCGTGGGAAAAATCAGATTGTTTTGCTGTTCCTATGAAATTTTCTTGAAACCGAAGTATTTTAATATTTTTCTGGATTAAATGAAAGATGAATGATCGAAAAATTTTCTTAAAGGACAGTTGGAGCTAATATGAAAAAAGAAAAACACTGTCTACCTGAAAACTGTAAAGCCATTAAAATTAGGGAAAAAAATCTTAAGGAAGGACTCTATCTCAGTTGTCTCTAGACAAAAAAAAAATTAAAGGCTTGCAATATCTCTGCTCTCACGATTGAATCGCTTTCACCCAAATTTAATATAGGGAACTTTTAAAACTTTGCACGTGTGTTTGTATATTCGAAATATTTAATATTTTTAGTATTTCATACAATAATAGTAAGCAAACTATCCAACTTCGCTTGTTAAGCAACATGGTTAAATATTCAGTTATGAAAATAGCATGCAATAGAATATTATCGCTAGTTATAAGACTTGAACAAAAAAAAAAAAAAATAAGATGAAATTGAGCTGGAAGTAAAACGGTTATCTCGAGTTCACGTGGGATGTGACGTCAGATCAGGACTTTATTATAGGAAGCAATAAACTGTTCCACATAGTTCTACTTCCAGCTACGAGTTCAGGCCATGAGACTGTGATGCTATATTTAAACTTAGTAAAATGTTTAATTTACCTTTTCCCGTGGATGCATATGGATTGTTATTATTATTATTTATTTATTATCATTTACTTATTGATTCTGTTTAGCATTTGTTCAAAATAGTTTTTCCTCTTTCTCATAGGCTTCAGTACCATTCTATAATATAGTTTCTCTCTATTATTCGCTTAAATCCTGCTCTTGAAACTTGAGTAATTCAGTTCCTGCTACTGCTGTCTCCTGTTGATGATTTCCCGTAGTGATAGCTAGGTCGCGAACGATTCGGTCATTTTAAGCCGGTCATTATACTGACTCAAAAGATCTGAGGTATCCTTTCTGAATTAATTTTTATTGCTACTAGTGTCTAAATATATAGGAGTCACTTAGACCAACAAAAAATTGTATGGCAGGGGGCGGGGCATTTCAACCGTTTAGGAGTTACAGGGTGATTAAAAAAAAGCTAGTTTTTCACAAAACACCCTGTATCTTAAAAACTACAGGGCTTACGGTCACAGCTAAGAGCTTATTGTATACAGAGCGTCATGGCCTTTTCAACGACTGCTCAGTCAGCCCCATACCCCTCTCCTATCAAGAATTATGGTTGTCTAAACTAAAAATTTCAGATTTTCTTACTTTTTTTTTAAATTTAACCTCTATTATTTTTACAACGAGGTCATTAACATAACTGTTTTTTATAAATACTATAAGCTATAGACTCTCCTCTTTAATCTGACCTATTACACCCTATGTGTTAACTGTAGGCGTTAAACCGTTATTAACTCATAACCTATTCCGGTCACACCGAAATTAGACGATATTTTTTTAAAATGCCGTGCTAAGGGAACAAGGTATCGTTGAGAATAGGTTTGAAAATAGGTTTGAGAATAAGTTTAGAGCTAATAACTCTTAAAGGGCTTCAGATAGCACATTTCGTGTAATAGGTCAACTTAAAGAGGAAAGACTACAGTTTACAGTTTTTATAAAAAAAAGTTATTTTAACGACCTTGTTGCAAAAATAATAGAGGTTAAATTAAAAAAAATGGAAGAAAATCTGAATTTTTTAGTTTAAACAACCATAATTCTTGATGGAGGGGGGGGGGCTGATTGAGCAGTCCTTGGGAAGGCCGGAAAGTTCTACATACAATGAGCTCTTAACTGTGACCGTATGCCCTGTAGTTTTTAAGATACAGGGTGATTTGTGAAAAACTAGCTTTTTTTCTGTAACTCCTAAACGGTTGATATGGCCCCCTTCCTGCCATACAATTTTTGGTTCATTTAGGTGAATACTATCACCTCCCGCTCTATTGACCTCATAGTGGGAAACACCCTGTATAAAACTTTCTGCAGCACTGAGACAGAGACGCGACATTTCAACAGTTGATCAGTTATAAAGGCACAATTTTCATTGTAATTTTCATTGTGATAAATCAGTCGCGAACGGCTGGAAAATTGATAAACTAAGAGCACATTCAGCTTTGCTGTTATGTGCACGATTTGATAAGGTAGTTAATTTTAGGGTATGACTCAAATGACCCAAATGACTGCATCTTTTACATGAGTCACTTATACCAGAAGACTCATATGACCTGAGTCACCAAAATGACCGATTTTGCCCATCACTCGACAATTTTGCCACAAACCAAAAAACAAAAAAATCGCGAATGAGAGTTTCCGGAAAGAAAATTTCCGTAGTGAATTATTTCACGAACGAGCAATTTCCTTCAATCTCCCTAATTAACTAAGTATTTTTTTTTTTTTAAAAGGCTATTTAAAATGTTGGATAAATTTTCCTTTTCATATTTAATAAATTTAGATAAATTTCCTATTTAGGGGTATTATCTCTTAGGGAACGTGCATTTTTAGTGAAATTGTTTAAGGAAAACTCTCCGAACAACCTTCACTGCCAAATACTTTACATATTATTCTATTTCTTCCCGTTTTCTGTCCATTACATTTTCCTGGAACATAAATTTCATTTCCGTATCTTTATCTATGCATATTTATTCTTCTTTCTTGATTTTGTTGTATGTACTGATATTCTTCGAGCAGTGATACAATACTGATCGGAGCTACAGCTTACCATTTTTCGGGTCCTGATATCTAGACTAATGAAAAAAGCAAAATTAATTGGATTCCAAATTTTAAATCCAATTCTATGGAATTGCAATTTATACTTGATATGCTGAATTCCTCAGTAAAATATTAGACAGACTGTCTCCATAATTACTTAATTTAAAATTCAGTCTTTTCAAGGAAATGAAGATGTGACAGACTGTTAATTAAAATTAGTTCATTTCAAATGTCATTGACATTTTCTCACTATGAGTGAAGATCATGGCAGAGTTCAATAACTTAATTAAATGTTATTAAAGAAATTTGCGAGTATTTGCTGTAGTTGCAAAGTAGTTAGATAGAAGAAATCTTTTTTTGTTGAAAGTAACTAAAATGCGATGAAAAGTTGCAAAGAGATTTCATTCATGATCAACTGACTGACTTCTTTTGGAAAATCTTTTCACTTTTCAACAGATTAAGTTCATTTGAATTACAATAGATGTCACTTTTACTACAATTTCCCTAATATGGAATTCCTAGACAGACTGTCTCCATAATGACTTAATTTGAAATTTAGAATACAATTTTTGTTGTTAAAAGCTACCAAAAAATTTCATTCATGATCAACTGATGGCTGTCATTACTGAGTTAATTAGAAAAACTTTCCACGTTCCAATAAATTCGTATCATTTTTAATGGCGGTCGGTGATTTAACTAAATTGGGCAAAATTTGCTCCATTTGAAAATGAAGCTAGATGTAGCAAATAGGTCCTTGATGCAACTCATTTGTGTAATATACTGCACATTTGACTCCATTTAATTAATAATTAAGTCATTATGGAGACAATTTGTCTAGGGTATAATGGACTGTATAAATTTTTCAATTCCATTAGAAGAAGATTGTAATTTCGTCTTTCTCCATTCTTAAACTTCACCCCACAACATCCAAATTTTCGTATATGGCTCTACAAAACTCGAACTTTTCTTTTGACTAAACGTACACTTGGCATTATTACATTGGTCATATGTTTAGCTGCAAGCATTGAGATGTGAAGGATTCGCTTGTGCATATACATACGATCTGATTTTGATCTCACAATTTATTTAGTAGTATTTATCTGTAAATATTGCACTTTTTTTTAAATATTTCTCCAGGTATTTGCAAATCGTGATAATTTACTGGTAAAATCGAGGGAGACTTAAATCTTCGGAAATAATACAAGAAGAAGGAATTGAGTGTTTTTCACCTACGCTTGCTGAGTTAAAATTTTTTTTGGAAAACAGCAAAATTTATTTAATCTGTGTAAAATATTTAATTTAATTTAAACAAATTCTATATTTGTTCAAATACTTTTTAAATTCTTTTGAAGGAAAAAGAAGGATGAAATTACAAGTATAATTCCTTGTAATGGATTTGACAAATATTTCAAGTCTCTTATTAAGGAAATCAGAATATCAAGTATAAAAAACAATTGCAGGGAATTGAACTTAGAGGGTAATTAAATTTCTAAAGGAATAATTAAAGCCTAACTCTGTCTTGGGTGAATAGTTTTGTATAGAAACAACATGGAATTTATTCTTTTGCATTTGCACTGATGGTAAAATTTATAACTCTATAAATTGTTGTCATTGGAGACTGTACATACTGTTAATACAATAATTAATTTTATTTTGGAGAAAAAATCACATATCCTTTAACGCATAACCTTAGTACCATATGAAATTTACTTTTCTATAAATTTTCGTTCGAATAAGCTGAAAGTCATCCGATACAAGGCAATTTTTTAAAATAAGATAGAACCCTTACATAAATTTAAGTCCCATAAATTAATTTTCTTAAGTTGTATCTGTCACATAGGTATCGTATTTCAATTTTCATTAGAATGCAAAGTTCTTACTATCTTTTTTAAACAAATAAAAAGAATTGAGGTGATTAGAGTATTGGTGATAAGATGCGCTGTATATAAAATAAATAATAATAATAAATAATAAAATAATTAAATGACATCCCTCGGAGCCTCTAGGCCTTTAATGTGGACCTGCTCGAGAAAGTTAAGATGTCTAACGCCAAAAGAATTATGATCATCTGATCTTTTCTTTCGGAGCATACTAATGACAGCAACCCTTTGCATAAAGAGGTAGTGCAGCTTGAGTGCTTTGCATCTTATTAAGGTTCCTCTTCCTGGATGTTTGCATTGTTTTTGAGCTACTAGGCGTTTGCCATGAAAGATCTAGAAAGTCATTTTGGGACTTAGTCCCCTCTTTTCCTGAAAAGACTCTGGCATGATTCGAATGCCTACATAGCTTTGTTGTGGTGAGCTTGCTCTATTCATGATTACTCCTAAATATTTGGGTTTTTTTTAAAATATTCTAGTAAATGTCTAATTAACCTAGCAGCTGGGTACTGGATGGTCTTTTCTTGCTGAAAGGGATTATCTCCGTATTACCTGTGTTTATTGATAGCCTCATAATTTATCATCATTTAGTGACTATATTACAGGCAGTTTGCATCTATCTATTGAGTAAAAGCTGATTCAAATTTTCCTTTAACACAAATGATAATGTTAGCACCATAAAAACCACCATAAAAGCGGCTCTTGGAGCAGGTTTAATAGCTCGTCCACAACCAAGAGCCATAGTAGTTGTACTAAAACTTTGCCTTATGGCCCGCACCTCCAGTGGTTCTGATTGTTGTGAATTTGCTGGTTAAGATAGCTGCTATGTAGCGTTTTTCCAGAATAATGCCAATGAGTCTGATAATATAGGTTTGGATATTCTATCTTCGATTATCTTCTTCTCTTGTGAGGCTTTCTCGATAGTCTCTACTAGACTGCTAATAGCATCCCCTGTGGATTTTCGGGACTGGTATACACATTGATTGGCATGGAAAGGACAACAATAATGATTTCCATTGCAGCTGATAGATATGAAGTATTTTTGAATACATAGTTTACAAGTAAAACGCCTTTGTTATTTACATCACCCGCTTCTAGTCAGTTGATTAAAATAGGATGTAATCCTAATTCATCAAATTCTAATACTCGTTAGCTTGAAAATCATCCACCATGAAATACTGCAACTGAATGGATTCAAATGCCAACTTTTCTGTACCAAATTAGTACCTCTACGTTTGCAGTTCAGATAGAACTAGACTTTGAGAACCATTTGACTATTTTAATCGAAAGAGCATGATTAGTATGAACCACATGAAAAACTCAATTTGTTAAAAAATGTCAGTTAGAGCACGGGAATTGCAAGGTTGGGACAAATCAAAAATTCATGAAAAAACATCTTTGTTGTAAAGAGTCTTCCAGCATTCAGTAGCTCTTTTTATCTTATTTTTTTAATTATTATAATTATTATTATTTTTATATTTTTATTTTTTTATATATATAGGTACATATTTAAATTCTTAAGTTTATAACAAAGAAAAAACATTATGCTGGAATTCGAACAGACAGAGTCTGGGCTTTTCTTATTATACTCTAGATGAAATCTAAAGAGCATACTAAGTTTGTCATTCCGTTTGTAACACCTCGAAATAATGATCGTAGAGCAAAATGGATTGGACACCCACGCATAATATTAAATGTTATTTTGATTTTTGCATGTCCGTCTGTCCGTCCGTCTGAAATTTTTCACATGGACTTTTTTAAAAAAAAAGTTTAAGTAAGTTCGAAAATGAGACAAATCGGGCAACTGCTTCATCGGGTTGCCATATAAAAATTTCGTTTTCCACTATATTTGGACACTGCCTGAGCACGCGTCGACCTAGAGATCTGAAATTTGGTACATGGTGTTTTCATTGTACTATCAAATAAAAAATGGACTAAATCGGGCAGCTCCTTCTTGGTGTTTCCATATACAAATTTAGGTTGTTTTACGTATACTGTGAAAACGATCAGTCCAAGCCATTTTTAATTGTACTAAAAATTTCTTCAGAATACGAAATCCTATAAAATTGGTTATAATCATTTTTTCTGCCCGACAAACCGTTCTAGAAATATATGCGAAAAACCACTTTAAAAATCAAACTTGTACAGACAATACGATATTTCATTCGGGCATTCATCTAGCTAGGGTATCATAAGAATTGGTCTAGATACTGGCCGCACTGCCTAATTATTTTGCTATTTTCGTCTTTCTCGTGATACATATTGAAAAAATGACCATTATCAATCATTGTAGAACATGTTAATACCTGTAATGTCATTTTTTTAGACAAAAATTACGACTATTAGTTCGCCACAATTTGAGGGTGTCAGAAAGCAAAACAGTAAGAGACTGCAGAGGAAATTATTAAAGTACAATATAAATAAATAAAACAGAAAAATTGTGAATTACACGCGAAAGTTTTTAGACCTGGCTCACAGTTTTCCTGATAAGAATATTCATCAAATTGTGGAGATTCTTCAACCACATGAGATGATTCTTCGATGGTTGAAGACATCGATCTTTTGGTTTTAATCAGTGGACTCGGATAAAACAAATGTATACTTTCGAAAACTAGCAAAAAGAAATAAATCCACAAAACTCTGCTCTTCGTCTAGTTTGAAGCATGATGAGTCCATTCTCGACAGCATATTTTTCCTTCATGCTTTTAGCGGTTGCTATATCCCATTGTTGTTTTTTTTTTTTCAATATTGGCAAATGAAAATTCATCAACACTCTCGAAAAGTACCCGGAGCTACGGTCATCGATGGAATTATTCAAACAAGAAAAAGTCGATCCAGAGGTTCTGTCTTCCACAGGAAAAAAATTCCTCATCACCCTATTTGACGCGGCAGTAATAAGCAGCGAAAATCTATAAATGTTTTACAATTCCACCGCTGCGGGAAATCAGTGACTAGAAATAAGTTGAACCATCTCTCACTACTCCCACCCATCAACGTGGCTCAGATTTTACAAGGATCCTCAGGAATGAAGTTTGCGATGAACAAGTCATGGACTTGAACTAGTTATCAGCATTGCTGTGAAACTGCCTGTGAGTGCAGAAAAGTAGGGATTGCTTGTTCCATTATTTGTCTCAATTGTAGTAGGTCAGAATGCAACAACGTCAACGCCAAAGTCTACATTTTACTCAACGAGGATGATCCGACCATCGAAGAATCATCTAGTGTGCCAGAAGAATCTCCACAATTTGATGAATATTCCTAGCAGGAAGAATGTGAGCCACGATCATCAAATTTCATGCGTGTGATTCACAATGTTTCTGTTTTATTTATTTATATTGTGCTTTAACCCATTTGGGACCAAATTTGTTTTTACAATTTTTGTTCATTTTAAGATAAGCTCTAAACATCTACTTGCAATTGTTTGAAAAAATGTTCCCAATTGGGAACGCTGGGGGATGTCAGTTATATTACATAATAATGAAAAAAAAAGAAATATAGGTGTCGAAAGTAAGTTCTTATTCATTGTTTTAATCATAATAGTTTTATTATAACTCCCAATCAATTTAGGCTGAAGTACTTGATGTGTTTCTTTTCTTTCCTGCAATACCATTTTACTGGTGTCAATGGTTCAATTTTATCGTGATTTAACAAAACTTTTACAATATTGTTGTTCTTCCATAAAACTGCCGCATTTTGTTAGTTTTGTCAAACCGATAGTCACAAAAACCACGGACTTCCTGCTTCACCATTGCGTCGGATTTTAAATTATTTTTGTCATTTTAGTGAAGCCCATTCTATTATAACGATCTGTACCTGTACACTGGATACTAAGCTTGTGAAAAAAATATTAATATATATTTCATGAAGCTTAGGAGAGTCAAGCAATTTTACGCAGTTCATGACTACATTTTCCCTTAGACCAGTCAAGTCACTAAGCTTACCATCCCTTCTGTTCTGGGTAATTTTGCCCTCACAAACTGTCATGTTGTAACAGTATCCGAAGTTATACCACAAGCCATGATCCATTGCTTTAGGCCAAATCTAATTGGCTTTCCCCGTATAAATTCTTTCATTGATGCAGTATGCTAACCGGTTATCTAGGGAAGAGGTAAAAGAAGCAAAGAAATATCTCTCCCGAGCAAACGTGCTTGCATGAGAGTAAATGTAGCGGCTATACATAATTATGCAATGAAATTTTAAACGGAAAATTTGGAAAAGCTTTAAAAATAAATTGTATCTCAACTGAAAGAAACTGGCGTTGATGTTTTACACCATCAATCAAAGATAGTGAACGCAAACGTCGAGATGAATCGGATAGCGAGGTTTCAATATGACTAAATCAAATTCGTCCTCATAATTTTACTGCTCAACTGAAAAATGTTCAGTACAAGGAAGCATTAGTCATATATTTTATCAACCACTGGACTGATGATATGGCGTCTTTTATTGGTGATAAAATAATTCACTTAAAATTCAACAAATGCTTCTTTTATCGGGTTGAAAATAATAGAGTCATTAAAGTGACGGAATAGTCATTAAAGTGACGGAATAGTCATTATCATGTGAAGAACATGAAGAAGCAGATTCGAGGATTATCTACCATATTTGCCAAATTGATATCGACGCTTCCTTAAAATTTTGGATCAACATGGGCGTGGATAATCATGAATGCTGCATCAACGTCAATGAATTGTACAAAACACTGGGTTCTTCCATCTATATCTAGAGGATTCTAGGCAATAACATGTTGTGATTACGCTCAAGCTTTTTTTCGCATAGAGTAATTGAGGCCATTCAAATTACTAGAAGACGCGGAAGATTATCAGCTTGCTTTTCAAAATATTGCCACCGATGATGAAAAAATTTGGTACCTTGGAAAGATTTGTTTCGGCAGTTCGGCAGATTAACAACGTCAACGATGTCAGATTTCATTTATTTTCTAATACGTATCAGTCAAAAATTTCAGCGAAAGTTAAATGCAGAAGAAAGTTAAATATGCAGAAATTTCAATCCATCAAGCTTACCACCGTGCAGAGCTGAATTACGGCAGCATTTATTGAGAGTCCAATACCTGACTACATTTTGGAGAAATGCTCACTCTAAATCTCTTACATCTACAGAAGTCAATGTATTCAAAGTAAAACTTGTCATTTTTTATATTCCAAATAATTGCTTTTATTAATTTTTCCATGGAAATCTTTTCAAGTTCTAATTCAATAGCGGATGTGTATAATAGGGGATTTTTTCTTCCAGTATTTTATCAAGAATAACCTCAAATCTGAGCCAGATAACTCAATTTTTCCCAGAATCTTTTCTGTAGCTCCTGAAATTTTATACAAAGAAAGAATAGGACAAAATTGTGCTATCTCGCTGGGTTCATCAAATATTCTCAAAACATCATCGTGGGAAAAAAAACCACTTTACCATGCTCAAATTGGTCCGGTACCTGGCAAATTAATTTAATGTGCTTCGATAATTAAACTAACTCGTATAAAAATTACAGCCGTAATAAAATATTTTTATTTTTAATGAAAAAAAAAAAAAAAAAACGTTTGGCACGGTGCTAGCAACGAGGTAATTGTCTGAGAATAGTGAATTTATATTGTCCGATGCTTATGAAAACAGATGAAAAAAACAAAAATCGAACTAAAATGATTTTGAAAACTGCTTTTTTTACCTGTAAAACGGAATGCGCACAAGTAAACGCAACGCGTCTCACCAGCCAGATGGACCGCATGAGTATTGATATGCTGTAAGGAAAGGCATATCAAAAAACTAGGCGAACTAAAGTCATTTCTCGAAAACGTTGCTAGCTCTTAGACTATTACGAATGATTGGCCAATCAAGATCTTCATCCTGCGACCAATACCATTTCTATTGGAGAGACTGTTATAACCGCTATATATAAATATTCTTATCACATTTCAAAGACAATTTGTTGACATATCAAAGTTATGACAATTTTTTTGGTGTGCATAAAGTTGGGGTTTCGTCGAAATTTTTTTGCATAAGCTCTTCATCAAATAATAATTCGAAGACCTGCACTGGAATTTTATTTTTTAACGACATTCCAATTTCTTTTGCTTTTTCGTTGTCAAGAGTGACATAAGTTCAGGAATAATTTGGATGTTCTTTTGTCCATTTAGGAGATTCAGTGATGTTGGCCTTTTGATGTCGCTTTGAATCAGAAAAAGATGTCCCTGAATGAAACTCTAGTTTACCTGTATCGTCGTTTTGGATATCTTCATCCAATTTGTCATCGTCCAGTTCATCTTTATTTGTTTCTTGGTCAACATGTGTTGGATGTAATACGACAATATCAATTGAACCTTCTTTCATGAGTTCGGCTAGAGTTAAAAACTTTTTTGAACTCATCTTTTTATATATCATATGACAGAAAGTCTATAAGAAAAAAATATTTTATAAATACGCTGCATTCACCAGCGTTCCCAAAGGGGAACAGTTATAAATCCAAGCCTAAACAACCAAATTTAGCAGACTTTGGGAATTTTAATATTTGATTTACATATCAATGAACAAACTATTATAAAAATACACTAATTGAATATTACACAGATTTTAGTAAAAAACGGTTTTTATTACATAGAGCATAGATGCATAACAGTAAGTCGAATTTGTAATTTTTATATTCCGCGAATGTAAGTAAAATATGAAAATGTGATTGTTTCAGTTTGGGAACGCTGGCTTCAAATAGGTTAATAATTTCCTCTCTCTTAATGTTTTTCTTAATGAACCCCTCATATTGTGACGCGCTAAAAGTCGTAATTTTTGTCTAAAAAAGAAATGACATTGCAGGTATTAACATGCTCTATAATGATTGATAATGGACATTTTTTCATGTCAATTAAGTTGGGACCGATATTTCATGGTAGAAAAGTTTTGAATACGTCATAATTTAGGGCTCAATTAGAGCTAATTTAATACCACTTCCCCGAATTTGATGCTCTAGTACTTTTTAAAAAAATCCATGGATAATCTAACTTTATTAAAAGTTAGGACCAGCAACTTTAAAATGGAAAACATTTTTTAAGATCCCAAAAATCGTAGGTTTTAATGGCTATCTGCAACAAATCAATGGCCAACCATGGTTAGAATTTTAAACTCTTACGACACACGGTAATTTAGGACAAACAAATTTAGTTTGCAGTGACCACTGTATAAAGCTACAAAAATTTAATAAATTGCAGAGAATAAATGTAATTAGTATATCCACATAAATTTAACGTAAATTCTTTCGTAATTTGATAAATAGCGAAAAGCGTTTATCAGGGTTCAAAAACTAATCTTTCTCATGTTTGACGTAATGAAACTCAGCAGCACAATAAGAAAACAGGAATTGTGGTAACCCAAATTTAGCATAGTGAAATTCTATTTGTGTTCAAGTCATTGAATGTCAATTTCTAAGCTGGGCACCAATTTAGCATCTACATTTTGCTGTTGCACTCAGCAATAGTTAACCGCTGATTCATGGTTTCTTAGTTGGTTGGCTGGAGATTAGGCATAATAAATACTATAGAAAAACAGTCAAATAAAAATATATTTTCTCTACATTTCTGTGGATAACGCCTTAATAACCTGTATCAGTTTGGAAAAGATTAGATTATTCAACTCATTTCCAGTATTATTTGTTGATCACAGATTTAATCCGACTGAAAAAAAACAGTATTATTAAAATGTTGGTAGCGTGTAGGTTAACATCGATGGGGCATTTTATTTTTTATATATAGTTTCTTGGCCTCAATTGATTTCTTACTTTCAGAGAAAAGACATTATATTGGCCCTAATTAAACCCTAAAATATTATGCAGTGCACACTATTGTAACAATACTATTTAACTTATTCTCAGTAGTGGTGGTCTTAACATTTAATAAAGTTGGATTATCCATGGATTTTTTTTAAAAAGTACTAGAACATCAAATTCGGGGAAGTGGCATTAAATTAGACCTAATTGAGCCCTAAATTTTGACATATTCAAAACTTTTTTACCATGAAATGGCGGTCCCAACTTAATTGACGTAATTTTTTCGATATTTATCACGAGAAAGAAGAAAATAACAAAAACAAGTTTCAGTCTGTAAAATTTTTACTTTCTCGTCCGATATCTCAACAACGATCAACGCTAGGTGAAAAATTCATATAAACTAAATTATACAGCGTAAATACAGCAACAAGAAAGTATATAATCATAATTTTCGTATTATGTCGGAGAGCTGAGTTATCGCAAAAAAAAAACCAAATTTACCCCCTTTTTCAAGATGGCGGAAAAAGCTCATAGTGATCGACAATTTCAAGTTAAGCATTTCTAAGCCCCCCTACACAATATTTAAAAATCAACCTGCTCGGTTCACTTACATCTTCAAAAGTCTATAATGACTGGACTATTTTAGTGTGAAGGCCATTGAGTTTTTTGACTATGTTATGCCGAGGACATATGTAGTTCGCCACTTTTGTCTTAGCTAAAATATGATCTAATTGCCCGATGAAGTCGTGGTGAGTTGGAATTTTTTGTTTGTATAGATGAGGTGACAATTGAACGCAAATTTCTTAATTTTACGGTATCACAATTCTGGAGTTAAAGATAGTTTAGAGACAAACACATATTTAATAAATTAAAAACTTCAAACCAAAGCTTTGCATAATGAATTTTATTCGAAAGTCGATAAAAAATCACTAATGTCAAATATTTAAGAAGATGCCGATTTCTATTGACAAAATGTTAAAATTTTCAGTGTTATGTACTCGTAAGTATTTTACGATGTGTTTTAACATTAAACAAATTGATCATTTCCACGTAACTCTTTCAGCCACGATTTTGTGATCTTGATTTAAAAAGTAAAAAATTGTATTATATTTAATGCTGGATGTCTAAATAATTGAAAAAAAAACATGCTTTAGCTAGTTAGAATTTCAGGTTTTCGAGGAATAAGGTGGTTGGCAACAGTGACCACCGTGACTGCATAGTTAATAAAAAAACATTTTTTTTAGGAAATTTTTATTATATCGGGAAAAAGTTATACACTACTTCTTATCATGAAAAACATCAAAACAATCTTTCCATTTCGTAGGCAGAATGAAATTCTGGCTGTTTCACCAACATATATGGTGCGGACTGGCTTAAAAGCAAAGCCAGTTCGCACAATATATGTTGGTGAAACAGCACATCTTCTAGAAGTATCTTGTACCGACTTATGCTTACTGTTTTCTAACCTTATTTCCATTGGAACAGTTGGTTTGCATTTTTTTATGAATGCAGGAGTCGGAAAAGCCCTGGTTTGTCGTGATTGGGAATATATTTGTTTTACGCCTATTTTCATAGGAAGAAGGCAGCATACTTTGGTAAACACTATGTCTAAACTCCTTCAAAACAAGTTTTTCCATATTTGTGTGGCCTTGCATTTCCTAATCTTTATAAATTATAAATGAATTTATGAGCGCACAATACAAAAAATGAATAAATATCCAGTGCTATCAGTTTCTTGATTTCCGGTCAATACAGTACTTAATAATTTTTCAATTGATCAAATTCATCTACAAAAATCATATTTTGATTGTAGTCCATTATGACTTCCGGGCATGTAACTTTCTCAGGATGGCTATTGCGTTCCCTTCTCATAACTACTCCCACATTTTTGAGATCATGATAATTAGACAGAATGTGAACTGATCCATTTCAATGTGCTCTCATTTGTATCGGTTATATTTTAATAAAATTCCTCCCGTTTCAGTTTCTTATCTTCTCTCAAAGATGGTAGGTACTATACTATACCATAAGCCAAAACAGAAATTTTGCGTAGTTCAATTTGTAATGGGTAGCTGTTGAAATAGTTGTCAAAGTAAACTTTACGATTTTTGCCTTCAAAATTACAAAACTTCTTGACTACTTTTCCTTCTAAGTCCTTTTGTACCTTATCACCATATTTTCCCGTGTATAATACAAAATTTAAGCAATACCCTATTGACGCACATTTCATACACACTTTATAAAGGGTATATTTCATATACACTTTATAAAGGGTATATTTCATATACACTTTATATACCCTTTTTATTGACTTTTTAGCATTAACTGTTTATGTAATCTAGTAATGAGTCTTAGTTTGTACAGTTTATCGTAGTCAGGATTAGATGTCATTGTCATTGAGGTGCAGGTTATTCAATTACCAACCAAATCTATTCAGTGACATGAATAATAAAATATAAACGTCTTTCAAATCAGGAGCGGAAAACCAATAATAATAAACTACTAATCTTAGAGCAATAAAAGTTGCCATTTGCTCCTTAATTGTAAGCACAATCTCTTTTTGAGTAGCATGTAAATTAGTCTGAAAAGAAATCTTTTCGTGTAATTCATGTGTTCAGAACATCTGAAAAAAAAAAAAAAAAAATGGGCTCTGTTAAATTCAAAATATGTTCAGGTAGGTCAACAGACGCAGTGAACTCAGCTGGTTGTGCCATATGAAAAGTTTTTTTCCACTTGGTAATCACTTTGCTAGGATCAGGTATAGAATTAACCTGTAACTCATTGTTGAGTGCCAGAAAATTCGTTGAATAAATTGCTAACCAGGCTAAAGGAATGTCATCCTCATTTTTAAATTCTTCCTGAATTTTATCAAAATCTATATATTCTTCCTCAGTGCTGTGAGCGTTATCCTCTAAATCATCATCAGAATCTCCTCAACAGAAGCTATCTCAAACAGGAATTTTATTCATATAACAAACTATAAATATTCTTCTCCCTCAGTATTCTACGCGCCATTCTGTATAGCAAATTTAAATATCTTAGATGATTAACTTGATATATAAAGGGTCTTTCAAATTGAGTTTTCAAAATTAGATAATTAAGAGACATAGAATTTGAATTGAAACTGAAAAAGTTTTTATTTATTTTGGAAATACAATGTTTACCATTTATACTCTAAAGATGATATCCCCCATGTGACCACCTCTTGCGTCCCTACAGTACCTGATTCTTTTATCAAAATATTCAATCACATTCTGGCATAGTTGCGGGTCTATCTCACCAATAACTCGAATAATTTCTGCTTTATATGCTTTAACGTTTCGAGGATTATCCTTGAAGACCTATGCTTTCACATAACCCCAGAGAAAGAAGTCTAACGGTGTCAAATCACAGGATCTTGAAGGCCATTTCACGTCACCGAATCTGGAAATAACACGTTCTGGAAACTTTGTATGCAGTAATTGTAAAGTTTCTCTGGCTGTATGACATGTAGCCCCATCGTGTTGAAACCACATGTCTTCAGTATCAATATTTTCCAGTTCTGGCCATAAAAAAGTTGTGATCATGTCGCGATATCTGGTAGCGTTAACGGTTATAGCTCTTCCAGCATCATTTTCGAAAAAGTACGGACCAATCACACCACCAGACTACAATGCACACTAAACAGTGCATCTTTGTGGATGCGTTCGCCTCTCTTGGATCACGTGAGGGTTTTCATCTCCCCAAATATGGCAGTTTTGTTTATTAACGCAGCCACCGATCTCGAAATGTGCTTCGTCCGAAAAGATGATTTTTTTTTTTTAAATCGTTGTTTTGTTCCAATATCCAATTGGTAAAATTCCGACGCATGGACTGATCTTGTGGCAGCAATTCTTGTGTCAATTGAACTTTGTAGGCCTTCAACGCTAAATCTTTGTGCATAATACGCTATGCAGTTGACTCAGAAAGTTGACGTGTTTGGGTCAGCTGCAACACTATCACTTACAGCACCAATAGTTTCTTCTGAACGACCGACACGAGCATACTGACGTATTTCTCGATCTTATACTGAACCAGTTTCTTAAAATTTCCGCACAATATTACCAATTTGTTGCTCAGTTGGACGATTGTGTCGACCATAAACATCGCGTAATTTGCAAAATATATTTCTGACAGAACGACCATTATCATAAAAAAATTCAATAATCTCTATACGGTGTTGTTATGTATACGACTCCATTTTTATAAATGGAAAACCTTCAGCTGTCTAAATGACATATAATATGGGTGCGTTCGATGTTTGAAGTGTATTACACAGGCGCGCAGTTTTGAAAACTTAATTTGAAAGACCCTTTATAAAACAGTTGGGTTTTCAAGTATGTGTCACAGTGGTTATAGCTACAATGACTAATATATATATGATTTTTTAACCCAAAAACTCAACAGTTTTCACTTCAGTTGCTTGTTTTTATATTTTATTGAAGACATATTAAAACATAACAAACAAAAGTAAAATTAAAAATAATTTGATACGTAAGTACATAAAAGCAGCGTTGCCACCCATCGCGAATAAACAGGTTCAAATACAAGACATCTCAATATAGTAAATCGATTGCAAATGCCGTTAAATACACCAATAAAAATGATTTTTAGATGGTTAGCAACACTAACCACCAAGCCTAAAAGAGTTAAACCGTAACTCAAATTTAATAAATAAAACAAAACAAAAAAAAAAAAAAAACAAAATTGGTTTATGTCTCCATCTAGATTTAATAAACTTCCGGGTCTCTAAAATCATTATTTGTAAATCACTTTAAATCACTTTATACAACCAGATCATTTTCACACCCTTGTCGAAGCAAACCTGGTGAAGTGTACAGACCATTTAATTTGAATTCAAATTACACAGACAGAAGTCGGATATCAAGGGAAACCTTTCACTCATAAATTTAAAACTGTTTATTGCTCAAAATTTGTTTACCTTTCGCTTTTATTTTTTCAAAAAATACTTAAACACATAAATTAGTAAAAATCAAAAAATAAATAAATAAATAATAATATCAGTGGCGACACCTGTTGATCAAAAATAATAAGCAATCTTCTTCCACTTCAAACTGTTCAAATTTTGGTATTTAAAGGGTACAATTAGTTGCGCTTAACATTCCATCAATCAATCCGAATTAACTAATTTTGTTAATTCTACCATAAACTAAAACTATTAAAACAAACACCAAAATTTACTTACTTCTCGTTATGTGGGCTTAAGACTTATGATTTTATATTAGCATATATCATCATAAATGAAGAGCACCTGTCGCATTTCTGATGCCATTTTAAAATTATCTTTAGTATCACCATCAGCATTTGAGCCCGTTCAGGGTTGGGTTGACAATTTGAATGGACCGACGGGTCTTATGGTTGGAGCCGCAAAGGGTGTTATTCGCTCTATGCTAATTGAGCAGAGTTTTAAATCCGAAGTAATTCCCGTTGATTATGCTATAAGTGGACTCATCACGATCGCTTATGAAACAGCAAATAAAAAGTACTTAATTCGTTTTTCCAATGCGGACAGCAAGAATTTTCTCTCAATCTTATGTAAAAAAAAAAATATTAATTTTCCAGAGAGGAGACCGTACCTGTATACAATCTAACTGTCGCCAATCATCGAAAACTACCTTGGGGTGAAGTTATCGAATTGGGTAAACAGATCGGCTATCAATATCCTCTTGAAGTCGGTTTATGGTATCCAGATGGTTGCGTTACCACCAACAAGTTTCATCATAATTTGAATGTAATATTATTCCATTGGATACCAGCTTATTTGATTGATTTTGCTTTATATTGTGTGGGCAAAAAAACTTTGTAAGTCCAAATCATTACTGGGGGAATAGTAGGTTTTTAAACTGATCACAATGTTCGTACCTAAATTATATTCTAGCATGATTCGAGTCCAGAAAAAGGTTTCCACTGGTCTTGATGTTTTGCAGTTCTTTTCGATGAGAAATTGGATATTTAAATCAGAACGGTTCGAATCCGTTTGGAATAATTTACGAGATGTAGATAAGAAAATGTAAAAGTTTTTTGTTTTTTTTTTTATAATTAACTTGGAAATTCGGTCCTTCATATTACTATGGAATTCCAGATTTAACATGGACATGAACGTCAAAGAAGATGCTGCTGATTACTTGAAAGTAAGCGTTCTGGGTGGTCGGGAGTATCTGCTAAAGGAATCAATTGACAGCTTGCCCAGAGCTAAGCGCAATTTAAAAATGTAAGAAAAAAACCCCTTCCCATATAGATTGTCTAATAATGTAATTAATATATATATACCTATGTATTGCGATTGTACATTGGAATTTATAGAATGTATATCCTTGATCGGAGCTGCAAAACTATTGCTGTCGGCTTCCTGCTCTACTGGCTCGTCCTGACTATAACTGGATTGCTAAACTTTGTATTTAAAATATTTGGAGTTCTAACATAGACGAATTTAGAAGAAATCAATAATCGTGTAGCTGTAAACATTTTCATTTTATTTTAGTATATTTTTTATATTTTTTTCGTACTGATTTTAAATGGTTTTCATTGTGGTATATATACATAATTTTGCATTTGTTTTTCATTACAATCTCTATTTGCTTGCCTCTTCATTCCTATTCCTCATTCCTCATTTTTTAATAAATATATTCATATACATCTGATGCATTTTCATTATTATCTTTTTCATTAACATTTCAGAAAAATCTCATTAAATATTTGCACCTAGTTTTGCAGAGTGAATATGGATTGTTTTTTTGTTTTTTTTTTTGTTTTGAAAATTAAAACAACAGGATTAATGTTCAGCATAAAAAATTACGTATTATTTACGTAACTGCTACGATAGGAAAACTTTCAGGTAGGTATATTAAGTTTGTAAGAATAGCTGATGTTTAGCTGTTTTTGAAATGAAAATAGATTTTCTGCGAGTTTTTTAACACTTTTCCGATACCTCTGTAAATCGTACAGAAAAATTAAATATGATTTCTAATCAAATCGACAAAAAATCAAATATAAATTTTCAAATGTCATTTCTTGGAAAAGTAAGGGTTTTAACTATAAATTGGCTATAAATTGCTATTATTATGTTTTGCAGTGAAGGCCGATAGTCCGACGTCTAAGCATTGCGACCTAAAATATTTTTTTTTATATGCACCCCTACCAACTTAGGCCTATCTCACTCGACTCAAGATTATTACAGGGTACCACTACCGAGCCACGAAACAGAAATCTATATGTGTGTGTTGGGAGTCCGTTCTCTGAAATGCTCTATATTGTTACTTATGGAAAAGTACCAAATATTGAATTTATCTATGCTATAGATCCTAAGCTACTACCCATACAGCAAAATTGTCTTCTATAAATTTACAACTTGGTTGCTTAACTTCCCAAAGACTATAAAAAAAAATTATTTTTCAGTGGGACAGGAGATCTCACTCAAACACGGAGGCCACAGCTGCCAATTGTGATATATTGCTAGAATCCCTTTCACCTTTCAGCTCATCTATAGATAGAACGGCAGAATCTAGAGTATTCAGCCTGCTCCGGGCGAAGGCGGGGCACGCACACAAAAAGTGTTCGGTTGTTTCAGGCTCCCCTTTTGGCAGGACAGACACTCAGGGCTGTCGACAGCTCCCATCATATTAGATGAATATAAAAGCTGTAGCCGGTGCTGATGCGAAGCACAGTTCTACATTGTTTCCTTCCAAGCCCCATAAAAAGATTGGAGATATTCCTCTTGGGCCCATCGAGAAAAAGTTTTGTGCACCTACAAGTACTCTGGTTCTTCCATCTCAGCTGATGCTATGAACATCCGCTATGATACTGATATTCGAGGTGGCAATGCCTACGGCGGGTTCTGATCCAAAGATTGGAGAATCAGAGCCAGCCCTAGCTAGAAGGTCAGCCCTTTCATTTCCCATGATCCCCATGCGACTAGAAATCCACTGAATGGACACCTTGTGTAGATAAACAACTTATCCACCGATGACCTGCAATCCCTCAGTAACTTACATGTTATCCGAGAGCCACTCAGAGCCATCAAGGCTGCCTGACTGCCCATCCTAATGTTAGGTTCCGAAAAGTAGATGCCCGTCATGGCTCCTTAGTTAGTGGGAGAACCGTCCGTAGAATTTTTTAGAGCGGATCGGACCTGATAAGGCACTTCCCTCAGTCCACGATTCCCCTACAGGAAAGCTCACAGAGCAGCAACGCCCAAACGAAGCTCTGGTACCCTCACATCTCGTGGGATACTGACAAGCGTGTATTCCAGGTCTAAAGAGAAATGAGAAGAGCCAGTTCAGACGTCGTCCCAACGTACTCATAAGCACAATCTGCACGCAGTCCTTTGGCATATGCCTGAATGACAAGATCCAGTGCTGGCAGGTTAGTAAGACCTCAAGAGTAGTAGTAGTCGTAGATGGCATGGAACCCGTAATTTCCAAGCATGGGAGCCTTTGCAAACCCGCCAGCTTCCGGATCGCAGTCCCCACAAGCGTCCTCGGCCATCGTACACAGGAAGCATATGTGAGCATGGGTCTGATTTTTCGATTACGTGCAATGTCCCCGTCAGATTCGAGTCAAGGTGGGCTGCAAGGTGCTTAACCTGGGGAGAGAGCTGCGAAGTATGTCGAAATTGCTTTGGAAGAACAAAGTGCCTAAGGTGGTCTTTATTGGGTTCACTGTCATATCATGACTGCACCAGTCCTCAACAATATTGAGGCCTCGTTGCATAAAGGCACAGGCAGCAGACATGCTATGCCTGCAAATGAGCAGAGGGAAGTCATCCGCATATGCTTCACATGAAAATCCCACTTTTTCAGTAGGGTGATGAGTGAGTCAACCAACATATACCAGAGTACTGGAGACAGCACGCTACCCTGCGCGCAGCCTCTCTACACCAGCACATTGAAAGGAGCTCGCCGCCCACTCCCACTGTTAAGTTTCGTCGTCTCAACGTTTGGTCGATCCAACGCACTACAGTGCGGTCAACACCATGTCGACGAGCTGTTGTCGGGGGTGGCCCTGTCAAAAGAACCCTCGATGTCCAGAAAGGCTCGCAAGGTAAACAGTCCAAGATCCAATCCTCGCTTAATGATGATAACCACCGAGTGGAGAGCCATTTCAGTAGATCTGCCCCTCCGATAAGCGTGCTGTGACATGTTTAAGGGAGAAGCATTTAAGGCTACTCCCTTGACATATTCGTCCACAAGCCTCTCCAGGCATTTCCGAAGGAATGAGGAGAGGTTTATGGTTCGAAAGCCCTTCAGGTTCATACAAGAAGCCTTACCAGACTTCGGAACGAAGGTAATCCCCATCTTCTACCATACGTCAGGAAATATCCAAAGGCGATACATGACCTGAAAATAAAGTCGATATATAGAGCTAGCGCAACGCTCTCTGCCTTAAGAAGGGCAGGTAGAATACCGTCTGGTCCCGAGGCTTTCAAAGCCGAGAGGGTTAAAATTGATCATTTCACCTTCTCGACAGCAACTACATTGACAGTATTGGACTAGTCACCACCAATGCAGAGAGGTAGGGGTTGTTCGTCATACAACTGCAGATCTTTTTCAAGCCTGCAGTCTAGAAAATGCATTGAGAGAAGAATCTTACAGGCTTCCTCCTCCGATGCCATAAAGACACCATGTGGCTTTCTCAGAACATTCAGACTTGACAAGGGGTCACTCCTAGGAACCCTGAGCAGTCTAACCGGCTCACAATAGCCGTCAAGCTCCTCGCAGAGATCTACAAAGGCCTGCCTTTTTGTCTCACAAGCATCTTGTAGTTATTTTGAGTCTCACGGTAAAGCCTCCAGTCCTCCTGACCTTATTAAAAGGCCTTCTGGAAGCCTTACGGATTTTACTAAGACAGCCGTTCCACCATGGCGTAGGCTTCCTTCCTATGTCCGTGCTAATGGGACATGAAGCTTATAAAGCCTCAGTTACTATGGATTGGAGCTTCCCTACTGCCTTCTTCATGGCGGTAATACTCCTGATTCTTCCAGCGGGAGAGGCGAGCGTGGAAGCTAGTTCCCTATGGTATCTCCCCAATCAGTCCGCTTCGGATTCCTGAATGGATCAACATCAATGAGGTCCACACCCATATAGAGCTCAATGTAACGGTGATCTGAAAGAGACTTCTCACGCGATACTCTCCAGCCGGAGAATTGGTAAAAAGCGTCAAATGATAGTTATTGTCTGAGCTGCCCCAGACAATGTGATAGCGTTGGCGTCACCACCAACCAAGACACCAAGCCCATTAGACCTCGCAGGCGCAATCGCTCGCCTTACTCCCTCAATGGGAGAGGGAGGAGCGAAGTCTTACGGGAAATATGCTGTGATAATAAGGAGTTTCCTATTGACTCCATCCTTCTTGAAAGAGAGCTTGATCGATGTAGTATCCCTGTTGCACAGATGAGGCAGTAAGGTCACCACAACGTCTTTTGACGCAACAACACAAGCCATAGTAGTAGAGCTCGTGGTGTCATACAGGATTTGAACGCCTTGCGCCTCCGTTAGACGGCGGATACGGTCCTTCCAGACCAAAGGCTCGTGTACGAGCACCACTTTTTATTGGTGGGGTTTTGTACTCAAGTCAGCAAGGTAACGTCCTAACATCGCCGCCTTGCGGTGTTGCAGGTTAAACTGGATGAAGAGAAGTCCATTCATGTGGATTTCTTCTCTACGCCCTTCCTCTACGTAAGGATGGATTGTTGCTCAGTTTACTGACGCCACGAGCCTCGCTACCACTCTCCACTACCCGCCTACCAGGAGCACCGATCAATTGCGAAGAGGGAGAAGGAGAATACCCAGCACAGCATTAGCCATCTCTCTAGCTCTGTTCCTTCCGTTCCTCTCTGCTATACCTACTCTCCTGGATCGGGAAGTTCCGTTTCGGATGTTACCATCAGCACCTTTCGATTCTGAGGTTACAACATCAGCCCGAGTTAAGTTGCGTTGATCCATGAGGACCATGAGTGTTCTCCATGGGAGTCACGCCCCCCTCATAAGCCGAACTCCCCTGCAGGAAGAGCTTTTCCATGGATGTCGAGACCTCAGGGACGAAATTCTCCGATACCTCAGACATCCGTGGATTCGTAACGCACTTATTAGAAGTGCATTTGTTGTTATCTAAAAGAACCAAATTGGGAACCACGAGTTGCGAAGAAAGACTATCACCACTGCAGAGATCCGTAGTACCGCAGGAAGTGTAATTAAAACTGGAGGTCAGCTGGTATTCGCATACTAGCGACGTATGGTGTTCCACCTTGATTTGGACTGGGAGAAGCTTTCAGCCCACTTATCAGTGTCAAGCGCATCGAACAGCGGTTACCACCTCGCACTACGTGGAAGTTGCTGCACCCAAGACTAACACACACATCATCCACCTCTGGGCTAAGAGAATAGCAGGATCCGTTACTTACAGAGAAGATAGGTCTGGCTGATGTTAGTCGAAGCGAGGCAAGGCTACACTTACTATATATCTTACCCAACGAAATAATAAAATAGTTTTCATTACAAAGTAACCTTACCATTTTACGCGCACTAACTCTCAGCTGAGTAATAGCTGCATGAGTGTATGTGCAGTCGAAGTTCGAATCTATAGGCAGCTACATTCGACATCATCAGCTCACGACATGCCATGATGACATAGCGTCAAACACAATGACTACTCAGCTGAGAGTTTTTTTTGAGGAATCGAAGTCACTTGGTTCAAATAAGTTCTGTTAAATAATTTTGTTAGGAAAGGTATAAAAGTTTTATTTCGGTTTGGGAGATAGAAAAGCAAGCTTAAGATTATCGGAACACCATTTTTCTCTATGAATAGTAGTTTAGCGCGGAGGAGCTTTTCAAATAAAACTTTTGTCAGTTTTACATAAGAACACTGCAAATAACTTAGAAAATCAGGACACCGTTCGGGCTCTCATGTGGTAGTGAGGGAGTCTGTTTTATGACTTGTGAAGTATTATTGAGGGTTTTCGGCCATCACAACAGATTGTGCCTTTTCAATACCTCTTTCCCCGATTCTTTCTTCTCCACTTTGCTAACAGCATTATTTTGGAAAGAGCCAAACAATACATTCTAGGAAGAAACTAGTTAAGTTAAATAAAATATATTACGAAGAATACCGAACAAATTTAGCTCACATATTTTTCCTTCAACGATTGCAAAACAGCTAATATTTTCTGCTTGTTATCAGCCCTAGCCTGAATTAATTGCTACTCACTGTCATCAATTCGAAAAAATGACAATCTATATAAAAATAAAAATGAATTGTGTTCATTGGTAATCGTATCACTTGAGAACGACTGGACCGATTCGGCAAAGTTTTTTTTTTTTCAAATGTTCATAATAGTCCGAATAAGGTTTTTAGGGAAAGAAAAATTGGAATCGGCAACCACATTCTTGGTGTTGCGATACAAAAATTTCGATTTTAACTATATATTTCGGTACTGCCTGAGAACGCGTGGCCATTGACAACTGAAATTTGTTACCTGGTGTTTTTATAGCAACGGTAAATAAAATTTCAAAAATGGACTAAATCGAGTTATCCCTTCTTGGTGTTGCCATACAAAGCTTCAGTTTTTCATTATATTTTTGGATGCTGTCTGAGAAGTCGTGGGCGTGGAGAGCTTATATTTTGCAATTATAGGTCCAAAAGTGGAGCAAATCGGACAATTGATGTCTCCATAAAAACTTTAGTTTTTCACTATATATTTGGACACTGCCGCATGCGTCGAGGTAGAGAATCGAAATCTTGCACACGGGTTTTTGTTTTTTTTTTAAAAATAGGGAAATTTTAGTTTGTAAAAGGGACCAATCGGGCAACTCCTTCGTAGGGTTTTCCATACAAAAATTTCGTTTCTTACTATATATTTGGCACTGTCAGAGCGCGCCGGCGTAGAAAGCTACACTCTGTCACACATATGAACGGATGCACGCACACATATCCACACACACACATACACAAAGGCACAGAGTGAAACTCTTGAGAATGGAATCGCGCGATCGAGTCATTTCAACCTCCACCCACCTACCTAGGCATCTTTATTATCACCACGTTGGAAATTCAATTTTTATTTATTACTGGAAATTCAATTTTTATTTAAAAACTGAATTTGCAACGTGGCTGATGTGGCTTAATAGGCTAGTTATAAATTATGAAATACAAGATGGAGAATCATCTGTCTGGTTAGCTGAGTGGTAAGATCAGTTGCCCGGAAAGCAGAAGGTCCCGGCATCAAACCACGGACGAGGCGGTTGTTTTTTCCTGTTGTATTTATGATTTGATTTAGAATCGTTAAAAATAAAGTTCTTAAAATTCTTCTATTCTCCATCAATTCATAAAACTTGATAAGTAATTTTAAATTTTGGTGCAACACTTATCATCTGTTCAAGAACTATTTTGTTCTCTATGAAATTTTAATAAGTCAAGGTGAAAGGAAAGCTTTGATTAAGTGAACTCAAATAAAAACAACTTTTTGCTACTAAAAACAAGACTGATAGTTTATTGCAGGCCATATTCAATTTATATTAAAATTGCACTTATCTAAGCAACCTTTAATATATTCCTACCTATAAATAATTCAGAAAATTAATACCTACCTACATACATATTTACTAATTGCTTAAAATTGCAATATATTGCTTGGCTATGCAAAGCGATAAAAAAAAAAAAAAAACCGCATAATGAAATAACTTAAATGTGAATTGCTTACCTACTTAAATTACAATCAGGCGAGTAATTCTTGCATTCTTCTCTTGTACCTTTGACTGGGAGTCATATTTCATAAAGTATTTGCAATGACACATTGAATGCAAGAATTATTCGCTAGAATTAGCGTTATTGTTTTATGGGCAAGCGCCAGCTTATAGAGCAATCAAACATCATCTTTACTTAGCAAATATTGATTAGTTTTGTCGATTGATAAGCGTAATATAATTTTTAATTGGCTGGTGCAATAGGGCGGTGTTTAATGACTGGTTTTTCGAGTCTTTTTATGGGAAATTGAAAAATCCTTAAACCAAAAATCTCTTCCACTGTAGCTGGTAAACCTTTTCTATTTTAACAACCATTACTTCTTCTGCCAGGTAGGTTCCTTTTTATATGACTTCAAAACTTTCGAATCAGGTAAATGATAATTCTCGCCCTTTTCTAAGCAGTCAGCCAGCTATCTTACTAGTTTCCGCCATTTTTCTATGTTTCCATAGTCGGGCAACCCCATAATGGTACTGCCATACAAAAATTTGGGTTTGCACTATATATTTCGACACTTCCTAAGAATTCGTCGACGAAATTTCCTACACGGCGTTTTCATAATAATTGCAAAGAAAACTTCAAAAATGGTATTGTCAGACAAACCTTGGTTTTTTACTACATATTTGGTATACCTGAGAACGTAGAACATAGAAAAGAGAAATAAAATTTTGTAAACAATGTTTTCAAAAATATAGTAAATAAAATTTGAAAAATTAACTAAATCGGGCAACCACTTTTTGATGTACAGAACACTGGGTTTTCACTTAATTTAATTTTTATTTTCATCTAGGATATAATATTATTGGTCTTAAACCAATTACAATTTTTTGTTTTTTTTTTCTTTCTTTACTTTTTGATTATACGGGACACACTGTTATGAATACATATATTAGTTAACCAACTTTTGAACTTTACTTTTGATTAAGCCTGGTTTGTAGGTTCCTTGAGGCCTATTTAATGTTGGTTAATGTTGAGTTTAATGAGCTGCTGCAGGGATCCGCAATCCACTTGACCAATGGTAGATACTGCTGCGGTTGCTATCGAATTGATGCCGATTTTCTGTGGTTGGCGATAATTCAATTAACTTTTATTGAAGTTGTAATTGTTGCAATTCCGTGATGTATGTGCCTTGCTTGTCCAGAGGAGGAGGCTCACCTAGATCACCCCCGGAAATATCAGTCTGTAGACCACTTCGTTGTTGTGATCTGTTTTTGGACTGAAAGAAATCCGTGAAAATATTTTACATAAAAGGTCAAAGGTAATATTAATAAGAAATTAAATAAGTATTATTATCATAAACAGTTAATTTAAATATAAAGTACATCTAGCGTAGAATGTCTAATTACAAATTGACTTATAAAAAAAAAATCATATTTTCATCGTAAGAGATTGCTATGTTGTTTTTATAAACTAACCTCGCCCACAACATGCAAAGTAGCCGTTCAATTCATTCCACAAAAAAACTTACAAATGTTTTGTTAAAATCGTTTCTAGAATTGTAAGTAATGCAAATACGAAGACGATTTCTCGTCTAACAGACTGAAATTTATTGAAAATAATTTCAATAAATTTACAAAATGCATTTAAGAACAAAAAAAAATTATTGAACTTTTCAACCCAGCGATCAGAAAAGTCTTATCAGTATTATTCACTCTGATGGCCTACCATAGAAGTTCAATGATGGAGGTTAAATGTAAATGTCAAAACGAAGTCGAAGCCGTCACAGATTATCTATAAATTTTTAGCATAAAATTCGGGGAAGGGGCATTGAATTAGCCCTAATTGATTCCTAAATTTTGACGTATTGATAACTTTGGATTATTGAATCTTGATAAGGCTGTGACCCACTGACATAATATGGACTGCTTAATTTTTTATTTCATGGGGCGCAATTGCTTGTGTCAAAAAAGTACTTTGGTGCCAACATTCAAAAAATCATTAGCAGGAGTTTGAAATCAAAAGCTGACAGCTCAAAAAGTGATTTTAATAAAACCTTTCGAATCTCTTCCGCGTATCTGATGAATGCACTGCTTTCGATAAAATACTTTTTATCAGTAATAAACCCTAAAGAATTAATTTAAAAACTATTATGTCCACGAGTCCACTTATTTATTTGTTGTTTACATTTTTTTCTCAGTTGGTACTTGCGGCTTAGACCGAAAGAGCCAGCAATATATAAGTTATCTGACTTTCTATAGTGGATATCTATGAACGTAGCCAGTCCATACTATGCATGTCAGTGCTGTGACCAAACTATAGAGATATCTCAATATTCTATTGTTTTATGAAGTCAGTTATGTAAGCATTTCGGAATAATTTGTTTCAAGATTACTAATTCCGTATTTATTTAGACTTAGAAACGTTAAAATCATTTTTGTTTTTTTTTCAATTTATCGCGGCTTCGTTTCAACTTACCATGATCATGCTTTTAAGGAGCATCAGGATGACTAATAGGGGAATGAATTACGTACAAATTTTTCAACTAGCATAAACAGAAGAAATCAATTGAAAAGGGAGGCAGGAAAGTCGCGTCAAGTTTAGAATATCCACATATAACGGTATTTACCCCAGAATAATAGATTTGCTCAGCAAATACCTTTCTATTGATGATGCAACCAATTATGGCTTAGCTACTAAAGAGACATAAAATTGGCTTATCAATTAGCTAAGGAACACAACAAGAACTTTTCTTTGTCATGTATTTGCGAATTTTTATGAAAACGCCGTGTTCGAAATTTCGGCTCTCAACGTCGATATCGATTCCACACAGCACAAATGTATCCGTGGTATGTTACTGGGAAATCCTGTTAGGACATATAAATTGTCCATGAGAAATCCTGTCCGGTCTCAGTTAACAATTTAGGATATCCCTGCGAGTGACGAATGTTCGGGGTTGGGATATCCATGCCTTTCCCACAGGAGTTCCTGTTTTGTATTTAGCATTCAATAATGCTAAATTCCCACTGTAAGCGTACTTAGGATGTTTTACGGATCTCCTAGCTTGTTAGAAGGATGTATGGGGGAATATCTGAGGATATTGTATGAGATTTTCTGGGATTGTAGATTTTTCTTTTATGGCTAGACATTTTTACAAAAAATAAATAAATAATTAAATAATGGCTGGAAAGTATTTGTCAGAGGTGTATGCACTTCCACCAAATATAAATCCAATATTTATAACACAGGTAAATTGAATTTCTATGACAAAGTTGCTAAAAAGCACGTCACGTTCTGAAATGTACAATTAACACACTTTGCCAAAACATTAAGAAATTGCAGAAGCGAATAGAAGTCTAATAAAGGTTCACAGTTTTAGCTGGCTTAAACAACGCAGTTCTCATATGGCTTCTTTCCATACATACCACAAGCACATCAAGCAACAAATTAGTGCTCTCCAGAAAACCGCGAGAATCAGAGAAGATACCGAAATAAATTCTGGAATGGGGAAAAATTACTTTTCCATCTTTGTCCTACAATATTGTTCTGCACATCCCGTATTTATTTATCTTGAAAATACTGAGAATATTCCCATAGAGACTAGTTGTCGGATATCCCAGGGAATGATTTATGGGAAATTTCTAATAACTCCTAGAAATAAAGTCTTAAGTAAATACTGAATACCTCCCGTTTATCACGGGAAAGCTATTGGATCTGTGGGATAAGAATGGGATGTCCCTGGGTAATTTTGTGCTGTATGGGGATATATATGTAGGTATATAGTGAAAAACGAAATTTTTCCATGGAACCCTACGAATAAGTTGCTCGATTGATCTCATTTTCAAACCTAAAATTTACTTTCTTTTACAAAAGTCTATGTACAAAATTTCAGTACTCTAAGTGAACGCGTTCTCGAATTATCGTGAGGACGCACAGACACACAGAGGACCAACGGACATTGTAAAATCAAAATAACTTTTATCTTATGTGGGTGTCCAACTCATTTTGTTCTACATACCAGCATTAGTTCTGTGCGTTACAAACGGAATAACTATAATTTGAATACCCTATAGATTTCAGCTAGAGTATAAAAATGAATGTGTATTGCTTATCTATACGTTTACATTCATCAAAATTATTACCGGCCCAAGCACTCGCTGTCGACCTCCAATAATTCATAAAAGTTCTAAAGAAAAATTTTACAGTAAATTTCTAAAAAAAAATAAAAAAAGCTAGAATATGGACCAATTCTTAGATGAACGTACTGATCAAATTTATTCATGTTTGAATCAAAGCCGGAAAAAAAATCATTTATTTACTTATTCACATATCGTGTGCATGAGATGCAATATCTCTTTCACTTATTTAGAAATGTATACTTTGCTCTTCTTTTGTGCATTTTACAATATTAGATGAACACTTCGATGAGTACGTAAAAAGCGTCACAATGAGCTTATTAATGAGCATATCAATGAGTGTCACGATGAGCTTATTAATGAGCATATCAATAAGTGCCACGATGAGCTTATTAATGAGCATATCAATGAGGGTGACGATGAGTTTATTAACGAGCATGTCAATGAGTGTCATGACGAATTCATAAATGATAATCTGCATTTACGATTGTTTTAATATATTTTTCCGAATTCAAACTTGTTCAGCATATGGGCGACAGTCTCCTTGGACCCTTGTAGAAATTGCTCAGAGTTTTACCTTGTCTCTTGCCCCGCAAGGGGCAGTTGTTATGTAAACCAAAACTAATTTGACTGAAAAACATCAAGGTGTTTGCAATTCATGGAGAAACATATTGAAAATTAAGTCCCGTTGAGTACCCTGATGAGGACTCATTGGATATCATAATACTGATCCCCATATACTAAACCAGCAATAAATACATAAATATTTATTCTTGTCATCACCGTGTCAGATGACATATCTACTAGGAAAATCTGAATTGATTTCTGTGATTGATTTATTTAAATTTTTAAAATATTTATTTTAAATTATTTTTGTGTCGCCCATATGCTGAACAAGACGTCATGTCCATATCCTTACGCCTAAGCGTCGAATTCGGAAACATATATGAAATCAATCGTAAAATCAGATTCTCAGTTATGAACTCATCATGACACTCATTTATACGCTCACTAATAAGCTCATCGTTACACTCATTGATATTCTCATTATTAGGCTCATCGTGACCCTCATTATGTACTTATCGAAGTGCTCATCTAATATTGTTAAATGCACAAAAGAGAAGCAAAGTATACATTTCTAAATAAGTGAAAGAGTTGCAATATCCCATACACACGATGTGTGTATAAGTAAATAAATGATTTTTTTCCCGGTTTTGATTCAAACGTGAATAAATTTCATCAGTACGTGCATCTGATTGCTAATGAGTAACTCATTGATGTGCTCATCATGATATATCTACCAGGGCAGTGTCAGATCTATCTCTTGACGTTACGCATACATACGCATTAAAATCTCAATCACAACAACTTCCTTGGCTTACTTTCTTTTTACATTTGGACTATTTCTGATAAAAATTTTCCATTAAGTTTAAAAATCAAGTACCATGCTTAAGCAAGTCAAGCGGAACGACAAATTTCTTACAATTTATTAAGCCCAAATAAAAACTGTAGCGAAAAAATTATGTTGATTTCCAATTTCTTTTACGCCACTTTGAAAAATTTACCAGCAAATGTCTGTCTGTTCTTTTGGCTCGCTTATAAGGACATTTATTTCAGGTGGAAAGTTGACATTTCATAATAAACAATATTTACCATAGTATGTTAGGTATAGAAAAATTAAGATAATTCAATTGAGCACTTAAACAATTAGATAGATGCAACCTAATAAAATATTAATACTTAAAAATAAATGTAAAACACACTTTGAGCGTTCCTTTTATTTTCAGTCAAATAAAGCTAAAAAACAAGTTTTCCGTATAATTCGTGACCCCAAAAGCACCTAAATACAGGGTATGCATGGAAAATAAGTTGAATAAATCCGTAACGAACAATTTACTAAAAATCAATGTACAAATGTTTGGTATTCTTTTGTCCACTTTTTCCAGCATTTCCGCCAGCTCTGGTATGCTTCCTGGAACACGTTGTCCTTCAGACAGCTCGTCGCGGTGATTTTCACGGCATCAACCGTTCCATAAAGATGACCGTTTAGGCTTCTTTTTATTTGAGGAAACAAAAAGAAGTCCGCTGGTGCCAGATCGGGACTGTATGGTGGCTGGTGCAGCGTTGCCACACCGTGCCTGGCCAGAAACTCGCTAACAATTAAAGCGGTATGAGACGGCGCGTTATCCCCATAAGCTTGCTTAATCATTGTGACGGTCTCGGAGCCTGATTTCCTTAACTTAACACAAAATTTAATGTAGTATTCGTATATGTATATTTCTCCTGTAGAGCAATTTACAAGATGATATAGAACTGGCGTTACAATAACATAGTAACAATTTTTGCTATTTATAATAGACTTGGTATAGTGATCTAAAACTGACTGGTCTGAAAAAAATTAAAACAAAACATTTTTCGTTACAAGGTTAAGGCGCTTTCACATCAAACCCGAAAAATGTAAACCGAAAAAACTTAATTTATTCCACTTTAAAGCAAGAGTTTTCCTCCAATGATTAATAAAATCATGGGAAATAGAATAAACTAATAATTTTACTAATAAAATTGAATATTTATCTCAGATTTTTAAGAAAAACACAACTTTTATCTTTTTTCGGCCGAAAAACGAAATTTCGGTTGCTTCTGTCTATTTCTTTTCGGTTTCCACATGTGGAACGTTTGGAAACCGAAAAGAAATTGACAGAAGCAACCGAAATTTCGTTTTTCGGCCGAAAAAAGATAAATGTTGTGTTTTTCTAAAAAATCTGAGATAATTTTTTTGGTCGTACTAAACCTCACTTTTGTCATTACATTGAAAATTATATTATTTTTCTTTATTATTTATTATATTATTATAATAGGGATATTGGAAGTAAAATTAAAATACGTTTTTTGTATGAGCTCTCATCATACAACTTTTATGATAATTAATAATAATAATAATTACTTCTATTTAACCGAAAAAAAGTTTTCGGTTTTTGATGTGAAAGCAAAAGCGAATTTTCGGTGTAGAACTTATCGCTTTCGATGTGAAGGCACTTTACTACGTTTTTTTTTTTATAAAACTTACCTCCCCCACAACATGCAAAGTAACCGATCAAAAAGTTTCACAAACCTACAAATGTTGGTGCAATCTTTTACTGGATTGCCAATCGTGAACAAGCTCGGAGCGCGTCGGCGTTTCGTTAAAAATAAGCGTCAATGCGAGGCCTACGCAGCCACAATCTTACTAATCCTACTAAAGGCTAAACTATAATAGAAGTAAATAACTTTACGAAATTGAACGAGACTTATGCATACTTACGAAAAATTGATATTTTTAGCCAAAATTTATATCACAATCCGTAAGATATTTAATGTTTTCAATTTTAAAATGTGGTAAAAGTGAAAAAATTAACAAATGGAAGTTGATGTAATTCAAGACTTGCGCTTTCTATTAATTCGCAGTACCATTTTTATTCCATTTTAATTTTTACATTGCACTTTTAATCATTTATTAATAATTTAATTGTTTGGACACATCGCGTTCTTACGGAATGAGCGATTCTTAGCGCACTATACTTACGGAAAATTGGATATTTAAACTTAACGAAAGTTCCCCTCACACGAGTTAAAGTTAATTTGTGTGTGCCTGTTAAATTAAAGGGGGGCCTTCGCTTTACGTAAGTAAATGTACTTACGTAGACATCTGTTATAGTCCAGCCTTAAGATCCCGGTCCAGTTGCGGACCATATGGAAATTTGGATGCCTATTTCCAGTAGAACCGGCTGTATGGAAAATCTTCCATGATTCGTGAGGATATATTTATTGGGCTGCAATTTCTTTCTTTGGTGTCTATAGGACATTCTGAAGAGTATGCCTATTCTTTTTTATATTAAGTACACATCCAGATCAGATAACCACATCTGCTATAGGAATTCTCTCTCATTTCTACAATCCGTTCAGTTTTTTTGTTCAGAATTCGTCATTTAGCTCGACTACAGCATTTGGTTACCAGATGCCGTCAGCAGGAGGTATGTAATTTAAATACTTGATGAAGTCAACAAAAGTTCCTGTCCTAAGTTTGTAACTATTACTTGTCACCCTATTCATTTTTGTTTTGTTTTCTTAGACCGTATTGTCTTCATGTTGGCACTGTCGTTTTTTATACACCTAAGCTTGTATTTAAGTTGTTTGGTGAGATTATTTCTAGCAATTCGATAATTTTAAGAACCAAATTGAAAATATTTTTTGCATACAAAACTCGTATTTTAACGCCATATCACAATGAATTGGAATAAATTAGCATGGCTTTAAAATTGTGTGATGTTACTAAATATTATGACATCTAGCAAATATTCTAATTTAGCTTAAAGCAAACGTTAATTTTTCCTTTTCTATGAAGCTGTGCAATGATTGAAAAACAAGTAATCAGCAATATTTATTTATAAGTTTGTTTTTAGTCGCTCTTTCATTTGATCGTCAGCGCATGCGTTACAAACTTACTTGCCCCTTAATATATCAAACAATATTTTGGGTGCCACGAATGGATTAAACTATGTTAGGCTATTGATAACAATTCCAGTTTAAAAATGAACTATTTTTCCGTTTTCTATTTTCAGTATCACCTTCAGCAGTAGAACCCCTTCCTGGATGGGTAGACAACTTAAACGGACCGACAGGAGTTATGGTAGGCGCTGGAAAAGGAGTTATAAGAACGATGTTATGCGATGGTAGCAATCTTACAGAAATTATTCCTGTTGACTTTGCAATAAATGCAATTATAACAATTTGCTATGAAACTGCCACAGCAGAAAAGAAGTAAGTAATTCAAAGAAACTACCTTCAACTTAACAAAATCTAACGAAAACATTTCCATTCAATTTTAGATCCGAACAAATTCCTGTTTATACCATCACCGCACCAGATTTTAAGAAAGTACCTTGGCAGCAATGCATAGACCTAGGACGTGAATTATACGAAGAGTATCCTTGTTCTGCTGGCTTATGGTATCCGGATGGAGCAATTACGACAAATAAATTTGTTCACAAAATCAACCAGATCCTTTTCATGTGGCTGCCCGCGTATATAATTGACTTTTTGCTCTTCTGTTTCGGTCAAAAACGATTGTTAGTAATCGCAAAGGAAACATGAAAGAAATTATCCTTAACGAAAAATCTTTATCTTTTTAGTATGATTCATGTTCAAAACAAAATTGCTGTCGGCTTAGAGGTCCTTCAATTTTTCACTATGCGCGCTTGGCATTTTAAGGCAGATAACTTCCATGGATTATGGGGACGACTTTCACCAAAAGATCAAAAAGAGTGGGTTTTTGTTTTTTTTTATTTGCTTTGTAACCTCTAGATCATATCAGAATTTATACAATATTTTTACAGATTCAATATGGACTTCAATATTATGAACGAAAAAGATTATATGACGGTATCTGTTTTAGGAGCCAGGGAATATATCCTGAAAGAGCCGCCAAGCACTATTCCCAGGGCTAAAGTACAAATGAGAATGTAATAAACGATCAAGATTTACTAGGTTTTATAACGTTACTATAACAGAATTTTTCATTTTTAGTCAATATGCCGTCGATCGTATCTGTAAAGCACTTATTCTAGGATTCCTCGTCTACTGGATACTAAAAAAAGTTGGAATCTTGGATTCACTTTATGAAGTATTCGGCGCTCACTAAAACCTCGCACCAGTGATATTATTAATTCTTGTAAGAAAACTCTTGTTACTATTTTGTAGTAGGAACATTTTGGTATTTTGGGAGTTTTTCTACAGTACGAAAAGTCTGTATACATTTCAGGTTTTCTTGTTTTAATGGTTTGTGTGTAAGTTTTATACTGTTTTGATTTTAAGGATAAAATATAAGAAACTTTTGTTGCAAAGTTTTAGTTTCATTTTTATTGTTTTTTTTTTCTGTTATAATAAAGCTCAGGGTATATCCTACTACTGCTACTAAGCAGATGGTAAACCGTACAACATGTTATTGAAAAATCAATGAATACGATTAGGTTAGCATTAAAACACCCGGTTATTAATTCAATGATAGAGTTTATTGAAAAAACAAAAAAAGAAAAAGATACAGACTAAATTAAATATTAGATAGAAAGGGGAATTGAGTTTTACTCTTCTGAGACCCATATAGAGTCGCAGGCAATTTTACAACCTACTGCATTAAGCAGAGAATTAAAAGACAAGTACCGAGGAACTCTCAGTTTGTTGGCTTAAAGCCGCAAATTACATGAAAAACTTCTGAAAGTATACAGTGTGTTTCGGTCAGCAGTATAGGGCGCCCTCATCAGAACAGTAAAATTTCAATTATTTTGTATTTCGGCCTTTAACTGGACAACTTAAACGGAATATGCATAAAGTTAACAATTTTATCTACTAATACATACAAAAGAGAGAAGAGAATACAAGTAAATTCAATAGCTTGAAATAGATAAATATAGATATTTCTTCAACATCCTGCGGAAGACAGTTCCGTTATTTAGTCAATTCTGGCAAGCTTGAATTTTTCCGTCTCGTGCTGGTAGTACTTATTCAATAATGGTAAAATGCCAAAGAGTTCGATGAAGTGACGGATCCTGCAGAAACTCAACATTTTAAGGTTTGATGCTAATGGGCGTTTGTCATGATGTAACGACCTCAGCTAATGCAGATACCCACGATACCATCGTCGTCGAAATGAAGATAAAAATTTCAAATGGGATTTCGCTGCTCTTGAAGTTTCTTCTTAGCATTTGATCCATTGCAGATAGTAGTAGTAAAAGGTTCGATAGATTCTGAGAGAGACCCATGTAAAAATTGGGCGGGTATTAACGGTGAGAGATCCAAAGGATCTTCTCCGGGATATGTCAGTGGTCTAGAATTAACAACGTTTTCCACCTCGGTAATAATCGATTTTGTACTGATTTACCTAGTGCCACCTTGAGAGCAATCTTTACGACTTCCACTGGCCTTAACACCACGGGGCTAGTTAAACTATTAACTGCCAAGTTATATGTTGGTTACATAAAAAACCTCCAAGTCCTTCTGAACTGATAAAATTAGAAAAGCTTACGCAATTTCGACGCAACTTTTTCGAATGTAGCAGCGATATCTGAATAAATTATCTGAGGGGCACCACGACATGCTACAAATTGTCTAAGGACCTGTAGGCAACTTTCCGTCGTTAAATCCTACGTGAGCTCAAGGAGCACTGCTAGTATTGCTGCGCATGTGAAGAGCACAATGTGCATTTTTTTCGTTGATGTAATCATTGCCAATAACGTTAAATGTCCGAGACAAAAACATTCGGTCAAGCGCAAAAGATTGTAAAGCTGGCTTGGCACGTGGCAGCAATTTCGAGTTCAAAGATATACCCTTTCCACTATGAGGTATTCTCATTAAAATGTTGACACATTACAGCTGATGTGCTGTGACGTAATTTCGTGGCTAATGTATATAAATTTTTATAGGAAAGACAGAGAGAGGAGAGAGAGTATTGTGGTCTCTGTACCGTACTTTTCTATACATTTCACGGTACCTGATAATGGGAACGTGGTTCCTAATGAGAATACCTTGTATTCTATATACTTTGCCCTTTCCATTTCGTAGCGCAGCATTTTCGTTGTAAAACTGTGGCTGTTTTACTTGAGCTATCCAATAGTCCTGAGTACGATGTATCTCCTCTGCGGGAATGAACTTCTCGTACCGTACTTTATTGTTTACCAACTTGATAAAAATGTAAATGTACGCTGCCACCCTTCAAAGACTTCGCCATCTACTAAGACGTTTAGGACTAAAAAGCGGCTGGTCACATTTTGATAAATCGACATCTACTCTGTTTGTAACTTTCTATTGAGCTATTAACGATATTAAGAACCACTGCATCGTTTTCGTTCAGTTCTGATTTTAACCAGTTAACTGGATCCTCCTGTAACCACGTTGGCCGTCAAGGGAAACCTGCAAGCTATCAGTGCTGCCAGCAAGCTTCGATAATGTTAACTCCATCGATTTTTAGCATCTAAGAAACGTATTAAAACTGGACGACCTAACGGGGCTCTACAGTTCGAATGTAGGAAACCGGCAAAAATATGGAGTTGTAAATAAATAATAAGAAACTCATCCACAATTAAACGTGGAACAGCCATTTCATCCAGATTGTTAATATCAGTGCAGCAAGAAATGCATATCTGACGGAGATTCTCTATTAAAAGCTCATCTCAATTTAATTTTAAGCGCAATATCATTCGAAAAAGTATTGCAGAATTTTGGAGCTAAAATGCCAAGGGGCGTGTATCTTTTTTCCGCTCCGTAGATCGAACAGATTTTTTTAGAACGTTCAGAGCACTCTTGAAAAAAGATGCAAATCCGGAGTTCTCTGAAGGTTCTGGTAGTTTTTGTTTTTATATTGGCAACACTTATGATTTGTGAAATGTCTATTAATATTACAAAATTCTTTATAAAAATAAATAGTGGGTGAAGGAAAGGAAGGAAATACGGAATTTAAAAAAGTATTCACATTTCCGATAGGATTATTTTGCGCTCTATTGGTATTACTGACGGATTGCTCCAAATGCTTCGAGGTTTATCTACGATTAGTTAGATCACTCTGAGTAATAATAAAGATACACATTCAGAGCGCTCAGAGTAGGTACTCTGAAAGTAAATAAAGATACAAGAAATCGGTGTTTAGAGCGCTCGGAGTGCTCTGAGCAGAATAAAGAAACACGTCCACGGTCATAAATTTTCGAAATTACCTATGAACAGTTCGATTTGTATAGGTAACAAGGGTATCGAGTGTATCCTAGCACCTTTTGTAATTCAGATGATTCCTCTTGATGATTGTAAGTGACGACATAGATTTACTGTATTGGAGTTCCAATTAGAAAGTGTTATACTTGTCATCTACTTTCATTACTTCAGCAGCTTCTCTGTACAATTTCTCTCTTTTTTGGTCGCTGCTGATGCTCACAAGTATTTAGATGATCATTGCTGGTATCAGGGTACTACTGGTATTTGTACTTCAAATGTAGTTCTTAATAAATAGGGACCAAATGCTACCCGTGTCATCCTGTATATCTGCATTTGTGGCTCTGGTCCAGATTTATCGAGATTTTGATCGAATCAAAAGAGCCTACATGGTTAAAAATTTAGGAGTAAATGCTAGACAAAAATAATATACATTTAGGTCCGTAAAAATAATAAATAAATAAATTGTATACATACTTACTTCCTCAATTTACAAAATTTTTATTAATATAATACTACTGGATATAAAATTGTTTTATATATGCTTTATATATAGTTCAATCAACCTCTCGTATAAAATGTGTTTATAACTGTCTTAGATAAAATAAATAAATATAAGATATGCTTTTTTATATATTTGTTATATTATATTCATATATTTATTATATTTATCACATTTCGTAGTAGTAGTAGCTTAGACCTTATTGGTGAATTTGATCGATCGAATTGATTCGAACTCAAACAGGGAATCGTAGTTTTTGGTAAGTACCTTGGGATGCTTCGTACTCTATTAGACAGAAAACTATGATTACCCATTTGCATTCTAGCTAACCCCTGTTCACATAAAAATCAAAATAATTTTAATTAGAAAAACAAATGTTATTTTATGAAACAATCTAAATATTTATTTCAAAAATTGTATATTTTTAACCAATCAATTATAGTATACTAGCCTATAGCTCCCATATACTAACAGTCCTCAGCGATACAGTCTTATCCAAGAACGTATACTCGTATACCTATATGTTTAAACATTTGGGGGAGCGAGTATATTAAAGAAAGGCGCCACTGTATAAAAATAAATTTTATTGCATATTTTGAAAATATATATATACTTAACATGAAAAACATAAAATCAAACGGAAAATCTATTACTTCAATATAAAACTAATACAAGTATGTATATGCACTTATGAATTATTGACAAATGAGGCAACTACACCTGCTTCCTTCTTTTAGGTTTCATTCTTGCAAAATTATCTATAACTATATTAAATAAAGCTAACCCAGACAATCTGTCTTCACCCATTGTAGATCGTAGGTAGGACTTCATGAGCTTCAGTCTGCTACAGGATTGCTCCGCACTTGCATTCCTTTTTGGTAAAGCCAAAACATTTTTTATATAAAATCGATAAGTTAGGGTAAATAAAGCCCATGTCATCGACAAGGATAAATTTTAATACATTATTTAGGAACACTTCGTCAAATATTTGAATTATTTTTAATACAACACACATATCGGGCAAACATCTTTGTGGCAAGGAAATTTTTGGTAAACGACACTTTTATTTTTGATATCAGTTGGGAAAGATTCCTTTTGTGAAATGTCCGTTTGTCATATTAACTTTTTGTAATACTCGTACGTCTTTAGGGCAAAACATCATTAACTTTTTATAATACGTCCTTAGGAGAAGTGAATAGAATAAAATAGAATCTGTCATCTGAATCGGTTTTAAGTAGTGATTCAGTACGAAAGGTAAGTATACAATCCTTAAAATTTTACTGGTGTCGTGAACTGACAATTATTTTGATAAATCGTCGTGGTTTCATAACATTTCTATACATAACACTGTTTGTTCAGTCCACATAGTGTAGTTTCCCACGATGTACCACGATCCCGATGAGTGTCACGCAAACAATGTATATCCTAAAAATACATACTAATAAAACACAAAGAATCAATTTTATTTGTGAAATTCCAATATACTTATCTGACTAGTAAGATCCTTCATCCCAAATATATCCCACTAATATCCAGCATACCATGAAACCTGAAAATAAACAAAAAAATCTCATAAATAACTAATAAATAAAATAAATATTGCAAACTTACCATTTCTACTTCTTTCCGATTATTTACATTTTGACATGTCAAAATGTCAGTATATCACACCAAATGTTTTGGCCCTCGCCGCAGTTAGAGTTCAGTGAATGAAATGAAACTTTTAATTCGATAATGGTCACAATATGATGTCACTTCGGGACGCCGCCCGCCGTCGAAGTTCAATCGAAAACAATTTTGAGAACGAGCGTTGCCAGGGCATCCCATCGTGAAGCCGAATCGTAGCGGCTCACAGCGGCTATAAAAGGGCGACGAGCCACAGCTGAATCACCACTCCGTCCCAATTCTGAATGTGATCTGAACACATCAGAATTTACTCTGATTTTTTCATAATTATCCAAAACCCGATTTTACTTCCGTTCAAGTAGGAATTTACTCCTACTGCAGAAATTACTTCTGCATCATGCTCTATCCAAGTAGGAATTTACTCCTACTGCAGAAAATTACTTCTGCTTTAATTCCATCCCACACCTAAGTAGGAATTTACATCTGCTTTAATTCCATCCCACAAATAAGTAGGAATTTACTTCTGCTTTTATTCCATCCCACACCTAGGTAGGAATTTACTCCTACTGCAGAAATTTACTTCTGCTTTAATTCCAGCCCACACCTAAGTAGGAATTTACTTCTGCTTTTATTCCATCCCACACCTAAGTAGGAACTTACTCCTACTGCAGTAATTTACTTCTGCTTTAATTCCATCAGACACCTAAGTAGAAATTTACTCCTACTGCAGAAATTTACTTCTGGTTTAATTCTATCCCACACCTAAGTAGGAATTTACTTCTGCTTTTATTCTATCCCACACCTACGTAGGAACTTACTCCTACTGCAGAAATTTTCTTCTGCTTCACTTCCACTTTACATCTAAGCAGGAATTTACTTCTGCTTCATTCTATTCTTTATTTAAGCAGGAACTTACTCCTGCTTCAGAAACATACTTCTGCCTAATTTCTATTAGTGCTACCGTGGTTATACGTGCAGCACAGAAACTTCTATTTCCATTTTTGAAGTAATTCATGAAGTTAATTGTGGATTTTCTTCTCTTTTTTTTCAGAAATAAAAGGAGCAAAACTCTACGGCAGCATTTTTCGAATTATTGAATTTTAATCGTTGTTGAATTGTTTTAGGATAGTATAAGTATTGAATTTTTTATTAAATATAGTAGTAAGCTAGGTTAGTTTTAGGAATTGAATTTTTGTGATAATAATTTTAAGCAATATACTGAGAATTAAAAATTTTATATCTGAATTTCAAAGGTTCAGTTATTCTTTTTAAAACCGGCACCCTCTTCACTTGAGCTCAGATCTCACACTGTTTTCTACACATAACATATCATTTTCTAATTTATGGTCAAAATTTTCTATAGAGGCACAATTTACGTCATGTATTTATGCATAAATTCACATGTAAAAATATTAAATTTAAAATGCAAACCTGCTTATATTTTACAATAGATTTTCAGTATTTAAAGGCTTATACTTATACACAACAAAAATATATATGTATAATATAACTGATATATATATTTCTCGGAAAACAATTTTTAATTTTAATTTAGTCAACAGAAATTATTTCCATCTGCTGAATAGAAAATTTTTTAAACGAAAAGTACCAAAGTGAAAATGTGGTCACAAAATTAATTTTATTTCCAATTTCTGTTTTCAGAAATGTCGTCTATATCATAGAGTGCATACAAATCAAGAGGAAAAATTTTTATAAATGTTCATAAAAATGAGTAGCGAAACGAATCCATCCAACTTTCTTTGGGATGCTGCTGGCCACCAAGCGCATAAAATTTCTGAAGAAAAATATTCACAAAAGTTATTTTAAATAAAGCCCGACTATGTGAGTCTTATCCTTCCGATGTGGATTTCTTTGCCATGAACTGGATGCAATTTTTAGGAGAGGCAAACTAAAAACGATCAAAATTTCGCTGTTTGCGCTACTTTATCATTATTATTATTTTAAAGCAGGTAGCTAACGGGTTTTCCAATAAGAGCTGTTATGTTGATATTCAAAGAAAAATGTCATATTTTGAGATAAATGATCGGATCTTAATTTCATTATAAAGAGGAAGGTATGCCGTTAATAATGGAGAATAATATCAGCCAAATGACCAGCACGACCACGCCTACAGGACCATATCCTTTTCATGAAATTTTCCATAACCAAATCGCAAAGTGGCTGCCCTATGTCCTCGATAGCCTCACGAATTCCATCTTTGAGATCTTGAATCGACGCTGGGCTGTTGGCGTAGACCTTCTCTTTCACGTGGCTCCAAAGGAAGAAGTCGCAAGGTGTTAAGTCACAAGATCTCGGTGGCCAATTGTGATCACCTCTTCGAGAGATAACACGGTCCGGAAACTTTTCCCGTAAAAGATCAATGGTTTCCTTGCTTGTATGGCACGTAGCGCCGTCTTGTTGAAAGTAAACGTTGTCCAGATCAATACCATCCAATTCCGGCCATAAAAAATCATTAATCATCTGTCGATAGCGTAATCCATTCACCGTAACTGTTGCTCCAGCCTCATTTTCGAAAAAGTAAGGTCCAATGACCCCGCGGGACCATAAACCGCACCAAACAGTCACACGTTGAGGATTGAGAGGCTTTTCAGCAATAACTCTTGGGTTCTCCGAGCTATAGATGCGACAAGTTTGCTTGTTGCCGAAGCCATCGAGGTGGAAATGGGCCTCATCACCCAAGATGAGTTTTCGATGGAATTCCGGATCATTTTCATGCATTTCAAGGACCCAAGCATCAAAGACTCGACGTTGTTGATGATCGGCCGGCTTGAGTTCTTGTGTTAACTGAACTTTATAAGCCTTAAGACCCAAATCTTTATGCAAAATACGGTATAATGACGTTTGTGGAATGCCTAATTCCAAAGATCGACGAGGAATGGACAAACCTGGGTTTTCTTCAACACTTTCGGCTACAGCAGCAATATTCTCGGCTGTTCTTGAGCGACGTGCACGGGTTTTATTCTTCACATCACTAACTTGTCCCGACAGCTCGAATTTTTCTACCAATTTCTGTATTGCGGTCCGACAAGGTGCTTCACGACGACCTAAAAATGTTTTAGTTTTACGAACCGCCTCTGCCACATTTTCACCATTTTTATAGTGAATTTTAATAATTTCAATGTGTTGTTGAATCGTGTATCGTTCCATTTTTATTAATGGCGTAGTTTCTACTTGTCAAATGTAAAAAAATGACAGCTCCAAAAGTGATATCTAGCGAAATAGCGGGCTAATTAAAATAACACCTTTTATTGGAAAACCCTTTATTACATATACGAGTTGTTATTATATTCTGTGAGTAAATAAAATACGTGTAACTTTTGAACAAATTAATTAATTTTATTTATTTGTTTGAAAATAATAAAAGGGCTTATTACAGTTTAAAATATAAAACTTATAATTCAATTTGGCTACTTTTGGACGTAATAACAGCTCTTAATCTCTTTGGGAACGAAGAGCAAGTGGCACGCACTACCTCTAATAGAATACCATGCCAAACTTTCAACAAAACTTTTTTAAATTCACTAATATTTTCGACGTCCCAGTTGGTAAGACGTCCAAGCCTATAACCCCATATAGAAAAGTAGTCTAGTGGGCTCAGATCGGGGGAGGATAGAGGCCATTCGTCCTTTGGTATAAAATCTGTCAAATTTACCTTGTACCAATCTTGAACCACTAGTTTTGAAAAACTAGTTTTCGCCGAACAATCTTCTGGCATGAGGCAGCGTATGATTCCGCAGAAAATCCTTCAAATAATAACTGGAGTTAATTCTAACACTTTTTATCGATGAATAGCAATGGCAATTTTCCCCTTCTACAAATATGTAGCTCTCCAAACCATTATGCGAGATGCAGATTGAAATTTTTGAATAGCGCGTCAGTGATATTTATTTACTCATTCCGTCTACCGATTCACAAATCTTATAGACCAAAAAGTAAAAAAAATAATAATAGTTATTATATTATAAGTAGGCATGCACTAGGCATATGAAATATATTTGAGTAATAAAAAAAAAGATAAAACATTATGCAACTAACAAAAACACAATATACATATATTCACATATTAAGGAATTAGATAATAAAGCAAGCCTATAAAAAAAGATAAATAATAGGGAAGAGAAGAGGATGAAAATAAACTATCACAATAAAATGCCTTAATTAAAACCATATAGAGACAATAATGTAAAGACGATTATAGGTATAGTTGATTAACATCTTACATACAAAATAATAATACTAATAAATTTGGAACTAAAAATGAATATAATAAAAAAAAGAAAATAACAAAATGCGAGCAACTATAACAGAATATAGTAAGTATAACATTAATCATAATAAAATTCAAGCAGAGCAATTAAGAGAAAAAAGCAATTAAGTTACTGACAGATTTCTTAATAGAACATCTACTTTCATTGAAGTCAATCATGCAGCTACAAAGATTAAACTGTCGAACAGAACGAGGAATTGGACCATTAAGGCAGTAATTTGACTTATGAAGCGATTCAAACAAGATGGAGAAAAACCTCAAATTTCTAGCGGGAGTGTAAAAATAAATATGCTCGAGCAAGGAAGGAGAGACAATTCTATAATCCAGCAAATCCTTTATAAACATGACATTACGGATCTTTCGTCTTGTAGATAGCTTTTGCAAGTCAATCAATTGACATCTTGCATGGTACGGGGTAGATCAGCACTCCAGTTAAGCTTCTCAAAGCAAATCTGGTGAATCTCCTCTGGACACCTTCGACTCTATTACTATGAACAGCATAGTAGGGATCCCAAGGGATCCCATAGAACAGAGAAATACTCAAGAATAGGTCTGACCAAGGAGATGTACAAGCTTTTAAGAGTATTCGGATCAGAAAATTCCACAGCATGGCGCTTGACAAAGCCAAGACGAGAATTTACCTTCCTCACAATAAAGTTAATGTGCTGGGAGAATGCCATACCAGAATCGACTATAACCCCAGGATCAGATGCGATATTATCTTTGGAAACAGAAGATCCATTAATAAATATGTCAAATAAAAACGGCGAAGCTCTTCTAGTTAAGCTAAGGTGCTTACATTTAGATAAATTTAGAGATAAACGATTTAGACATCACCAACGAGCGAACCTATCAACATCTATCATAAGTTTGGCTGCATCTAGTGCATCACCACTCTTGATGAATATTTTCAAATCATCGGCAAAGCCAAGACATGAAGCAAAATTGAAAATCTTAAAAACATCATTAATAAAAATTATAAAAAGAACATGACCCAAATGACTGCGCTGCGGCACACCAGAGCGTACGCAAATAGGACGAGATGTAACATCATTGATGACAACCATCTGTCTACGATTTAACAGATAAGCAGAAATCCATCTCAGCATAGATGAATAAAAGCAAACCTACTTAGCTTTGCAAGTAGCAGACCAATGTTAACCCTATCAAATGCTTTGATGAAGCCTGTATAGAGGACGTCGACTTGACCAGAGTCCTCTACTATTCTTAGCAAAAAGCTGGCAAAAGATACAAGATTAGTCTCTGTAGATCTACCTTTAATGAAACCATGTTGAAGTGGAGAAATGTGGTCTTTGATATGAAGATGAAAGAAAAAGATTGAAGATGTGACAAAGAGGATTAGATAATGCCTCACGACAGCAAAAGACAAGGACAGATGGAATGCTATCAGGACCCGAAGAAGTGGATGTACCAAGCTTGTTAAGGGTATCAATAATATCATTAACAGATATATGTAATGACCCCAAGTCAACAGAAGAGGGTATGCTTGACAATAGGTCATCATCAAATGGTTGATCATCATTCTCAACATAGACAGACTCAAAGTAGTCCGCAAAAAGTTTAAGTATTAACTGCATAGCAACTATCGTTTTTCGAATTGAATATTTCTTCTAAAACAAAAATCTTTTCATATGAAAAAATTATTTCTGAATCCGCGTGCCATTCAAGCAAAATTTTGGAACGTTGATGTCGTTTTGCTTCCTGTAATTTCGTTATACCATGAATTTTTCTTTTTTTTTATATGGTTTCATTTTCAGATCCTTTATTAATATGTTTCTATGGCTGTTGATCGACTGATTCCATTATGTTGTTTAGCGATTTGATTTTTCTAACGATTACAATTTCTTTTAATTTATTCCCTTGTTTGATAACCGATGATGTACGAACCGTACGCTTTCTACCTGATCTTCGCCTATCGTTCACTGAACCAGTTTTTCGAAATCGTATTGTACGAAAAAAAAAATCCTTCGGCAATTCCCACTTTTCTGTACTCACGACAATGGCCTTCGATTTCAAATTTCGCGAATATAACGCAATAACTAATGCACGCTTTCCTTCTAGATTTATTTTCTTCTGTTAGAAATTACTGCGGAATTCTAACTGTCAAAATATTTCTCCCGCACTGTTTGACTTAACAAAAAATGTTAGTGGCCGTTGTTTCCTTATCGCAAAGGCTTAATACGCAGTGGAATTTTACTGACAGAGTATAATAACAATCCTGTACATAAAAAAAATTTTGCAGCATCGTAAAGTCGTTCTGCAGCGAATACTGTTTAAATTATGACAAAATAAATATGCGTTGTTTTTAGAATTATACTATTATTAGAAATAAACTGCTTTACACGAAAATCAGAGATTCAGTATATTAATGATTAATTTTGTACAATCTGAATTTTGTTGTTAGGAAGGCGCCACATTTAGATGAGTTGATCCAGGGAGAGCGATCGCTTCCCCTGCTCCCCCTAGATATGCTTCTGGTGCCAGCCCGTGAAAAATTTTCAATTAAGCAGGATTTACATTATGATGACATGCAAGTTTTACAGAAATTGTGAGGGAGATAGTGCATCGTATACGGAAATTTATTTATGAGTGAAGAGAGAAGCAAACGTGTCCTGAATTTTTTCCGGACGTCGAATTGTCACTGCGTGCGTGTCCGGAACCATAAAAAGACCTCAAACATAGGGAGTTTTTATAGTTACTGAAACTAAAACATATTTATTGGCAACCATAATTTGTCAATTTCGACTACTGAAGCTGCCATTTTGGTGTTTTGTTACTATAATTTTATGGCAAGTAAAATTATTTGTCGAAATAAACAAAAGTAAGTTTTGAGTTTGTAATTAAATATTGCGAAATTGAAAGTTATTAAATATTGCTTTATAGAAAATATTGAAGATATTTCTGAGGTAGTTTTCTGTCCACAAACAGAGAGTAGTGTGTTCACAGATTGACAGCAGTGGTGCTTTTCCTTTATAATTTGCTAGAATTATTCCACCTTTGAGATAATCCGTCATTTGAACACGAACCGGACTGGAATTATCTTCACCGGCGTTATTTCGGTAGTGGAGTGGGATTATTTTCATGTGAGCACTTGAGTGGATGAGGTGGATTGACGTTTACATATTAGCAAATTAGTTACTGAACTTTTGTTTACTATATGAAATAATTATTAAATAAAAATTTCGTTATCGTACAAAATGATGATTGTAGAACTGAATTACAGTACCATCTGATATTTTGCGACAATTTTTTTCGATATAATCTCATCCTTTGCTTCGAACTCCTGCGTGCTTTCATGCAATATTTTAGAAATTGTAAAATTATACTTCTTTTCATGATCCGTCTTTGAATATCTACGAAAAAACTATTAAAAATTTGACAATTTCCAATTAGACAGTTTGAGAGTTTTGCCATAAAAAGTAGAGGGAACTGTACGTGTGAGGTATTGCGATGTTGCTCCCGCAGTTTTTAAATTTCTATAAACTATCACAATTTCTGTAAAAATTGGATGTCATCATAATGTAAATCCTGCTTTAAGCGTAACTTGCTTGATTTTTCTGATCGTATGACGTATTTCTAAGAATTTGTATAGATCAAATAATTTGAATGGTTTTAATATTACTGAAAGGATAGATTTCACATCAAAATAGTATCAGGCTCTCAAATATCTAGTTAATCTATTAGTTTTATACAGAATGTAATTGATCCTTATATTTAAATGGATACAGTTTATCCTTTGATCGTTTACATTATGCTTTTGTACTAAATTCGGATAAGAAATGAGACTTTTTTTGGTATTAGAGATGCCGATATTCGTATATTTATTAGATTTCATATGAAAAATTGGATTCGTGGAACTAATAAGATCGAAAGTATAAAAAATTAAGATTATCAAAATACCATTTTTCTCTATGAATAGTAGTTTAGCGCGGAGGAGCTACCTTTCCATAAGAGCACTGCAAATATTTTATAGAATGTTAGGACTAAATTGGAGTTCTCATGTGGTAGTGAGGAAGTTTCCCCGTCATGCATGATCGACTCATTTCTGCACCGAAACTTCGATTGAATTTTACACACGATGTCCTAGGCAGGATGTGATGCCTTTATGGAGGAGCCAGTATCGATGAAAATGTCAAGGAATTATCATCGATGAAAACGTCGAGGACTTAATATCGAAGAAAACGTTGGGGAATAATCTTCGATAAAAACCTCAATGAATAATCTTCAAGGAAAACCTCAATGAATAATCTTCAAGGAAAACTTCAATGAATAATCATCGAAAAATATATTTACAAGCAATCAATTTTTGCAGGTCCATGGGGTACTACATTTATGTAACTTGAATCTAGATTTTTTTTGTGTAATTCAGCTATCAGTAGTCGTTTTGACTTTACTCGATCTAATTACAATAGTAGCACACCAGCAGAAAGGAATGGATTTTAGATAAAGGAAGTTCAATCGGGTTGCGGCATGGAAATCACTACGGTCAGACCTAAAATGAAGAAAATTACACAAAGCATCGTTGATAAAAAACTTTATATCGCATACTTATCTGAGGCACTGTAATTGGCAGTCCAGTGGGGCTCATTTAATGATTTGTCATCTAAAAGAAAAATGTGTAGGCAGAATTAGAATTATGTATATAACCAAAAATTCAATTTAAACAATTGAAAACATGATAAACATAATGAAATATTTTCCAACACGAAATGAAAGCAAGACATAGAATATAGTACATGCACGTGAATTAGACAAAACTATTAGATTTATATTAAAATAATATGTAACAATAATAAAATATGGAATAATTACCTCTTCAACACTTTCCCTATAGGCCGTGGAGCAGAGTTTATCACGTTTTCACCGCTATATCTTCCAACTGAAGTACTACAAAGAGGATTTCCGTTGCACCGTAATTGATTGTCTCTTGACAGGTAAAAACCACTAGAAGAATTCTCCTCTTCATTAGGTTAGGTAAAAGGGGTGCCGCAAGACAACTAGCCTGCATCACTAAGGTCTCTAGTGGATCCATTGTGCCCCTAGGCCCCCATGGGATAATCTTTTCAAGCCGCCCCAGATCCATCCTGCTTCCCTTAAGGAACTCAAGAACTATCAAAGAATCTTTACCTAAATCCACGCTGTTTCTCTCAGATAACTCAGGATATATCTAAGTGGCCTCGGTAGCTCAGTTGGTAAGCGCGCTGGCGCGCTTGGGTTCGTGGGTTCGATTCCTACCTCGACTTGGTCCTGTGCTTCTCCTTCCACCTAGTTTCCTTTCATTTTCTGCATTATTCCTTAACTCTTGATATTAAAAAAAATTCTTCAATTGACATTTAATTGTGTTTTCTAAGGATATATTCGATATAATTCTATATAACTTTGCAATTGACATGTGTCTATGTATGTTTCTAAGGAAAACAGTTAGCTATTAATTAATGTATCTATAATAATTTCTATAATTAATGATTCCTTAAGTATAATGATGTCTATGATTATGTTATTAAAGATATTTAATGATTCTATGATTTTTTCTAACTAGTGCTTGCCCAATATATACATAGATTGTATGTAAATATGTAATATTTCCTGTCTGTAAGATTGTTAAAATCGGTAGACTGAATAAATAAATAAATAAATTCTTTGTTTTGCAGCTACCCCAGACTTGAAAAGAAGGTGTTACTCTATAGCCTACTTCTTTTATTCATCAGAGCGGGGCTTTCGCAAAGCACGTGTTGGACGGATACGATTTCCTCCGAGTCCTTACAGCACCTGCAGAAATCGTCCGCAGCTATCATCAGTCTTCTAGCATGGTCTCCTATCGATCAATGACCTGAAGAGACCCCTACTAGATTCCTGGTGTTAGTTCTGTTCTTATTAAGAAGCTCCCTTTCCCTTTTCCTGTCATATACAGACCAGAATTGCCTCGCAATACGGCAGGTATCCCTGCTGGTCCACCGGAGGTTTGCCTTTTGATAGGCGCCCCTGATAATTTCCTCTTTTCTTGCTGCAATTGGGATCCTCACATAAACTACCGCTGCGGAGCTATCCAATTCAGAGCCTTTTTTGGCCAATGCATCAGCCATCTCGTTGCCTGCGATATTCTTATGGGCAGGTACCCAGCATACAGTCACCTTGTGCCTTGTAGCCAATACCTCAAGGCTAGTCTTGCATAACTGCACCAATTTTGATTTTACCAGTACAGCATCCAGCGCCTTGTTAGCTGTCTGGCTATCAGTATACATATATGCATATATGCCGTGACGGTTCTCTGCACATAGATATGTACCAATGTTGCCGCCTGATAAATCGCTGCGAGTTCTGCCTGAAAAACTTTGCAATTGCCAGGCAGTCTATAAGACTCGTGCCACTGTAGATCTCTGAGGTACACTCCAGCCTCTGTGCCCGCACTTGTCTTGTAACCATCCGTAAAAATAGAAAGATTAGATGCTACGACCATCTATTTGCCATCCCAGTCACTCCTGGTGGGCATCATTGCATTGACACTCCCACCAAAAGTCAAGATTGGCCCTTGGTAGTCTGTTTCTTCCCTGCAATAACTACAGTCTATATTCTGGAGTATGTTAGAGTGCCCAACACCCCTCTCCATCCACCAATCCCCCGTCTATAGCCTGACAGCACTAATTGAAGCTACACCTCTGCAATAGAGGTCCAACGACCTTTCCTTTTAGTCACTCTCAGAGCTGTCCTCGCTCATATACTCCTGAAGTCTCCGAGATATTTCGTTGTCCTATTACGATATAGGTAACAAGAATTTGGAGAAATCAAACCTTCAAAAAACCTAGCTAGCTACTCATTTTTTACCAATGTTTTACAATATTATTTCAAGCTCAAAACAATACTATTACCACTTCCAAACTAACTTTTATATATTGGGCAAATTCGACCCAATAACATTACGTAACTTATTCTGATGCGAGCAAGCTAATAAGCAAAAATTAATGGAACCATTAAAAAGCCGTTTATTCCAAGAAGTGAGAAAAGTCACTAAATTAGGGGCTGCCACGTATGAATTACTACAGGTCAGATTTATATGAAGTACACGTTGGGCAATTTTGACCCATAAACACAGGATAAAGCTTAAACAAAATATCTCCCATATTTTTTTGTGGATGTATTTTTATACCCTAGATGAAATTTAAAAAGTATACTAAGTTTGTCATTCCATTTGTAACACCTATAAATAATGAAGATAGAGTAAAATGGATTGGACACCCATGTGTAAAATTAAAAGTTATTTTGATGTATGCATGTCAGTCTGTCCATCCCTCTATCCGTCCGCACAATAACTGGAGAACGCATATACCTAGATAGCTGAAATTTTGCAAATGGGCTTTTAAAAAAAAAGCAGTAAAATTAAGTTCGAAAATGGGATAAATCGGGTAACTCCTTCGTTGCGTTGACATACAAAAATTTCATTTTTCACTACATATTTGGACACTGCCTAAGAACGCGTTAATGTAGAGCGTTGACATTTTGTTCGTAGAATGTTCATGAAAATAGTAAATATAATTTCAAAAATAGACTAAATAGGGCAACCCTTTCTTGGTGTTGCCATATAAAAATTTAGGATTTTTACGTTTGCTATGAAAACGATCAGTCCTATACCGTTTTAATGTACTGAAAAGTTCTTTAGAAAAAAAAAAAAACCTTCAAAAATCAAAATTGCGCAGATGGGTGACCATACGAAATTACAAACGAGCATTCATCTAAGGTATTGTAAGAATTAATTAGTCTTAGACCAATTCTAACTTCTAACTTTTTCACTTATTTTAAAGAAAAACGAGTGAGTTAAATTATTGTATTGTATTAAGGCGTTTTGTTTACGTATACAAAGTGTAATGCCCACTTTTCATACAACTTTAGTCCCGACATCAACAGACATGACAGATGTTTCAAACGATGCACTATAATACTAACCGCTTAAGGACTACACCCGAACTTACTCGGGCAGCTATTATGTGCCAAAATCCCCATATCCGAGATAACTCAGGCTTTACTTGTAGAAAAGACCACTGCTGAATATATTCGCAAAAGATAAATTTCACCTTGGCCAAGATGCTGAAAGGAGATGTAAAATTCCACACAAATAAAATTCTCATTATTCCCAAAAACGTCAGAGAATCCAGTATGAGTTTTTAATAATTACTTAAGGGAACAAAGTTTATTTCAGTTAAGCGGCGGAAAGCTTTGGCGATCGAATGTAGCTTGAGCGAATTTCTTGGGTGATTTTGCGGAATTGGTGCGTCATGGAATATTACTTCCTATAAGTAAAAAAACGTTCACAACAGACCATTTATGGCAACGGAAGAAAGAACTGCGAAAATATATCCTAAATGTAGTAACTAAGATGTATGTGACCCAAATGCATGAAAACGTCCCGAGAAAGTTTTCTGAATTGGGAAAAATGTACACCACCCAAGAGTACTCGGCGAGACCTTTAATTTGATATGCAACATTCCGTATTAGAGCCACTCCCTCGCTGGGGGTTCTTACCCCCACCGTAAAAGGATACACAGAAAAATTTTCTTCCGCGAATTGTAACTGGTAATGGGCTGAGGCGAACAGCGAAACCTATTTTTCGATAGGACATAACCCTACCGAGTTAGAGTCGAATAATTGTGCGAAAAATATAGTACCTCAGTTCGAATAAAAAAGAGGGAAATACATACTCAAAAAATGAGTGTGGGGCTGGCTATTTAAGCCTCCGAGTATAGAATTGTGGTTACTCAAACTTCTTTTCAGGATCTAAAGGTCGCTGCACACGCTCAAGAAAATCATACGACTGGGCCATGCATGGTCCAGCCAGATGATTTACATGAGCGTGTGTAGCGCAAGTCGAAGTTGGAGTTGAGACTGAAGTCTGCCATGAATGTAATCTGACGAAACTATTGTGTACAAGGAAACCTGACGACTTTGCTATAGGAATGAATTAAATGAATTAAAGTTTGAACTAAATACGATGCGAGTGGAAGCAAAAGCTAACATCTGATTTTGTCACGTTCAATTCCATAGCAAAGTCATAAGTTTTGCTTGTACGCAATAGTTTCGGTCGATTTCACGAATGCTCTCTCAACTTAAGTTCCGACATTCGCTACACACGCTTATGTAAATCAAACGACAGGACCATGCATATGTCGGAAGATTTGCTTGAGCGTAAGGAATTCGATCCTCTACTAGATATTCTAAAATGGACTAGATCAAGCAGGAACCCCCTCCAAGCCTTCATTCACTTAAATGATATAAATATTTTTAATAAAATTTGTTCAGAGTGTCATAATGCATCGTTTAAGACATCTCTCACGTCTGTTGATGTCGGGCCTAAAATCGACATTCGCCTTTTAACTATAAAAAAGGTTAGAAAAGTATCGTCTGCTTTCATTTCGCCTTGGAGGTAAATTAAGCAGAATGACTCGTGCTGCGAAGAGCAACAAAACCTGTTTTCTTTCTTAATATTTTTGTTTTATTCTTTTTTTTTTTTTAATTTGCGCATGCATCCATTCACACAGTTGGTAGCTTGTGTAATTAAGTTAAATAATACTTCCAATTATGAAAAAAAAGAAAAAACAGAAAAGCACGTGGGCTGGAATAAAAAAAAAAATACAATCAAAGCTCTAATAGCAATAGTATCAGGTTTTTAAAGTCACCCGTGTGATGGTGACGTGAAACTTATTAAACAGTCACCTCCGGATATAATGAGCAATGGGAATTTTGTGAAACAAAATATTTTTATTAAGTCAATGGACGAATTCTGACTCAAGTAAAGCTGCGCAAAATGCTTTTTCTATGAATTTGTTAATAATTGTGGTGTTTCGGGTTTTGTATATCTTTGGTCTGCGTCTTTTTATTTGTATTCATTTAAACGGTTCTCAAATTACCGGGGGACAGTTATGGCATTTTATGGCTTATTCAAGAAGACAGGTAGGGTAGAAAAATAAGAAAAAGTAATTCAGAGCTGACAAAATCCAGAGTGGATTACTTTAAATTGATTTTTATATCTTAGAACTGGATGATGAAATTATAGGATACGCTAAGTTTGTCATTCTTTTGTAACCATAGAAATAATGCTTGACTTTTGCATGTGTTCGTCTTTTTGTCTATCCATTTGTCTGTCTGCCTGACTGTCCGCCCCTCTGTCCGTCTGTTTACTTCGAGAGCTGGAATTTTGCCATAAGATTGCTGCCATTGCATAATATTGTTCTTATAAAGCTATTTCCAGCGCCTAACATAACTCCTATTAGTCCGTTTAAGTTGTCTACCAATCCTGGTAATACTGAAAATAGAAAAGTGAAAAATAGTTCATTTTTAAACTGCAATTGATATCAATAGCTTAACATAGATTAATCCAGTGGTGACATCCAAAATAATGTTTGATATATTAAGGTGCAATTAAGCTTGTAACGCATGCAATGACGATCAAATGTTAGAGCGACTAAAAACAAACTTCTAGAAATAAATATCGCTGATTACTTCTTTTTGTATATAATTACACAGCTTCATAGAAATGAAAAAAAAAATACTGTTTTGTTTTAAGCCAAACTATAGTTATTGTACGAGGTCATAACATTTAGTAATACCACAGAACAGGCTGAATTATCCTAACAGTTATTACGAAGTTTAAAGAAAGGCTAATGTATCCATATTCGTTAGAATATGGAGTAAAAATACGAGTCTGGTATGTGAAAAATATATTTAATTTGAGTCTTGAAATTCTCGAGAGATTATTGCTAGCAAACTCTCTAAATAACCAAAATACAAACCTAGGCGGATAAAAATGACGTTGGCACTGTCTAAGACAATTTCTTATGATAATCTAGATGAATACTCGTATGTTATTTGGAATGGTTATCCATCAGCGCAAGTTTGAATTTTGAAGTGGTTTTTCGCATATATTTCTAGAACAGTTCGTCGGACAGTAAAAATGATTATACCCAATTTAATAGGATTTCATATTCTGGAGAACTTTTTCAGTATAATAAAAACGTATAGGACTGTTCGTTTTCATAGTATACGTAAAAAGCCTAAGTTTTTATATGGCAACACAACAACACAAAGAAGGGGTTCCCCACTTTAGCACATTTTTGAAAATATATTTACTATTTCTATGAAAATACCATTTACAAACTTTCAGCTCTCTAATGTGAAGCGCCACTACGTTAATTAAAGAAAACGACTCAGCTAGTCGTAATAAAGTCAATGCCCAACTATAGGATAACGATCGACAATGCCAAGTGAAGCACATCACCGTCAGTCATACATCGTGAATTATTCTCACCTACTGACCGAGGCTCAGACATATCAGCTAAAGAGACTACCACAAAATTGACTATAGGTAGCAGCATCTATCAACGCTAGTATCCACCAAAAACTAATAAAAAAATTTGTTTCTCAAAATCCCCATTCTTCAGTAATAACAACAAAATCTTCATTATAGCTGGAGGTGATTGTCTAATAAGCTTCACCATTACACAGGTAAAAACCTGATATTACTGAGATTAGAGCTTTGAACGTGTTTTTCGTTTTTTATACAGTACACGTGCTTCTCTGTTTTTTTCATATTTGGCAGACGTGTGAACACGTTCTTTAAATTAACTGCACAAGCTACCAACTGTGTGAATGGATGCATATGCAAATTGTCCAAAAACAAAAAGAAAACAAATTTTACTGGTTTCAGTGTCACACAAAAATTTAATCAGTAGCATAATTCCCATGAACTTCACGCAACAAAAGACAAGTTCGTCTCTTTTCTCTTATAATTTCGAACCTTTTCACAATAAATTTTGATTTATGTGTAAAACTTGAAAATATTCACAAATTTGCTTTAACTTACCGAGGCTGGGTCTTGTGATAACCACTGGCAATTCTGGATAATGATCACGAACTAGAATTTCCGATAAACGTTTCGAGTACGTATAAGTGTTGGGATGGGGTTGAATTAAGCTGGGCGTGATTTTATCTAAATCTTTTACGTCCATCCATTCGGCCATTCTGATTAAATCCTCAGGTTTATGTGGATATTCGTAGACCTTTTCGTACATAACTTCCTGATCACAATTACAAAAAGCTGTAGACAGATGCACAAAGCTGATGAGATTTTTCATCTTTTTGGCTAAGTCCAATGCTCGTTTTGTGCCAGCTGTATTCATTTCAATTGCATCCGTAAGGTTACCTTCAAGCTTAAGGGTAGCAGCCAAATGGAATACTATTGTAGTTTCATCTTCAATTTGTTTCAGCTGCTCTGTGTTAAGATCGAAAGCTAGATTTAAGAGGAATGTAATATAAAAATTAAAAGGACAAGCTAAATTTGCTATTATTAATTTCATTTTACTTACAGTCGTAGCATACATCTCCTTGGAAAACTTTAACCTTTTTAGGTACGCTTGGTTTTTCATCTCTTATCCATTGTAAAATCTATGGATTTTCGTGAGTTTGAATTTTTAGTTTTGATACTTTTTAATTAATTCAATTTACTTACAGGCAGTTTGAACATCTCTGCCAATCGAGTTTCTGGAGTCTTCCCCCTTTTCGTTCTCATCAAAATGAATATTTGTTTCAATTCCGAACAAGAATATAAAAGTTTCTCAAGAAGAACTTTTCCCATAAATCCAGATGCGCCCGTAATAAATATCGAGCGATCCTTATAGAATCCTTGTACAGGTGTTAGACTTGTCATTTTTGCTATTTATCTAAAAACAAACATAAGATTATAATTTCACACTTAATTCACTTAAATCATTAAAGATTTATAACATCAAATTCAATTTGTATTACATATAGAGTTTACTATTTGAATTTCCTCAAATCATGCATGCACTCTTGCAGGACCGCACTGGTTCTTCGAACCGGTCCGGGCAAATGACTTCAAACCAGATAAAATTTTTTTTCACTAGAATTTTCAAGACTTAATAAGAAAAAGAAAGCAAACAAATTATCCTGTAAATTTGTAAATATGTGTAAGGGTGGTTGGGCCTTTCACCATTAAAATTAGAAGTAAAACAGGATTTCTCTATGAAAACGCAGTTTCTGAGAGGCCAACAATATTTCATTCGTGAAGTAAGTAAAGGGTGAAGTAAACTGTTTACTCCTAATCCCCTACCGTTTGCTTTATTTCACTTAGAATCGTTTTTTCATTAACCCACATAGCCCAATATAGTAACAAAAACAATGCCACTGCTTCACAATGTAGAAAAATTCAGATTGTTCCCAGAAGCAGGTTGTCATAAAATTAGCACGCGTACTTAAAGGGAGGTGCGTTGAGACGGCCCTTCATGAGGTCATACACTCAATTGAAAAGGGCTTCCACTTTAAACAATCTACGCTAGCTGTTGTCATGGATGTAGAAGGAGCCTTAAACAATGTTTTTCTACATAAGATTAGTGAAATGCTGACAAAGCATGGCATGAACCAGTCCCTAGTAAACTGGATTGCACACATGTTGAACAATAGAACTGTCTTCGCTGGTCTAGGTGGGGTAAGTCGAGAGATAAATGTCCACAGGGGCACTCCACAAGGTGGTATTCTATCACATTTACTGTGGTGCTCATTATAGAAGATCTCTTGATAACTCTCACCCGGATGGGATACAAAACGGTATGATACTCAGACGACCTGGTGATTTTAGTGACCGGAACTCTGCGGACTGGTGTATAATGCGACCTGACTAATCGAAGACTGAGCTAAGTATTATTCCTTTGAAGCCCGATTTATGCCTTTTCACCAAAAAAAGAACATTCCAAGATTGAACATGCTCTCCATCGGTTCTACACGGTTAGAGCTTAAGAATAGGCTGAAATATCTAGGCATTATACTAGATGAAAAGCTGAACTGGAAATCACATTTTGAAGAAAAAGCGAACAAAATTCTTAGAGCGTTCGCAATGTGCCACAGAAATATAAGGAAAAAGTGTGGACTCAAATCGCGGATGATCCTATGGATATATACGAGCGTCATGCAACCCATGTTAACTTACGCCTCTGTGGTGTGTTGCAAAGCGATGGAGTATGCCAATCGTTGTGTGATATTGGAAAAGATTCAAAGATTGTGCCTACTCACCGTAAGCGGCGCATTTAAGTCTACTAGCACTCGGATTCTGGAGGTTATCCTTAATATACACCCTGTGCAGATACATATTAAGAAGGGGGCCGCTATCGCAGCGCAGAGAGTGCACCTGAATCAGAGCTGGATTCATTCATGCACCATGGTTCCATACGAGTGCATCCTTAATTTGTTGCGGTCCATCGCACCTGACACCAACAAGAAGAGTGACCACCCCGTCGAGACCATTCTGATTAGCAAGTTTAAAAAGAAAATTCCATTTAGGGAGGAATGGGTAGCACACTCTGTGCTACACCCATTGATAGATACTATGATATATACAGACGGCTCCAAGTCTGATGACAACACCGGAACGGTCGTCTTTGTGGGGAGCCTCATTTGGAACTTGCCATACACCTGCAAAGCCATGTAACGGTCTTCAACACGGAGGTAACGGCCATTCTTGAAGCGGGAAGATACCTTCTAGGCAGACAGTGAGAATAACGAGATTGCCATCTGTTCGGAGAGCCAAGCGACCGATAAGGCCTTATCAAAACCCTTCATAACCTCCAACCTAGTACTGGAGTGTAAGACCACCCTGAACTCCCTCTCGCAGTGTAAAAGGATACTCGTTCTTTGGGTGTCTGGTAACAGAGATGTTAGTGGAAACGAAAAAGTGTACGAGCTTGCACATCTTGGGTTATCCTCGGCGGCAGCTCCCTCCACAATTGGGATTGGACCAGGACACCTGGTCTCTACAATTGCGACTTGGGCGGACAGTTGTCTTTGGTTAGACGATAAAGCTGTGAGCTCGTTTTATGACACTATATTTCTTTGTTTTAATCATAGTGTACCACCTGTTAGTGCGAATCGTACTTTGCATTGTCAACTGTAGATCAATGGCTCTTTGAACCATCTTAAAAATTTGAGGAATAAAGCTTGGAGTAGGTTTTGTTATTCAAGGAGCGATGCTGATTACGTAACTTATTCTAATTTGCTCACTCAGTACATTTCGTACTTGACTGATTCTTATAATGATTATGAACATATAATGAGGTCGGCCTTGCGTACGGAACCTCACCAATTTCGGAATTATGTGAACTCTAAGCACAACTGTGAGAATACCCTTCATCGTTGCGTCTTAGAAACACAGATAGTGTTGATCCCTTGGAGACTGCCAATCTTTTGGTGAGTTCTTTAACATTGCCTTCTGTGGTAACCACTGTGATATTAGTTATAACGATTGTACCCATTTGACGAAGCTTCCGACGACTTCTCTTCAACCTAAGGACCTGTTGTTCGATGAAGCATCTGTCTTCTAGTACATTTCAAGCATAGCTGATAGTTTTCTTATTGGTCCGGATGGCGTTCCTTCCACACGCTCATAAAATATTGTGCTACGTCCATCGTTTCTGTTTTGTGTTATTTATTTAATTTATTTTTAATCTGTGTTGTTTGTCCGAAACAGTGGAAGCATTTTTTGATTATTACTTTACACAAGAAGGGCAATAAGTGCGACATTTCTAACTACAGACCCGTCGCTAATTTATGTTGTATTGGTAAGAAATTTGAAACCATGGTTTGCGATGTTTTGTACTTCCACAGCAAGCCTTTCCTGGGCTCTTTTTAGAATGGCTTTATGAAAGATAAATCTACTACGACTAATTTGTTAGAGTTTACCAATTTTTGCATTCCTGCAATTGAAAGCAGAAAGCAAGCTGATTGCATTTTGACGGATTTTAGTAAAGCTTTTGACCGAATCAATCATAAAATCTTGATTCATAAGTTGAGTCTTCTTGGTTTTCCTACTGTCTTTGTCAATTGGCTTCATTCTTATTTATCAGATCGTACGCAGCGAGTTATATTTCAGGAAGCTCTTTCTGGCGTAATAGATAATACTTTTGATGGTCCTTAAGGCAGCCATCTCGGCCCACTCCTTTTTATTATTTTCATTAATGATTTAGATCTGATTTTGACTAATTCAAGAAATCTTTGCTATGCCGACGATGCCAAAATCTTCCGCATTGTTTCTAATGAAAACGAGTGTGTAATTCTAAATTTGGACTTAGACACCTTTCATTTAATGGTGTGCTATTAACTGTCTTCCTCTCAACATTAACAAATATACTGCTATGTCCTTTTCTCGTAAAAGGAGGACATTGAACTTCAGTTATTCTTTAGATGGATGCTTGCTAACTAGACTTGACAAAACCAGAGATTTGGGTGTCTTCCTTAATACTCGTCTTTCCTTCGAGGAGCACATAAATGCAATCATTGCCAGTGCTAATGCTACCCTAGGGTTTGTAAAGAGATGGTCAAAAGAGCTTAATAATCCATTCATAAAGAAGGTCCTTTACTGCACATTCGTTAAACCTATTTTGAAGTATGCCAGTCCGGTCCGGTCACCTTTTTATGCTGTATACATAAATTCTATTGAGGCTGTGCAGCGGAGATTCGTTCGTTTTGCCTTGCGTGGACTTCATTGGGATAACGCTATTCTACTACCACCATATGTTGATAGGCTTAAACTCTTTCCATTGGATTCTCTTGAAAATGGGCGAAAATCTTCCAGAGTTGTTTTTGCGTACAGGAGTTGGTCTATAATGTTTTTTTTTTCAGTAATGAAAATAAATTTATTTTGGATGGTTCAGATGGATACCAATACTATTGGCATGACTTAAGAGAAAAAAATCAAGTGCGTATGAGCCGGAATTTCGGCGGTGAAAGTGTCATGATATGGGCGGGATTTTTTGCAGAAGGAACAACGAACATTGCTTGGCTTCCGAAAAAAAATGATGCCTAACCGTATTTTTGACACTATTCAAAATAAAAGAGGGTCAACTAAGTATAGGTACTAAAAATGTAAAACGTTTTATTTTATTCCTTTTAAAAAAAATATTGAAGGTATATTGGATGACTTTATGTGAATTTACTCTAATTTTTTATAAATTTTATTCAAAGTTAAATTTTTTATTAATTAGTGTATCATTTTCTTTGGAAAATTATTTTCAATTATGTAATAAATATAATACAAATTCAAATATTAATATATTCTGTTATTAGAGTTATGAAATATCCTAAAAATCTGGTGCCCTTATGCGAATTTCCTCCACTGTAACTCCATCTAATACAACCCGTATTGCTCGACCAGATAATGTACTTTCACATCATAATAGAAGAGGAGGGAACAGATTAAGGGCTTTAAGTTTGGCTAAAAGAGCAGGATGCCAGACTCTATCAAACGTCTTTTGAAGTATCCAGTGCGACAATTTTCGACTCACCAAAATTGTGAAGACTACGGTTCCGTTCAAAAGTCACCAATTCACCAGGTGAGCATGCAAACCGGAAACCTATTGGCGATCGTTGATGAGTATGTAGATTAGTTTTTTCTAGATACCTCAGAAATTAATTATAGATTCAAAAACCTTTGGAAAGAATCCAAGTGATAGCAACTGGAATTATTACAATGTTTATTGTGAACTGTCTATATACACTTGGGCCAGACAAAAAAAAACGGTTTGTATTCAAATTTATTAACTGTGACAATCTTAGACATTTCAGCTAAAATGCGGAATCGATTGCAATTATGCGTCTAGAATTAGTACAACAATATTAATCACCTTAAAAACAAAAAAAAAAAACAAAAAAATGACCTTGATGATAGCATTATGGTAATTTTAAGATTTAATTTGAATTATTGTTCTGCAAATGATATTTTATGGTTTTTAAAATTCCTGACAGGTAATTTTTGGGGTTCGTGTCAAATCCATTTTTTGTTTTTGTTTTTAGTGAATTATTCATTTTAAAATGCAAAATATAACCTGATACCGGTTACTCCTTTTCTTGTTGAGAAAAGATTTGATATTCTATTGAATATTGCGTATTTGAATATATTTATTGATTATAAAAGCGAATTGTATCAGTATCTTCTTCAGTATCGTCGAACTAACACGTCTATTGGATTCGTGTTAAAATTCTAAGATTGATTCGGTTGAAAGTGCGTGATAAGTGTTTATTTTTTAATAAGAAATTAGTAAGAAAATGAAATTGAATTTTATTTTTGTTATGATTTTAAGTAATGTACCGAATAGTGAATAGTTTTGTATTAATATAAATGTAAAAAATATTGTGATTAAGAGTTTTACACATACCTTGTAATGAAATGGCAATCTTGAATTATGGCAGTGTTATACATATAGTCGTCATGACGAAAGTCGTATTACAGTGGCGCAAGATGATTTTGTTTTCAAGGACGATTACATGTCTCTTGATATAAAATATTTAAGCTGTGCGCGCAACTTCTAATTGTACGCAAACTATTAGCTCTGTTCCTTTATTGGAAAGATTATTCTTGAATTTTTCCATATTAATAAGGTGGGAATACAATTTTATCAAAGTTCTTTGAATGGATTTTTTAATTCACTAAAAATCACTATAGCTATATAGCTGTCACTCCAAAAGATGTTAATCAATCAAATAAGCTGTTAACAAGATGTTATTTTGACAGTGTAGGAGTAAAACGTAACATAGCTCAGAATTACTGTACAATTTTGAATTTTCCTTAACGAAGCGAGTTGAGTCATAAGTAGAAAACTGCTATCAGTGTTAGTACGGATACAGGTTCCCTTAATTTTCGTAGTCATTACAATTTTTTAAACAAAGGATATGACCTTCTATTACTTTCGTATGATCGTGCAATGAGTCGTGAACATAAAGCCTAAATCGCTAGTTACTTATGAATAAGAGACGTAATAGAAAGTCATATCATTCTAGCACTAGTGCGGTCCTACTTCATCGCATTGGGCAGATATGATCAAGTATTTTCGTCTTAAACCGGTCGTAATTTAACAAAAAATTATGACATAATTTGAAAATCAGGATGTAGCTGAGGCGAATTCCCTACCTCTAAATATTGTCTCTGATTAACAATCATTTTGTGCTGTTTGGGACATCCTATAACTAAAATATGTATGCAAATTAGAAATCTAAAAACTGGATTGTTTTGAAATATTTATAAAAGAAAAGTTTATGATATATATAAAAACATAATGCATTAAAAACCACCTAGGCTTAATTTAGTAATGACGTTTATAACTTCTCATTAGAAATTAACAAAACATTTAAGGATAATTTCGAAGTAACATTTATGAGAATTTTAAAACATTTAGCTCTACATTAATGGTTCTTTGTTTTCAAGCTATTTGAGTCTCCCTATTCTCACTTTTTTAGTATTTCCCCCTTTTTTATTGGAACTGAGGTACTAGATTTTTCATATATTGGATCGGCTCTAACTCGGTAGGGATATATTCGATCGGATAACGTGTTTCACCACTCGCCTCAGTTCATTACCAGCTACAATTCGTGGAAGAAATGTTTTCTCTACATACTGCTAGAATGATGAGTAGGTATCCTTGTGAAGGAGGGGGGTAGGAGGGGGGGGGGGGGGGGGTTTGGATCCAATATAGCATATCGCATATCAAATTAAAGGTCTCACCGAGTATTATCGGGCGGTGTACTTTTTTCCTGATTCAGAAATTCAGAAATTTTTCCTGCCAGGAAACCCAATTTCATACACATACAATCCAGTTACTACATTTCGCTTATATTTTTGAAGTTATTCCTTCTGTGGCCATTACTGCTCTGTTGTGAACATTTTCTTCATAGGAAGTAATATTCCACGGCGCACCAATTCCGTGCAATCACAAGAAGTAGAAAAATATAATTTTTCACACAAGAAAGTCGCTCAAGACACATCCGATTGCCAAAGCCTTCCCTCGCTGAATTGGAATAAACACTGTTAATAAAATATTTTAAGAGTAGCATAATGCATCATTTAAGAGATCTGTCATGTCTGGAGATGTCGGGTTTAAATTTGTATGAAAAGTGGACACTCCCCTTTTAGTGTTTTCATTTTTTTCATTTTCATCAGTTCAGTTCATTTTCATCAGTTCAGTTACGAATTTTATTGTGGTGGTTAGCATGATATTTTCTTATCGCTTGACCTTGGTTTTTCTTAGAGCTCCTGGTTTTTAAGGTGATTATAGTTGTTTGCCTCTGATTTTATATGATTTGTGGCATATCTCAGACATTTTCTTTCAAAGATTTTAATTCTCACCTTTATACTTTATATACTTACTTTACTGTTTTAAATGCAAAGCCATTATTCACACCAAAAGAATTGCTCTTGTAAACTTCGCACTCAGGTTAAGTTTTGCGATTATAAGTTGAACTGCTTTAACTTGAAGTTGTAGCTACTTACAAGATAACAATTTGTCTGTTTATATGAACGTCCTTTAAGGTATAGAATTCCTGGCGGATCTCTAAAATCATATTTTGTAATATTTCTTTATGAATTTTATAAATTTGTAATTTCTGTGAAAAAATTTATATCGGTGCGAATCTTCCTCTATAGGAGGAAATTCGCGAGACCATTTTTCGACCTTTTTATTCTGTATGTGCATTTTCAGTGAAAATAAATGATGGTGCGAATTTCCCCTCCATATGGTGAAATTCGTTCGGGTGCGAATTTCATTTTTACTAGCCGTGCAGGGGAAATTCGGACCCCGTAGTGCGAATTTCCCCTCAGTCCTTTATAATTACATTGTAAACATTTATTGCTTATCTAGTCTATTCCCTATTTAAAAAAAAAATAAGAACTGTTTTTTTTTTCGATATTTTCTTCATAACATTATTCATATCAAGTTTAAATTCAAAATTATAACAAGATATTTAATTTCTTCCACTTGCTCAATATGTTCACTGTTTATTTAGAGGTTTTCACTACATTGCCGCTTAAATATCATACACTTAGATTTATTTATATAAAGCTTTAATTTATTATACTAAAATTATTTACTCAATCTAATCAGATCTCCTTGCATTTTTTCGCATCAATATCATTACTAGATAGAAACAACAGGGCATCATCGGCAAAGAGCATTGTTAAAGAACTTTATAATATAATTTTTATATATAATAAATAATAATGGTCCCAATATAGAATCCTGCGGAATGCCTAGAGTCGTAGTCTTATTCTCTGACTTCCTTCCATTGATAGTAGTCCTCTGTGATCTACCTTGGTGGTATGACTTTAACCACTGATATACCGTAGATCGTACTCCATAACTATAAAGTTTCAAATGCCTTGGCTTATGGATCCTGTTCGGTATGTGGACTAGAATATTCTTAATAACCTTCCTTAGGTCATCCTTGGATAAATTTTTTTCTGTATGATATCAGCACGTAGATATCACGTTTAATGCAGTTTATGTGATATGTTTCCTTAGCACTTTAAGAGAAAGTTTAATAAAACTTGATACGAGTGAATATACTTTATAAATTTTATTGCAAATTTAAACTTGATACTTTGTATTTCCGAAACAGAAGAACGTGGGAACTGTTTTTTTTTTTAATTTTCACAAGAATTCTAAACAACAAATAGGCACGCGGATCTAGCATTGAAATTAGGAGGGAATAGAATAGAATACATCCTATATACCTTGGGGAGGATCTTACAATTTAAATTGAGCAAAAAGAAAACTTCCAGAGCCATAAGTCGCTTAGTTTAGCCACAGCAGTAGTAGGAAGATTTCCGCATTAAGCGGTGTGGATGATCTGTCATTCACTTTTTTTTACAAAAAGTCATTTTTTACTAGAATAGTAGTTTAGGGTGCAAACTGCAGGAGTCATTCAAACCAAACTAAACTTTTCTCAATTTTACACACTGGAATATAATGGACTGCTCGATATGCTATTTCATTTCGCTACAATTTTTTGTGTCAAAAATAGTTCTTATACGTCGGTGCCAACATTGAACAAAATTGAAAAAATCATTGGCTGGAAGTTGAAAAGTAATTTTAATAAAACCTTTCAAATTTCTGTTGAGTATCTATGAATATATTGCCTTTGATAAAACACTTTTTAATACTAATTAATCCAAATAATTAATTACAAAACCTTTATTTTGACGAATCCATTTATTTATTTGTTGTTTACAATTCTTTCTTAGTTGGTACTTGGTGCTTAGACCGAAAGAGAACACTATACTGATGTGAGAGAACACTGATATTGTAATGAGAGAGTCTGTTTCGTGGCTTGGGAAATGTTTCTCGCGGGGTTTTGGATCACCCAAAGTTGGGATCCCAAACTAAAGTTTTGAGAAAAACCTATACATATACATCACATGCATACAATAATATTCTTTCAAATAAATTTTGATTTTTTTAAGTTTTGGAATAAAAAATTTTTTTGAAGTTGAGTTGTATAAATAAAAAAAATATTTGTTTTTTTCAAATTTAGGGGGAGTGTCATTACCCCCACGACCCCCACCCCCCATGGATCCGCAACTGATATATATACACTATAGCTTGCCTCTCCATGTTCGATATCTCACGATCACAACAATTTTCACAATAATTTCTTCACATGAATTTTCGCTACTTTTTTCACGGAGCAAATGTAAAAATTTCTAAATTCACCATAACCTGATAAAACTTAAAACAAAAATTGCAGATTTTATGAAAAAATTAATGGAAAAAAAAGGCTAATGATAGGAGCGAAAACAATCGGCGTGCACATCGTGTTCCTCTCTGAGCCCAACTCTAACGCGCTTTAAAAATATTGTATATTGAAATAATAATAATTTTAAAGTTTTTTTAAACTATTCTTTGGTTTACCATTTAGAAGCTTGAAATTAATTGAAATTAATTTAAATCGTTCTGAAATTCAGAAAACTTAATTGATTTGGGTGTTTTTTCAGTAACTATAGAAAAAATTAAATTATAAAATCATGCAATTTTTCTCTTCATTCCTTTAATATATGGCAGCCATGTTTTGTTAAATAAATATGGCGCATATTACATTTTTCGACCTAATAGTTAATTTGACTTAAAATTTTTCCTTATACGACAATTTTTTTGACTGACAACGCGAAATAACCAAAGTTTTCGACTTTGAGGGCAAAAATCCCTGTTTAGGTAATTTTGTGTTCAAAGGCAAAGATCATTTTTTCCTATAACGAAATTTCCACTTAAAATAGGGCATTTCGCCCTAATTATGGAATTTCGCCTTAAATAGATAAAAAAGATTTGACTATTGAAACAATTGAATTGATTGTCAAGCATGGAGACGGTAAGGAAATCTCCTTATTAGAAACTCCTATACTTTTTTATTACATTTTAAAAATAGTAAATCAAGTCATTAGCATTATCATTTGGATACAAGATTTATTAAGAGGGAGGTGAATGCAAGCGCAGTTGAATACGCGTATATTCCGCATAGTTGGAAAGCAAATAATCAAACTTATTGGCCCAAATTAAGTGTAGGTAGCATTTTTGACAAAAGATGCAAATAGTGTTCCAGAGCCTAACTGACTCCGATATATATGTGTCGTAAAAAGGTGCAGCATTTATAAACTTTATGAAGCTATTCAATGGGAGGAACAGTTCATTAATTCCAGTGATACTGAAATAAAACAAAAGTAATTTAAACTATTAGAGATTCCCATAAACGTGCCAATTTAGTATAATTTACCTTGAGGTTAACTTTTTTGGAAATTCGGACTTTGAAGGCGTTAACGTTATCTTGCTTTAAACTTGAGAATAGATACAACAGTAAAATTTAGGTAATAATAAGGAAATTTGCCTCAGATTTAGGATTTTTTTTTTTATTTATTTCCCTATTTTTCCTCTTTCCTATGAGATAATTTAAAAATAAATTATTACGTTATTTTCCCTAATAATTAACTTCAAAGTCAAGATTACTTTGAAAGCCTAACTAAAGGAATTATTAAGTAAAATTTCCTTCTTAATTTATCTTAAAGAAGTCGAATTTGAGGTTAAATTCTTAAGTCTAGTTTACGTAATTTTAACCAAAATAGGTCGATCGGCTCTCGATGATAGGAAATTCAACCTTCAATATTACTCGGGTTTATTCATTATTTAGTCAAGAATTTAAATCTGCAATTGTAAATTCTAACACATGTCATCCAATATAAAATAATAATAATGAAATACTCTCAAAACATTTATTTCGAAGGAATTCTTTCCTTTTTAACGTAAAAACTTTTTATGTTTGAAAATCTTGAGCTTGTTTGTGCACCTCAGGAGTTCCTCAGCTTAAGCAAAGCAAAGAGCTGTATATATATATTTTTCATAAGATCTCACTTTCTTCAATATATTAGTTACTTCAAGAACCTCAAAGAAAAGCCACGCTCGTGTACACGAAATTAACAGCAATATCAGCACTTCCTGTTCTATCTATATTCTAACGTTCCTACATCATCTACTTGTACTATGGACCACCATGGAGGAAACATCCCTGTATAAGGGGTAATATATGTATAATTTTTTAGAAAAATGTTCACGTTTCCGTCGCTGTAACTCGTTACACATCAAACTTACAAAAAAAAGTGTTTATACTAAAAATGTTGGGAATTTAGTCCTATTCAAATTTATATCAGCCATTTTTGCAGTAGGATCAACTGTTGAGGAATTATTTTGAGAAACCCAATTTTTTGTACCTTTAATCCAAGATGGCGGACCGCGAAAACCACCTCCAAGGGTGAAAGTTTGGATTTTTCATCGGGGCCCGAAACTAAGTAACATATTTAAAAATCACAACTACCCCACCTTCTTTAGGGCAAAGACCTTATTTAGTCCCTATTGACTGGACTATACGTTTTCAATATATTTTATTTACGCTGTATATATAGGGCCTCGGGTGTATTAGTGAAAATGCTGTTCCCAAAGTTCTAATTTCTGTTTCAATTTAGGTGTATACGCTCAAATGTTTAGAGGGTTGCTCCATACCTACGTCAGTTTATAAACGAAAATGAGCATAAGAAAACCGATTGTATTCTCTGAAAAAAGTTTTTGGTTAATTTCATTGTTCGGAGCTTTGCTAAAGTTAACCAAAACTTGTCAGTTAATCTTATCAGTTAATATGAACCGAATGACATCATATTTGATTATGAACCTTTTTTATCTGTTATTAGTTGTCTGTGGTACTACTGTTAGTTCCCTCCACAAAAGTAAAATTCTGATTGGCAGAAATCAAGATATTTTTGATTTGTTCATTAAAATTGGCACCGTCGTCGTCCCTTAGTAGGTACTATTAATAATGAATTGATGAATATTGCTGCCAGGGTGAAAGCTTTCCATAACTAAAGAAAGCGCCCTAATATTAGAACAGTGAAAGTTTTCTACTTTTAGTAAAGCAAGGGAACTGTTGAATTGGGCAATATGAGTAAGTGAAAGAGCGATTGAATTTCTAAACAGTTCTAAGTAAAAAAAAATGCAAACGGTTGGGGGTTAGGGGTAAACAGTTTAGTTCTTTCCTCACTTGCTTCACGAGCAAAATATTGTTGGTCTCTCAGATACTGCATTTTCATCGAGAAATGTTTTTTTAATTCTAATTTTAAGGGAAAAAGGGCCAAGCACATATTTCGTGCATACAAATTTCTTGATTCCTTTTTCTTCTTAACTCTTGCAAATTCTAAAAGCAAAAAAAAAAGTTCGATTTTATCTGGTTTGAAGTCATTTGCCCGGACCGGTTCGAAGAACCAATGCGGTCCTGCAAGAGTGCATACATGATTTGAGGAAACTCAAATAGTAAGCTCTATGTGTAATACAAATTGAATTTGATGTTATAAATCTTTAATGCTTTAAGTGAATTAAGTGTGAAATTATAATCTTATTTTTTTTTTTTTTTTTGTTAGATAAATAACAAAAATGACAAGCCTAACACCTGTACAAGGATTCTATAAGGATCGCTCGATATTTATTACGGGCGCATCTGGATTTATGGGAAAAGTTCTTCTTGAGAAACTTTTATATTCTTGTTCGGAATTGAAACAAATTTTTATTTTGATGAGAACGAAAAGGGGGAAGACTCCAGAAACTCGCTTGGCAGAGATGTTTAAACTGCCTGTAAGTAAATTACATTAATTAAAAAGTATCAAAACTGAAAATTCGAACTCCCGAAAATCCACAGATTTTCCAACGGATAAGAGATGAAAAACCAAGCGTACTTAAAAAGGTTAAAGTTTTCCAAGGAGATGTATGCTATGACTGTAAGTAAAATGAAATTAATAATATCAAATTTAGATTATCCCTCTAATTTTTATATTGCATTCCTGTTCAATCTAGCCTTCGGTCTTAATGCAGAACAACTGAAACAAATTGAGGATGAAACTTCAATAGTATTCCATTTGGCTGCTACCCTTAAGCTTGAAGGTAACCTTACGGATGCAATTGAAATGAATACAGCTGGCACAAAACGAGCATTGGACTTAGCCAAAAAGATGAAAAATCTCATCAGCTTTGTCCATCTGTCTACAGCTTTTTGTAATTGTGATCAGGAAGTTATGTACGAAAAGGTCTACGAATATCCACATAAACCTGAGGATTTAATCAAAATGGCCCAGTGGATGGATGTAAAAGATTTAGATAAAATCACGCCCAGCTTAATTGAACCCCATCCCAACACTTATACGTATTCGAAACGTTTAGCGGAAATTCTAGTTCGTGATCATTATCCAGAATTGCCAGTGGTTATCACAAGACCAAGTATCGGTAAGTTAAGGCAAATTTTTGAATATTTTTTAGCTTTATACATAAATCAAAATTTATTGGAAAAAGGTTCGAAGGTTTAAAAAAAAAAGAAACGAAATCATCTTTTGTTGCTTGGAGTTCATTGGAATTATGCTACTGACTAAATTTTTGTGAGATAAACTTGTTTGTTTTGTGAATATTTTGTTCAAAATTGTGTGATACCTCTGTAGGATAATATATAAGTAATGTGTGGGTTGAAATATGGCTAAAATAAGGAATCACTGAACGGCAGTAGAGTTGATTTTTTCATATACATTGTTACGCCACGTCTTTGTCTACGTAACGAGTTGCGGCTGCTCCACAGACTTCAATAATATATTCAATATATTGAAGTCTCTGGGCTGCTCGATGAAGAAGGGTTGGGTAAAAAATAGCGAGGACACCTCTGCTTCGAGGGTTATGGGCGTCACGTAGATTTTACTGATGTATAAGGTACCACGAAATTCTTACATTGAATGAAACTAGGGTGAATTCCGTCACTTTCACACGTATTGGTATATGCATCAAATATGCATATACACTGCGGAGCAATTGATTAAATACACGGTTATAAATTCCAAATATTGGGAGTACAAACACGTGCAGGCCAATTTGGTAGTAGAGGTTTATTCTTCTAAGGATTTAAGATAATTACAGTCACTTTCTAAAGAACGCAGAATTCTAAGCAAAAAAAAACAAAACCAGCATTTATGAAAAAAATTTCATATAAAAGGCGTGCAGTTGAATAAGTCCACTAATTTGTTCGCAAAAATTATTGAATTTATTTATTTTACTTTTTATTTCTAATATTATGATCTTAATCTACGAATCTATAAGTGTTATTAGTACTGCTTTTAATAATGTGTTGGGCCTCCGTTATTGTGAATGACTTCAAAAAGTCTGTCGGGCATACTATCGAAAGGAGTCCTGATAAGGGTTAGTGGTGTTTCATTCAAGGCTGCCAATAAGACACCTTTCTTCAATGCTTTAACGTTTTCGTATTACTGGCCGTTTTCATACAATTTACACGTAAGCCATCCCAACAAATATTCCATGACGTTCAGATCTAGAGAAAGGGCTGGCCATTCCAAGACTGCGATGTCTTCGCTCCGAAACCACTCGGTTACTTGACGAGCATGACATCGATCCGATAACTTCATCGACGTCAGCGGCTGCTTGTTGTAGAAGGTTTATGTACTTCGTAGCATCTTGTTTTCCTGTTAGTATTTGAAGTTCCAAGGGCCCGTTATAAGTGATTCCTACCCACATCATAAGTGATCCTTGTCGACGGCCAAGGAAAAGTTTTTCTATGCATAGATCATGAAAATAGTGAGCGAATTCATCAGGACCATCTAACGAAAACTGTTTTTTGTCAGTAAATAATACACTTCTCCATTGCTATTTCCAAGTGATGTGATGTCTTGGCAAATTCCAAGCGAAAACGTCTGTGGCATTGTAGAAGGGCCGGTTTTTTCATCAGTCGCAGACGTCTTAAGTTCGAGATTCACTTTATAATTCGCCGAACAGTCCATATACTGGCTGAGGTCCCTGCTTGTAATTCAATTTGCCGCGCTGATTGTGAAGAGTTTGAGGCAACTCTCAAAATTTTCCGCCGTCTGTAGTAGCTGTAACTACTCGTCCTTTATAGTAAGTGCCATAACCCTCTTGATCTTACAGGAATGAGCAAACAATATTTGCACTTCGATTAATTCTACGAACAATTCCTCTTCCAGAATATCCTTCGTCTGCTAAAGTCCGGAACCTATTTCTTCTTCTGTGTGCTTTTGTTTGCGTCCCATTTTATTTCTACCAGTTATTTACTACTTAAATTTCAATATCTATTACACGAGTACGTTTTAATTTCTGTCTCAACTAAGTGAAAGTACAAAATCGACTGATGTACCTATTCAAATGCACCCCTTTTATATGAAAATTTTTCCTTAAATTCTGGTATTGGTTTTCTTAGAATTCCATGTTCATGGGAAACTGGATACATTTCAATTCAATTTCAATTCTTAGATGAATAAACATATTATACGGAATGGCCTGCATTTGTTCGTATTACGTATTTCTAGCATTTATAACCGTGTACCTTATCAATTACTCGGTATTGCTCAATAAGGAATTTACTTAATTACTTAATAGTAATATGTGATTGTAGCTATAGCTAGGCACAAAAAAAAAATCATTACTATCAACACTCCGCGAGGAAAGTACCAATCTACTAATATATACTAAGAAATTGTAATTAATTTAACCCCTCCTTGAAGTTGGAATCCTTAAAATTCATTCATTAAACTTTTTTTTTTTTTTTTCTTTTGAAAAATCACTCGCACCGCTACGACTGAACAGGTTGACGGTCTACAACACAGAAAGAGGGACCGCTGCTCGCACTGTTGGCTAGACTGATCTCTGGTTTGGATGTTGTAGGGCTGTTTTCCATTTTACTTTCGAGATGGAATTTAGCCTCCAGACGCAGAACTGACTGAGAGGCCCTCACTATTTTTTTTTTTTTTTTTGTACATGGCTGGGATCTCCTTTAAGTGTGGGGTTCTTCTTTATTAAATTACTTTTCGATTACTATTACTCTTGCCCGTACACCTCAGCGCCACAGGTTGGTACTTGCACAAGTGGGTGAAATATAATACTTTAATTAATAATAATTCATCGATAGCTAATTCATTTAAACTTAACCGCGAACCTGTATTAATACGACTTATTGTTAATTAATAGGAGACGTCGATCTACCGTAGTGTCCGTAATAATGTATGATTCATTGGGGTAGATCACTAAAGGCTTAAACACAATTGAGACGACAGGCGACAAACGACGACGATATATTGCTGTCAAACTTCTAAAAGCGCAGCATCTTATGCGAATGCATCAAATTGCGACGAGCGACGTTGAGCGATCGACGAAATTATCGTCGGGATTGATCAGTTTCTAATTTTGCCGTCATCGCTGCAGTACTACCAACAAAATTAATCGAATGAAATTATTTTGGCTTTCAATTTAGTCTGGTGGTAGCACGCCGCGGTAATTTTAAAATAATGAGCTTTGAGGAAAAATTGATCGAAGAAGTACGAAATCATATAATAATTTATGACTTGCAAGACAGGCAAGACAAGTGACAAAAATGCCGTGGTTTGGATGGATATTTCAAGGCGTTTAATTTAGTTAATTTCTGCATTTTCAGTTTTTTTTTCACACTTTGGTTCATTGCATTTCTTTCAACATAATATAAAATATTCTTGATAAAAATCTACTTTTAAAACGCTCGAAACATTTAACAAATGAAATTTCAATATCTTCTTCTTTCACAATCGTTGCAATTGTGTCAAATTTTTCGACTGCCTGTTTCGCAGCGAATTTTTCGTTGTCGTCTGTCGCTCTGTCATCGTAATTGTGTTTAAGCCTTAATATGTATAAAATGGAATGCATCATTTTCTATTTCATGTGGGACTGATTTAAAATATTTAAATATTCTTTTAACTAGAAATAGAAAATAACGTTAATCACGTTTGTTTTTCCCAACCCGAAAAGCTTTATTTTTTGTACTGGGCTTAAGTCTCTAGTCTTGTCAACTTAAAATACATTTGAAATTTCCAAGTCTTTAGTCAGTATTTCTTCAGTTTCGGATCTAGCATCCTAAACGGTGATGGTCAGATCATTGTTGTTCATATATAATCTTTCCAGAGGACAGTTTTCGAGGGTCGGGGTTATACAAATTAAAAACGAGGATTTCAAGTACAGAGCAGCAAACAGTTATTCAGTTTCTTTCTTTTGCTTATATCGTCAGGACAAGTAGGACATTAAGCATTCTACTAATTACTAAGCATAGCATATAATCCACCAGTCGAGCTAAGGTTTTGTTTACTTACATATATTTTGAGATCAAAAACAATATGCTGACGAAGAAGAGAAGTAACTATATCTTGGCGGTCAATGGAAGGTCGGCTCAGAGTACTCGATCCTCGGAAGTCATAGTCTAGGTCGCTTTCCTAGACTAGTCGGCAGGATAATCAGTGAGAAACTAACTAACTTGCAGTTTTAGTTCTCTGTTCGCACATTCATATCGTCAGACCGATCATGAAGGCCATAAAAAAGCCGTGAGCGCCATCTGTTTACAACTAGGTCAATATCGAGTCTCAGTCAACCAGTGGCGCTGATTGCGAAAAATGTCTCAGTTACTCAATGGCGGCGGTGGGGAAAATAATTTGTTTGGTGACCAAACAGTCTTTATGATGGCATTGTCGTTTTTTATTCACCTCATTTAGTATTTCGGTTACTTGGACAGATTATTTCCAGTAGCTTGAGAATTTCGAGAAACAAACTGTGTTTAAGCATTAAACATTAAAAAACAATCAGCAAATTCAGAAGTCAATAACTTTATTGAAGAAAAAAAAAAAAGCAGCACAAATTCAATTGAATTAGGTAAATTTCATGCACTTTTGCTGCATCAGCAACACCTGCAGACAAATAACAATTTCGTGAGATCGAATTTCACGCATGAAATTTGTTGTCAATTAAATTTGTTAAATTGAATTTGTTGATTCTGCATATTTGTCATATTAAAATTTGTATATAAATATCGAGCTTTGTAAATAGAATTTTTAGAATAAAGTTTTTATTAAATGAAAGCGTTGTTCTGTTGTTCTGGGTTTAATTAGGAAGCCTTCTTAAACCAACCAAATCTGAACTGTGTAGGAATTCTTCACGGCTCAAACAAACTGAAATTATTTTTTACACACCAGACTGGTATTTTAAGTTTAAATCCCAAAGAATTGGAATAGATTTGCTTAGCTTTAAACTTCATACTAACTGTTATGATAGTTCAGCATTTTGTGTGCTGTTACTAAGTCTTATGACCTCTTACAAATAATTATAGTTTAACTTAAAACAAAATGGTAATTTATTCATTTCTGTGAAGCTGTGCAATTATCGAGAACAAAATAATCTGCGATATTTATATAAAAAAGAGCATGCGTTGCAAACTTACTTGCTCATTAATATATCAAACAATGTTCTGGGTACTGTTTATGTGTAGACTATGTTAGGCTATTGCTAACAATTCTAGTTTAAAAATGAAATATTTTTTCCTTTTCTATTTTCAGTATTACCTTCAGCAATAGAACCCATTCCTGGATGGGTGGACACCTTAAATGGACCGACAGGTGTTATGGTAGGGGCTGGAAAAGGCGTTATAAGAACAATGTTATGCGATGGTAGCAATCTTTCGGAAGTTATTCCAGTTGACGTGGCAATAAATGCAATTATAACAACTTGCTATGAAACTGCTACAGCAGAAAAGAAGTAAATAAATTCAAAGAAACCCTATTCAGCAAAATCTAACGAAAACATTCCCATTCAATTTTAGACCAGGACAAATTCCTGTTTATACTATCACCGCCCCAGATTATAAGAAATTATCTTGGGCGCGAAGCTTAGACTTAGGACGAGAATTATACGAAGAGTATCCTTGTTCAGCTGGCCTATGGTATCCGGGTGGAGGAATTACGACAAATAAATTTGTTCACAAAATCAACCAAATCCTATTCATGTGGCTGCCCGCGTATATAATTGACTTTTTCCTCTTCTGTTTCGGTCAAAAACGATTGTAAGTAATCGCAAAGGAAACATGAAAGAAATTGTTCTTAACGAAAAATCTTTATCTTTTTAGTATGATTCATGTTCAAAACAAAATTGCTGTCGGTTTAGAGGTCCTTCAATTTTTCACTATGCGCGCTTGGCATTTTAAAGCAGATAACTTCTTAGGATTATGGGGACGACTATCGCCAAAAGATAAAAAAGAGTAGGTTTTTGTTTTCTATTTGCAGCGTCTAGATTATATCAAAATTTATACTTTTTTTTTTACAGATTCAACATGGATTTCAATGTAATGAATGAAAAAGAGTATTTGACGATATGTGTTTTAGGAGCCAGGGAATATATCCTGAAAGAGCCGCCAAGCACTATTCCAAGGGATAAAATACAAATGAGAATGTAATAAACGATCAATATTTACTAAGTTTTATAACGTTACTATAACAGGATTTTTAATTTTTAGTCAATATGCCGTCGATCGGATCTGCAAAACGCTTATTCTAGGATTCCTCGCTTACTGGATACTGAAAAAAGTTGGAATCTTGGATTTACTTTATGAAGTGTTCGGTGCTCACTAAAACCTCGCACGAGTGATATCCTTTATTCTTGTCAGAAAACTCTGCCTAGCTTGAAGGCGCATTTTGGTAGTGTGAGAGTATTTATTCTTATAGTTATAATAAAGCTGAGTGGAGTATTATTTGGTTTGCTGTTTATAGTGTATAAGGAAAAAAGCTGGAATTGGTCGTAGACCACTTTTATGATATCCTAGATGAATACCCGTATGTAATTACGTATGGTCAATTCTCTGTTCAAGTTTGATAGTTAAAGTAGTTTTTCGCATATAATTTTTGAACGGTTCCTCGGACAGTAAAATAATTATAACCAATAAGATTTTATATTCTGAAGAATTTACTTAATTCAATACGATCAAAACATCTAGAACTGTTTGTTTTCAAAATTTTTTTCGAAAAAGCTACTGTGTTAACGAGATGAAATAGATTCAAGCATTCCAAATTCAGCACAAATTTACTTTTATAATTTAATTTTGGAAACTAGTGCCACAATTAAAAATCCACACTTAAAGCAAGCTGCTTGCTATCTAATTTCAATTTTTGGTACAACATATTGCTGTAAAACTTTCTATTCCACAATAAAACTCGTGCGAAATACCAATCACAGTTGATCAATCAGCATTTAAACGAATTGCTGCCGTCATTAAATGTTATAATTTTTATCAATGAATTTTTGTTATATTTGCTTTTCATTATTAATATTTCGAAATAAATATTTTGTATTTTTATTGTCTTATGTATGTTATGGTACATACTTTACATACATACACTTAAGAATTGCGCAGAATGCATATGCCACTTTGTTAATAAAATAAAATAAAATTTAAATTTGTGTACTTAAATACTATCGTGTGGCTCTTCATGATATATCGAAAACCGGCATGCGAATCTCATTGATCTCATGCGTTCCAACCCCTGTTATAGATCAAACTGTAACTTCTTCACGTTACACCCTATGATAATTATTTAAAATTAGTTTGATAGACAATCATTGAAATTTTCGAATGGTTTATAAACTTTTCTCATCATCCCCCCCTCGGTTTTGAAGTTATGGTTCAACAAAATTAAAATTATGGAATTTTAGGTCGTTTTTTTTTTTATTTTACTACTATTTTTATCAAAAAACCCGTCATCAACACTAATTTTTCATGTTGTATTTAAGAAGCCCAAAAGCTTTCTTAGCTTTAAATTGACTTTTTATATAAAATGTAACAATTTCTGCGGTTTTTACACTTTTTCTTGAACATATACACTGAAAAGGGCTTAAAGAACTCGTCCTCAAAAGATAATTGCCTACTTTCTGGCACTAATTGAACTTTTTCGCCACTGAAATCTTAAAAAAACACGAAAAATGAATGCAACTTTGCGTCAAATTTGTGCGTATCATGATGATCAAATCAAAATTGCACATAGTTTGAGAAAAAGCATAAACTTAGGTAGTGACGTGTCAAAAGATTTCGGGGTTTAATATGTATGTAATTAGCTTTAGAAAATTCTCGAATTCATGAAATTTTCAAAGTTTGGTACAAAACAACATAATAATTGTACGTGAGTATGGAAGATCTTGAAGTGGAAGAGGAAGTGACAGAGGGAAAACTTGTGAAATAGTTTTGGTTACTAATATATTTTCATTTGAAAGTTGCTATTTTCAGAGAGGAATAACTACCAAAATTATGATATTATTGCAAAGAAAGTTCAATTTGTAACAGATATCGTAAGTTTTTTTGTTTATTTTGAAAAACTCAAATTGTATAATGCAATATAAAGGATATAAAGTCAATTATGTTAACCATGGTAGCGGCGAAAATTTTTTGTTTTTATTTATTTTGCATACAATTTGTCGTTTTTAATTCATTTCATCACCGTCAGATGGAATGATGTGATTTCGGAAAGCATCATTTGTTTTGAAAGCTCTGTGGGCTGTAGTTTGCATGCTCGGAAAGTGTATGCCGCCATTTTTTGCATTAGGTATATATGTGTGTAGATTTCGAGGAATATTTTATCACTGATAATTTATTATTTATGCTTGGGAAGCGAGACATTTTTTTGGCAGTTCTATTTATAATCTATTTGTTTATAATTGTAAGTAGCTATTATTTAATTATGGGACGTGTTAGTAAAATTCGGTCCAATAAAATTAGGGATAAAGATGAGTAAGCTGAATATTGCTAGGTATACAAATTTTTGTATATGAAAAGGAAATAATCCTATAAAGCCGTTACATAGAAAATCGATCAATTTTGTGTAACTTTTTGGATGAACTATCTTTCATTTTAATGGAATTTTACAGGAAGTTTGGCAATATTGAAAATAGTAATTTTTTATTGCGATCTATTTGTGACAAAGATACGGTTTTTTGATATTTGAATAATGTGGCAAATTTTGCTTAGTAGATGTAATTTTAAAAATTTATAATTCAAAATGTAATCATTACATCATCATGAAATAAACGTTATTTATTTTGGGAAGCTTTGAAGTTTAGGAGAAAAATTGATCAAGGTAATTTTTCTGAAAATTTAGATATTTCGGTTATCCTTGAATATGTCAAAATGTGCAATCTCAATATTTTTTATTTATTTGTGATTTAATCCCTAATGGGTTTTAGTGAAACTGTAGAATGGAGAATATGAAACTTCTTAAAGTTTGAATGGAGTTATTTTTTTTTTTTTTTAAATATATGTATGTAATTTAGAAAACTGTGAACGAAAATTGATTAGATATGGTGAGTTGTCAGATAAAATACAGTATGTTCGGTAAATAAGTAGGATGAATTATGCCAATATTGGAGTGTCCAGATAAAACTTTTCTTGAGACTCATCGCCCTAAATTCACTGCTTTCCTCTCAAATTTAAGATGTCGGATCAAACGTGAGCACTGATTCCAAAGAGGTTCCTTTGCCCTAAAAACTAAAATGGTTTGTGTTACAAGTGAAACTGTTCTTTCAATTTTATACATTATATATGAACATTATAGGGTGGCTCAAAAATGTATGGTTTTCCAATAGTGATTTTTTGGCTGTTTTGGACTTTCAGGAAAACTGTTTCAACATTTTCTTTCATAGCTGTTTAATTTGACAATATTTATATCTTGATTTTTTGTTTTTCTATTTGAGGGAACTTATTTAAAAACTTATTGCAGTCAAAAGTATTTTTATAAAATTTAACTTTTCTATTTTTCATAAAGTTTTTTAAAAGGATAAAAGGAAAATTTGTAGCCGGAACTCAAATTTATTGACTTCGGATAAATTTTTTTGTAAGAAAAGTGGTATATTTTTTCTGCTATATCGTAATCTGCAAACTAATCGATTATCTTTCTAGCGACTATAACTTAAGGAGTCGTGTTGCATATAAACTGTTCTTAAAATGCGAATTTCGAAGGTGAAGCAATTACAAAGAATTTGTGCCGACCCATGAAAATATTGATTTTGTACCAATGTCATTTTTTTTAATCTCTTTTTATTAAATCCTTTTTTATATAAGAGAATCTGCAGATGAATATTTACGCGGTTTAATATATATTTTGGGTCAAGAGCAACTTATTTTTATAAATTTTTTAATTGAGATCATTGCACGAAACTTATTATTTGTCTACAGAATTGTGAAATACTTAACCGGAATCTAAGCAGTGAGTTTAAATATAGACCTTAGATATATATGTTTTTTTTTTCCATTTCCTTATATCTTTTAAGTGTACTACTACTGTTTTACTATTATTGTTAAATTTTTTATTCTTTGCGAAATTATATAATCAGCAGTTTTTTCATACTAATTGTTTCTATTGTTACTAGCACTACTTTAGATGTGGACATACGAAAAATCGGTGCACACCCTTATCTTCGCTTTATTGCTAAGCTTACATAAACATAATGTGTGACCCTCACAATTTTCCAGTTACATTAACTCCGACTATGCTAATCTTATTGAATTATGTTCCTTGAAAATGAAAAATTTTATGCGAGCAAAATTGAGAAATTAGATAGAAATAAAATTGTATGTAGTCATACACTAAAATTGAATTAGAACTTCCAACAGACATAGCTCAATCTGGAATTTCTGTTGGTCAATTCAAATCTATCTCTCGAATGTAGATCTTTGGTGATCTAGTTAATAAAATGGTAAAACTGACAAAGCCTCTACATTGCCAAAATTATATGGTACATTACAACTGAGAATTCTCCGAAGAGTTTTATCTGATGACCAGCTTCAGTAAAATAAAATTTGCACAAGCAATAAATGGTGCCAGACAAATTACAAGGAAAAGTGTCTGGCCAGCAGCAAAGGGCGCATACATTTCGTTCGCCCCTTGCTTTCTCCTTACGCAGAATCATTTTATAAGTTCCAAAAAATTCTATGAAAACTCCTACAGACAAATCTGAAATCTCGCCATGCCTATGCAGATGCCCGAATTGCTTTAGAGTACAATGCAGACGAATAATATAGCTTCATATAACTTTGCATATAGTGATTTGTTTCAATTTTCAAATTGCATACTTCTATGCGTGTATGCCTCACTGTGCTTTTGAGAACAGAAATCGTAAGCTTTTGTTTTGTGGTAACCCTCCTCAAGAAAAAGTGAAAAAAAAATCGCAGAAAAGGTCACTTTTTGAGAACAGAGTGTAAAAAGTCATTTTAAAGCTAAACTTTTGGTTTTCTTAAATCCAATATGAAAAATTTTAATAAAAATAGTAGTTAAATAAATAAAAAAAAACACCAGTTAAGAGTATAAAATTTTTACTTTGTTGAGCCATAACTTCAAAACAAAGGTGAGAATGAGAAAAATAATAGGCCGTTGGAAAAGTCGAACGATTATCTATATATAAAAGTTTTAATCATTATCATATGTTCAAGAAAGAATTTTTTGGGGATTCTCCGGTTATAGCAAAAGCTAAAAAATGTTCTAATTTGTTATTTCATCACACAACCCATTAATTTTTGGTGACAAGTTTCAAATCTTGGTTCGATTCATAAACAGGTCACAAATAGCGAAATTGGGTGATTTGAAAAACAAATGAAAAAAATGAAAACAAGAGAAGAAAGAAATGAAAAGTTTTTTTTTCTATATTTTCCTCAAACTTTTCATTTCTTTCTTCTCTTGTTTTCATTTTTTTCATTTGTTTTTCAAATCACCCAATTTCGCTATTTGTGACCTGTTGATGAGTCGAACCAAGACTTGAAACTTGTCACCAAATATTAATGGGTTGTGTGATGAAATAACAAATTAGAACATTTTTTAGCTTTTGCTATAACCGGAGAATCCCCAAAAAATTCTTTCTTGAACAAAATTAAGTTTAACCCGGTAAAAAGTCCAAACTTAATCCTTTTATTCATTATCATATGGTGTAACGTGGAGAAGTTAGAGGGTGATCTATGAAAACATAACCAAATATTTTTAAGAACCGTTATCTCAGAAACTGTTAGCATACGCCCGTCTAAGTATGATCTACCCATAGCCTTTGGGTGCCAGACCGCTCACGGGATACTCTGTATATGGGGTTTGCTTAGTCTTTTCTTCAGCGTCTACGGCAGGCAGAACTCTCAGTTATACTGATAGAGTTTCTGCCCATACCAAACGATTTCTTAAAGAAATCGTCAACATACTGTGGGCAGATAATAAAATCAATTTAATAATTGATTTAATCCGACTGATAAAGTTAAATTACTGTCATAATTTTCAGTATAAATATATTAACTAAATTACTCTTGGATACGATAAATGGAATTGTTTTGAAAATAGTTTTATTGGGAAGGGTTACTAAAAATTCAAACCAACTTTTTTATACTAAAAGTTTATATTCATTTATACTATATCTTAACTCGACACTACGAAGGCGCACACGATCTTTTCTTTTAGAAGAATTACACAAGACAGAAAGATTATTCTTAGACTCAAACTTATCCTACCTAACTATACCCCTGAAAATATCAAATATAGCTAGCAGATGTTTCAACGAATTTCGAAGAAATTCGTTGTCCCTTATTTTATTATTTTATTGAAAGAGATCCTTTATTTTATTACTTTCGGGAAAATTTCAAAGTGAAATTTTCCGTGCTAATTTTATAGCACCTAGGGTTCAGCTTAAGTGAAGCTGCATACATCTTTTAGCCAGACAAATAATATTTTAAGGTGATTCATTTTTGAAATAAATTTTAAATAGCATTTCCAACACGCCTCCTCAAAAATTAATCTATTGAAAAATAATATTTATCTGCTTCATAATATATAAAAAAAAATTAAATTTTAAAGAAGAAAAAAAAATAAAATAAAATTACTAGATATGTGACGCACCTTCCTCGTGTTCCGTTTTGGGAAATTTACATATGATCCAACATTCGTTGCAAGGGTTGGGAAAAAACCCAAAAAACCCAACCAGACCATTTTACTTAATATTAAACAAAGTTATTACGATAAGATAATTTTTTTTTAATATTAACTTAATCCAAGTCCATTTCTTAGCTCCATAAATTTTATTGCAGGTAATGGTTTTGTCAATATGTCCGCTAGTTGTTCACCTGTTGGAATATAAATTAATTTTATTTCATTTTTTTCAATTTGTTCTCTAGAAAAATGATATTTTATATCTATGTGTTTTGATCTTTTGTGGCTCGTTGGATTACTGGCTACTTATACAACCATTGTTGTCTTCGTATATTACGATTGGTTTGGATATGTCAATTTTTATACTAATAGCTAAGGACTTTAACCATAATGCTTCTCTAACACCCTCAAATAGAGCCATATATTCAGTTTCAGTAGATGAAGCTGCAACTGATAATTGTTTTCTTTTACTCCAACAAATTGTACAATGTTCAAAAAGTTTGAATAAGTAACCTGTAGTACTTTTTCTATCTGTTACATCACTTCCTCCCCAATCGGAATCAACGTAACCACATAACAGATCATTAAAATCACCTTTTGTATATTTTAATTTAATATCTATAGAGCCTTTTAAATACCTAAGTACTCTCTTCAAACATTTCCAAAGTTCTATGTTATTCTTATTCAAAAATCTACTTAAAATATTTACAGCTATACTCAAATCTGGCCTTGTACATAACATTACATACATCAGGCACCCTACAAGATTTCTACAGGGGGCATCATATTTTTCTTCTGAGTTTAGAGCTATAAAGTTTAATTTACTTTCAAGTGGTGTACTAGTTGGTTTACAGTCTAACATGTTAAATTTGTTCAAAATAGTTTTTATATATGAACTTTGATCCAAAATGATCGAATTTCCTATTTTTGTAATCTTAATTCCTAAAAATAGCTTAATGTCATTTAAGTCTGTCATACTAAATTTATTCATTAGATAATGTTTAAACTTATTCATTGTCTCTATGCTAGCTGTAGCAATCACTAAGTCATCTACATATAGTACTACATAAATATTCTCTGATATATTTCCCTTATCTAGCATATAAATACACCTATCAACTGGAGAATTTGTAAATCCTTTTTCAATTAAAGCCTTTTCAAATGTTTCAAACCAGCATCTTGCTGCTTGCTTTAAACCATATAAAGCTTTATTTAATTTACAAACTTGATTGTTTTTACAGATAACACCTTCAGGAACCCTCATATATATTTCCTCTTTTAATGTGCCGTTTAGGAAAGCTGTTTTCACATCCATATGATGCACTAATAAATTATTTTGGTTTGAAAAAGCTAATATGAATCGAAAACTAGAAATTCGAGCTACTGGTGCGAATGTTTCAGTGTAATCAGTTAAATATTCCTGACTAAAACCACGAGCTACGAGCCTTGCCTTATATTTGTATGGATTTCCATATTCATCATTTTTAATGTTAAATACCCATTTACAGTCAACAATATTTTTATTCATAGGTTTCGTTACTAAGTCCCATGTTTTATTTATTAAAAGTGAATTGATCTCATCTTTTATTACCTGTTCCCATTTAACTCTATCATCTCTATTCTCTATTTCTTTATAAGAAGTGGGAATACTACAGACTATAGTTTTGGCACACATTAAACAATCATCTGGTATGTCACATTCATTATAAGATACAACAGGACGGTTTCTGATCCTTTCACTTCTCCTATTATCGGGAGATATTGGTCTTTTGTCATAATTAGTATTGTTTGAGAACTCTGAAAGCTTATCTGTTTCTATTACAGATTTATTTATTTCTACATTTACTCTGGCATTTTTCTTACTAGGTTTTAATTCTTCTGATTTATACTTATCAGAATTCTGCTCTCTAACTACTGATTTTGACCTTAGGTCAGATGCATCAGTTTCATTTTGGGATATTTCAATATCATTCCCTTCAATGTTAATTGCAGGCCTAGTTTCCATAAAATTAATCTCATCGAATATTACATCCCTAACTACAATAAACTTCTCTTTTACCACATCCCACACTTTATAGCCATTTGGTTCATATCCAACTAATATACCTTTCATTGATTTTTCATCAAATTTTGTTTTTCTATAACTTTATTGTGTATATAAACAGTCGAACCAAATACTCTTAAATATTTTATTTGTGGCTTTTTACTATGCCACATTTCGTATGGTGTTTTAATCATTTTCAAAGCTTTAGTAGGTGACAAATTAATTAAATATGTTGCAGTAAGAACTGCTTCACCCCAGAAAATTTTATTCAATTTTGCACCTGATACCATTGACCGAGCTTTTTCAGTTATGGTTCTGACCATTCTTTCTGATACACCATTTTGTTGTGGGGTGCGTGGAACTGTCAGGTGAAAAGTAATGCCTTTTTCTACACAATAATTTTTCATTTCAGATGAGAGATATTCTCGACCGTTATCTATGTACAAGTTAACTACTTTTGAATTAAAACGCGCCTCACTTCTTGCAATGTAATCTTTGAAAACTGAAAAAACATCAGATTTATGCATTATTAAATAAGTTACACAATAATGAGTGAACTCATCAATGAACAATACGAAGTAATTTTTATTATCTATTGTTGTAGGAGTGATTGGACCAGCAACATCTGAATGTATATTGAATAGTGGTCGTGTGACATAATTCTTATCTTTTGTTTTATTAAACGGTAATCGTGCCTGTTTACCATTAATGCATGGCTCACATAAATTATCATTAGGTAAAATATGACTAATTTGATCTAAATCTTCTACCATATTATTATTTTTCAATTCTAAAAATTTGTTTTTACTAATATGGCCTAACCGTCGATGCCATAATTTATAATAAGTTTTACTGATAATTTTGTTAAGTTGAGCAATTCTATTTGTATCTACTATGTAATTAACACTTAGTAAGTTGTTCTGTATCTTACCTGTCATGATGACCTTACCCGCTTTATTGATATAAACACCATTTTTATCGAAATAAATACCCAAACCAGCTTCTTGCATTTTTCTCACAGACAATAAATTATATGGAACTTCTGGGCAGTAGAGTACATTTTTCAATACCACAGGTAGCCCTAAATTGGTAATAACATCAATTGATCCACTCTTGGTTGCATGGACGAACACGCCATTCTTCGCCACTGATATTTTAATCGTAGGCTGCAGGTTGTTGAAATTGTCCACAAGATCTTCTCGATTAATGATGTGGTCTGTTGCACCCGAATCCAGGATAAATATAATGCTGTTTTTATCTTCAGGTTGAATTTTGTTCTGGTATTCTGCAGTCATAAATGCAGTACTATTACATGACATTGGTTGACTAATTTCAACTGTTTGAACGGTTCTATTTTGTTCAGAATTTTGTTGATATTTGAGGGCCTTTTTATAATGAAAGCAATCCTTCTTAATGTGACCCCTTCTACCACATTGATGACACTTCAATTTGGTTGAATATCCACTATATTTGTTATTGACTTTTCCACCATTTTTATTATGATAATTTTTAAATTGTTTTCTATCATAATTGTTAAATTGTTTTCTTCTATTATTGTTATTACTATGGTGATTATCTCTTTTCCTCACAGTTTCACTACAACGTTCCATTTGAAGCACTTTTGCACTGGTATCACTACTTTCTTCTTTTAATTTTGTTTCATAATCAATCAGCCTTGTTTTAACAATATCATAATTTAAATATTTTTCTGATATTGTCTCAATTGCAACAATAACACCATTGTATGATGAAGGAAAAGTATTCAGCAACATCGCTATCTTCTCGTTTTCTGTTACAGATGAACCAGTTGACTTGAGTTGATTGATTAAGTCTTCATAGATCGTAAAATGATCTGTTAATGTTGTATCCACCTTCAGTTTTAAATTGGTTAATTTTCTTCTCACTGATAATTGTGATATGGCACTTTTTCGTTCGAAAGTTTCATCTAATTTGTTTAGAATTTCTTTCGCAGTAGTGTCTTCTCCAGCAAAGCTAATATACGAATCACCCAAAACCGAAATTATTACACTTTTTGCTGTTAACTCAGAATCTTTCCAAGAATCATCAATAGTTTCCGGAATCGGTTTATCAATCACTTTGATCACTTTGAGTTCAGTTAATAAGGCACGCACTCTAAACTTCTACATACCATATTTTTGCCCATTAAAAATAGGAACATTCCTCTGACTCGCTAAGCGATCCATTATATTTGCACTTTCTTTTTAACGAGAAAAAAACTTTTTATTTAACAATAAAAAGGAAAAATTAAACACTAAATTTACACTGTCGCTATCTCGCAAACACAATAACTTTGTTATGTATTTTCTTTTTTTAATACTTTATGAATTTATCTTTTTTTTTAGGAAGAAAACAGTCAACCGAAAAATTCATTAAATAACGAATGAAATTATTTAATTATAAATCAGAGTAACCTGGGCCCATAACCTATTGGGAAGGGTTACTAAAAATTCAAACCAACTTTTTTATACTAAAAGTTTATATTCATTTATACTATATCTTAACTCGACACTACGAAGGCGCACACGATCTTTTCTTTTAGAAGAATTACACAAGACAGAAAGATTATTCTTAGACTCAAACTTATCCTACCTAACTATACCCCTGAAAATATCAAATATAGCTAGCAGATGTTTCAACGAATTTCGAAGAAATTCGTTGTCCCTTATTTTATTATTTTATTGAAAGAGATCCTTTATTTTATTACTTTCGGGAAAATTTCAAAGTGAAATTTTCCGTGCTAATTTTATAGCACCTAGGGTTCAGCTTAAGTGAAGCTGCATACATCTTTTAGCCAGACAAATAATATTTTAAGGTGATTCATTTTTGAAATAAATTTTAAATAGCATTTCCAACAAGTTTCGTCGATAAGGAGGCACAGTGGCTTAATACAAGATCTGCCATACAATCAGGTGATACAAACTAATACCCTAGGCAGACGGACAAAATCAATGATCAATCATTCGTAATTGACTTTTATCAAAAATCCAGTTACCTAAGGTTTTGTTGATTAAAATGAAAGTCCTGTCAATTTTTGTATGTAATTGACAGCATATTTTCAATAATTAAAATTAAAATTCAATGGTAAATCGATATTTGAAAAATTCAATTACGAACGAATGATCATTGATTTTACCCGTCTGCCTAGGGTATTAGATACATTGAAATCCCTAAGCACCTTACGAACATCTCTCGTATCCATTAGAAGTATGAAGCAGAAACTAAAAGGGTAACTGTGATGTAAAGGCTAACTGCAAGTTAACAACAAACTACTCAACAATGTTAGCCTTATTAATTTAATCAACGATCATTATCAAAAGCCAGAATAGAGCAACAATCTAAATAAGTTTAAAGTTTTTATCAGGGACGAAAAGCGAGTTAGTTTTGTTGTTGCAATTTATTACATCTATTAAGGTGGAGTTCTTATTTTCCACGGAATAAAGGGTCCTTGTTATACCTTAGATGAAATCATAGGGGTATACTAAGTTTGTCATTCCGTTTGTAACACCTCGAAATAATGATGGCAGAGCAAAATGGATTGGACACCCATTCATAATATCAAAAGTTATTTCGATTTTTGCATGTCCGTCCGTCCGTCCGTCCGTCCGTCCGTCCGTCCGTCTGTGCGCACGATAACTTGAGAACGCGTACACTTAGAGAGCTGAAATTTTGCACACTGACTTTAAAAAAAACAAGTAAAATTAAGTTCGAAAATGAGCAAAATCGGGCAACTCCTTCGTGGGGTTGCCATATAAAAATTTCGTTTTCCGCTATATATTTGGTCACTGCCTGAGAACGCGTCGACGTAGAGAGCTGAAATTTCGCACATGATATTTTTACTACATTAGCAAATAAAATGTCAAAAATGGACTAAATCGGGCAACTCTTTCTTGGTGTTGCCATATAAAAATTTCGGTTTTTTACGTATACTTTGAAAACGATTAGTCCAAGACATTTTTATGGTACTAAAAACTTCTGCAGAATACGAAATCCTATAAAATTGGTTATAATCATTTTGTCTGTGCGACAAACCGTTCTAGAAATATATGCGAAAAACAACTTCAAAATCAATACTTGAATAGATCGGTGACCATACGAAATTTAATACGGGCATTCATCTAGGGTATCCTAAGAATTGGTCTTAGACCAATTCTAGCTTTTTTACTTGTTTAATTATATCGTTAGTGATATCATTACCAATTTGGTCTTTATGCTCCATCACTAACTTGAAGTTAATTTTGAGACTCTTTTTTAGGTATTCCTAAGTTTGATATAAATCTAAGATATGCTCTGATTTTACGTTATAGAGCCTTAAGGTCCCCATTCACTTACAGATTATCTGCAAATTCAGACTGTAGATGGCATCTGTCAGTCCAAGGCCCCTATTCTGCATTCTCACTCACTCCACTCACTCACTCACTTACCCGATTCCACGTGTTTCTTTATTCTGGAACGCAAGTGAGTGAAATATTTGTGGCAAAGTGAGTGAGATATTACTACTGGGTATACGGTCCTCGACACGGTCATTTGTGTTTGATTTGAATAGCTCCTCCGCCTTAAACTGCTATACATACAGAAAAATGGTGTTCTGATAATCTTAAGCTTGCTTTATTATCTTTCGAATCGAAATAAAATTGTTATACCTTTCCTAACAAAATTATATAAAAAAATTTATCTGAACCAAATGCCTACGATTCCTCAAACAAAAACTGTCAGCTGAGTAATCATTGTATATGACGCTGTGCCGTCGTAGCTGCGTACAGATTCGGATCGGACACCGGCTGCACATACACACATGCAATTATTACTCAGCTGAGAGTTTAGCGAACGTAAAATGGTAAGGTTACTTTGTAATCAAAACTATTTTCTTATTATGTTAAGTAAGGTATATAGTAAGTGTAGCCTTTGGGAAGGTAAGGAACCAAGCTGTAAATTCCTAGAAGACTATTTTCCTGTATAGATAGTAGTATAGGCTCTATAGCAAATATAAAGCCACATCAAAAATATTCACCACGAATGTGGTGGATTATTTTATTTAACAGTGTACATCTCATTCCATTTATTTTCTAGAATACCTAAATGGTGGGTGAGTGAGATCGAAGTAAGTGACTTCTCTTATACAGTCATAAGTGAGTGAGAATGCAGAATAGGATCCCAAATCTGTTTTCGTTCACCCACTAGTACCAGATCAGATCATAAGTTTTGAAATTTGACAGATAGAAAACTTAAGGTAAACTGACGATTAAGCATACACCTACAGTTGGATCTTCAGTCCATATCGTAATTAGTCTGTTCACGATTCTCATGAAATTCGGTTGAATTTTTAAAATGATTTTGTCAACAAAGAAAATTGCTGCTCTGATATTAATAATTCTTTTATCAGAAGTACCACTGAAGAGTTAAAAACGTTTCTGGGTGAAAGATTGGTTGCTTCACAAAGCATCTCACATATGAGGTTATTAAATTTTTTCCTATCAGAGTTAGTAGTAGCCTTATAACTTTCTATTTATTCCTGATAAAGTTTTTCTTTCTTTTTTTTTTCTGTCATATTATACTTTCCATGTTTCCTGTATACTTCAGAATTCATTGAATGTTGTACTTCTATCCATGTTGGGTATGATGAGAAACCACAATTATCTGACAAAAATATCAAATCTGCAGTCCTGTTATCTGACGATGAAATGCATGTGTGTGGTGTATTTATCTACAAATCTACAGTCTGCAGTCCATAAACTGCCGATCTGGTTGACAATCTAATCGTACAAATTTTCAACATACACACGCAGATTACCTAAACTGTAGATCAAATCGTACGATTTGAACTGTTAATGGGTGGCGGAATTCAAATATATCCACAGTTCGGATCTGTAGATAATCTGTAAGTGAATGGGGGGCTTAAGTGTCTTGAGAGTAGGATTGCATGTTTGCTGTCTGATAGGATATAAATTGTAAAAATTCGGTAATCACTTTGCGAATATAAACTTTGGTGAATTCTTTCTATGGTTAGCACTTCACCTAAAGCCTCTAAAATATGAAATCTTGGACCATATAGGGTCATAGTACGGAAAATCGTTCAGCAGTTACGGTTCGACTATGACAGAATTTTGAATTTTCAACGTATTTGAAGGTCTTATAGAGTACAGTAATCCCTCGATTTACGTGATCTCGATTTACGCGATCTAACTTTTACGCGATTTTCATTTTAAGTAGTAAATCGCGTACGTGTCTATGTCAGTTTTACGCGACGTCGTATTTGTGTATATGGATATATAATTTGCGAGGTAAACATGACATAAGTCAAATTGAGTTTCCAAGAGATGGATTCGAATAACATCGACGAATTACTAGCCTCTCGCGAATCTGAACTTACTAATAAAGATCTAAATTAGCTAGATTGGGAAAACTACGTTGCAGATGATAACACTGACGTAGGATAATGGAACGTTAAGTGCATGCAAAATATTGGATGGTTACTTGACCTACAGATATTGAAGAAAACGACTTTTGTTCATGATAGAAGCTTCAAGGTTCCATGCTACCAGATATTATTTAAAAAAAAAAAAAAAACAAAAAAAGTCTGGGGAACCAACTTTAGATATATTTTGCGATAAACCTTCAACTCCTAAACCATCGATTCTGACTCTGATTGAGTCAATTTCATTTTAACTTATACACACCTTTTTAAACAGTTTTTAGACAAAGCCGATTATTTATGTTTGTGTTGTATTTGTTTTACATAATTTTAGATATTATATTTGCTGATTTTGTAGTGTTATTTTAATATTGATCTGCTTTTATGTTATTCAATATAAATATATACTTTGTGTTCCCCCTTTTTTGCAGTATTTGTGTGACCTCAACATTGAACTTCGATGGTAGGCGATCAGAGGTACATAACTGATGACACTACTGATGAGACCTCTCTGATCGCTCGGTCGAAAAGTTCAAAGTTGTTTTTTTTTTTCACTTAAAATGCATTTTATAAATTTATTGAAAATATGTTCAATAAATCTCAGTCCGTTAGACGAGAAATCTCCATCACGTCTATTATATATGTACATTTGGGAAAGAAAAGAAAAAACGATTTGCATTATAAATTATTAACACTGAAAATATTAGACATTATGACGCCTATTGATTGCTAATTTTTTATAGAAATAACTAATAATAATGATGCTATTGAAAATGTGGTAAGTGCGTATATAAATTTTACTTTCATCTTAAGTGCGTAATAGATTGCAATTGTGCATCTAGAATGAGTTCAATAACATTACTTACCTTGAAGAAAATACTATATGACTTTGATGATAACATTATGGTAATTTTGATATATAAAAAGATATAATTTTTGGGATCTGTTTGACATTCATTTTTCTAGTTTTTTGTGAACCATTTTTTAAATTAGAGATAATAACTAGATACCGGTTAATTCTTTTCTTGTTTAGAAATGCGAACTTAAAGATATTATATTCTAAAGAATATTACGTATTTAAATATATTTATTGATATAAAAGTAATTTGTATCAGTATCTTCGATCGAGTCGTCGAATTAACACGTATGTGGGATTTGTGTTTAAAGTTGTAAGACTAATTCGGTTGAAAGTGTGTAATAAGTGTTTTTTGTTTTTTTTAATAAAAAAAACTAGTAAGAAAATTTAATTGAAAAAAAATTTTTTTTTATGATTTTAAGTAACTTGGTACATTAGTGAATAGTTTTGTATTAATATATATGTCTAAAAAATAGTGTTGTACACATACCTTGTAATGGAATGGCCACGTTGCATTATGGCAGTGTTATACATACTATACTATATAATTGTTATGGGGAAAGGCATATTGTACTGGCGGAAGATGATTTTGTTTTCAAGCACGATACGATTACATGTCTTTTGATGTACAAATGATCATATTAAGCTATGCGCGCAGCTTCCAATTGTACACGAATTATTACCTCTCTCCCTCTATCCCTTACTGGAATGATTATTCCTGAATTGTTCCTTATTTATGTGGTGGGAATACAATTATTAAAGTTCTTTGAATAGCTTTTTCAATTTACTAAAATTCACTTTATAGCTATATAGCTGTCACTCCGAAAGATGTTAATCAATCAAATAAGCTGTTAACAAGCTGTTATTTTGACAGTGTAGGACTAAAACGTAACATAACTCAGAATTACTGTACAATTTTGAATTTTTCTTAAGGAAGCGAGTTGAGTCATAAGTAGAAAACTGATATCGGTGTTAGTTACGGATACAGGTTCCTTTATTTTCGATATTGTCATTACAATTTTTTAAACAAAGGATATAACCTTCCATTACTTTTCTATGATCGTGCAATGAATCGACAACATATCACCTAAATCGCTAGTTACTTTTGAATAAGAGACGTAATAGAAAGTCATAACTAATGCGGTCCTACTTCATCGCATTGGGCAGATATGATCAAGTATTTTCGTCTTAAACCGGTCGTAATTTAAAAAAAAATTATGACATAATTTAAAAATCAAGATGTTGCTGGGGCTAATTCGCTACCTCTAAATATTTTCGTTGATTAACAATCATTTTGTGCTGTTTGGGACATCCTATAACTAAAATATGTATGCAAATTAGAAATCTAAAAACTGGATTGTTTTTAAATATTTATAAAAGAAAAGTTTATGATATATATAAAAACATAATTCCTAGGATTAATTTAATGATTGCATTACTTTTCATCCTACAAAGTTTCGCTTGATTTATTAACATTAGAAACCACAGTGAGGTTTATAACTTCTCATTAGAAATTAACAAAACATTTAAGGATAATTTCGAAGTAACATTTATGAGAATTTTAAAACATTTAGCTCTACATTAATGGTTCTTTGTTTTCAAGCTATTTGAGTCTCCCTATTCTCACTTTTTTAGTATTTCCCCCTTTTTGATTGGAACTGAGGTACTAGATTTTTCATATATTGGATCGGCTCTAACTCGGTAGGGATATATTCGATCGGATAACGTGTTTCACCACTCGCCTCAGTTCATTACCAGCTACAATTCGTGGAAGAAATGTTTTCTCTACATACTCCTAGAGTGACGGGTAGGTATCCCTGTGAAGCTGGGGGGGGGGGAGGGGGTGGATCCAATACAGCATATCGCATATCAAATTAAAGGTCTCACCGAGTACTATCGGGCGGTGTACTTTTTTCCTGATTCAGAAATTCAGAAATTTTTGCTGCCGGAAAACCCAAAGTTTCGCTTGATTTATTGGCATTAGAAACCACGGTGTGATTTACGACTTCTCTTTAGAAATTAACAAAATATTTAAGATTATTTGAAATCATAGTTGTAACATTTTTGCGTTTTGAAGTAAACAGTTCTGAGAATTGTAAGACTCCCAGGTCTATAATATTTTCTTTGCTTTCACGCTATTTGAGTCTCTGGTGATGGTAGGAAGAGAATTGCTACTATTAAGTTTGTTCCTTTACATTTATAAGTCTCCAATTCCTAAATTGTACTTATTTAAGTGTATGTCAGAGCCTTCATTTTTGCTATATAAGAATTAAAATTTAGCATTTAATTGAGATCTTCACAAGAAACTCATTACAAAGTAAAATGTCGAGGCATACTGAAATCGAGGGAACCACCCATTTCGAATATTTGTTGGTAAATTTTTCCAAAAGTGCATGATTTCAGCAAATTAAGAATTTTCATAGAAAGTTTTTTTAAAGGGTGTCATTGAGAATTTTTGTTATTTCTGAAACAGTCTGTAACATTCATTTAGATTATTATGCGATCAATTTCACCTGAGGCTTTGCCCTGACTGTATAAATATTTCCAATACCTTAATTGTAAAAGTGGTGAGTTTTGCGGGGCAATGTATTTACCGGCTTAAATCATGCGCGCAGACTCCGACTATACAGACGAGCAATCGGGCGCTACTGGAACCAAATTAGCTTGTGACTGTTGCCAAGATAGCATTATATATACATAGTAAATCTGGCATTCCCGGAGCTTGAAAAGCATTCCTTTTTTGTTTTTTTTTTCAAACATTTTGGATTAATTTTATGATTTTTATTTCGAAAAACAAAAGGAAACGGCTCCTTTTATCAAAAGGGTTCAATGGGTTTCCGAGCGTTGCTATACATATATGTACTATGTGGACTTGTAGTAATTTCTTATTATGCTATATTTTTTATGGGCATACCATATACACTATTCACTATCTTGTGTTACCGTGATTTATTTTTTATCCTTTTATAACAAGTTCAGAATTGAAAAACAAATATGCAAAAACTGTTAAATTTTGATTTTATTTTAGAAATTTAAAAAAATCAAATTATTTTATTTCATGATAATTAATTTCGAAGTAGAATACGAGTATATGCCATTTTTGATCATAGAGCAAAATTATTACAGTCAGCTTTTACTTATGACAATTTTCCAGTGTTATAGAATTACTGTCAGTTCCCACCACAAAAGTAAAATTCTGGTTGGCAGAAATCAAAATTCTTTTGATTTGTTCATTAAAATTGGCACAGTCGTCCCTCAGTACTGTTAACAATAAATTGATGGAAGTTAATGCCTCGGTAAAAGTTTAGCATAAATAAAGAAAGAGACCAAATATTGGAACAGTCTGAATTTTTTTACATTTAGTAAAGCAGTGCCATTGTTGAGTAAGTGAAAGGGCGATTGAATTTCTAAGAGGTTCTAAGTGAGAAAAGAAGCAAACGAAGGTGAAAGGGTAAACTTCTTTCACGAGTAAAATTATTGAACTCTCTCAGACTGTTTTCATAGAGAAAACTATTTTACTTTTAGTTTTAAAGGTGGAAGAGTGAAAAAGCTTGTTACGAGATAAAAAAAAAACAACAGGCTTTTGTAGATTTCTGTGAGGAGCTTGTTGGCTGCTTTATGGTATCGAAGGAAAAAGTCTGTAGGATTTTTCTCTCGACGTATTTCCAAGACTGTAAGCTGGAAGAAGACATTCAGGTTTATGGCGAACATCTCCTGCCTCCTGGCACTGGTGGTGATTGGTCCACTGGTGTCAAGGTAGTTAATGTTAAAAAGATGAAATGGTTAAGTTTATTGTGCTGACTCCTTACATTGATTCAATTTTCGGTGCATGTATCGCTTTTGGTTATGTCGCTAAGGTAAGGAGAAGGCAAGGGTTGCCTTTTTTTTTAAGCTTGGTATGGCATTATACATAAACCCGAAGAATTCTTGAACTATAAGCGTCTCTTCAATCCTTTTGAGATGCCTGAAGAGACTCTTGGATGAATATATTAAGGAAGTAGCCCTAAAAGCATTTTGCTTAAATACCTCACAGCATCCTTACCGATCAGGCACATCTATTAAGACGGCTCTCAATATAATGGTTACTGTCATTTAATGGGGTCTACATCGTGGACTATTTACCATATGAGTCATTCTGGAGGTAGATGGGGCCGTTGACCTGACAAGGCCACCCCGAATCCTTGTGTGAGGCAGCTCGTTGGCATGGCGTTGACAGCTCTGTCCAAATGCTAAGATGACGATACTTAACCATGGGTTTGGGTGTCCAAACATTTCTCAGTGTGCTGGTGGAACGAACCTGCACGCAGGGAGGCGCGCTCTCTCGGTACTCTTATCTTCCTGGGTTGACCCACTCATCATGATGCTGAAAAATGTGGGATTCTCATGTGAATCGTATGTGGATGACATCCCTCTGCTCATCTCCAGGCACAACATGGCTGTACCCTCATGCAACGACGACTCAATACTGTTGAGGACATAATATGAGAGTAACTCGTAAAAGGACCAGCTTGGTGCTCATCTCCAGGAGACGTAAGTTTGGATACTTTGTTTTTCCAAAGCTGCTTTCACACCCTCTGCAACTGTGTCTCCATGTCAATCACCTCGGAGTCTACCTTGCCTCAAGGCTGATATAGGGATTGCATGTAGGGCTTAAAAGTTAATGAGGCTTTCAGGGTCTTCGCTCAAGGCAGAAGAACCTCTGACTGCACATAGGGCATGAAAGCGACTATTGGGCACTGGATCTATACTTCAACTGTACGACCCATGTTCACAAATATACCTACTTCTTGTGTGTAGTGGCCGAGGACGCAAGTGGGCACTGCGATCCATAAGATAGCTGTGTTGAGAGTTACATGCTCCATGCAATATACGGCTACTGCTGCTCTTGAAGCCTTATTTAATCTACCACCCCTGGATTTTTTCAAGCAGCAGATGTCAAAAGTCCTGTGTGCAGATTGTGCTCATGGGAATATTGGGAGGCCGGCTCGACTGGTTCTTTCCACTGTTTGTTTGATTGTGGGCTGAAATGGAAAACCCTTTTCCCCGCATGTCACTTGATGCGATACTAAAAGGGCTTTGCTTTGGACGTCGCTTTTCTATGAGTTTTCCTAAAATGGAATCGTGGGCTGAGGGAAGTGCCTTATCCAGCCTTCTCCGGTTCGCTCTAGAATTTTCCTCTCACTAATGAGAGAGCTTTCTTAAATGTAACAATCGGTTGGAGCACACAATTTTCGCCATCACAATTGTAGCGAAGATAGCCCTTGATATGCAAATGAAGGGTAAAGATATTGCTATTCTTTCAGATAATCAGGCAGTCTTGATGGCTCTGAGTGGCCATTGCATAACATGAAAGTTACTGGGAGACCGCAGAGCATCCGTGGATAAGCCATGTATCCACAACAATATGTTCCTTCAGTGGGTTCCTGGTCACATGGGGTGCATGAGGAATGAAAGGGCTGACCCTTTAGACAGGTTTGGCTCTTGTTGTCCTTTCTTTTGACCGCAGCCCGCTGTAGGCATTGCGAACTCGGTTACAAGGTCTCTCATCAAACCGGATGTTCGTATGAGGCATAAGCAGAGATAGGCGAACCTAACAGGAATTTCCCTGATTCTACCTTGGGGCTCGGAAAGCAACAATGCAGAATTGTGTGTTGCTATAATCGCCGGGCATATATTGCTTCACGCTCATTTAACTAGGATGGCAGTTATTAACAGCCCTGAGTGTCTGTCCTTCTGGGAAAGAGATCCTGAGAAAATCGTACACTTTCTGTATACTTGTCCGGCCCTTACCCAGAGCAGGCTGGATACGCATGATTCTGCCCTCCTATCTGTGGATGAGCTGAAAACTTACCTTACCAAAACCTGATGAGTTTCATTAAAAGGACAGGAATGTTTATGTGAGAGAAATTCTAAAAGATTAGCGCAATGGGCCTCCCAAACCACCAAGCTTGGGATCTCTCATCCCTATGTCTATAAAAGGAAAGTTGATAGAGCCAACCGCTCTTATGCATATTTCGTGCATACGTGTTTCCAGGATAAATTTCTTGCGTCCGCTTCTTTATTAAAATGGTAAATTCTACATTTTAGAAAAAGAAATCAATTTTATCAATTAATTATTATTAGTGGTTCAGTATTTAGCATGGAAATTAGCATTTTTTGCCTGAAATATATTATTCGTTTATGAGACGACTTCTGTTCGATTGGCGGACATTTTAACTCTGTTTTGCTCGGTACACATTTGAAAAGGGTTCCATTTGAGCCACATTTATTGAGTGTAAAAATAACTACCAAAGAGAAAAGCCTGTCTTGTTCTGGTTGTGCACAGTTCTGTACGAAATCTGCACAATAATTTGGATTGTTTGCCCTGGGAAAAATTCATTTTTGAAGATACAAAGAAGCTGTTTTCGGGTCATATCTCCGGGCCGGTTCGAGGACCAGCATGCATAATGTGAAAAAATTCAAATAGCTAGCTATATTTGTAATACAAATTGATTACGTATTTTATAAATTGCATCCAAATATAGTGTAGAATATGTGGGTAAAGTGATTATCGGAAGTCATAGCGTCGAACTGGCCAGGTCTTTGTAGCGTGTACTCTAGCATCTCTTCCGTTTCGGTTTTTTACCTGAGTCCTTTTAATATAAACGCAAGTATAAGTGAATAATAGAGATTCAATTTCTCATTTCCTGTTTCGAATATGGCGGTTAATTTAATCTAGACTGAGCACCCAAAGCGTTCGATTTTATTGGTGATAATCGTATTCGAAACTTTAATTGCATATTTTTCTCAAAACTATATTTTTCACCACGATATCGCGGAATCTATCGAATGAATTTCTTTGAAATTTGACTGATATTCAGTACTTATGTAGACATATTGAAAACTAGGATAATTCTGATTCATCAAGCCGTTTTTGTTTACTCATGTTGAAGAAGTCTTAAAAAACACAGAAATTCACGAAAAAATGTTTAAATAGATGCCTAAAACTTAGCTTTCAATATATTTCAATAATTCTAGTTCACAAGCTAATTCATACTTCACAGATTACAGTTCTGTGTTGAAATTTTTCTTTCCGATAAGCAGAATGCCCGCGATCGTCGCGACCGCAAAACACTTTTTTTTTTAAGATGAGTGGTTAAGTTGTCGCGTACTTCAGCAATCCGCGACGATTTTGGGCTGAAAAAATTGTAGAGTGTGCTCCAAATCTGAGTAAATATGCGGTGAAAAGTTCGCAGTGGTATGCTTATTTAGTTCGGAAAAATAATATCCCAAAATAACCGAACAACGGAGCATTCACACTGGATAACTCCCTTAAATGAATTAAGTGAGAAATAATAATCTCATGTTTTTTTTTTTTTTTTTAGATAAATAACAAAAATGACAAGCCTAACACCAGTTCAAGGATTCTATAAGGATCGCTCGATATTTATTACGGGCGCATCTGGATTTATGGGAAAAGTTCTTCTTGAGAAACTTTTATATTCTTGTTCGGAATTGAAACAAATTTTTATTTTGATGAGAACGAAAAGGGGGAAGACTCCAGAAACTCGATTGGCAGAGATGTTCAAACTGCCTGTAAGTAAATTGAATTAATTAAAAAGTATCAAAACTAAAAATTCGAACTCCCGAAAATCCACAGATTTTCCAACGGATAAGAGATGAAAAACCAAGCGTACTTAAAAAGGTTAAAGTTTTCCAAGGAGATGTGTGCTATGACTGTAAGTAAAATGAAATTAACAATATCAATTTAAACTGTCTTTTTAATTATTATACCGCATTCCTGTTAAATCTAGCTTTCGGTCTTAATCCAGAACAGCTGAAACAAATTGAAGATGAAACTTCAATAGTATTCCATTTGGCTGCAACCCTTAAGCTTGAAGGTAACCTTACGGATGCAATTGAAATGAATACAGCTGGCACAAAACGAGCATTGGACTTAGCCAAAAAGATGAAAAATCTCATCAGCTTTATCCATCTGTCCACTGCTTTTTGTAATTGTGATCAGGAAGTTATGTACGAAAAGGTCTACGAATATCCACATAAACCTGAGGATTTAATCAGAATGGCCGAATGGATGGATGTAAAAGATTTAGATAAAATCACGCCCAGCTTAATTCAACCCCATCCCAACACTTATACGTACTCGAAACGTTTAGCGGAAATTCTAGTTCGTGATCAGTATCCAGAAATGCCAGTGGTTATCACAAGACCCAGCATCGGTAAGTTAAAGCAAATTTTTGAATATTTTTAACCTTCATACAGAAATTTAAATGAGAGTAGTTTGCCAGGAAAATTCAATCAGAAGTGATTTATTGTAAAAAAGTGCGAATGTTGTATAGCCAAAAGAGAAAAAATCGTCTTTTGTTGCTTGCAGTTCATTGGATTTATGCAGCTAACTGAATTGTTATGTGACATTGAGACCAGAAAAACTTGTTTTCTTTCTGAATATTTCGTTTTTGAAGAATTTTTAGATAGAGTTGGTAACTTGTGCAGCTAAGTTAAATAACATGTTGACGCGTTTGCCAAATATGAAAAAAACATAGCAGGAAGTGTATGGGAATAAAAAATAGAAAGACAATCAAAGTTTCAATCATCGCAGTATTATCAGGTTTCTAGAGTCATCAGTCCAGATGGTATGTCTAAGTCTCGGTTGTTAGGTGACATGATGTGATTCATCTAGTATTGTCACTCATGATCCTATAGCTAGGCATGGAGCTTATTATGATTAGCTGAGCCAAAGCGCCATTGCGTTAATTAAAAAAAAAGGAGGTTTTACGTTTTTATACCCCAAGGTATACTAAATTTTTCATTATGTTTGTAACACGCAGAAATAATGCTAGTAGAGCAAAATGGAATGAACTGAACACCCATGCATAAAATTAAGTGATTGTAATTTTTGCATATCCTTCTGTCCGTCCGTCTATCCGTCCTCAAGAATACCTTCACTTAGGGCCGTAAATACCAATCATAATAATTCATATTCACGTGTAATGCAGAAACACCAACCCAGATTACTCGCGATTTAATCCATCGTATTAAACCGGTGTAATATTTTATTCGAGATTTTCTGGAGGTAAAATTTCTATCCGAGGATTATTCCGAATAGGTGACGGATGAGCTAAATTTGAATTTAAGTGACAATTACAGCAGACAACAAAGAATAGGACGATTCCGTGGCAATGATATTTCGGTTAGATGCACTAATATTAAATTCTTTCTCTACTAAAATTTGTTTATTTTAATATTATGTAAAAAAGAAAACTGAAAATTAAATTAATTTTTTTCATTATATTGTTTATTCAACATTTCTTATTTTAAAACATAATACTCTTTTATTTCGACATACCGAAAATATCCGAAAGTAATGCCACATAAACAAAAAATTAATTGTTTTACGCGATTTGATGTTTACGACCAAAGCAAGCAGGATTATTCTAGGATAGGAATAATCTTTACACAAGAAATAGGATTATCCTCGCTGGTGTTTACGGCCCATAGAGATTTAAGATTTTATACATGGTCTTTGAAAAAAAAAACAGGTAAATTTTATTTCGAAAATGGGACAAATCGGACAACTCATTCGTCGGGCTGCCATACAAAAATTTCGTTTTTCGGACACTTCCTGAGAGCGCTTCACCGTAGAGAGCTGAAATTTTGTAAATGTTATTTTCATAGAAATAGCAAATATAATTACAAAAATTGGCTAAAGCGGTAAAACCCTCTTTGTGTTGCCATGTAAAAAATTAGGTTTTTTTCGTATACTGTGAAAACGATCAATCATATACGTTTTTATTAGGTATACTAAAAATTTCCCTAAGATATAAAATCCTATAAAATTGGTTGTAATAATTTTTAATGTCCGACAAACCACTGTGCGTAAAACTACTTCAACGACCGAACTTGCACTGATGGGTGAGCATTTGATATTGCATCTAGGGTATCATAAGAATTGGTATTATTGGGCGTTTTCACTCATTGAAATTACGTAATTTCGCTGTTTCCGCATGATTTAGACGAAATCACGTAATTTCCAGTACAAAACACTTAATCACAATCAACTCGTTTTTGCGTAATTTCAATGAAATTACGAAAATTTGCCCGAACGCGCCCATTTTCGGTTTCCACTTTTTCTCAAACTGTATAATTTGACATTTCTTGTATACATTTGTCAATAAATTTTTAGGAAGAAATTCAAAAATTAAATTAAATATTATATTAATAGTTGCTGACATTTATGTGACAATATATCCTTTTAATTGGAAAAGTCTCGTTTATCTAATTAATTATTTTATATGCCAATTTGGTATTTAAGTGTAGCACCTGTCAAACAAATTCATCTCAGCGGTATTGAAAACACCTGACAATGTTTTCGAAATTACTTCATCAAAATTACGTGATTTCGATATAAAGAAAACGCCTTATTATTACACCACTTGTAGCTTTTTTATTTGTTTTATTGAAATGTCCACTTCGGAACAGAAACTTGGAAAACAATCACAATTAATAATGCTCACTTGGAGCTGATTATTTGACAATAAAATATTAAATTATTTTAATAATAAAGAATGGACGGACAGTGAAACTTACAAGCTCGACTCAGACGGACGAAAAAAATTTTTATACGAAGCCTTAACAGACTGAAATTCATTGAAAATAATTTCAATAAATTTACAAAATGCATTTTAAGTGCAAAAAAAATGATTGAACTTTTCGACCCAGCGATCAGAGAGGTCTCATCAGTATGGTTATCTCTGATCGTCTACGATAGAAGTTTTTTTTTTTAATTTTTTCTGAATCAATTGACAGACTTTGACTGATTAGCGTTTTTGTTTTATATTATATTTCTTCTCTTCAGATAATCAAAGCCGACTTATTCATAATCTTTTCACATGCTTCAAACGTTGAAATACGATGTTTCCATATGGCAGGAATCTGAGAACCGTATAGCCTGACGGCTCTAGGTGGTGTATTTGAATTTGTTTTGCGATCCTTTGAAAATCGAAAGGATCACCTATATGATCATTGTCGTGATTGGTTATTGCATCTTCAGGCACTAGCTGAACAGAATTTTCAGTTACTGGCTGAATCAGTTCTTGTGGGCATGTTAGTAGTGTGAGTGATGGTGCTGGGTTGCTCTTTTGGACATGTGGCTCGAGGGTCCTTTAGGAGTGAAATTTTTGTATTTTCGGTTGACAATTTGGTAAAGACCTTCGAAAGGGGGATTGAAGAGAAGCTCGGACGCGTCCATTCGAATTAAATCATGAGAGAAATTATCGAGATCCTTGAATTTAAAAAATGACTGCCGATAATGAATAGGTTTCATTGCGGAGGAGGTATTCCGAAGATATATTCATTGTTTTTTTAACTATGAAAGACGTTCCTGCGGGTAGACGTAAAATATCGCCGTATACTACTCCGGGAGAAGAAGTGGCTTGAAACTCCTTGTTGGAAGTTGTTCGCAGTCCCCGTCAGGCTAAAGGGAGGATTTTTGACCATGATTTCTCTTTATACGCTTAAAAAATCAATGGCTTGTAGATGAAAAGCTGTGGTCCGTTTACACTCAAAACGTAATAATTTAGAGAGTTCAGTAAAGAGCACTGACTCGAATTGTGGTCCTTGGTCATTGACGGTTGTTCTAGGTACGAACTCGTTCATGCTGCAAAGAACAATAGCGTCTCTAGTGAACCTAGTTATGATGGTAAGACAGTACTTGAATCCTTGTGAACGAAAAAGAGCGCCAATTATGTCCACATGACGAGAGATGACGAAAATGAACCTGGGGCCAGATTCTGTAACACGAAGAATTTGGGAGATGATAATTTCGTTTTCTTAGAATTCCTAATTCCCTAATTCTCCATGCCCAATTCACTGTGAAAAAGTGCGAATCGCCTGGGACGATTAAGGGTATGAATTTTTGTTGTAGAGGGTTGGCCTTTTCTTCATATTTGAGATACTTCTGTTTATTACTTTCCAATGTCGAAATAAATTGAAATTTCTTTTTTGTAGGGGTAGTTTTTGAGAGATGTAGGAGGTTAGATTTTCTCGAGTTTTTCCGGGATAACGAGAGAATGGAGAAAACAAAGAGAATGTTGTGGAATAAAAAAATGGGAGCTCAAGGCGAATAAGATAGGTGAATGAAATGCGGCGGGGGGATCGCGGGGAAACTGATTAACGGAAATTACAAAAAAAAAAAAGACAATATGAGCTAAGCTCAGGATCTCTAAACCACACAAAAAAATGAGAATTCACATGAGTTATTAGGTATGCATGGATATTATAGGTTATATTTTAATTCGATTAACGGTAATTTGGAGATTTGAGGGGCCTCGGTGTTAAATTTTTTTGTCTAAATATTCACGGAGGCCTAACTCTGTGTGGGAGGGCTGTAGAGTATAGAGTTTTTTTCTAATAGACTAGGGGTTAAGACTACAAAAATTAAGGTGAACAATTTTTGGGGTAGGGTGTTTTGTGGGTTGGGGATTGTACCACCCTCATAGGGGGTTGTTCAAACTACGTCATATTTGGTACCAAATTATAGAGGGAGGAGAAACTACTCGAGTGGTGTAGTTTGTTTTTGATCATTTTAAAGTGCTGACTTTTGACCGCCGAAAAACGGTTTTTTGCACTAAGGTCATATACACCCCAGTTCCCATATTTTGTATATATTTCTTCCGTTCATTGTTTCACATCCATTAGTACTCCGTTGTGAGCATTTTTGTCATGGAAAGTGTATTTCCAGGACTTACCAGTTCTTCGCAATGATGAGTTGAAAAAATATGTACATTTTTGTGCCAAAAACGGTCATTTTGTCACCTTAAAAAGGACTGATACACTTCCTTTACAGTTATCTCCAAGATTGTTTATCGGATTCAAAAATTCGTTACTTATTTGATTAGGGTACAAAATGTAGATGCGATTTCATCCTACACACAAGCTTTATCATGTATATTTAAAAATTGTATAGCATTTCTTTTGTACTGGAAGACGACCAAATTGATAATTTTTGTGCGATTTATAATTTTTAGTGGGTACCTTGAGACACAAAATCCATGTTTCTCTGTAAGCATTGCATGGATTTCCATAATATGTTTTTGTTTACATACCTAGGATATGCAGTGAATATATAACTCAATTTGAATTTCCTAGGTACGTAGATACCTTCACAAAACGCAACAAAAGCAGACAATACAATTTTTCCATTTATTTTTCCACTTGCAAAACACCGAAGAATTCACATGTGGAATGGAGAATTAGAGAATTCTCTATTTACTTCTCAAATTCTCCGGTATTTTTCAAGTGGAAAAGTAAGTGGAAAAATTGTATTGTCTGCCTTTGTTGCATTTTGTGAAGATCAGTTGAGAAATATTCTTCTTACTTCTCCACAACTAAAACAGCTGAGTGTTTTGTCGAGTGGATGTGGTAATTCTCAATACAAATTTAACCAAGTTACAGAATTCCAAGTGGAGAGTTAAGTGTCAAAAGAACTCTTATCTCCACAACTCTCCGAGTTAGTTAATCCGGTCCCAGGTAACTTTTATTGCGATTGCGCCCTGGAATTTGAAAATTGATTTTCATATGTATCATAACACTACACTAATGATTTGGTGGAAGGTGATTTAAATGATAATATTCAGCTTGGAAGACTTCTTTTATATCTGCAATCCCTGCACCTTAATGTAATAAACTCCTCCTAGCTATTCTTACCGTGACTTTAATGGGATTGATAAGAATGCATTATTTGAGGAACGTTTAAGTTTGCCATGGTGCGATATATTTAAATGGGCCTCTGTTGATCGTCAAGTAGAAACTTTTTCCTCACTGTCTAATTACTTGTTCATTTGAGCAAAAAGGTTGTCTGCTAATGGTTGTCCCTGGTTTTCGCCTTCCATGTGCTTACTCATTTTTAAGCATGAATGTCAACGTTATAGACGGCTGCGATCTGAAAATGCTCGAGTGCTGTTCAAAGCTGCTCTGGCAATTAAATATGCCAACCGTCAATATTTCACAGGGATATTCCACATCGATTGCAGCATCTAATTATGTCCAAATGATGCCAGGTCAGGTTAGCGGATATGGCGTGGTAGATGAAAGTCTAATGCTACTGACCCAGACAATCTGTCCTCTAATTTTATTAAGTTATTATTTCCGATAACTGAAGAATATATCCTTCATATAGTAAATATATGTTTCCCATCCCAGAGATTAGAGAAGTGTTACGGTTTTACCGATACCCAAAAAATCTTCCCCCGAATCTCAAGAAGATTTCAGACATACGAGTCGATCACTTGCCAAATTTATTAACTCCATAGAAGAAAAGGTAGGAAACATTGATACATTTTTATTAATTTCTAGTGAAGAATAAAACTATTTATTACTCAACGGCCATAAAAATTATTGACATGAGCGACTACATTACAACATTTTTTATAATAGTAATAATTCCGGTCTTCACATTTGGATGTTTGATATTTCCAAGGCTGCATTACGGATGTGTTCGTAGGCCTGAGGTAGCATTTAATGATAGTGTATGATCTGTGTTTGGGATTTGACCATGTGCCCCCTTATCGACTGCAGTAACTTGGCTACCCTTTTGTCTTCTACCTGGAACAAACAGCATTGTTTTATTTTTATAACTTGTTGCACTCAGATAAACCCCGGGCTATCTTGGAGAATTTTTCCAAATAACAGCATCTCGGCGAAATTCGAAACATCATTATTCCTCGCTTCCGAAAATCAGGCATGAAAGGTTCTTACTCTGTCCAAATTGCTCGTGTTGGAACACGCTTCCTACAAGGGGCTAGCAAGGTCAATGGCGCGTTTCCTGTCTTCTTGGATGTTATTTTCGTCTTCCCAGTAATCTATCACTAAGTAATATATAAAAAAAAATAATTTGATTTAAATTTTTTTCTTCTGCTTTTTTTTTATTTTTTTTTTCGATTATTTTTTTCTGTCTTATTTTTTCTCTTTATTATCTTTCATTATTTTAACCTTAATGGAGCTTTATTAGTTAACATGTTCAGTTTAGATTGTTTTTAGCGCCCAGATAGAAATTATGTATAAGTAGTTACAATTAGAAGATTCTCAATATTGTCTACTGTAACCAGAAAAAATATATTATTATTATTTCTATAAAGCTGTGCAAGTATATAAAAAAAAATAATCAGCGTTATTTATTTCGAAGTTTCTTTTTAGTCACTCTTGCATATAACGTTGCACACTTACTTGCCCCTTAATATATCAAACAATATTTTGGGTACCACCAATGGATTAAACTATATTAGGTTATTTGATAACAATTCCAGTTTAAAAATCAAAGTTTTTTTTTTTGTTTTATATTTTCAGTATCACCTTCAGCAATAGATCCTGTTCCTGGATGGGTGGACAACTTAAACGGACCAACTGGAGTTATGCTAGGAGCTGGAAAAGGTGTTATAAGATCAATGGTATGCGATGGTAGCAATCTTACGGAAATTATTCCCGTTGACGTGGCAATAAATGCAATTATAACAATTTGCTATGAAACTACTGTAGCAGAAAAGAAGTAAATAATTCAAAGAAACTGTCTTCAGCAAAATCTAACGCCATCTAAATTTAATTTTAGATCCGAACAAGTTCCTGTTTATACTATTACCGCCCCAGATTATAAGAAAGTACCTTGGCAGCGATGCTTAGATTTAGGACGAGAATTATACGAACAGTATCCTTGTTCAGCTGGCCTATGGTATCCGGGTGGAGCAATGACGAAAAATAAATATGTTCACAAAATCAACCAAATCCTATTCATGTGGCTGCCCGCGTATATAATTGACTTTTTCCTCTTCTGTTTCGGTCAAAAACGATTGTAAGTAATCGCAAAGGAAACATGAAAGAAATTGTCCTTAACGAAAAATCTTTATCATTTTAGTATGATTTTTGTTCAAAACAAAATTGCTGTCGGTTTAGAAGTCCTTGAATTTTTCACTATGCGCCCTTGGCATTTTAAGGCAGATAACTTCTTAGGATTATGGGGACGACTATCGCCAAAAGATAAAAAAGAGTGGGTTGTTTGTCCTTTAAATGATATCAGAATTCATATAATATTTTTACAGATTCAACATGGACTTCAGTATTATGAATGATTTAGAATATATGACAATATGTGTTTTAGGAGGCAGGCAATATATCCTGAAAGAGCCGCCAAGCACTATTCCAAGGGCTAAAGTACAAATGAAAATGTACAAACGATCAAAATTTATTAGAGTTGCTATAACAGAATTTTTCATTTTTAGCCAATATGCCGTCGATCGGATCTGCAAAACGCTTATTCTTGGATTTCTTGCTTACTGGATATTAAAAAAAGTTGGAATCTTGGATTCACTGTATGAAGTATTCGGCGTGCACTAAAACCTTGCAACAGTGATATTCTTTATTCTTGTCATAAAACTCTGCTGTTAATAGCTTTAAGGAACATTTTGGTAGTTTGGGAGTTTTTCTACAGTACGCAAAGTCTGTAAATATTTAAGGTTTTCGTGTTTTGATGGTTTGCGTGTAAGTTTTTACCGATTTGATTTTAATGATAAATATAAAAAACTTTTGTTACCATTTACTTTTATTGTTTTTTGTTTTATAGTTATAAGAAAGCTCAGGGAATACCCCTGGTTTAGAAAAAAAAAAACAAAATATTTCAAAGTCCAGCCGAAAATTGTTTGGATTGTGCATGGTTTGAAGGGCGTTTGTTTTGTGCTAGATGTGTTTTATGTTACCCGTTAACATATTGATTATCTACTTGTCTAGAGAAAAAGTAGAGCCTTGAGGTATTCCGGCATTTATATTATGTGGATAAGAGGTGACTGAAAACACGAAATTTGAGATTGGCCAAAAACATCTGTCAACCTAAAATAAATTTCGATTTCGAAAAGCGAACTCAAAACAATCTAATCGTTTCCATTATGATCATATATCCTTTTCTCTAACCTTCATATGACAATATTCGATTGTATTTATTTCAATGTTGTTTTGATTAATTTTTTCAACAAATCTGGTTCAACTTAATAGGCATTCCCGTCTTTATGTTCCAGGCCATGACAAAAAAGTCTTTGAATGTATTAGAGTAGTACGATTTCGTACATTTGCAAGTAAAACAAAAAAAAAGCAAAATCGCTTTGAAGTCCAGTCATTATAGCGAAAAAAATAGCATACATATAAATGCAAGTGAACCGAGCAGGTTGATTTTTAAATATTGTGTAGGGGGCTTAGAAAAGCTTAACTTGAAATTGTCGACCATGATTTCCTATGAGCTTTCTCCGCCATCTTGAAAAAAGGGGTAAAGGAGTGATACGAAAATTGTGATTATATAATTTTTGTTTCTTGTTTTACACTGTACAATTTAGGTGGTATGAATTTTTCACCTAGCGTTGATCGTTGTTGAGGTATCGGGCGAGAAAGTAAAAAATTAAGAGACTGTACAGGAAATTATTAAAGTATACAATATAAATAAATAAAGCAGCAAAATTATGAATCACTCGCATGATATTTATTTGCGAATACATGTTTTTATGTTGTACAAGATGAAAATGATGGGCGGTCCGTTTTTGATATTTATATTTTTTTTCCGTTTCAATTTTCCTGGTTCAAAGACTTTCTGCTCGGAATACTCAACGAATTGTGCAGATTCTTCAACCAGATGAGATAATTCTTCGATGGTCGAATCAACCTTATTATCCTCATTGAGCAAGATGTCGACTTTGGTGAGGCCGTTGCATGTTTGTTTGCTCACTGAATTGAGGCAAATAATGGAGCAAGCAATCTTTCTGTACCCACAGGTAGCTTCACATTTTCCCTTGCACTTGCACTACATGAGCTTTAAAAGCTCAGTTGGGCCGGGTTCAGCTGTGCAGATAACTGGTTCAAGTCCATGATTTGATTGTCGCCGCCAACCGCATTCCTGATGATCTTTGTAAAATGCGAGCCACGTTTGCACTTGCTGATACGCATGGAATATATGCTGACATACTACGTTTTTCGTTGGTGGTAGTAGTGCGAGGTGGTTCAATTTATTTTTGAGGTCATTTCCTTTAACTCGTACATGAATTTGTCTGTCTGTATATATATTTCTTTTTTACTTTCGACACTCTCGTAGACCCACTTTTCGTCATCACAGCGAGCTTGATTTGCAGAGTTTTCCGATTTTTCCGAAAAAATTTTCCGAAATCTTCCGACTTTTCCGAAAAATTTTCCGGTAAAAAAGTTTTCTAAATTATTCAGGAGCAAGTTCAATATCAACTGGCACCATTACTTTCTCTCCGACAGTGGTGAAAATTTGTAGAAAAAATCGAGGAAAATTAATGTAAAACGCTTTCCCGTAGTTTTTCCGACCAAGGAAGCGTTTGAGCGTTTTGCAACCTAAGACAAAGTTGTAGAGTGAAATGAGTTGCATAAAGTTGCTTTTATGGAAAACTCCATGGAAAACCCGGAAAAGCGGGAAAATCATCGGAAAAAATTTCATCGATATGATTAGTGATAAAACTGTTTCAGGAAAAATGCAGAATTTTTCAATTTTTCTGGAAAATTTTCCGAAAATTTCCGGAATTTTCCGACTTTTCCGTAAAATTTTCCGAAAAAAAAAGTTTTATAAGCTATGCGGAATCATTTTTTTTCCGTCCTACTGGCATCTATACATTCTCTTCAACAATCATGAAAACTTGCATGAAAAATCGAGGAAAATTCATGTAAATTTAAAAAAAAATTCATAGTAATAGGAAAAGTCTGTGGAAAACATGGAAAATCGGGAAAATTCATGTTATATGGGATCACGTTGGAATACATCTAAAAACTGCTGTTTAAAACATAATTAGAATTTCAGAAAACCGTTGCAGTACTTCAACGATTTGATACTCGAATAAATTTTTTGAAAAACTGGTAAATCAGTGTCTTTTCAGACGTCATAAAATTGTTTTAAAATATCTCCATGCAGCACGTAATAACAATTTAGTTAACGTGAAAAAGGCAGAAAATAAAGTAAGTAAAAAACGAGTTTTCAAACAAAACTGAGGACAAGCCGCATGAAAAAGTAGAAAATAAACTTTTCTTCACACACAGAGGTGGACTCAGATTTTTTTCGCTGACAATCACCGATATATTTCAGTATGATCAATCAGAGGTAATAAGTGATTTGATTCATGAAGAGAAAGAATATTCAAGAGAAATGTCCCAATCAAAAAATCTGAGTCCACCTCTGTGTGTGAAGAAAAGTTTATTTTCTACTTTTTCATGCGGCTTAGCCTCAGTTTTGTTTGAAAACTCGTTTTTTACTTATTTTTTAATCACTGATTTAGCGAATTGGCGGAATCGTAAAACATTTATAGATTTTTCCTGTCAGAACCTCAGGATCGACTCTATTCGAGATTTTTGATGAATTTTGATGATTTGATTTGATTTGATTGATTGAGAAAAGTTGATATGGTATCGTAATCGCTAAAAGCATGAAGGAACAGTATTTTGTCGAGAACGGACTTATCATGCTTCAAACTATTCGGAGAGTAAATTTTTTCGAGTGTATTTACTTTTTATGGTTTTCGGAAATATACGTTAATTTTGTCCTGCGCGAATCAATTGATTAAAACAGAGAGCAGATGTTCCGCCACGAGAGATACAATATAAATATTAAAAACGGAACTCCAACCATTTTCAGCACAACACAAAAACATGTATTTGCTAATAAATTTTATGCGTGTGATTCATAATTTTACTGGTTTATTTATTTATATTGCATACTTTAATAATTTCCCCTACAGTCTCTTAATTTTGTACTTAGTGAAGAGCTAAAAGTCGTAATTGTTGCCTAAAAAAACAAAGAAGAAATATTACTTTATAGGTTTTAACATGCCCTACAAGTTTGATAATGGACATTTTTTCGATATGTATCACGTGAAAGACGAAAACAGCAAAAAACAGCAGTCTGTTAATTTTTTAATTTCTCGTCCGATATCTCAACAACGATCAACGCTAGGTGAAAAATTCATATCACCTAAATTATACAGCGTAAAAAAAGCAACAATATATTATATAATCACAATTTTCGTATCATGACGGAGAGCCGAGTTATTGCAAAAAAAAAAAAAGCCAAATTTACCCCTGTTTTCAAAATGGCGAAAAAAGCTCATAAGAAATCTTGGTCGATAATTTCAAGTCAAGCTTTTCTATGCTTACTCAATATTTCAAAAATTAGCTTGTTCGGTTTACTTGCATTTTCAAAAGTGTAGAATGACTGGACTATTCTGTCATGACCTGGAATATAAAAACGGCAATGGCTTAGGGCATCTGCATTTGAATTTAATTTTCTCTTCGTGTGAACCACTTTGTATTCAAATTCTTCTAGTTTGTGGCGCCAAGGATTGAGTCTAGAATTGCGATCTTTTAGCCTTATTAGCCAAAGGAGGGGCTTATGGTCTGTTATGATCACTGACTTATAACAATGGACTGGGCGTATTGCCATTTTCCTATAGGAAAGAATGGCACAAATTTTACAGTTCTCTCTTTCTCCATATGGCAGAGTTGGAGCTACCAACACAAAATATTGCTTACTGAACATTTACTTATGTCATTTGATGTATTTATGTTGGCTGCAGATGCATCACCCCAGAAAGAATAAGGTAAAGATAGTGTTTACTATGCGCCGTCTCTCTTGCCCATACGCAGGATTCAGTTAAGAACAACTTTTGAAAATTAAAGTCAGAATTAGTTTAATTTCTTAGAAGAGTGCTTATAAGCGATTAAAATATCACTTGGACACATGAAAATATATTTTTTTAATTTAATTCGATTTACGTGTGTAAAATTTCATCTGATTGGTTGAGTTTTACATATTTTTGTGTAGTAAACGTTTTAAAGGGTGCTCTAACGGTGATATACAGAAACACAAAATTTTTTGTGCCACATGAAATAGCAAATCGCTCAGTCCATTGTTATAAGTCAGTGGTTATGATATACAATTTTCGACAAAACAAGTAAGTGTGAAAAATTTTGTTGTTCATACTATGGCTAAGAATTCCTTTTCGGAGGTGGAATAGTTAAATTCCGAATTAGTCAGGGTTCTGCTAGCATAAAAAATAGGTCTGTCTGCGCCAATAAGTCCTTGGGAAAATATGGAATCTATAGCGAAGTTACTCGCTTCGGTTGTTAATACGAACGGCAGAGGGCAATCTGGGTATTGGAGTAGTGGTTCATTGCTTAGTTTGTCTTTATACAAATTGAACGTTTTGAGATATTCTGTCGAGGGTTTCGTTATTCGTGCAAAGTCTTTTCTTTGATAAATTTTCAGTAATATCCAAGAGGCCCCAGGAATATCGTCAATTCGGATATTCTTTCTTAATCTTAACCTTTTCAGGGCTTGGTTTTACTCCGTCATTTGTCGCTCCAGTGTCAATAAGGAATATTAGTTATCGGTAGAAAGGCAAAAAAATATTTATGTAGGGAAGTATGAAGCCGTCTTTGTTCACATTTATGTGTCCGATTTGTTTACCGAGGCATCATTGACAAAATTTTAATCATCTATTTCATGGTTTTCATCCAAGTTGATTCTTTCATGGGCATCTTCATAATATTAATCAAGTTGCTGATAAGAGTTTTCTAGTGGATGGAGTTCGGAATATTCGTAGTCTTTTTATTCTATATGTATATATCTTATATCTATATATTATATATATATATATAAATCAGTTCCAGCATGCATGTTATATCATCACTTGAGAACGGCTCGACCAATTTGGAGTATTTTTGTTTTATTTTATTTTTCGTAATTGTCAAGACAAGGGTTTTTACGGAAAGAAAATTGGAATCGGCAACCCCTTCTTGATGTTGCCATACAAACCTAAGTTTTTTAATGTATATTTGGAAATTGCCTGAGAACGCATCAACATGGAGAGCTCAAATTTTGTGCACGGCATTTTAAAAAAAAATGTAAATTTACGTTTGTTCAAAAATTGGACCTATCGGGCAACTTACAGGGATGCTATACAAAAATTTCGATTTTAATTATGTATTTGGGCACTGCCTGAAAACACATCAACGAAGAGAGCTAAAATTTGGTAGGTAGTGTTTTTATAGCAATGCCTCAGAAGGTGCCGTGGTCGAGAGTTGATATTTTGTGTACTGTGTTTTTAGAAAAATTGCAAATACAGGTCCAAAAGTGGAGCAAACCGGGCAACTCTTTCTTAGTGTTGCCATACAAAACTTTAGTTTTTCACCTCACGCGTCGACATAGAGAGCTGAAATTTTGTACACGGGCGTTCTTTAAACAAATATGAAATTAAGTTCAAAAATGGGACCAATCGGGTAACTCCTTCGTAGGGTTACCATACAAAAATATTTGTTTTTTACTATCTATATGGGCAATGCCCGAGAACGCTTCGATGTAGGAGCTGCACTCTTCCAAACCTATGAATATATGCACGCACCCACATACACACGCTACACACAGACAAACCCAGCCAGACACAGCTTGAAAGCCTAGAGACAAGATTCGCGCGATCGAATCAGATGATAGCTTAGATATTATGCATCTCTAACCACCCCACCCCTTTCTAACCCCACCCCAATCTCCACAATCTAGGCATCTATATTATCCCCGGGAAACGCCAGCGGGCGCCCCTTGTATATATATATATGTATATATAAATACATACATAGTATAAAATTCATTGTTTGCAGTATTTTGTTCGTTACTTGCCCTAAACAAATTGCTTGTATTGGCCGTCATACAAGATTTTCCAAAGTCTAGATCTATAGGTTGTGTTGAAAAACGAAGAGTGATTGTTGAGCGGAAATGACGCCCATTTAATTGCATAAAAGAATTGTACGGACGAGGCGTTGATTGTTGAATTGAAAACCAAGGACAAAATTTCGTTATTGTTGAGTTAGCTAGCTCATTTTGTTGAAACTATTACTTGTTATATATTTAACTGAGCTTTATGTATTTTATAGTAAATTAAACCTTACCTATGTTGTTTTACATATATTTCACATATTTAAATGGGTCTTATGCCGTTAATTGAATATTCCAAAATGTTGTAATACTCTAAATACCTTTTATGAAGCACCCTGTAATAATTTACTTGGCACAAAATAGAGACTGTAATAGATGTTTCCACAATATAAGGTATTGTCTGATTCTAACACTTACTTCTGGTTTGGATTCAGTAAAATGTACATTATGTAGTTTAATATTAAATCGTATTTTTCATTTATAAATAATTACTGAAGATCACAAGGCTTGAGAAACTTTGAAATTATTTCTTACTTTGTTTATTTCTCCTAATCACGACCAACTTCGTCACTAACTTCGCTAAGATTATTTTCTCTTATTTCTTGATTTCTTTTTGTTTTTTTTTTGCACAAGTACGAATAATAATATTACTAAAAATCAATCAATAATTTTATTTATTAAAATTGGTAACAGTCACTCTATAAGCAAATAATCACGAAAACAGTAAAATTGATAACTTAGCAATTAATTTCTAAATAATTGATATTTTCTTGTGGAAAGATTTTTCCTGTTAACTAATGTATTCAAATTGTCGACACTCAAATGAAGAAACCAGAATGGTTTCGTGCACTCAAGTGTTTTTCGTTTTTTAAACGTTCTAAATAAATCGGCCTTTAAACCTTAATAGAATGTAAAGCAGCATATAGCTTGATCACCTCCAACAAATCGATTTTACAGCCTCATAAAAGGGCTCGGCAGTAAAGCAGTATTTAACCTGACCTAAAGCTTTCTTCTACTAAGAAAACAAACCAAGCACAGCATTGATACGGCGATCAGCCTCGTCTATAGGTACTTACTGTGTTCTCTAGACGAGGCTGAAGGTTTTCTTCTTTTTAAATTTCTCAGAATTTAAGGTTCATCATCTTTGGAGCCAGATAGATGAATCACCACAATGGCTGTAATGAAAATAAAACAAAATTATTAATTATGCTAAAAATGAGGATGATACTAACAATATACGAAATTATAAGGGAACATAGGTATAGGAAATTTAGGAGGACTTTGAAATTGACTTGCATTGACAATAAAACCAGTTTATCCATTACCTTGGATCGATATTCTTTCGATATTTAAAATCTGATTAATAAACCGACGTGTACCTAATTTTAAGCTATACACGAAAAGTTACCGAGGTAAACTATCCTACCGTGACTGTAAAAAAAAAAAAACAGTAAAATGTTGAAAAAGAAATTCGATTTTTATTTATAACTTCCATACACGACAGAATCAAAGCTACAAATTAATTCTTTATGCTAATTTTACAAATATTCTTGCAACTGGTCACGGAAAATTCAGTGTAATACATGATATTCATTTTATAACATACATAAATGTAATTATGCTGACAGAAATGTACAAATGTGTGAATATTTTTATATTGCAAGCTTTAACACGAAAAGAATGAACCAGTTTTGTAAAAATGTTGTCGATACCGGATGTGGCGGGTCTTGTCCATAACTCGCACATATATATGTTGTGAGGTAATCCAAATAGCCTGTTCTGTTTGTAATATAAATCATCGTAAATTTAATGTTATAAAACTACCAGGAACTTGCAGCGATGATTATACCTCATGGTATATCAACCGTGCACTATGGAACAGCACTCTTATTTTCATTGATTTTAGTATGTTTTGGTGTATGATACATAATCCAGAGATTTATTGGACTTATAATTTCCAATTGAATAGATTGTGATTTTCAACACACTTTAACATTTTAGGTCTAATAAAGTGAATTTAGTCAGAAATTATAATTTTATGTTTTCTTTTTATTACAGATAAATAACAAAAATGGTATGCCTAAAAGGACCGCTCAATATTTATTACGGGCGCATCTGTGATTTTTCCGTTAAATACTTGTTGAGAAACTTTTATATTCTTGTTCGGAATTGAAACAAGTTTTCATTTTGATGAGGAAGAAAAGGGGAAAACTCGCTTAGGAAATATGTTCAAACTGCCTATAAGTATATTGTAAGGTTATGTTATGTTCTCGACACACAGCGCTCTTAATGAATAATTAACTAACGACTCATTAGACCAAGACCATAATGATTCATTAGACAACTGCAAATACACAGCCATTTCTTTAATTAAGTTGTACTGTCAAACTGGTTTTGGTATACTTATGACAGGGAAGAAGCGAAATAGATCGAATTGACTGTATAACTAAATTTAGTTTTTATTTATTTTGTTCTTCAATTTAACGATTAGGAAATGAAAACCATTATATAAAAAAGGACTTTGATAATATAGTTTGTGCTTTGCATTTCTTCTTCTTATTTTTCAAAATGGAAGATGTACAGTTGAGCTTCAGATTTATATTATATGCCAAAATACATTGAGTACCAGCACGTTTTTCCTCATCAGAGCTCTAATGGAGAAAAAAACTCCTCATTATGATCTCGTTTTCGAGCCTTAATTATGAATATTATGTGACACACGGTATTTTAGTGAATACTTAGTACTGGAATAAGGTTAGGTAAGAGCTATACCACTGGAAGTAACTAGCCTGTTGCACTTAAATCTCCAGTAATTCCATTATGCCCCTTGATTTCATAAAATAACATTTTGAAACTTTCCTAGAATTTCTCTAGGGAGCCTCAGGACACAGAATAGCTACCTAATAGCCTAACTCTTTTATTCATCATAGCAGGGCACTCGCAGAGTGCGTGCTGGATGGATTCGATTTCCTCGGAATCCTTATAAATCCTGCAGAAATCGTTCACCGCTATTTCCAGTCTAGTAGCATGGTTTCCTATGGTCCAATGAAATCTATATAAATAAAAATGAAATGCTGTTCGTTGATAATCGCATCATCACTTGCGAACGGCTGGATCGATTTGGTAATAATTTTTTTTTTAATGTTCATATAGTCCGAATAAGGTTCGTAGGGAAAGAAAAATTGGAATCGGCGGCCTCATCTTGGTGTTGCCATACATAACTTTGGTTTTTCACTATACGTGGACGTGGAGAATTCAAATTGTGTATGCGGCGTTTAAAAAAAAAAAAAATTTAAGTTCAAAAAATGGACCAATCTGGAAACTCCTTCGTAGGGTTCCCATACAAAAATTTCATTTTTAACTATATATTTGGGCACTTCTCAGGCAGTCGACGTAGAGAGCTAAAATTTGGTAAATGATGTTTTCATTGGGTTTTCACTATATACTTGGCTGCTTCCTGAGTAGGCGCCGAAGCTCATATTTTGTACACGGCGTTTTCATAAAAATTGAAAATTCAGGTCCAAAAGTGGAGCAAATCGGGCAATCCTTCTTGGTGTTGCCACATAAAACAAGCTACTTCTTCGTACGGTTGCTATACAAAAATTTCGTTTTTATTATATTTGGGAACGCGTCGACGTAGAGGGCCTAACTCTTCCATTCATACGAATGTATGCACACACCTGAAACGCGCACGCATACGCACACGCACACGAGCGCACACACGCACACACACACACACACACACACATGCAGAATGAAACCCTAGAATACGGAATTGCGCTGTCGAATCAGATGATAGCTTAGATATTATGTATCTCTCACCACCCCACTCCACCCCGCTAGACACAATAAATTATTAAAATTTAAAGGACACTAAAATCCACAGATTTTGCAGCGGATAAGAGATTAAAAATCGAGCGTAGGTACTTAAAAAGGCAAAAGTTTTCCGAGAAGATGTAACTATGCTATAGGTGTAAGTAAAATGGAATTAATAATATTAATTTAGATTGTCCTTCTAATAAGTTTTTTTTTTAATTTAGTCTTAAATTAAGATGAGGATAGTTAATTATAATTGTAACAAAATTCAATTCAGAAGTGCTTTATTGTAAAAAAGTTCAAGTGATATCTAGAGAGCGATTAATTATAAGAGAAAAGCAAAAAACAAATTCTCTTGTGATGCCTACAGTTTATTGGATTCATGCAACTGACAAAATTTTTATGTAACACTGAGATCAGTTAAACTTGCTCTCTTTCTTAATGCATTACTATTTTTTGCTTTTATGCTTTTTCTATTAATTTGTTAATAATTGTAGAGCTACGCATACATATGTACAGCTTTGGTCTGGGTCACTTCTATTCTGTTTGTTTTTATTTAAACGGTTGTCAAATTATCGCGGCATACGTTTTGCTACAGTTATTGCATTTTATGGGTTATTCAAAAAAAAAAAAGCAAAGTACGGAAGTGAAGCGAAAATATTTCTGAGCTGGCAAAATGATACTTTGAACTGATATTTATAACCTAGAACTGGATGATGATCACTCCGTTTGTAACGAATAGTTATAATGATTGATTCTTGTATGTCCGTCTGTCCATCCGTCTGTCCGTATGTCCTCTCGATTACTGAGAATGCGTTCATTTCGAAAGCTGAAATTTAGTAAAAATTAACTTTTGCACACAACGATCATTCAATTCAATGGCAAAAGAGGTCAGATTTGCTTAAGGTTAGCTTGAATGTGCACTTTGGAATGTCCGACAGGCAGGAACCAAGCCGTTCTGATGAATAATACGGTCCGTGTTATTACGAAACGCCTGCTTTTGCATAGACATTTCTAATTTTAAAAGATTTCCGAATATAAAAGAAGTTTTTTCCAAAACAAGATAAATCAAAGTACTTACAAAATTTTTTTTATTTTAATATTTTTAATATCTATTCGTCACTTGATTCTGTGAATTGAAAAGTTTTAAATTTTGCATTAACAAAAATAAATATAAAACGTTTTTTTGTATCACATTTGGTTAGAATTGTAACGGGAATGAATAGTTTTAGCGCAGTTATGATTTTTGTAAGTGAAAGTATGAAATATCTCATAATTCATAAAATGTAAAATAACTTTTAAACCCCGAACTTTTTTATTACCATATGCCATTCCGAAGGAAGCTAGTGATGTCCCCCATCGGTTCTTTTCTTTGGACTACTATAAGCAGGACAACCTGTATAATAGTTAATAACCAAATCGTCAATACAGGAACAAAGTCTACCTGGCTTTCGTGTTGGTTATAATGTTATTTCTTATATGTTCTGCGTAAATATGAAATATTGAAATATTTATTGAAAATGTTATGTGTTGTTATAAGAAGTCAATTGAAGATTATGTGGTGGGGGGGTAGGCCCTTGTAAATACGCCACTGATTTCATTAATTTATTTCTTTGTATGCTATAAAACGATTATCAAAATATTATCGGTGCATAACAGTCTGCAAACATCATAAGGCTTAGAAGGTTTTGTTACCAGAAGTAGAGGATGTAAAGCTATGTTTCGAGCTGCAGTTCGAGCATTGGGTCTTTGTAGATTTTTTTAAACATATATATATATCTCTTTTTCTACCTGGAGGAAGACGAGTTCTGTTTAGAATTTGTTGCTTCAGTAATAGCCAATGAAAAGCCGTTCTGATCTTCTGATGCTATGCTTTCTTTATCACTTACCGAAATTTCCGAGTGTGTATGATGTATGTTCAAAATGCTCACTTTCCAAGTCCAATGTATTGTTAGTATCTTCCCCAACATTTCTATCTAACAATGATATGTTCTCAGATTTACTATCTTGCATGAATGCAGCATCCAAATCATTATTCCTTCAGTACATTTACATGAATACTTGAAGTATACTTCAAGTAGAGATCAAGTAATGAAAACATCATGTAAACGTGCGTTGACTTCAAGTATATTTGAGTCAAGTAAATCACAAAATTTTGTTCAATTTACTTGAAAAAAAAAATTCATGTAAACAAAACTTCAGCACTTGAACATTTTTCAGGTCTGCTAGTTTTTAAACACAGCAAACAAGAACAAGAATAAGGTTATTGTTGACAATTTAGACTGTGATTTTTGGTAAAAAAAAACTCACCTTGGGTTTCAAGTGGACTTCAAGTGAAATACGCAAGTATTCATGTAAACGTACTGATTATTACCTAGGGGATATTTCCATGAAAAAAAAAACTAATTAGTATCTTCGGTTCAGATGAAACCCCAACAATGTAGATCAGAAAAACCGTTCACTGGATATGCACGACCGTTTTACCCTGACTAATTGCAAGTAATTCGTGCAACTACTGAGATGAACTCAGCAGTGTTGCCAATAATTTAGATATAATGGCAAATGGGACATTTCATATGTTTGGGGTCAGTGGTAACTCCAGTATATAAGTTAAGGGTTAAATTAAAGAAATATGAGAAGCAAAAAGTGAAGAAATTTTTTTTTTAGGCCAGCCATTCCCTTTAACTCGTACACGAATTTGTCTATATATTTCTTTACTATTTTCGACACTCTCGTAGACCCACTTTTCGTCATCACAGCGAGCTGAAATTCGGTACACAGGTTCATGTCGCGTGATAATTGAATCTGTCAAAATTTGAACCGGAAATTTCCAGGAAAATTGGGAAAAATCATTTGAAAATTTGGTACAAATTTGATTAGTGAAAAATCCGTTTCAGGAAAAATGCAGAGTTTTAAGATTTTTCCGGAATTTTCCGACTTTTCCGGAAAATTTTCCGGTAAAAAAGTTTTCTAAATTATGCAAGATCAAGTTCCCTATCAACTGGCATCATTACTTTCTCTCCGACAATGGTAAAAACTTGCAGAAAAAATCGAGGAAAATTCATGTAAAACACTTTTCCGGAGTTTTTCCGGCCAAGGAAGCGTTTGAGCGTTTTGCAACCTAAGACAAAGTTGTAGAGCGAAATGAGTTGCATAAAGTTGCTTTTGTGGAAAACTCCATGGAAAACCCGGAAAAGCGAGAAAATCATCGGAAAAATTTTCATCGATATGATTAGTGATTAATCTGTTTCAGGAAAAATGCAGAATTTTCTAATTTAGTTAACGTGAAAAAGGCAGAAAATAAAATAAGTAAAAAAGGAGTTTTCAAACAAAACTGAGGCCAAGTCGCATGAAAAAGTAGAAAAAGAACTTTTGTCAGAGGTGGACTCAGATTTTTTGATTGGGACATTTCTCTTGAATATTCTTTCTCTTCATGAATCAAATCACTTATTACCTCTGATTGATCTTACTGAAATATATCGGTGATTGTCAGCGAATAAAATCTGAGTCCACCTCTGTGTGTGAAGAAAAGTTTATTTTCTACTTTTTCATGCGATGTGGCCTCAGTTTTGTTTGAAAACTCGTTTTTTACTTATTTTATTATCAATGAATTTCATAAGAGTTTATAATATCGCTCATCGCTCAGTTTGTGGTATATATACATATATTAATCGTAGCCAGGAAGACTGGGAGATGAAAATAATCAACTAAGAACAACTATATAATAATTGTTTAAACTGAATTGCCAATGATATTTGAAGTCTATCCATTAATGCATAGGATTTTTCCTTTATTCTAGTATAACTTATTCTTCCAATTTACGATGCTAATCTTTTCGAAAATTCTTTTCTGGTCGTGCATATTGTTATGGATCGTGCTAATTTTAATGAATGCATTGGTGGTCCCGTTTTATGATTGATAATGGATAGTTACTTATGTTTGGATAAGGTGAGAACACCACTCGGAGTCTTATGTAATCGTTCTGCAGGTTTGAATGTCAGTACGGTAAACGCGCGCAGTATCAGAAATAAAATTGATGAGTTTCGTTATATGTTCTCGGACTTAGAAGTGCATGTAATTCTTGTATGTGAAACATGGTTGAACGACGTTATCCCTTCATCACATATATCTATTCCAGGCTATGTGTGGCTTCGTAATGAGCGCAAAAGTCGACCGGGCGGTGCGGCTTCGATTTTTGTTAGACAGAGAGAGAGAGCTAAGGTGATTTCATCTTCCAAGGAACAATAAATTAAGTACATTAGCGCCGAAATAGATTCTATAAATGAAAAGTGCGTCATGTCCTCGATATACTGTCCTCCCAACTGTTTTGATTGTACTAATGCTAATGAGTTTGAGAATGTGATGTCACATATAGGGTAAAGTTATGTTATGAGAACGTGATTGTGAGAGATGATATCAATGTCAATTTGAGACGGCATGATAGTTTAGTCAACCAATTCTCTCATCTTCAACTAATTTCCTAAGTACTTTAATGCCACGATTCCTTCGATTCTCGATTTGCTTATCGTTGCCGACTATGACTCTCGCACGACCAAGATGATCCACCTTGCACTTTGGACCATGAACTATGAATTCTCTCTAGATCTGGTTCTCCATCATAACTCCTATTCCTACCGCGATTATAATAATATCGACGCTCATGTTCTAATCGATGAATGTACATCCTTGTGTTGGCACATGATATTTGACTCTGTCTCAGTAAACCACCAAGTGTCTAAATTTAATTTGCTTGTTACAAATCTGTTTGAAAAGTATGTCCCTGTCAAAACGAAATGTGTAACTGCGCATGGCTGCCCGTGGTTCTCTGAAGGAATACGATTCTTTCGCCTAAGAACTATTGAAGCACACAGGCTATACAAGATTGCACGCAGTAATACCAATTTGGATATCTCACGTGCTAAGAGCAAATACTATTCTTCTAAGTTCAACCTTAGTTTTCCTCCCCGAACACTATGGAGAAATTAAAAACTGGCGGATATACATATATGGCAAAGACAGGAGTGATGACTGCAGTCAAAACCCTGTCGAACTAAGTGAATTTTTCATTTCTGCTGGAGCTGCCATAACTAGCCAACCCAGCTTTCCTCACGATTTATTATAAGAATATTCTACCACTAATCCTTCTAACACATTCTCGTTCCGTGGAACTGACTTAAATGAACTTACCGATGGCTATCAGTACTAGTAAGTCTGATGCAATCAGCCCAGACAGCTTGTCGCCGCGGTTCATCAAAATGTTATTTCCGTACATTAGTAACTATATCTTAAATATAATTAACAATTGCCACTTGCCACTTGCCAACGTTCCCTAGTGAGTGGAAAATAGGAATTGTACTGCCGGTGCCCATGAAGTCCCCAGCTCAATCTCACACTGAGTTCAGGCCAATAAGTTTGCTACATTTTCTATCAAAAGTACTAGAAAAGTTTATTTACAAACAAATAATGCATTATGTGGAATCCTGCCACTTATTAATAAGTTGGAAATCGGGCCTTCGATCTTTCCATAGCTGGGAAACCGCAGTCTTAAAAGTATCTTCAGATATGTATAAGGATGGCTTTGGACCGACACAAGTTCACTGCCCTGGTTCTTTTGGATTTTTCGAAAGTCTTCGATTTTGTAGACTATCACATTATTCTCCAGAAGCCATCATACTCCATTCTTCAATTTTCGTACCTCAGCTGCTTCCGTGATCAACAGTTTTTCATCTCTCTCAAAGTGAAAGATTCTATGTCCATTGCGCAGCCGCTTGTACGAGGAGTTCCACAAGGCTCAATTCTGGTGCCTTTACTTTTCTGCTTATTCATCAACGATTTACCGAAAGTTGTGCGTGAAAATTCATCTATATGCTGATGATGTACAGTTGTATCTAAGTAGACCTATTGGTCTCTTCGAGGATTACCTTGCACGTATAGACTCTGATTTGGACCGAATTTGTGCCTGGTTCAACTATAATCTGGTGCTAATAAATCCTGGGAAGTCACTCCGCGCTTTCTTTTATAATAGCACACTCAATGAAACCGACATTCCCCCTATACTATTGAACGCCGTTTCACTGCCTATGTCAAATAAGGTCTTCAACCTTGAGATAGAATTATTATTATTAATACGATCAGAAAAATCTAGGCGTAGGCGTAGGCCCCCCGACTGTGGCTTTCAGCCAATATATTATCCAGTCGTTCTCGTCTAAAGCTAGTAAAAATACTAATTTTGTCTTATTTCACTTTTGGATGTTTGGTCTTTCCTAATAGTATCTGTACACGAAATATGGAAGTTGCCCTAAATGACTGTATAATTCATTTATGGTTTGCGTAGGTTTGATCATGTCTCACAGCTCCAGACTTCCTTGTTCGGTTGTCCTTTGCCTCTTACCTTAAACGAAGAAACTTGGTTTCTTTGACTAGTTTGCTAAAAGTTAATAAGCCAGGGTACTTCAGGGAACTTTTCCTACTACCTCCGAACGGTTTCATAAGACTGTAGTCAAGAGCTCTTATCTTGTCCAAAGCATCCGTCTGTGGAATGATCTCCCTGTAACTAAGCAGGCGGCTTGTACCACCAATGCATTTAAACGCACATAATATAGCTATTTTTTCACATTCTTTTCTTCTTACCCTCAAGAGAATACTAGTTAGTTGATATTTTTATAGTACACATAATAATGTTTTCCTTTTTTTTTATTGTCATACTTGAATTGTAATTACTACTTAACGATGCTTATTTGATTTATTTTTTTACTCTTTATATTGTTTTTTTTTTTTTTTTTTGTTAAACAGGGGGAAAATCCCATCCCATCCCAAGCACGGAGGCCATAGCAGCCCATTGTACTGTCCTGAATCCCATTCACCAAAACCTTCCTGTCCTCTTAATGAAGCGCATCAGGTCTTGGTGAAGAAGGTTTTTCAGCTCATCCCCAGATAGAAGTGCAGACCCTAGAGTATCCAGTCTGCTCCGGTCGAAGGCCGGACACTCACACAAAAAGTGTTCGGTTGTCTCAGGCTCTCCCTCCAGGCAGGACAGACACTCAGGGCTGTCAACAACTCCCATCCTTGTTGGATGAGCGTGAAGTGAGCTGTGGCCGGTGATGATACCAACCACAGTTCTACATTATTTCCTTCCGAGCCCCATGATAAAATCGGAGATATTCCCATTGGGCCTATCAAGAAACAGTTTTGTACACCCACAAGAACTCAGGTTTTCCCATCTCTGCTAATGTTTCGTATGAACATTCGCTTTGATGAGAGATCCGATACTCGAGGTGGCAACGCCTACGGCGGGCTCTGGTCCGAGGAATGGAGAATCAGAGCCAGCCCTAGCTAAAAGGTCAGCCCTTTCATTCCCCATGATCCCCATGTAACCAGAAACCCAAAGGACGGACACTTTGTTGTGAAAACACAACTTATCCACTGACGACCTGCAATCCACCAGTAACGTAGACGTTATCCTAGGTCCATTGAGAGCCATCAAGGCTGCCAGACTATCCGAATAGCGATGTCTTTCCCCTTGATTTGCTTATGAAGGGCTAACTTCGCTGTCATTGAGATGGCGAAAACTTCAGCCTGGAAGACAGTGGTGTGTCTTCCAAGTGAGTACTCCATTCCAAAATCAGGCTCAGGAAAGTAGACACCTACCCCAGCTCCCTCATTAGTGAGAGAGCCGTCGGTGAAGATTTTTAGAGCAGACCGGGGAAGGCTCGATAAGGCACCTCCCTCAGTCCACGATTCCCTTGCAGGAAAGCTCACAGAGAAGCGACGCCCGAAACGAAGCTCAGGTACCATCGCATCCCGTGGCATACTGGCCAGAGGGTTTTCCAAGTCCAGCCGATACGCCATAGAGCAATGAGAACAGCCAGTCCAGCCGTCCTCCCAACATTCCCATGAGCGCAATCTGCACACAGCCGTTTTAACCTCTGCCTGAATGACAAGATCCAGGGGTACTCTTTGTATTTCAATGTATATCATTCTAGCTCCACTACAATAATTGTACTCAATAAGATTTCAATCTTGTGTACATTAGCGAAATAAAGTTTATTCCATTCGATTCTATGTAAAATGGTGGTACTAGATTGGTAGTTTCTCTTTCATAATCCCGCAATTATGTTAGTCGAGTTAAGATGAGTTAATTGGTCGGCTTTTTTATGAATTAAACTTTTGGGAGAAAATTTACACCGAGTACCTACATTGTTACAGGATTTACTATTAACCATATATATATAAAAAAAAAAACTCATTTTCGTAATAACCACTTAACAGATATTTACAAAAAATTACTAATGTTGGTATTGAATCATGCCAAAAATTAAATCATTGTTTTATCGAATTTCAAAAATTTGTTGAAAAAGTACACGATGTGGAAGAGAAATGTGACGTGAATATACGTCTATCTCGTTTAGTTGGTAGACAATATCATAGAGCAAATTCCCAATTAAACAATCAGAATGGTATTATCTAGTTTCTTTCATTATGACATTTTTGGACGCATTTTTAACGTCACTGCAAAAAAAAAATTCTCATCGCAATATATTCACTAAATTTTCTAATTTAATTCGGAGAAATAGAGTAACTCAAACGATAACCTAAATGCATTTTATAAAGACGATGGCATTTTTAGAGGAAGCAACCACACAAGGTAAACTTGAATTGTGACATCAGGTATTAAAATCAGAGTTCAACGATACGCCTTATCTGTCAGCGGCATTGAAGGTGATCAATATGTCTTTTTCCCAGTCATCTGTTGATTGTTACAATTACTAGTAACATTTCCGGTGATAAAAGAAAAAACGAACAAGAATTTTTTTTTTTTTTTACATTAAAGCGATTGAAATATATTTTCGAAACTGGATTGGGCAGGTACCTATTAAATGTTTGTTGATTTTAATCTTGCATACATCGAGCAACACAAATCTATTTATAAAAAGATTTAGTGAGGCGGAAGAATAGGCGCGTTAAAATATTATTGTAAATTTCTGGGCTATACTCATTATTTTTTAAACGTTATACATTTGGGTAAGCATACTCGAATAGGACTTGTATAGGACCACTAGATTTGAAGGGCTAAGATATTCCTCACATCTTTTCAGAAAACCCAGACAATTCAATATTTCTTTCGGAACAGAGAAAATGTAACATGTAAAGTTTAACTTACTGGAAACATTATTGCCAGGAATACTTTGTGATGGTAGATTGGAAATTAATACTCCATCAAAAGAGGCGGGAATTGTTAAGTGATGATCTTGTTTTAAAGAGATGAGACAACTTTGAGTCTTGAATTCCACGTGATTTGGTTTGCCCCAAGCAAGGATATTGCCAAGGTCATTATTCAATGATTTAATCATGTAATCTCGTTTGACAGATGCGACATGCCGTGTGAAGTCGGCAAGTGTGCCAAAGGAGGAAGTGAAATCAAGAGTACTATGGATGGGTGTTCATACCTAAAAAATAAATTAAAAATTTTCTTTAATTAAGCAACTGCCTACCTACATACGCACATTTGTGCTTCTCGATTTATTAACTCATGTCGCAACAATAATTTTCAATTTACTTTTTTTTTTGCCTTGTGAGCAGTTTCCGTACACTAGGTCAGTGAAATCAGCGTAAAAAATGTTGTGGCTTAACATGGGTCAATTTGCATTCTGGGACAACAATTTTTTTTTTCTTAGTTGTAAGAAATTAATTTTATATTTAACGATTTTTGGGCCAGTGAATAAATCAGTCGGAAATAAAATTACAAAAAGTTTTTATTTGTTTACTATTTTTTTTTTTGTCGTCTCCTGGGATTCAAAAAATGTTTGAATCAACAACGGATAACGTGCTCAAATTAAGTTTGAGCAGCGTTACAATGATAGAAAAGCAAACCATTACTGAAAAATTAAGAAGAGAAACAAAGATAGGAAACGCTGGCATTAATAATGTAAAGTTCTGATGTAACTCTTCCTAATACAACCGGTATGGAGCGACCACTTAACAAAATTTTAATCCATAATAGATGAAGTGGGAATAGGACAAGTTCTTTAAGTTTGATTAATAGGGCAAGATGCCAGACTCTATCAAAGGCCTTTGAAATATCTAGTGCAACGACTTTGGACCCACCAAAGTTGTGGAGACTATTCTTCCGTAAAAGAAGTCAACAAATCCAAACCGGTAGCCATATTGGCGATCGCGGATGAATGGATTAGTTTTTCTATAGATACCTTAATAATTTCGAATTAATTATAGATTCAAAAACCCTCGAAATAATTGAAGTGATTGCAATTGGAATTAATACAATCTTTATGGTTAACTGTCTCTAAACACGTGAGTTTATGTGTTTATTGGACAAAAACAAAAAAATGTTATAAATTATTAACGGTGAAAATATTAGAAATTATGACGCCTATTAAATACTGATATTTTATAGTAATAACTAATAATAATGGTGCTATTGAAAACGTGGTTAGTGCGTATATTAATCTCACTTTCATCTTAAGTGCGTAAGAGAATGCAGTTGTGCGTCTAGAATTAGTTCAATGACATTAATTACCTTGAAGAAAAAACTATATGCTTTTGGTGATATCATTATGGTAATTTTGAAATTAAATTTATCCTATTGTTCCTTAAATGATATTTATGATATTTAAAATTCCTGACAGGTTTTAAAGTTCTAAAAAAAAAATATATACAATTTCTGGGATCTGTCTGACATTCATTTTTCTAGTTTTTTTGTGAAGCATTTTTTAAAGTGGGAAATATAATCAGATACCGGTTATGTTTTTTTTTATTGTTGTGAAGAGCGAAGCTAAAGTTTTGATATTCTAAGGAATATTGCGTATTTAAATATATTTATTGATTATAAAAGCGATTTGTATCAGTATCTTCAATCGATGCGTTGAATTAACACGTATATCGGATTTGTGTTTAAAGTTGTAAGACTAATTCGGTTGAAAGTGCGTAAAAAGTGTTTTTTTTGTTTTTTAATAAAAAGTTAGTAAGAAAATGAAATTTTTGAAATTTTATTTTATTTTTGTTATGATTTTAAGTAAAGTACCGAATAAGGAATAGTTTTGTATTATATTAGTATGTCTAAAAGATAATGTGATTGAGAATTGTGCGCGTGATTTGTAATGGAATCCCAATTTCGCATTATCGCAGTGTTATACATATAATCGTTATGGTGACAGGCATATTGCACTGGCGGAAGATGATTTTGTTTTCAAGCACGATACGATTACATATAATGTACAAATGTTCATTTTAAGCTGTGCGCGCAACTTCTAATTGTACGCAAATTATTAGCTCTGTTCATTTACTGGAATAATTATTCTTGATTTGTTTCATATTAATATAGTGGGAATACAATTATCAACATTCTTTGGATAGTTTTTTTTTTTTTTTAATTACTACAAACGCACACGGAGTGACAATTGTCGATCAATCAAATAAGCTATTAACTATTAACCATTAAATCAGAATTACTGTATAATTGTGAATTTTCCTTAAGGAAACGAAATTATAAGTAACAAAATTCTATCAGTATTAGTACGGAAACAGCCCATTGGAATGAAATCCAGCGCATCTGAAAGGAGCACAATTTAAGCGATTCCCTAGGCATCATTTGGTAGCGCTTTAGAAACACATTCACTGATCTATCACGAAAAATAAGCAAAGGCGCAAGTAAGTAACTCAAGTGCTTCTAGAGCCTTTTTCCCAGTAGGAGGTTCCTTAAATTTATTGTATGTGTTGACAAGCGTTACTCCATCGTATCGTACTCGTTAATACATGTTGCGCTGAATAAGGTATGATCGTTCAATGAGTCGTGAACATAGAACCTAAATCGTTTGTTACTTATGAATAAGAAAAAATAAGAGTCGTACTAGAAAGTCATTACTTTCTAGCCCTAGTGTGGTCCTACTTCTTCGCACTCGGAAGATTTGATCAAGTTTCTACATCTTAAAAAGGTCCTAATTTAACAAGAATTTTAAGACTCCCAGCTTTCACGCTATTTGGGTCTCTGGTGGTGGTAGCGGCAGCAACAGAACTGCTACTATTAACTTTCTTCCTTTGCTTTTTTAAGCCGCCAATTCCTAAATTTTACTTATTTAAGTATGTTAGAGCTTCATTTTTGGTATAAGAATTAGAATTTATTATTTAATTGAGATGTTCACAAGAAACTTATTACAAGGTAAAATGTCGTGAGCCTACTTAAATCGAGAGAGCCAGCCATTTCGAATATTTGTTGGTAAATTTTTCATTTTCTAAAATAGTTTTTTGAAAGAGTGGAATTAGGAAGTTTTGTTAACTGTATACAGGGTAATGCATTTACGGTATTGATGCTTGCACGCAGAACCAGACTTACGGATTTACCAATCGAGCGCTATTGGTAGCCAAAGTAACTTGTGAGTGCTGCCAACATCGCATTATATATAGTTATTAATCTGGCATTCACGTGACTTGAAAAGTATTCACCTTTTCGGAAGCATTTAACATTATTTTTAGTGTTATGTCATTCTTATTTCGAAATACGCATGGAAACGGGTTCTTTTATTAAAAGGGTTCAATAAGGGTTCCCAAGCGCTGCTTTATTTATGTGTACTATCTGGGCTTGTAGTAATTTCTTATTAGGCTATATTTTTTATGGACATATTCCCTATTCAGCAATTTGAGCTACCATGATTTATTTAATTATCCTTTTAAAACAAGTTTAGAATTATAAAAGAAATATAGAAGAACTATTTTTAAATTTTGTTCTTATTTTATAATAAAAAAAAAAAAAAAAACAAAGAAATTATATTTCATGTAAATTAATTTCGAGATAGTATGCCACTTTTGGTCTGTGAGCAAATTTATTACAGTCAGCTTTTACTTATGACAATTTTTCAGTATTACGGTATTGCTCTCAATTCCCACCACAAAAGAAAAATTCTATTTGGCAAAAATCAAAATAGTTTTGATTTGTTCACTAATATTGTCACTGTCATCCGTAAGTATTGTTAACAATAAATTGATGAAAGGTACTGCCAGGGTGAAAGGAAAGTCTCCAAATATAGGAAAAAGTTTGAATTTTTCTACATTTAGTGAAGCAGTAGCGTTGTTTTAGTTATTAAATTAGCCCATTCACAATACAATTCAATACAAAAATGTTTTATATGTATAAGTGAAAAGAGCGTTTGAATTTCAAAACAGATCTAAGTGAAAATCAAGTAAAAATGCTAGAATTAGTCTAAGATTATTTTTTGTGATACCCTAGATGAATGCCCGTATGAAATTTTGTAGGGTCACCCATTTGGACGATTCTGATTTTTGATGCGGTTTTTGGCATATATATCTAGAACGGTTCGTCGGCCAGAAAAAAATGATTATAACCGATTTCATAGAATTTTATATTCTGAAGAACATTTTAGTACAATAAAAATGTCTAACATTGATCGTTTTCACAGTATACGTAAAAATCCTAAATTTTTTATGGCAACACCAAGATAGGATTGCCCGATTTATTCTATTGTTTAAATTTTATTTATGTTTGCTATGAAAACACTATGTATACCAAATTTGAGCTCTCCATGTTGTCGTTGTCAGGCAGTGTCCAAATGTATAGTGGAAAACGAAATTTTTGTAAGGCAACCCCTTAAAGTAGTTACCCGATTTGTCACATTTTCGTAGTTAAATTTATTTTTTTTTAATAAAAAAGCCCGTGTGCAAACTTTTAGTTCTCTAAGTACACGCGTTCTCCACTTATTGTGCGGGCAGATAGAGCAGATAGCTCTACCATAATTATTTCTATGCGTTACAAACTGAATGACAAACTTAGTATATACCATATAGATTTCATGTAGGGTATAAGAAACTAACGATATGGTAGTACATAGGTGTAAATATTTCCGTTCTTTCCTCACGTCCTTCACTAGTAAAATTGTTGAACTCTCAGACACTGTTTTAATAGAAAACTCCTATTTTAGTTCTAATTTTAAAGCTAATAGGGCCAACCATATTTTATGCATACATGTTGCAGGATAAATTTTTTCCTTCCTTTTCTTTATTAATTCTTGCAAATTTTTGGAAAAAAATATGAAATTTAACTGGTTTAGTCCGGTCCTGTAAGGGCGCATGCAGGTTTTGAAAAAATCTAAATAGTTAGCTCTACTTGTAATACAAACCATCGTGAATTAAGGATTTTAGTGAATTAAATGTGAAATTGTAATCTAAGGTTTTTGTTCTTTTTTTTTTTAGATAAATATCAAAAATGGAAAGCCTAACACCAGTTCAAGACTTCTATAAGAATCGCTCGATATTTATTACGGGCGCATCTGGATTTATGGGAAAAGTTCTTCTTGAGAAACTTTTATATTCTTGTTCGGAATTGAAACAAATTTTCATTTTGATGAGAACGAAAAGGGAGAAGACTCCAGAAACTCGTTTGGCAGAGATGTTCAAACTGCCTGTAAGTAAATTGAATTAATTAAAAAGTATCAAAACTAAAAATACAAACTCACGAAAATCCACAGATTTTCCAACGGATAAGAGATGAAAAACCAAGCGTACTTAAAAAGGTTAAAGTTTTCCAAGGAGATGTATGCTATGACTGTAAGTAAAATGAAATTAATAATATTAAATTTAGATTGTCATTCTAATTATTATATCGCATTCCTGTTAAATCTAGCCTTCGGTCTTAACCCAGAGCAGCTGAAACAAATTGAGGATGAAACTTCAATAGTATTCCATTTAGCTGCTACTCTTAAGCTAGAAGGTAACCTTACGGATGCAATTCAAATGAATACAACTGGAACAAAACGAGCATTGGACATAGCCAAAAAGATGAAAAATCTCATTAGCTTTGTCCATCTGTCTACAGCTTTTTGTAATTGTGATCAGGAAGTTATGTACGAAAAAGTCTACGAATATCCACATAAACCTGAGGATTTAATCAGAATGGCCGAATGGATGGATGTAAAAGATTTAGATAAAATCACGCCCAGCTTAATTCAACCCCATCCCAACACTTATACGTACTCGAAACGTTTAGCGGAAATTTTAGTTCGTGATCATTATCCAGAATTGCCAGTGGTTATCACAAGACCCAGCATCGGTAAGTTAAAGCAATTTTTTGAATATTTTTCACCTTTATATTTGAATCGAAATGAAGGAAATTAATTATGCCAAGAAATTTCAGTTAATATATGTTAAAATTTTTACAGATTTATTGTAAAAAATTCGAATAGTATCTGTAGACAACGATTAGTTATAAGATAGAAAAAAAAGTTCTCTTACAGTTCATTGGCTTTATGCAACTGACTCAGTTATTGAGTGACCAGTAAAACTTGTTTTCTTTCTAGTTATTTGGTTTCTGTTTTTGGGGAATTTACAGAAGCGTTCATTCGCACAGTTGGTGCCTTGTGTAGTTAAGTTAAATAACGTGCTCACATGTCTACCAAATATGAAAAAACAGAGAAGCACGTGTACTGGAATAAAAAAGAAAAAGCCAATTAAAGGTTTAATCTCAGTAATATCAGGTTTTTAAAGTCATCTGTCTGATGATTATTATTCCACCGAATTGTAAGGTTGTTGAAATCTTTGAATGGAATTGATTGCCGAGCGTTGTTTGAATTCAAAGCTTGTTAGTAGACAATCACCTCCGGCTATAATGAAGATTTTATTGTTATTCTTGAGGAATGGAAATTTTGAGAAACAAATCTTTTTATTAGTTTTTGGTGGATAGTAGCGTTGATGGATGCTGCTACCTATAGTCAATTTTGTTGTTGTCTCTTTAGTTGATATGTCTGAACCTCGGTCAGTAGGTGAGGAAAACACACGATGTATCAAGGACGGTGTTGTACTTCACCTGGTATCGCTCGTTATGCTATAGCTGGGCATGCAATTTATTAGAACTAGTAGTGTCTGAGCGCCTTTCGATTAATTACAAAAACAAAAACGACGTTTTTAAATTTAATATCAATGATGTCCGCTTTGGAGCAGAATCTTGGAAAACAACCACAATTAATGATGCTGCTTCGGAGCAGTGACGTATAAAACAATTATAAAATACATTTCAACACAGTTGATAATTTACCTAGATGTGCATTGGCACCACTTTGAAATTTTGCGAGGAAGCAAAGAAAAAGTGAAATGAATACACTGTAAAATTGCAGAACTTTTTCGTTTGCTTAATTTTTTAAAATCTCATGCGTGTTAAATATTTCTTCCGACACTTATGTACATACTAGAGTACTGCAAGTAACAGGTAAATATGATATATGTTTCTTCATGATTTGCTTTCTTATGTAATTATAAATTTACAGGAAAGTAATTCTTTCTGTTTTCACTGAAAGGTAAAGGGAATAACTCTTCCTGTTTTCTTAGGAAGGTATGAAAAATAAACACGTCATCACTTGTTGGTGTCTCATATTTAAAAGATAATTATCCACTTCTTTTTCTAAAATAATGCATAAATCAAACATTATTACTTGTGCCTTTTCTGAGTATTCCCTGAAAGGTACCTAACATACTCAAAAATACAACTCATCAATATAGGATGCCTACCTTCCTAAACCAGTTCAATGTAAGGTATATTCATGTACGTATTACTAATGAATTCCAGTAAACCTTATCTAAGTTATGCATGCCCATTTTGCCCGCTGGGGATACGGTCGCTGCCACTAACATATATAACATCGACCGCTGGCACTACTGGAATTGTTTAATGCATCATATCACAACAAATTTAAACAACGTTACATCTGCCAATAATAAGGCTGAAATGCCACAATAGCTAAAGAAAAATAACATACAATTTGAAGAAAATATGTTCAAGCCTCAGTTGCATAAATTGATTTAAAAAACCGTATACTCTAAGAAAGCATATAGTGGATGATCTGATTCTGAGTTATGGGCATGAAGTTTTACGTCTACCACCATACCACCCTGGTTTAAATCCAATTGAAAAAATTTGGGATACATTCAAATCTAGGGTTGGTTCCAGAAATACAACCTTCAAATTAGATGCTGTTAAGCAATTAGCAACGGAAGAATTCGAAAAAATTACAGAGGAGAACTGGAGAAGCGTTTATCAAAATGCTATAAACGCTGAGGAAGGATATCTTGGGTATGAACCTTTTTGGACAAGTTAACAGATAAGTTGATTATATCCTTATCTGGCGATAGTTCTACTTCTGACTGTGTTTTAAGTAGCGGGTCTCGCTACAGGGTGAAATGATGTCAATTTGCAAATTACATTTTTCTCTTCACAACAAAGAGGAGGCTATATCTGTGTCATGTTAACTCCTATAGGTCTAACTTTAGCATATACGAACTGAGCATTTAGTTACGTTTCTAAGAATGTTTTAAAAAAACGTCTACATAATATTTAATTTTTTTGTTCTACTTAACCATTTTTTTTCTATTTTGCATTGCATGGCATTTTCCCGGTGTGATCTCTCAAAAAAAAATCATAACAATTTCTTTAAATTTCAAAATATTTGAATTCACAATAATTAAGAATATTAAAATACTTTAAAATCTGGAATGCAATTTACTTCTTTACGATAAATTTTACTGAAAAGCAATTTCAACATTTCATTTTTCTAACAGTGTCTCCCAGCGTAGATAAACAGATCATGCTCACAAACTTTCTCATTTGTAAATAAAAATAAATTAGTCTACTTCTGACAGTCGATAGAGGTGTTATGGGGGCAAGTTATTGGTTTTCTTTATTGTGTAGGAAATTTCTATATAGAAGAGAAACTTCTCATTAATATTTATAAAAAAAACTTGCATACATACATACATACATGATGTATGTTGTGTATGAATAGCAAAATAAGCGAAATTATTTTTTAGAAAATTGCCCAAATATTTTCTATGCGCCAAAAATTATCAAGTGACTTGAAATTTACAGCCCTAGATGCGCAATGAGCGCCGGCACTTTTTTTCCGGCTCTGCTTTGTCAAGTTTATGATACAATGAGAACCGCGCGTTTTTTTTCACACTTGACAGTTCGAACTATCTGATGTGTGTTGATTATTTCTGTAAAATTGTGAAAAATGAATAAAAAAAATTAAGTATGATAATTAAAGCAAGTATTCTTGCCATAAAAGTTTATTAAAAAATTTTTTTATTTCAAACTTGTCAGTAATTTCATTTGTTCTCTTAAAATGAAACAAGGAACAAACGTAAGAAAAAACAACGCGCCGCAAAGTTTAAAGTTTGATCAAACTTTGCGGCGCCCAAAGTGCCGCGGCTTACAGTGGCTCTATCTATTATCTCATTACATCTAGGGCTAATGCTCTCTTCGAGCCGAATATTTGATAATAAAATATTAAATTACTTTAACAATAAAGAATGGACGGACAGTGAAACTTACAAACTAGGATCAGATGAAAGAAAAAAGTTTCTTTTTCAATATTTTCTAAATACAAACTTGAATTGACGCTTATTATTATTGCTATTCAGACAATATTAACAGATTCAGACTGAATTTTGCTTATTTGTTTTTGTTTCTTTTCTTCAAATAATTGAAGCCTACTTATTCATAACGTTTTCAAATGCTCAAAGCGACTTTCGTTTCTATTTACAAATCCGTACAAATGTTTGGTCGCGATTACTAATTAAAGGTTGGTACCTGTAACACGTGTTAAATACAGCGACAAGTTCAATGAGCAAATTCTCATTCAAGTAAAGGTACACAAAATTCTTTTTGTATCTTTCATCTTTTAGTCTGGGTGATTTTATTTTATTTCTTACAATGGTTGTTAAGTTACCGGGGAATACCGTTGCATATAAATGCATCAACGGTATGCCTACTTAAATACAAACGTTCCTGAGATATTCCCGTTTCTATGATTCATAATTACATTAATTTTGCTACTGACAATGGTAAACGCGCCTATTATTATGCAATTCCACGCAAAATTAGCACAATTAATGAAATTATAAATCATCCAAACAGGACTATCTCAAAAACGATTGCATTTAGGTGGGTTTGTGTGCATCGTCAAATTAAATTTAACATTCCGGGGTTTCTAAATCTTGTAAAAAAACTGCATTTTGGCGGGAAAATCATTAAAATTTGAAATTTTTTTTCTAAATTTTTTAACTTTGACGTCCTACAACCTTCGACGGAAGGTGACAGGAAGGCTGATTGAGCATTCATTGTAAAAAAGAGACGGCTTGCTATATTTCTGAGATTAATTCCACCTTGATAGGGTGTATATCAAGAAAGTTACAAGGTGTAAAATGGAAGAAGTACTAAAAATCTTAACCCCCGCCTCCCTCCCGCGAACTTCATGCCCTCTTACCTTATAATTTTTCTTGGCTCCACCTCAGCTATCCAAGCGCATGAGTTATGTGCACCAATTATGAAACACCCTATATATGTCGACCATTTTTAGATTTCATAACATAAATTCCATCCTGTTTCCTCTAGTAATTTTGATGGTATAGGTATGGAAAACAAATTTATCTTTTATTGAATCTCTTTCTCAAACAATAAACGATAAATATGAAAATACAAGATCGAATAAGATTGATTACCACCTCTGGAAATTTTGTGTCTTCCTCTGAAGATTAAAGAAATTCCTTAGACAATGATCATGTTCAAGAGTTAATGATTCCACCTTGTCAGTCAAATACTAATTGGCACGAATTAAGAACGACTCTTCCATACTCAAATTTTTTACAGATTCTTTCGATATACGTTCTTATAAAGCCACTTTGATAGCAATGTCTATTTTATCTCTTTCTCTCTCTCTCTCTCTCTCTCTCTCTCTCTCTCTCTCTCTCTCTCTCTCCCCTCCTCCTCCCTTCCTCATTTTTTAACATGTTTTCCTAGATTTCATTAGTATAAGTTTTTTGTATCGACTTTTACGAATTTTACATTCGTTCATCTTCCTTAATTTGTTCATGTGGAATTCATCTCTTAGCCTTAATTCGGATAATTTGTCAGATGTGTCTTTATTCTGAAAATCATAAACAGGTAAGCTTCAAGATTCAAGCACTTCTTAACTATTTATGTATGAAGCACAGGAGGTGCAGTTGTATGTAATCGCTCTCAGGGAAACAATCGCGAAATGAGAATTTGTGTGATCTCGTCAGGATGATGTGAAAATATACAAAAGAATCTGCATTGTTTCACGAGATGGCGACATGTATGTAGGTATCTCTTATTTCGTATTGTTTGTGGCATGTGTTTTATGAATTTTGGATAACTTTAATCCTATTGATAAAATGGAAGCCTTACTGAAGATATTTTGTATTCACTCTAAACGTTTTAATGTATGTCATATCAATACTCGTATTATCCATGTGATGTTGTTAGTGTCCAACTTACATGCCATCTTGTAAGTGGATCGTGGCTGCATCCGAAAGTCCATTCTTCTTTAGTCTGATGTTTGAGAAATAGCTGAAAGTTTGATGATTATAACCTTGCATTTAGGTTGATATTGGCAAACAAAAATGTGTTCTACGCGCAGTTTATTGTTAACCTAAAACTTATAACGCTGGAAATTTTGGGGATTTTATAAACACTTTATCTTCGATCACTCAATGTTATGAGCATGATTGCATTCGTTTAAGGTAGGTGACTTTAATGTTGACCTACATATTGTGAATAACTTTGTTGACTCATTTGTATTTGATATGCAATCCGTCAACCTCAGCATAGTCAATTCATTCCCAACCTCTTTTCATACATTAAATCCATCATAATTAAATCTTATTCTTAGTTACTGATCACTCTAGTGTTATTTAACAATCAGTTAACATCACCTAGTATTCTGAATCATGACATTTTATTCTTATGTTATGATCTGGAGCTATATTAACTGATCCGCCGAACACCTTTTCATTCCGTAACTATCTGTTACATTATCGGACTCAATAGAGCAGTTGAGATCGATTGATGACAAAGTGAACTACTTTACTAATTGAATAAATTATTTATTCAATAAATATGTTCCAGTTAAGAAGAAAATAATTATTGCACTTATCGCTAGATCACTACTGAATTCATTCTATGATTGTAGAACGTGAATTTCTTTATTAGTAATATGAGCGCCTTAAAACCGAATACACTCATAGATTATATAAAATATTGAGGAATGGATAATATAATAAAAATGCCCCTAATCAACTGTGGTCAACCATACGTCAGAAGGAGTTTATATTAATTCAATACAGAATGTATTCTTCACCCGTCGGTTCTTAATGAGGACTTTATGAATTACCAATCATATAATACTAGCCATATACAGAATGGCAGTGATTCTCCGACTCTAGCTGGTAGTATTTCTGCTACCTCCAGCTTTAGTTTCTGATACATTGAAGTGGACGAGATAATCAGAACAATTTGCTCCATCAAATCCAATGCCGTGGGTTCAGGTCTAATCACTCCTAAGTTTCTGATACTAATACTACCTTTATTTAGATTATTTGATTTCTCTAAAAAAGCATTTGATAGGGTTGACCATAGCAAACTTCTATGCAAGCTGTTAAATTATTTCAATTTCTTTTCATCCACTTTTCGGTTGCTTTTTACTTTCCTCTCTCATGGGCCTCAGCGCATTTAACTTGATAATAGCCTGATTTACTTCCATTAATTCTGGTGTACCCCAGAGATCCGCCCTTTGTCCTCTCTTGTTAAATTTTTTTTATAAATGATCTTACTATGTATGTCTAAGTCGACTAGTTGAGCTTATGAAAGATTGTGTGGAGATTTGGATAGAATTTCGCAGTGGTCCAGATCGAACAAGTTGAAGCTAACTGCTAATGTCACAGTACATGACTATAGGCTTTAATTATCAACTGTCTCTTTCTTTGTCTATTGCCGATAGGTACATAATCATGCTGTGACCACATTAATGCTTGCTTATTTAAAATTTACTTTGGTTTACGTCGCCTATAGTTATTTCCCAGTATTTTAAGCGCTAATATGCATTTAAAGTTAATAAAAACTTTTCCCCACAGTATTTCCATAGTGGACGTCTAATATTCAGTCGAGTGGGCTATGTCTGCAGCAAGAAGCTACAGATGTGGCATTTAATGACTATATAAGATAAATTTATGGCCTCCGCAGATATGACCACATTATTCCTTTTAGAAAGAAGTTAGTAGGCTGCTACCTTGCAGCTCATGTGAAACAAATTAATTTTTTTTTTTTATTATTATTATTATTCACAATGGTCCTACAGTCTCGGAGAGGTCGCAATCTTTTGATTTATCACTCTCGTACATCTATCTAGAAAGGTTCGTACTTTGCCCAGACATTTCGATTGTGGAACGCTCTTTCGTGTAGTGTTCAACGCTCAAAGACTCTTGCTGCGTTTAAAAGGCATCTCGTTTCTTATATCGTTATTTTTTTTCTTTTCTTTTCTGGTCGACAAGTAATTGTGCTTAAGGAAATTTTCATTTTATATTTCCTGTAATTAGTAATAAGTAATCTTTCAATATTAAAATAAGTAAATTGGCTTTCTGTCATATGATATCAAAGATAGTCATTGTGGTGAGTAAAAAGTTAGGAAATACTAATTACTAACACGAAACTTATACATTCGCCGGTAAATGCTGCTACTACCTAATTTTCGCCGATTTCCTTCTGTATCATACTCAATAGTTGCCCCTTTGGGAGAACTCGCATTAGGTCCCGTAGAGTATCGTTATTTTTACAAAGGAATGCGATTTGCTTGAAATCACATTATTTCGAGATATGACACTCTACGGGATCAAGTAATTTAATTTTTGAAATTAACTTTTCAGTAGTTTATTCTAACCTGTTCTACTGTACAAAATATACTGTGCAATTACTATGTCTAGCTTTTGTTGCCTGCTCATGCCTTAGCTAATATATACGCCCGCCACCATATCGCCGATAAATGACTATTAATCATGTACTGTGTGGGTAAGAGGAATCGTAATTTCTTATATTTAAGGGTCTTAGTTTATTTTATGGGGCTTTGTAATAATAATACAGATTTTACATTTTATTTATGGTTTGTAAATTACGTTAAACAACTGACCTTTCGCGGGAGGGCGGTCCCATTCGCCCCCATCGCGTCGCCCCTGGTATACTATCAACTGCTTCATTTTGTATTTCATGTGGGACTAATTTTTATTGGCAGGGATGTAACAAATTATCTTAATTTCAAGTATTATTTTCGCTTTAATATTCATATTGCAAGTTCAAATAATTCCAAAAACTTTTCAAAACTTTTCTTTGAAATTTTTTTCCAATAATATCAAATATTCTTTTAACTAGAAATAAGGAATAAAATTGTTCATTTTTTTTTTTCGGAACCATAAAAGTTTTACTTTATTTGATAGGGCTTAAGTCTTTGATGGACTTAAGTCTCCAGTCTTGTCAATTTCAGTCAGTATTTTTTCAGTTTCGGATCTACCATCTTAAACGGTGATGGCCAGGTCATTGAAATTCATATATTATCTTACCGGAGAACGGTATTTCCGGTTCGGCGTTATACAAGTCTAAATATGGGATTAGAAGGATTAAGCTGCAAACTATTCTTCAGTTCCTTTCTTTTGTTTATATCGTCAGCCCAAGTAGGACATGAGCATACTACTTATTATTAAGGATAGCATATTTATTATTCACCAGTCGAGCTAAAGTTTTGTATACATACATATTTACGTATATTTTGAGATCAATATAAGAAGATAAGAAGTTGACAGACGTGGTTGGTACCCAGTTTAAATTAGTGTAGTCTACGTAATTTCTGTTTGGTCCAAAACCTGCCTGTTCTACAGGAATTCGCCAAAAAAATTCATAGGAGATTCACTTGTAATGTAGAAGAGCTATGCATACAGTAGGATCTCACAGGACAATAACTTGGCGGCTTACTCGGCTTCAAAACTTCAGTTCTTTTAATTTCCTTTAATAATTTTGGGGGCAATTTCCCAGCTTGAATTATATTGGTGGCCAAGGTGTTCTTTCATTTTGTTAGTTTGTCTTTTACGATGTTTGTACATACCCCTCTCAGTTGGTGAGAAAGATTGAATGTATGGCGGAACGAATTTGGGCTGTAACTCCTTATATAGACCGCTAGACCATTTTATCATGCTCTTTGTAACGAAAGACTCTAAACATTCTCACAATGTGCTTGACGACTTATTCGATGCAATCTACTGGCTTAGCCTTAGTAGCAACTACACATCGGCCACATTTTCACGAAAAAATTGATTTGAAGACTTGAAGTTCAAACAGTTAAATTTTCTTATCTAGCAGGACCAAAATGCTTTAGAGAATATTGTCTGCAATTTCCACCTATGTTCAGGAAATTGATGATAAAATCGGACAAGCTATTATCGTTCGTTTCCGGGGGTAGGATATATTCTTTACCGATCCCTCTTACGACTGCGCTTTGCACCGTGAAAACTTTTGCATTCTTCGACTTTGTTAAAATCCAACGGATGTACATGTTGAATGAAAGCCTTGGAGTATTTTTAACGAGCTTTCTTTACTAACCCTATTAAGGTACGGGAGTACGCCGTATTTATATTACAAGTGAGACTTGGATATTTCCAGTAGAATTTACAATTATATTAGCTGTGTTGGAAGGCCTCCATAGGTCATCACTACACACTTATAACTATCTGTTATTATAAAAGGAATATCAGGATTATATTTTTTGACACATTTTGCTTGATGTCAAATACCTACAAGGTGTATGTTACTTAATTCGGCCAACTTCACCAATTTCTCGCTACGTACATTACTTTTATAGTAATTCTAAACATGGTTCTGGCAGCTGTTATAGTCTCAAACATACACTGAGGGTTAAGGCAGACTTGGTAATACTTTCTGAGCGACAAGGATAGGTATGTAGTAAATGCTTATTTTGCTGAATGTACCTATGCCAGAAAGAACATCTGCATAAATAGGAATGGGAAATTTCTCAGAACATTTCATATATAATCTCATACTTAAGACTGAGCGAGAATTATCTATTTCTTTGATATCTACCGCAGACAAAAACCTAATCATCCTGTTAATTTTTCCTGTTCCTGTTACATTACACATCAAGATAATGCCATATATTTTCTATAGGAATGAGAGCAGAACAAACTCTTAATGAAATTTACAAAAATTGCAGCGCTTACCCGGTTTACCCTGTTGTTTCTCATTCCGGACCTCAATCCTTCCCAAGTTTGTAAATTTTATATGTCCCCATCTTTATTTTTTCTGGTATTCATTAAATTGTCTTCATGTTGGCCCTATCGTTTTTTATTCACTAAAGTCGGTAGGTATTTAGGTTATTTGGAATGATTATTGGTAGCAATTTGAGAATTTCAAGAATTCAATTGAAAATATATTTGATATAGCAAAGTCGTACTCTGACGCCAACTCCTAACGAATTGTAATATATTACCATGGCTTCAAAATTCGCACTAATAGTTATGATAGCGTAGCTTGTTGTGTGATGTTACTAAATGTTGTTACTTCTTACAATTATAATTGTTTAGCTTAGAGCCAAATGGTAAATTTTTCCTTTCTATGAAGCTGTTCAATTATAGAAAAAAAAGTAATCAGCGATATTTTTATTTAGAAGTTTGTTTTTAGTCGCTCTAACATTAGATTGCCAGCGCGTGTGTGACACACTTACTTGCCCCTTAATATATTCAACAATATTTTGGGTACCGCCAATGTATAAGACTATGTCAGGATATTCATACCACTTCCAGTTTAAAAATGAACTATTTTTTCCGTTTTTTCAGTATCACCTTCAGCAGTAGAACCCGTTCCAGGATGGGTAGACACCTTAAATGGACCAACAGGAGTTATTCTAGGTGCTGGAAAAGGGGTTATAAGAACAATGTTATGCGATGGTAACAATCTTTCGGAAATGATTCCTGTTGATTTTGCAATAAATGCAATTATAACGGTTTGCTATGAAACTGCCACAGCAGAAAAGAAGTAAATAATTCGAATTAACTCTTTTTGACCAGATCTAACGGAAACATTCCAATTCAATTTTAGACCGCAACAAATTCCTGTCTATACCACCAACATCTCAGATCATAAAAAAATAACGTGGCAGCGATGCATGGACTTAGGACAGAAAATATATGAAGATTATCCTTGTTCAGCTGGCCTATGGTATCCGGGTGGAGATATTACGACAAATAAATTTGTTCACAAAATCAACCAAATCCTTTTCATGTGGCTGCCCGCGTATATAATTGACTTTTTGCTTTTCTGTTTCGGTCAAAAACGATTGTTAGTAATCGCAAAGGAAACATGAAAGAAATTGTCCTTAACGAAAAATCTTTATCTTTTTAGTATGATTCATGTTCAAAACAAAATTGCTGTCGGCTTAGAACTCCTTCAATTTTTCACTATGCGCGCTTGGCATTTTAAGGCAGATAACTTCTTAGGATTATGGGGACGACTATCGCCAAGAGATCAGAAAGAGTAGGAAGTTTTTCTTTTAGATGATATCAGAATTCATACAATATTTTTACAGATTCAACATGGATTTTGATAGTCTGAATGATAAAGATTATTTAACGATATGTGCGTTAGGAGGCAGGCAATATATCCTGAAAGAGCCGCCAAGCACTATTCCAAGGGCTAAAGTACAAATGAAAATGTAACAAACGATCAAAATTTATTAGAGTTACTATAACAGAAATTTTCATTTTTAGCCAATATGCTGTCGATCGGATCTGCAAAACGCTTATTCTTGGATTCCTTGCCTACTGGATACTAAAAAAAATTGGACTATTGGATTCACTTTATGAAGTATTCGGCGTGCACTAAAACCTTGAACCAGTGATATTCTTTATTCTTGTCATAAAACTCTGCTGTTAATAGCTTGAAGGAACATTTTGGTAGTTTGGGAGTTTTTCTACAGTATGAAAAGTTTGTAAACATTTAAGCATTTTTGTATTTTTATGGTTTGCGTACACGTACAAGTCTTATACTGAATATATAAGAAAATTTGTTGCAAAGTTTTACTGTTTCTTTCATTTACGATCCATGTTATACATGTCAATGAATACAACACAACTGCAAGGATTGTGCTCATAAAATATTAAATTTAAATTCAAAGAATTACAAAAGTAGTAGGGACTTAAAAGACACATCCACATCATAGAATATATTGCAAACAGGAATGGTGATAAGCAGGATTTCGCGTAATAAATTCTTGTTGTGTTGGTGGCCCATGTTTTTGTGGTTGAGAGATAAGTACAGGTTTATATAAATAATAAATCCGGAGAGAAGAGAAAAGTAATTTTTAAACCATTAAAACAGCCCTACTTTTAATTAATTAAACAAGAAAACTTTATTTTTGTGAATTTCATTTAAAAAGAAAGTTCTCTATCAAAAAATATCTCATATGTATCTATTCCCGAGTAGACAGCACGTAGACACGAGTATCCCAGCAATTTATCAGAAATTGAAAATTCTTCCCCCTTGAATCCCTTCAACAACCATAAACGAATCGGACAATGAAGCTCCAGTTTTGACAATAGAGCTCCCCTTCATCTCACTTATTCCTATGTATAATGTCGTGCTCTTGAAAAATTAAGCTCAAGTACACGAATTATATACGGTTCACCCATTTCTGTTCACTGCAGCCGTCTATAAGTTTATGATCCTTTCTTAAGGCCTAACCACAATGTGCATATGCTAGCATATGCAAAGACACGAGCAATTGCTTTTCATAATAACAACCCACAATTGGAATAAAAAGCCGTTCTTCAAGTTTTAATTCCTTTCGTCAACTTCTGTCTGTACGCTCATGATCGTATTTTGCATAAGCAAATTTGGGAGGTTGTGTAAATACTATACAAATGTTAGGGATGCATAAGGAAGCATTCGTGATATTTTCAAGGCTTGCATATGCAAGCTTATGCACATTATGATTGGGCCTTTAGTCCTGTGTAGGAGACTTCAATGGTTCTTGAATCCCTACAACGTATGGAGATGTCGAAAACTACTAGTAAATTAAACTTATCGCGTTCGATTTTAACTCTGAATTTTATTTGACTAGTACACTTAATTTATATACAAAAATATGATGAGTTACACATTTTGAACAGAAATATTAAAGAATACGTTACAAAATTATATTTAAACACAAAAGTGACATAAAAAAAATACACAGCAAAATATTAAGAAATAGTAACAAGAAAGTAATGCATATGCTCATTATTCATCGCCCATACTATATGTGTTAACACAGAATACATGCGGAAATGTAAGCAAAGTGCAATTGATTATTACGATAGCGAGTGAAGCACGAATTACTGACATTGTTATTGGGTCATATCACTAAGCAACTAATTAATAGAGAACTCAAATCAAACAAAAATGTGTGCCTTAAAATTTTCTTCAGCTTCATCTACTTCTGGGTCCCACAGAATTCATCCTCTCACATGAGAATAACATCACATCATTCCATTTAAGTGAATGAACAATTTCATGTTGGTTGGTGCCGGCAACTGCATTGCTGGCTGTCGTGTGGCTGATTGCTAGTGGTTATGGGTGAGGGGTATACTGAGTAAAAGTGGCAGAAGAGAATATCAAATGAGAGGTAGAAAAGAGAATATGAGCTGGGTGGGCATGCGCTAGAAAAGCAATGCAAAGGAAATAAATGTTCTTCCTTCTTACTCACCTCCATGCCGTGAACAAAATGAATTTTTTTACACTCTGTTTATCGTTCTGGCTTCTGCATGCCGCTATGAGACACATTTCCAAAAGCGATTGTGTGTAATTTATTTAGCAGAACAATTATTCGTCTGAGGAAATTATATAAATATTATATTGACATTGGCTATTGATTTTTGGATATTTCTTTGTATCTTTGATAGGGATTGTATTAAACTTTTTATTTTAATACATTATTATTTGACTTTCGTTGACGACTGGGCACTTTTTTAATTCTGTTGATGACTAGGCTTTGTTCTGGGTTTACGTTTTGCTGGATTTTTTCCTGTTAAGTTGATTTTATATTTATATTTTTTTCAAATTTGGTATTAATATGGCTACACCTTGCTTAAAAACTAGGATTGATAAGAGACGAAACAGTGGGAAATGTGTTATTAGATCCTGTAATTGCAGTTATCGACAAAATTCATCTTCCATGCCTGTACGTTTATTCAAATTTCCGAAGGACGAATTTACTCGAAATCTCTGGGCTTTTAAATGTAAACTTCCTCCAACAATTAATTTAAATAGGGTTTTAATTTGTAATAAACATTTTGAAGACAGATATTTGGGAAGGAAAAACTTGAAAAATTCTGCTATACCAACATTAAATCTTTCTGAAGAAATTTCAGATGGTAAATTAAATTCCCAATGCAATGCACTTGCATATGAATTTGATGAAGATATTGCTTTGGAAAATTCTATTGTGAATTGTCATGTAAGAAGCAATTCAATAGAAGTAGTAAAAGACACAGAAAATCTCTCAAGTTGTACTGCACATAACGCAACATTTTCAGAAATATCTGGTGAAAATAATACATTTCCTATTGAGGATCAAATAACTATTTCTAATACAGAAAAGGAAAACTTAAACGAAACGGATGAATTTTGCAACAATTGTTTAAAAAAAGAAAAGAATGAATTATTTTACAGAAGAAAATGTCAAAAGACTTTAGAATCAGATAAAAAAGTAATAGGTAAGAACAAGGAATTACAAAAGCGATTACATCGAATGAAGATTGCTTTAAGAAGAGCAAAAGGGAAAAAACTGCTTCAACCGATATGGAAGATAAATAACATTCCTAGCATTATAGACAAAATACCCGACATATCAAAAAATTCGAAAACTATATGCAAAATGCTTACGAAAACGAAACATACATGGAATGAGGAGGAAAAGTGTATATCACAAAGTATTAATTTCTATTCTGCTAAGACGTATAATTACATGAGAGATGATTTAAAATTAAACCTGCCTTCAAAATCCTCTCTTGCAAGATGGGCTCCTCTGAAATTTTTGAAGCCTGGTATTAATGAATCAATAATTTTATCATTAGCGAATATATTCAAAGATAAAGATAGTATATTTAGGGAAGCTGTACTTTTATTTGATGAAATTGCCATCAGCATCAAACATAAATGCCAACAAGTTACAAAAGTGCATAAATGAGAATATTGAAGTAGCTTCAAATATTGGATTAAATATAAGAGCAATTGTGTATGATCAAGGATCGAACAATCGAAGTTGCTTTAGAAAATATAATGTAAGATTTGATAAACCAAGCTTTACTCTGCATAATAATAAAGTGTATTGCATATATGACGTGCCGTATCTGATTAAATCGCTGCGTAACGTTCTTATAAAAAGTGACATTGAAACTCCTGATGGCATTGTGTCATGGAAAATTATTGTAAAATTATTTGAATTAGACACAAAACATGGCTCAACTAGAATGTGTCCAAAATTAACAACCAAGCATATTTTTCCAAACAGTTTTGAAAAGATGAAAGTGAAATATGCTACTCAGGTTTTCAGTAATACTGTTGTTTCAGCTATAAAGACCTTAGTAGAAACAGGTAGTTTCAAAGAATGTAATGAAATTGCTATTGCGACGGCAAAATTTCTTAAAAAAATTAATGACTTGTTCGACTGTTTGAACAGTTATGTATTACATGATAAGAACCCCTTTAACTGTGGTCTTACCAAAGATAGTACCATTCAAAGTTATCTAGAAGAAATGAGAATATATTTACAAAATATAAACGTATGCTCAAAAGTACAAGTTTATTATTTAGATGACATTGTGCTTTCAATTACATCTATTTTGACTTTGGCTGAAGACATTTGGAATGAACAAACAGGAATGTTTTATTTAGCTCTGAGCCGTTTTAATCAAGATCCGTTAGAGAACATGTTTTATCTCATCAGATCTAGAGGTGCAACAAATGATAATCCTACTATATTTGAGTTTAACTTAATTATAGCAAAACTTTTATCGATGAAAATAATAAATATTCGAATGAACACTGCAAATTGCGAACCTGATGATGATAAGTTGATAATTAGTGCGTTAAATGATTGTGAAGAAGAATTACAGACTTCAAACAATACTAAATTAATCAATATGAGTAACTCAAATAGAACGAGTGATCACGAATTTGAAATTGAGGATTTTGAATTACCAAATTTTAAAGAGATAACTGAAGCTGATAGTATCACAGATAATTCTTTACGCTACTTTTGTGGATTTATTCTGTTTAAACTATTACAGAAAACTAGATGTAACAAGTATAAGTGTTTATCTCGTAATGAAAGTGACGAACTTCATTTAAATAACAGTTCTGAGATATTTATATTTAATAAAGCATACAAAAACTATTATAATGAAATTAAACTCATAGCTCCTAACGAAGATTTCTTTTTGTTAATTAAATTTCATACAGAAATTTTTCAAAATTATTTTCAAAAATATCCTTTTGCTTTCCAAATAAAAAAGAATATATTCAAGTTATGTTTGGAAGCAACAAATAACACTGAAAATTTCAAATATTGGTTTCAGGATTCAAATGATTGCTTTGAACATAGAAAATATATTCTAAACTTTTTGTTGCTGGTTTTAATTCGTAAAAATAGTATTTGGTTAGCACAAAAATTGAACAATCAAAATAAAATCGAATGTATTAAACGTAAATTAAAAATAATTCATTCGTAAAATTAATAACCAGACATTACTTATTGCTATTATTTATTAAACGGCACATTTAAAAAGGAAAATTTTCAAGCCAATCTCATAAAAAAATGCGTTCCTTCTGCGATCATAAACAGGCGGCCAGGCGCAGACCCAAATAAATATCTATCATTAGCCCAAGAGTGAATGGCTATGTCAGCCACAAATTTCTATTCGCCCGTGTTTTTGTTATACGTTTTTCTCTATGAATAAAAAGAGATTACTCTTTTGGACTTTTTACCGGGTTAAACTTAATTTTCTTCAAGAAAGAATTTTTTGGGATATCTCCGGTATATAGCAAAAGCTAAAAAATGTTCTAATTTGTTATTTCATCACACAACCCATTAATTTTTGATGACAAGTTTCAAGTCTTGGTTTGACTCATCAACAGGTCCCAAATAGCGAAATTGGGTGATTAGAAAAACAAGTTTAACCCGGTAAAAAGTCCAAAAGAGTAATCTCTTTTTATTCATTATTCCTCCTGGGATTGTATAGGAGTGTTTTTTCCTCATATAATTCACACCCAGAATTTATTCTGAGTTTATATGAGAAGAGATCGGTTTGATCTATTTTCAAGCGTCTGCAGCAGGCAGAAAACCAAGCTGCACCGATGAGTGGAAGGTTTTCTGCTGACACGAAACGCTTCTTCTTCTTCCTTTTTCTTCTTCATTTTTCAGCCCACTGCGTGGCGTATACAGGTTCGATTCGCTTCGAATGAATCTGTTTTTTTAAAATTTTTTAAATTTTTTTAATAAATAAAAAAAAAATTGTTTTTTTCTATTTTTCTTAAACTTTTCATTTCTTTCTTCTGTTTTCATTTTTTCATTTGTTTTTCTAATCACCCAATTTCGCTATTTGGGACCTGTTGATGAGTCAAACCAAGACTTGAAACTTGTCATCAAAAATTAATGGGTTGTGTGATGAAATAACAAATTAGAACATTTTTTAGCTTTTGCTATATACCGGAGATATCCCAAAAAATTCTTTCTTGAAGAAAATTAAGTTTTTCTCTATATCTCAATTCATCAATTGAATAAAGTGTTCATTTACGCGAATAAACGCTGTGGGACCCAGTGTCAACAGAAGAAGAAGAAAAATTTTACGAACATTTTTTTCTTCAGTTTGATTTCTCTATTTATTAGTTGCTTAGTGGTCATATATGTAGATGAATTTAGCGTGATTTCTTTTACATTAAAATAGAATTGAAAAGTTATTGTTCAGCACTGAACAGTTGTCCTCAATAAAATGTTTAAGATTATAACTGAAAAAAAAGGTAGTTAGACGCGTGTGTTTTTACGATTGTCGAGGTAGAGAAGAAATTTTTCACGCCCATTTCAGACCAAAAAAAAACTTTTATTGGTTAGGTCAAAGTCGTCGAGATTACTTCCGAAAACCCTCGAAAATACTTCAAAAGCCATTAAACAGACTCCCTCACTACCACATAAGAGCCCCAACGGAGTCCTGACATTCTAAGATAGTTGCAGTGTTCTTATGTAAAACTGACAAAAGTTTGATTTGAACAGCTCCTCCGCCTTAAACTACGATTCATACAGAAAAGCGGTTTTCTTATAATATTATTACGAGCGTTGGTTTAGTTCGTTATTTAAAACACAATATTTCTGGTATAATTCAAAAGTTCTTCTTTTATTTAACTTCACTGTTTACTTTTATAACATTCACAAATAATTATCAAATAAACTCTTTAGCTATCGCTAGTACTGTACGTCTAATTATCGCAATCCAAATAGTTTACTTCGTTCAATTCACTGTCTGAAATAAGACTCCCCTCCTGGATGTGAGTAGCGCCGTATTTTTACTCTACAAATTATCCTGCAACCTTCCTGAATATTCCGTTCTCCGAACACAAAATTTACTAGTATATCACTAACCTAAATATGTTTCCATTTCCAATAGATGTAGCTTGTATCACCTTGTGGCGCGTAACAATATTAAGCTTGCTTCTTATCTTCGGAACCGAAATAAAATTTTTATATCCTTTCTAACAAAATATTTTAAAAAAATTTGCCTTAACCAAGTGACTATAAGACCTCAAACAAAAACTTTTAGCTGAGTAATAATTATTTTCCGCTGTGCCGTGGAATGCCATGGTGTGATGAATTCAAATTAGTCTCAACTGTACTCAACTGTACTCAACTGACAGTTTTTTTTTTTGTTTTAGAAATTGTAGTCATTTGGTTAAGATAAATTTTTTTGCATAATTTTGTTAGGAAGATAAGAAAGTAAGCTTAAGATTATCAGAACACCATTTTTCTGTATAAATAGTAGTTTAGGGCGGCGGAACACTGGAAATATTTTAGAATATTAAGACTCCATTTGGGCTCTCATGTGGTAGTGAGAGAGTCTGTTTCATGGCTTTAGAAGTATATAATTATTTATGACTCCGCCTTTTTTATTCGATGACGATTTTTTAGTGGTATATGAAAAAATAGAAATAGGCCTTTACAACCATATGTTTCTTATTTGGATGCAATGAAAAATCACGAAGCTACAGGCGAAAATATTTCGAAGTTTACCATTTTTTTTGTCAACTTTGACAATAATTTGCTGTCGTGTTTTGCTCTATTATATTTTTTTTTCTGTATATATTATTAATGTGTTAATTGCGAATTCGATTCCGCGTCTAATGAACATTTGTTAACTAAAATCGTTTGAAATTTGACTGAATTCTTGAATTTTTACTTATTAAGCAGCTGCATTTTTGTATAATATTAACCTACAGCGAAAATTGAAGAAGTACTAGGTTTTAACCCTGAAAACTGTGAAATCGTGAAAAAATGCCACAAATAACAACTGCAACGTATACTACAACAACAACAACTCTAACAAATGCAACAACAATAACAACAAAAACAACAAATTCACAATCCAGTGTTAGCAGTACCAATTTAGAATTAAGTTCATGACGCATGCCTACGCGTATGAGATTTTTAATGACAATTTTGTTGCGTTTGTGAGTGAAATACCACTAGTTTTATTTCCACTAGACCTACAACCTACACTATATCTCGTCAAAACTATAGCGAGTTTATATTTTTTGAAACATAGTGTTAATTACCTACAAAATAAAATAAATTTAAACTTTAAAAACACCGTATCAGTTCTCGATGTAACTCAGCCAATTTACATTGGATCAACTTTCAATATAGTCTATAGAAATTTCAATTATGATTTTTTTGGTTTGCAGTGATCACGTTGCCCTCTAGAAATTTCCTTTCGTAGTTGCGTAAATTACTGTTAGTAAAATGTTGTCGCTGTACTTGTCAATTATAATGAACCTGAAAAGTAGGGCGGAGTCAAACTCGAGGCAGAACTCCTATAGGAGGAAACTACATAAGTTGAACTCTTAGGGAATGGTTAATTAGGTGCCACTACAAGCAAACACTAAGTGGTCATGACTGAGTGTGATAAAATCTGTTAAATTTCTACGTTCAGCTCCAACTAACAATACAGTCAAAGACTTGGAAGCTCGACGCAGTTTCCTATGGCCAAAGAAGCTGAAATCTGTGTGCAAATAGTACGGACTTCCAGGTAAACTCGTCAAAAATGACAAGTAAAACAACAGGAATTACATTCGAATTATTTAATGGGATACAAGAAAGTAGAGTATTCGAAAGTGCTCGAACATTATGATTTTAATAAAAAATAAATAAAAACTTCAATCGAATAATTACACTTTGACAAAATGTACACACATCCACACATCCACACTTTGATTATAAATCCAAATACATAATTTCGATTTGACGTTTACCTCCGAACCATAACCAGCTCTAGGTCAGTGTAGTGAATAAAAGACTTTAGGTTTAGGAACGAAACGAGTAACGGTTTAGTTCAGGTGAAAAATTTCACCATTAATCTTATTTAATCTGCACCTGAACAAACATACTCCCCTGTATCGTACCATCTGGTTTAGATTAATCCACTTACAGCAATGTTAAATCAGTTCATTTCTCTGAGGACTTCATTCAGTTCTCTATGCAATAGCAGAGTTTTCACATCCAATTACCCAAAATGTGTTGTTGTTCCAAAAGCCAACTTTTTCAGTTTCGAGGCAAGTTGATTACCGGTAACCGCCAGGGGTTGAATGTTGGACACTTGTTCTGGGGTAATTAGTTACTCTCAAACAAATATTACGTGCACCATACACAATCTTCTAATTTTGTATAAAGAAACACTTGAATAATCAATTAATTTCAACGTAAAATTTGTCCATTGCAATAGAAACATTTAAAAAAGTTTCTACGAAATACTTTTGTGCATTGCAATGGATGCAATACTTTATCGATATGTTTTATTAATTTTTTTTTTAAGAAATTATAAAAGTAATATTATTTTAATAAATGATGAACATTAACAAATAATATGGAATACATATAAATAAATATTCTAGGAAAAATGTAATAAAATGAATTAATAAAAGAAATTGCTTACCACCCATTTCAAAATACTTAGGAACTACTCTCACTACAAAGCAACAACTGAATGACTCATCACTTCTATATTCTCTCTTGTATTCCTATCTAAACAAAAGCTCAACTTAACCACAGTGCGTTAAGTTGAGCTTTTGTTTAGATAGGAATACAAGAGAGAATATAGAAGCATAACTCTAGAAAAATTGCATATTTTCCATATCTAAATGCGCCCGAAAGTATGCGTTCATTGCAATAGACAAAGTCATTGATTTTATATATAAATAGATGTGCCCAAAAATGTGAACGGTTTTCTCAATAGATGCCGCACTATGTACCGTTTTGAACAGATGAGCTAAATAGAGCTTATATTCTTCGACGTCGCGAATATTTTACTTTCGGTTAGAGAATTTATTGTAATGCCAGATTAGGAAATTTTAGTATGAGTTTGTTAATTATTACTATGTGTTATGCACAATATCAAGCATTTACATACACGAATATTAGAGTAAAATTACACAACATAAATAAAATTTAGTTTCCTGCGTTATTCATTTAATAATATGATGATGATATTTGTTTTAGAAAAGATTAGAGTGTGTGATGGATATTAAATTAAAGTTAAAATGAGTTCTGGTTTATATTGGCTGATTTTAAAAATAAAGAATTTTGAACAGAAATTTATTTTGTGTGACAATTAGAACATCAAACTTAATACAATACTATTAAATGGCTCTGCTTTATTATTTTAGTAATATAATATATGACTCGTATTTTAGAATTCTTTATCGTTTTGAGGGCGGAGGGAGATATTGGATGATGATTATGAATGAAGGAAAAATAAATAAAAGGATGAATTTGCATATGTAGATGGTCAGTAGCTATTTAAACGTATTGATTTGAAGTTTTCTTGGAAAGTAAAAGGAGATTTTGTAGTAGCTTTCGTGACAATAACACACATTAGATTTCAGATGTAGATTCTTGTCAGCCATCTGATACCTCGCTCGATTGAAGTAGAGTAATTTTTCTCAATAAAAATTACGGAAAAATTCGAATTTCCATTTTGTGAGCTCTAACTTTCAAATTTAGATAATGCTAGAACACTAGAGGATTAATGACCGAAGTAAGGCGTTATTAAAACAAGGAAAAAGCTAGAATTCGTATAAGAGCAATTTTTACAATACCCTAGATGAACGGCCGTATGTAATTTCTCTGTGTAAGTTTTATCGTTAAAATGGTTATTAGCATCAATTTCTGGATCGGTTCGTCGGACAGTAAAAATGAGCATAACAAATTTCATAGGATTTTATTTTCTGAAGCACTTTTCAGTACAATAAAATCATCTAGGACTGATAATTTTCACAATATGCATAAAAAACTTCAATTTTTTGTACGGCAACACCAAGAAGGGGTTGTCCGATTTAGGTAATTTTTGAAATAGTATTTAAAATTTTTATAAGAACGCGACAAGCAGAAAATATTATGCGTATTTATCCAACACATTTTAAGCAGCATTATTAATATGCGTTACAAAGTTAATATACCCTATGATTTCATGATGTAGGGTATAATAATTATTATTGTTGATTTTTCATTTAAATTTTAGAAAAGGGAAAAAATTATGCCATCAATCATTTTAAATTTAATGCCACCTAGAACCTAAAAGTACAATATAAATTTCTCCTCTAAAGCCAGAAAGAATTCAAAGTAAAAAACCCACTTAAATCTACGCACACAATAGAAATACATGAAAAGTAAATATTTTTAACGAATAATTCAAATAATCTGAAATTAAAAATGACGTCTACTGAAAAACAAACCAAATAATGTAACTTAACCGAAATTGAGGAAAAAAAAACAAATAATAAAGTATAAAAAGGCCAAATTCAGAGTTCAAAGAATTGAATTGAAATTCGCAGGAATATCAAAGAAACCAAACAAAAATTTAAAATAACTACCTAGAACCTAAAAGTACAATAAAAAAAATTTCCTCTGAAACCTGAAAGGATTCAAAGTAAAAAACCCATTGTCCGAAACTATATAGTATTTGTTTGCACTCGGCAAAAGGGTCAACGGTCGCATATAATCAGCAAGTACTTGCTCTATAAGCGGGCGCTTGCCCCCAAAAACAATAACGCTAATTCTAACGAATAATTCTTGCATTCAATGTGTCATCGCAAATATTTTTATGAATATGACACCCAGTCAAAGGTGCAAGAGAAGAATGCAAGAATTATTCGACTGATTGTAATTTAAGTAGGTAAGCATTTTACATTTAAGTTATTTCATTATTCGTTTTTTTTGTTGCATAGCCAAGCAACTTACTGCAATTTTAAGTTATTAGTAAATATGTATGTAGGTATTGATTTTCGCAATTAGTGATAGGTATGAATATATTAAGAATTGCTTAGTTAAGTGTAATTTTAATATAAATTGAATATGGTGTGTAATAAACGATCAGTATTGTTTTTAGTAGCAAACAGCTGTGTTTTATTTTGAGTTCACTTAATCAAGCTTTTTTCAGATACTAATTTTGGTGTAGTGGTACAAGAGCCGCTGCACTCTCATCAAAAGCCAAGGTGTAACACCTTGACTTATTAAATTTTCATAGAGAACAAAATAGTGCTTGAACATTGGTGACCCCGACGTGATTCAGGTGAAACACTTGAATCGCAGTTCAACTATATTCAGAGCAATCATCTTGAAACCGTAATGGAGAAGCTAGCGAAGGAGCAGAACGCTGTAGGAACGGAACTGCAAAAGGTTTTGATAAACTACAAAAAGGACGGAGAAGACAGAAAAACCAAGGAGTATTACGAAGAAAGATTGAAACGACTGGAATCATTCTGGTCCACCTTCGATTCGAATGACAGTAAAATTAGAGCCCTACCTAAAATTCCTCTGGAGCATGGATACTTTACAAAGGCGTACTACGAAGAAATACGCGAAATATACGAATCATGCAAGACCCACTTTGAGGAACAATTACAGTCCTTCCAGGAAGACGAAGCCAGCAACGATGATTATAACGCAACTCAATCTGAAGACAAATCAGCAGAAACTGCATCAAGGCCACTGATTACGTTAACCGAGTCAAATTCACCAGAAGAACAGTCTACTCCGTTGTTGTCCGAAGCCTCAGCAGATATAATAAGAATCATTAGAAGGCAAAGAGGGATTATACAATCTTTACGCCGTCTTATTGATAACACGTACGAGTCAGATGACCATCCCAAACAGTACTACCACATTAGACTCCAGACCTTAAATCAATACTGGGTCAAAATAGAGGAGGATAATCACTCCATTTGGGAGCTGGCAGATGACCCAAGCACAGTAGGCTATAAAATTGAAGAATATATTCAGCTCGAAGAAGAGGTGCAAAAACAGCAAGTGAGTCTCTCTGCTAAAATCGCAAGGTTTGATGCACCACAAGAGGCTGCAACCTCCATAACAGCCAACACGACACTCAAGCTGCCACAAATATCACTTCCCAAGTTTGATGGAGACTCTTTAAAATGGCGTCAGTTCGCAGACCTATTTACTGAAATGGTACACAAACAGCAGATGGCAAATGTTCAGAAGATGTGGTACCTGAAAATGAATTTGGTTGGTGAAGCTGAAAGACTCATTAGGCACTTGAGTTTATCTGAAGACAATTACACATTTCATGGAGCATCTTCCACGGCTCCATGAAAGATATGAAAATCGCAGACTGCTCGTATCTGCCCTGGTAAACAAACTGTTATCACAGCCAAGTCATGCTACTGACGCTGCATCTGCGAACAATATAAAAAATTTACATGACACAACGCAAGAATGTCTCATGGCGCTAGAGAACCTTAAAATCTCAACTGCTGACTGGGGCCCCTTATTATTGCATATCTTGATAAAAAGGCTAGATAGAGCCACTCATACCTTGTATGAACAATCATTGACCAACCCAAGGGAAATACAGTCCATGAAAGAATTCTTGAAATTTCTACAAACAAGATTTCAATCACTGGAAGCCCTGGGTAACAAACTAAGACATACAGAGGACATTCAGAGAAAATCCAACAGCGCCAAATCCTTGTCATCAGTTGTACACACCAACTCATTAATCAGGCACACTGCTTGTGTAGTATGCAAAGGAAATCATCCGTTATTCGCATGCAAGGACTTCTTGAAATTAACGCCAGCAGCTAGATTAAGTCTGCTCCGCAAAAACGAATTGTGTGTCAATTGTCTAAGATCAGGACACAATGCCACAAGCTGCAATGCTCGAGGATGCACAAAGTGTAATAAACGGCATAACACCTTAGTGCATTTAACTACACCAGATCATTCATCATCAACACAAGTCAGAGATTCCAATACATTTCAGACACAAGTAACTAGCAGATCATCTATATCGCCAGGGTTGGTGGATCAGGGTTCAACTGTAGCAACCATTACCAATCAAGGTCAAAGAAAATATACACTGCTCAGTACAGCTATAATAAAATTGATTAACAACCAAGGCAAATGTGTGGAAGGTCGAGCTGTATTAGATTCAGGTTCGCAAGTTAACCTAATTACTGACAGATTAGTCAAGAAGTTAAACTTGAATACTTCAACTGACTCAATGTGCATACAAGGCATTGGCGACAAGAAACAGCGAACACAGAAAAGAATAAGTGTACAAATGCAATCCGCACTAAATGGCTTCTCTGCGAGATTGGAGGCATTCGTCATTCCACATATAATTTCACCTCAGCCGACGCAACTGATTAACACGTCAAAGTGGTCTATTCCACGCAATATTCAGCTAGCAGACCCTGATTTCAACCAGCCAGAACGTATCGATATCTTACTAGGTGCTGAATTTTACCTCCAGCTACTGTCAATTGGCCAAATAAGATTGAAAAATGATGGACCAATTCTGCAAAATACATTGTTGGGTTGGATAGTTTCAGGAAAGATCAATGTAACAAGACCAGCTACAGCAACATGCAGCATCTGTAGTGAAGGCGAGAGCATAGATCAAAGAATTGAGAAATTCTGGAAACTGGAAGAGCCTATGGAAGTCAAGTCCAATCGCACTCCGTTAGAGAAGCGCTGTGAAGATCATTTCACTCAAACAACTAGAAGGAGTTCCGATGGGCGTTACATAGTAAAGCTACCATTCGCTGACGCCCCAAGTAAGCTGGGAGAATCCAAAGACATAGCCATCAGACGATTCTTCGCACTAGAAAAAAGGTTAGCTAAGAATCCCACCTTACGATGTCAATATACAGAGTTTATGAACGAGTATCTAAGGGCAGGACATATGGAACCCATCAACCTTGAGATTATTGAGCCACCATATTATTTCCTGCCTCACCACAGCGTATTGAAACCAGATAGCACGACGACACCACTGAGAGTCGTGTTTGATGCATCTGCAAAGACGTCTTCAAACATATCGCTAAACGAACTACTATGTGCAGGACCAACCATTCAAGATGAACTCTTCGCCATCCTGCTGCGTTTCAGAATGACACGTTTTGTATTTACCGCTGATATTCAAAAAATGTATCGGCAGGTAATATTAGCTGAGGAAGATAGAAAATACCACATCATAGTTTGGAGAAACCATCTAAATGAGGCTCTTAGATACTATCAACTATGCACAGTTACATATGGAACGACATCAGCTCCATATTTAGCAACAAAGTGCCTGCAAAGGTTGGCCAACGACACGAAAATTATCCACTTGGATCTCAGGTTTTAAAAACTGACTTTTATGTTGACGATGTTATGACGGGATCCAACAGCATGATGGAAATCCTCGAAATGCAAGAGCAACTTACAAAATTGCTTCGCGAAGGAGGCTTTACTTTGAGAAAATGGTGTGCCAACCATCCTAGACTCCTTCAAAACGTCAAACCAGAAGATCAAGAAGTGCAATTATATTTCACAGATGAAACTGAAGAGCGGATCAAAACTCTAGGTTTGACATGGCTACCAAAAACCGATAATTTTTGTATAAAGGTCAATGAAGCCAATGAACAAAGAGTGTCAAAGCGAATAGTAGCATCAGACATAGCAAAATTGTTTGATCCTCTCGGAATGATGGCTCCTGTTATAGTCACCGCCAAAATATTTCTGCAAGAATTATGGCAACTTCGACTTGATTGGGATGCGGCCCTACCTCAAGATTCACACACCAAATGGATGAAATTTCGTTACGACCTAAGGTATCTGAAGAACATACAGGTTCCTAGACATGTTTTTGGCCATGAAACATCCAAACAAATGCAGATTCACACTTTTTCTGATGCCTCCGAGAAGGCGTATGGGGCAGCGATCTACATGCGATCCCTCAACCAAAGGGGATCAATTATAGTGCGCCTATTGTGCGCCAAATCCAGGGTAGCTCCACTAAAGAAGGCAACAATCCCGCGTCTAGAACTATGTGCTGCTAACCTAGCTGCACAGCTTACCAGCCGAGTAAAGGAAATTCTAGGAGCCAAAGACATACCCACATACTACTGGACAGATTCCGAGATTGTCCTAGCATGGATAAATGCAGAATCTTCATCCTTTCATACGTTTGTGGCAAACAGGATATCATCCATCCAATCATTATCCATAGTTGAACAATGGCGTCATGTTAGTTCTAAGGAAAATCCAGCTGATGTCCTCTCCAGAGGAATTTCTCCAGAAAAATTGGCAACCTGCAATATCTGGTTCTACGGACCACCATTCTTACATGGAAGTGAATCAATATGGCCTCCATCATATGTAAAAGAGAGGCAAGTTAATTTGGAAAGAAAGGGCATAACCTTATCAGCAACAACAAATGATGAATCCAGGAACAATGTATTAGAGAAGCCTATTCTTGACATCAATCACGGAAACTCATTCCGTAAGTTGCAGCGCATCATCGCCTATGTATTTCGATTTGTGAATAATACTAGAAGGCTAAATAGTCAAGGGATAAAGAGTCGCACGTTAACGGCAGGAGAGTTAGACGAAGCCCTTTATTTCATAATAAAGAATATGCAAGCAGCAGAATTTAAGGAAGACATCAGCCATATTCGTCAATATAATGAAACGAACAAAACCAGTTCACTCAGCACTTTAACTCCATTCCTTGATGAGAAGGGCCTCGTTCGTGTTGGGGGAAGACTAGAAGCGTCCATGCTATCTTATGACGCACGCCATCCGATGCTGCTACCATACGCTCATCAATTCACTAAGCTGTTAATGAATGACATTCACAAAGAAAACTTACATGTGGGTCCGCAAGCATTGCTTAATATCACTAGACAACGCTTTTGGCCTATTAAGGGCAAGTCAATTGCACGATCAATAGTACAGCACTGCACTCGTTGTGTAAGGGCAAAACCGAAAATGTTTACACAACTAATGGGTAACCTCCCAGCTGCCAGAGTTCAACCTGCTCGGCCATTTGTCAACTCTGGAGTTGATTTTTGTGGACCAATAACAATCCATTATCGTTTAAGAGGCAAAAGACCCCACAAGGGATACGTTGCAGTATTCTGCTGTTTCGCCACAAAGGCCGTCCATCTCGAGGTAGTTAGTGACCTAACCACAGATGCCTTCATCGCTGCACTAAAACGCTTCATAGGCAGAAGAGGTCATTGTCTCAATCTTTATTGCGACAACGCAACGAACTTCGTGGGAGCGAAAAATCAACTGCAAGAACTTAAAGAAATCATCTATTCAGATCAGTCAAAAGAAAGAATCTCTACCAATTGCAGTACAAGAGGCATTGACTTCCATTTTATACCACCAAGGGCCCCTCATTTCGGTGGACTTTGGGAAGCCGCAGTCAAATCTGCTAAACATCTATTACATAGAAGCATTGCATCAACGTCGTTAACCTATGAGGAGTTAGAAACTGTAATGATAGAGATAGAGGCGATATTGAATTCTAGGCCACTTACGTCAATGTCCAATGATCCGAATGACTTGACCGCCCTAACACCGGGCCACTTTCTTATTGGAGAGCCTCTAACATCCACAATTGATGCTAGGTCAGAACCGATCAAGACAAATCTACAGAACAGGTGGAAAATGATCACACACCTAAAACAAGAATTCAGGATTCGTTGGTCAAGGGAATACCTCAACGAATTGCAATACCGCCTCAAATGGAATCGAATCTGTCACAATGTTAAACCAGGAAGAATAGTGATCTTGAAGGAAGATAATCTACCTGTCATGAAATGGCCTCTAGGTAGAATTTTAAAAACTTACCAAGGCAATGATGGATATATCAGAGTAGCAGACGTAAAGACTGCGACCGGAATTCTTCGGCGCCCTATACATAGGCTCTCCCCACTTCCATGCGAAGAAGAGGCATCAGACTGCGAACCAACACCGTCTGTATCACACAAGGAAGACAACCAATCCCATATTCGACTGATTGTAATTTAAGTAGGTAAGCATTTTACATTTAAGTTATTTCATTATTCGTTTTTTTTTGTTGCATAGCCAAGCAACTTACTGCAATTTTAAGTTATTAGTAAATATGTATGTAGGTATTGATTTTCGCAATTAGTGATAGGTATGAATATATTAAGAATTGCTTAGTTAAGTGTAATTTTAATATAAATTGAATATGGTGTGTAATAAACGATCAGTATTGTTTTTAGTAGCAAACAGCTGTGTTTTATTTTGAGTTCACTTAATCAAGCTTTTTTCAGATACTAATTTTGGTGTAGTGGTACAAGAGCCGCTGCACTCTCATCAAAAGCCAAGGTGTAACACCTTGACTTATTAAATTTTCATAGAGAACAAAATAGTTCTTGAACAGTATTCATTTCGTACCCATAAATTTCCACCGACGGATATACGAATACCTACATAATGTTACCGAAACAGAAAATATCCATTTTGCACATGTGCATAAAACAAAGCGTTTTGTCTTTATTTGCCTGCAGCTCTGTATTTCGTGAGTACGATGAGTCACTCGAACATTATTGTAATCCAATTCTAATCAGAAAGTGTACACGCGCAATGCATCACTTCAGGTTTGTGACTAGAAGTGCTGCTATTTGTGACTACAACCATTATTTACGACGGTAGCGCCGCCAAACATGAAAGCCGTCCAACATTTTATTCCAGTTTGGGCACATCTATTTATATATAAAATCAATGACAAAGTGAGTCAGAGAGTTAAGTGTAGGAACCCTGTATGAATAAAAACGATTTCTATGAATATAAGGAAAAACGGTTCTAATAAGAATAACAGTGCAGCCTTAAGATGCACTGCTAGTGGAGCAGAACGAAATATTTACTTTGCTTCATATATGAATTATTATGCATTTAAGGATTAAAATTTTTTGAATCCCACATATTCTGGTTAAATATCTTCAAATATTGTGAATTTATATTAGCTGTATTCTTTTGGTGCCGGACAGTGTTCTGCAGAGCACAGAAGATTGCGAATTAAATTGATTATTCTAGGGTGCAAAGAAGTAGAACTTTTTTTAAAAATGTATAGAGAAAATAATCAAGGTGCCAAGCTTAGATAGCCTATGCTATGTAAAATTCGTGTATACGTGTGATAAGCATTTTTTCTTACGACACGGGGGGGGGGGGGGGGGGGGGTGTGACAAGAGGGGTATTGACTTGTTATTAAGTTCGACAATTCTAATTTATTTCTGATATTTCAGATTTTATGAAGAGATGCTCGGGTTTGATTAAGCGATTTTGTAGTAAATAACTAATTATAAGTGATTTTTACTTAACAGTAGTGAAATATCAAATTGATATATTGGTTTTGAACGGGATTTTATATAATCGAGACTCCGGAGTCCTGCAATTATGGTGTTGAAGTGCGCTGTGCTGAGCTGCAGAAACAACCTGTGATATTCTCTTAGGAAATCATTTTGCAGGCAAGCTTAATTCTTTTAATAATAAATTATAATGTTTTAAATAAAATAAGAGTGAAATATTTTTAAAATAAACAGCCGTGGAAAAAAAAATTTAACATTTTCCAATACCGGTTTGTTTGTTTATAATTGAATTGCCATTGTCGCCTTAAGTTACAGTAGCCATACAAAGGCAACGCCAAAAACTATTATCAGATAATAAACGGGGCACTAGGAAAATTCGTAAAAATGCAAAAAGTTATAAAAATATTATGATATTTTAAATTTAAAAATTAATTTAAAAATGTTGTGATATAATGGGATCCCTTCTATTGAATTTCTTCAATTCTTAATAAACTTTCAACCACTTAATTACTCTCCCGGTGTGAAAATATCATAGTTTAGTACTACCATGACTAAACCGAATACATGGATGCGGTTCTACTACATGCAGAAAAATGCTTAAGTTTTTCTTCCTCATAGCCTATCCTCTTTGTTATATGATCTAAGGTGCCAAGACTTTAATTCTTACAAAACGCTAAGCATGTCAAACTTTATCACGAATTTATTGTGTTCTATTTTGACATTTTGTAAGGATTCAATCCAAACCCATTTGATTATTTTCTCTATTCTTTCAAAAGTTTTCTACATCTATGCACCCGCGAATCAATGCAATTCGCAATTTCCTATATGTTGTGTAGAACACTGCATGGAAGCAGCATAAAACAGCTTTAGTATTAATAAAAATATTCTTTAAAATTGCATTTAGCGTGTAATATGCCTTCTAATGTTGATGTATCCATTTTATTTCAAATTTTACTTATATTTCAATTTACGATAGAAAATATTCTTTCTAGAGTCGCTGAAGAGTGTGGAAGACATAATAAATGTTTAGATAGTATATTAATCACAGGAAACACTTCAATAATCGAGAGCTTTTGCCAAAATTAATTAATTAATATAATAATAATTAATAATATATTCTTCGAATGAAATGGTTTGAAAAAAACTTAAAACTTACTGAAACGTTCACCGAAGTTCCCCCGATATAACACTTAAAAAGTTTTAAAGCATTTTAATATTTCAAACGGAAATATTTTATTCTATTTTTCTATTTTATTTATTAATCTATTTAACAGTTTCCATAAGACGCATCGCGAGTGACGAGTCGCATATTTCTATACTTCACTGCCGCATACGGCACATGACAAATTTGGGACTCGTTCGGTTAATTTGAAATAACCTACCAGCGGAAAGCCGTATATTTCACTGTATAGTGCCAGTCCAGGGGCTTGATTCAGATAAAATTTAAAATGAAAAATGACATTGACAAAATGACTTTGCATGAAGGACAATGTCACTATGCCATAATTTGGAATTCTGATTGTTGGGTGACATGACATGTATCTTAAATTATAGCAGTGACAATTTGACAATGGCGCAGTGATTGAATAATATATATAATATATATACTCCAAGCAACCAAGTAATGGAGCACATTTTTTTGCGAGCGCATATCCAAAGATGGAGGCAGTATGTAAAATAATTACTGAAATGTTATAACGAAAGTAACATATCTTTTTGAAGTTTGCTATTAATTTTGAGTTTTTTTTTATAATAATACAATAATATATAATTATTTTTATACTTACTTGACATATCTGATATCACTTGTAACTATGACAAAGTTACAGCGGCAAGGGCTAAGTGAATTCGCTTGCAAACATTTTCACGAAAAAAAAAAGTCATTTGTCATGTCACCCAGTTTTTTTAGGAATCGGCCAGTCGAAACTAAGTCACATTTAAACACTAAATGTCACTTTTTATGGATGAAGACATGTTGTAAGAATCAGATTTTCGGAAGAAAGCCACGATGTCATTTGTCTTTTTTTTCGATCAGAATCCAGTCCCAGATAGCAATTCATATATAAAACAAGTAAAAAAGCTAGAATTGGTCTAAGACCAAGATCCCGCATAAAATTTCGTATGGTCACCGATCTATGCAAGTTTGATTTGTGAAGTGGTTTTTCGCATATTTCTAGAACGGTTCGTCGGACAGAAAAATGGTTATAATCAATTTTATAGGATTTCATATTCTGAAGAAGTTTTTAGTACAATAAAAATTAACATTTCACATTTCACAGTATATGTAAAAAACCTAAATTTTTATATGACACACCAAGAAGGAGTTGCCCGATTTACAGTATTTTTGAAATTTAATTTTTTATTACTATAAAAAAACCACTTACCAATTTTGAGCTGTCTACGTTTACACACTCTCAGGCAGTTGCCCGATTTACAGTATTTTTGAAATTTAATTTTTTATTACTATAAAAAAACCACTTACCAATTTTGAGCTGTCTACGTTTACACACTCTCAGGCAGTATACAAATATATAGTAGAAACCGAAATTTTTGTATGGCAACACCACGAAGGAGTTGCCCGATTTGTGTCATTTTACCTTCTTTTTCTAAAGTCTGTGTGCAAAATTTCAGCTTCCCTCAAAAACATCTTTCGGGGATTTTTCCGGCGATCATTAAGACAGCCTCGTGCAGCATACAATTCATTCATACAAAAGTAACCAAATATAATATTCATTTGAATTTGGCATAAGAGCATAGATGGCATAAGAGCTAGATGTCGCATAGCATACCGTAGAAAAGTATACATATTTAAATTTAAATTGCTGGTCCATTCCGGAATAGAACACAACATGTTTCAGAGACACCGAGAGCAAATGTTGCTTTAACAGCAGTTTTGTATACATTTGGTCGACTGCATCAACATGGTAGATGCGGAAAAATATGAATCACTTGCTGTACTGATTAAAGTAAGGAATGATGCACAGCACAACATATTCGGTGCGGTGGGAGGGACGTAAATGTTACTTCTTTCTTGTCTCGTTTTTGGAAATACTTTTTATTTTGCTGTATTTATACGGATTTGATTTGATTTAAAAGAAACAACAACTTTATTAAATTCATTTGCCCCTGAGAGTAATTTTTTGTAATCGTATTGAATGACGGTGTTGACGGTTTTGCACCAACTAAATATTCTTCTATCCAACTTAACAATTTTCCTAGAAATTTACAATTCGGCCTGGCTTTGACAAACTAATAACATACAAAGTCTAGACACGTAAAACAAAAATATGCAACGCTTTTCGTGCACAAAGGGTAAGCCAGCAATGCCTCGCTCCATACAAAATCACTATTACCACGACACGACCCGATGAAGGTGAGGCCACAATTTTTGCTTAGAAATTTACTGGAAATTTCTTCCTTTGAATTTTCATGCATTGGCCGAGAGCTTTAATATAAAATCAATGATGCCGCAGGCTGATAGAAGGAAGGCAGTAATTTTTTCTTAGAAATTTAATGGAAAATTCTTTCCTAGAGTTTATACGGACGTTTGGAGGGCGACAACAATTGCTATTAGCGTAGACGCGTAACCAAGCAAAAAATATTCCATTATCCCCTATATCAGGTCGAGGCATTGTTAATTTTATATTGGAGCGAGGCACCACTCTGCATGTAATTAGTTTGTCTATGGTCCTGTCCTTTGCCGACGTCTTGTATACATTTGCACACAAATAAAATGCTTCATTCTCGTACACAAACTTTGCGATACCTTTCCTTTGCTTCTCTATTCGTAGATTACGCTCGTCTCCAGTCACCACAGCGACCGTTGCCAGCATCTACTGAATGAGGATCGCTGTCGCTGCGAGTGCGAGTGCGTTTACGGCCCACCCACCGCACTGAATGTGTTGTGCAGTGCAGTGCATCATTCCTTTAGTTTGATCAGTAGAGCAACATGAAAAGAGAAATGAGTTACGTCGAGTGATTTTCCCGCATCTATCACGTTGAGGGAGTCGACCAAATGTATACAAAACTGATGTTAAAGGAACATTTGTTCTCAGCACCTCTGAAACATGTTGTGGTCTATTCCGGAATGGACCTGCGATTTATGCCATCTATGATTTTACACATTTTATTGCATTGTTTGCATCGTGTGCGTAATTTTGAATTCAATTGCTGAGAAAATGTGTAATTTTACTACTTGGTGTGTAATTCATTTACAACATTGAGCATTAAAATTAATAGCGATGTGTAATTTTTTTTAATTTGTTGAAAATTACTACTTAAAGTGTGGGCACTAAATTGCCTAGGTTAAAAGTTGTTTACTGTGTGGATACCTCATTTAATTGAAGTTAATTATGGATTCAAAAACTTTCAAATGAATCGAAGTGATTGCAATTGGAATTAATACAATGTTTATGGTGAACTGTCTATAGACAGTTGGGTTTATTTATGTATTTATGGAAAATTATTAACAGTGAAAATATTAGACATTATGACGCCTATTAATTACTGATCTTTTATAGTAATAACTAATAATATGCTATTGAAAACATGGGGAGTGCGTATATTAATTTTACTTTCATCTTAGGTGAGTAATAAATCGCAGTTGTGCGTCTAGAATTATTTCAACAACATTAATTACCTTGAAGAAAAAACTATATGGCTTTGATGATACGATTATGGTAATTTTGAGGTTAAATGAGGTAAATGATATTTACTGCTTTTAAAATAAACGACAGGTTTTTAAGTTCATTAAAACGAAGTAATTTTTGGGATCTGTCTGACATTCATTTTTCTGGTTTTTAGTGAAGGACTTTTTAACAATATAAACTGCTATCGGTTGGTTCTTTTCTTGTTTAGAAAAGCAAAGCTAAAGATTTCATCTTCGAAGAAATATTACGTATTTAAATATATTTACTCATTATAAAAATGATTTGTATCAGTACCTTTAATCTAGTCGTCGAATTAACACGTATGTTGGATTTGTGTTTAAAGTTGGCAGATTAATTCGGTCGAAAGTGTGTGATAAGTGTTCTTTCGTTAATAAGAAATTAGTAAGAAAACGAAATTTTATTTTATTTTTGTTATTATTTTAAGTAAAGTACCGAATAGTGAATAGTTTTGTATAGTATACCTAAAAAATAATGTGATTGAGAATTGTGCGCATGATTTGTAATGGAATCCTAATGTCGCATTATCGCAGTGTTATACATATAATCATCATGGTGATAGGCATATTGCACTGGCGGAAGATGATTTTGTTTTCAAGCAAGATACGATTACATATGATGTACAAACGTTCATTTTAAGCTGTGCGCGCAACTTATAATTGTACGCAAATTATTAGCTCTGTTCCTTTACTGAAATGATTATTCTTGATTTTTTCCTTATTAGTATGGTGGGAATAGAATTATCAATCAATTATTACAATTACAAGTTCTTTGAATGGTTTTTTTAATTTACTAAAAAAGCAAAATAAAATATATTCGGAGTGACAACTGTCGATCAATCAAATAAGCTGTCAACAAAATTTATTTTGAGAGTATAAGAGTAAAACGTAACATAGCTCAGAATTACTGTACAATTGTGAATTTCCCAAGGAAACGTAATCAGAATAAGTACTGAAACAGTTTCCCTAAATTTTCTATTTATGCATTAAAAATACTTAAGTAACGAAAAAGGTTTATTATTACATTTCTAAGCTTCGTTGACAAACGATGCTCCATCGTATCATACTCGTCAATACATGTTGCGCTGAATAAGGTATGATCGTTCAATGAGTCATGAACATAGGAACTAAATCGTTAGTTAAAAGTTAGAAATAATAAGAGTCGTAATAGAAAGTCGTACTTTCTAAGAAAGATAACCTAATAACAAGATAGGACTCGGGCGAGATTTCCGACTGTTTTACGTTTAAAATACACACGGCTAGAAAAGGAACCAAAGAAGAAGGAAAAAAACAGCATTAAATTCTCTTTAAAACTTTTATAAATAAAAATAAAAAATGTAATACCGCATATACCTAGAACAACGAAACAGAACGGCAAATGATTCTTTTTCATAAATAAATGAGAAGGAGAGGAGTTTTTAGGTTTTACTCTTATAAAATGTTCCCACGCTTTTGTGAAAACCGGTTTTTGCGGAAATATTGCGAGAATTATCCAATGTTTTTTTTTTATAGTAAAACCAATGTTTGTTGGGGTAATTCCTGTGATATTTGAACAGCACGTGCTTCTGTTTACATTCATTTAGCTCTGCAGAGATTAAGTGGGAGAAAGTCATGCTGGATTCTCTGATATTTGCGGCAGAAATGAGAATTTCATTTGAGAGGAATTTTTTATCTCCTTTCAGCACCTTGGCCACAACGAAGTTTATCTTTATCTTAAAAAATTGAGGTAGTGTGACCTGATGGACATTATTATGAATAGTTTGAAAAGATTTTGGAGAGACTATAGAAGATTATATGGTTCGGGTAATACTACATTCTCTTTCAATTTTTGTTTTTAACTCGTTATATCAGTTCTTTTCCCCCATTCATGCAAAAGACGAAAGTATATGAAATTATTTGAGTCTTTCTAAAAAAAAAAACAAACAAACAAAAACAAAAAAAAACGACAATTTTTTTTGTTCGTCTGTGCCCTATCTTCTTATTGGGCAGATATGATCAAGTTTTTTGGTTGTAAAATGGCCATAATTTACATAATTTAATTAGCATTCACACGTTGATTAGGAAACATTTTGTGATGTTTGGGACATCGTATAACTAAAATATTGTGTGAAAATAAAAATCTGTGGAATGGCTTTAAATATTGATAGAAACATTTTTGGACAACATTGTGATTTAAAGATAAATGAAGCGTCAAAACCGATCATGATTTTATTTAGTAATGATTGCATTATTTCTCCTCCCACAAAGTTTCAATTGTTTTATTGACAATAGAAACCACGGTGTGGTTTATAACTTCTCTTTAGAAATTAACAAAACATTTAAAAATATTTTAAATAATAATCGAAACATTTTTACATTTTGAAGTAAAGATTTCTTAGAATTTTAAGATTCCCAGTTCTATAAAGGTTTCTTTGCTTTCACTTTGAGTCTCTCGTCGTGGTAGTGGTAGCGACAGAACTGCTATACTATTAACTTTCTTCCTCTACTTTTATAAGCCGCTAATTCCTAAATTTTACTTATTTAAGTATGTAACTGAAATCGAGAGAACCAGCCATTTCGAATAGTTGTTGATAAATTTTTCATTTTCATAAATAGTTTTTTGAAAGAGTGGAATTAGGAAGTTTGTTAACTGTATACAGGGTAATGCATTTACGGTATTGATGCTTGCATGCAGGACCAGACTTACAGGTTGACCAATCGGTCGCTATTGGTAGCCAAGGTAACTTGTGAGTGTTGCCAAGATTGCATTATATATAGTTATTAATCAAGCATTTACGTGACTTGATAAGTATTCACCTTTTCGGAAGCATTTAACATTATTTTTAGCATTATACCATTTTTACTTCGAAATACGCATGGAAACTGCTTCTTTTATCAAAAGAGTTCAATAAAGTTTCCCAAGCGCTACTATACTTATGTATGTATACTATCTGGGCTTGTAGTAATTTCTCATTATGCTATATTTTTATGGACATATTCAGTATTCAGAAATTTGAGCTACCATGATTTATTTAATTATCCTTTTAAAACAAGTTCAGAATTAAAAAAGAAATATAGAAGAACTGTTTTTAAATTTTGTTTTTATTTTATAATTAAAAAAAAAATAAAGAAATTATATTTCATGTATATTAATTTCGCGATAGTATGCCATTTTTGGTCTGTGAGCAAAATTATTATAGTCAGCTGTTACTTATGACAATTTTTCAGTGTTGGTATTACTGTCAATTCCCACCACAAAAGTAAAATTCTATTTTCCAAAAGTCAAAATAGTTTTGATTTGTTCACTAATATTGTCACTGTCATCCGTAAATATTGTTAACAATAAATTGATGAAAGGTACTGCCAGGGTGAAAGCAAATTCTCAAAATATAGGAAAAAGTTTGAATTTTTCTACATTTAGTGAAGCAGTAGCATTGTTTTAGTTATAAAATTAGCCCATTCACAATACAATTCAATACAAAAATGTTTTATATGTGTAAGTGAAAAGAGCGCTTGAATTTCTAAACAGATCTAAGTGAAAATCAAGTAAAAAAGCTAGAATTTATATAAGAATATTTTTTGTGATACCCTAGATGAATGCCCGTATGAAATTTTGTAGGGTCACCCATTTGGACGATTCTGATTTTTGATTTGGTTTTTCGGATATATTTCTAGAACGGTTCGTCGTCGGCCAGAAAAAAATGATTATAACCGATTCCAAAGACTTTTATATTCTGAAGAACATTTTAGTACAATAAAAATGTCTAAGACTGATCGTTTTCACAGTATACGTAAAAATCCTAAATTTTTTATGGCAACACCAAGATAGGATTGCCCGATTTATTCTATTGCGTAAATTTTATTTATGTTTGCTATGAAAACACTGTATACCAAATTTGAGCTCTCCATGTTGTCGTTGTCAGGCAGTGTCCAAATGTATAGTGGAAAACGAAATTTTTGTAAGGCAACCCCTTAAAGTAGTTACTCGATTTGTCACATTTTCGTACTTAAATTTACTTTTTTTTTAAAAAAGCCCGTGTGCAAAATTTTAGTTCTCTAAGTACACGCGTTCTCCACATATTGTGCGGGCAGATAGACCGACGGACAGACTTTTAATATTATGCGTGGTTGTTAAATTCATTTTGCTCTACCATAATTATTTCTATGCGTTACAAACTGAATGACAAACTTAGTATATACCATATAGATTTCATGTAGGGTATAAGAAACTAACGATATGGTAGTACATACGTGTAAATATTTCCGCTCTTTCCTCACGTCCTTCACTAGTAAAATTGTTGAACTCTCAGACACTGTTTTAATAGAAAATTCCTATTTTAGTTCTAATTTCAAAGCTAATAGGGCCAACCGCTCTTACACCATATTTTATGCATACATGTTGCAGGATAAATTTTATCCTTCCTTTTCTTTATTAATTCTTGCAAATTTTTGTGGTTTAATTCTGGTTTAGTCCGGTCCTGCAAGGGCGCATGCAGGTTTTGAAAAAATCTAAATAGTTAGCTCTATTGGCAATACAACCCATCGCGAATTAACGATTTTAGTGAATTAAATGTGAAATTGTAATCTAAGGTTTTTTTGTTTTTTTTTTAGATAAATATCAAAAATGGAAAGCCTAACACCAGTTCAAGGGTTCTATAAGGATCGCTCGATATTTATTACGGGCGCATCTGGATTTATGGGAAAAGTTCTTCTTGAGAAACTTTTATATTCTTGTTCGGAATTGAAACAAATTTTCATTTTGATGAGAACGAAAAGGGGGAAGACTCCAGAAACTCGATTGGCAGAGATGTTCAAACTGCCTGTAAGTAAATTGAATTAATTAAAAAGTATCAAAACTAAAAATACAAACTCACGAAAATCCACAGATTTTCCAACGGATAAGAGATGAAAAACCAAGCGTACTTAAAAAGGTTAAAGTTTTCCAAGGAGATGTATGCTATGACTGTAAGTAAAATGAAATTAATAATATCAAATTTAGATTATCCCTCTAATTTTTATATTGCATTCCTGTTCAATCTAGCCTTCGGTCTTAATGCAGAACAACTGAAACAAATTGAAGATGAAACTTCAATAGTATTCCATTTGGCTGCAACCCTTAAGCTAGAAGGTAACCTTACGGATGCAATTCAAATGAATACAACTGGAACAAAACGAGCATTGGACATAGCCAAAAAGATGAAAAATCTCATTAGCTTTGTCCATCTGTCTACAGCTTTTTGTAATTGTGATCAGGAAGTTATGCACGAAAAGGTTTACGAATATCCACATAAACCTGAGGATTTAATCAGAATGGCCGAATGGATGGATGTAAAAGATTTAGATAAAATCACGCCCAGCTTAATTCAACCCCATCCCAACACTTATACGTATTCGAAACGTTTAGCGGAAATTCTAGTTCGTGATCATTATCCAGAATTGCCAGTGGTTATCACAAGACCCAGCATCGGTAAGTTAAAGCAAATTTTTGAATATTTTTAACCTTTATACAGAAAGTTAAATGAGAGTAGTTAATTATGCCAAGAAAATTCAACTAATGAGTGATTTATTGGAAAAAAGTTCGAAGTTATAAGAGAAATGATACGAAACTCTCTTTTGTTGCTTGGAGTTTATTGAAATTGTGAAACTGACTAAATTTTTGTATGATACTGAGGCCAGTAAAACTTGTTATGGGTCTTAATATACAGGGTGTCCCGTAAGTGGTGTAATACCCGAAGGCTATAGATAGGATACTTAGACGAGCAAAGATTTTATGGGTGGGAACGTGGACTGGGGGTAATTCTAACGTTTTCCGAGATAACGGGACTTAAAGATATTTGGGTATGTTTTTATTGATCAGCCTGTAACTTCTAAATGTTACACCTTATGATGATGATTTGTACTTTGGTAGGTATATGATCGTTGGATCTTTCAAATAGTCTGTACATATATTCTCCCCTCCTCGCCGCTTTGAAGAGTTATCGCTCAACAAAATTAAAATTTCCGAATTTTTACTTGTTTTTTTTTTTTTATTTAACTACTGTTTTGATAAAAAAACACGCTATCAATACCAAGTTTTCATACTGGATATAAGAAGTCCAAAACCTTAGCTTTAAATGAAGTATCACATACTGCACCTAAAATGTAACCCTTTCTGTGTTTTTTGCACCTCTTCTTAAGTATATCCAGCGAAAATTGTTGAAAAATTGTTTGCTCTCCTAAATATGACATATCCATAACCTTCGGGTATCACACCACTAGCGGAATACATATATATACATATATACATAAGTATTTTTTATTTTCTAATGAAATCTATTCACTCAGTTGGTAGCTGTGTAGTCGACGTTCTCCCACGTCTGCCGAACCAAATATGAAAATATAGGGAAGCACGTGTACTCGAATATAAAAAAATAAAAAATACAATTCTTATCTCAGTAGTATCAGGTTATGAAAGTAACCTGTTTGATGGTAAAACTTGTTAGACAATCACCTCTGGAATCCAGATATAATGAAGATTTGATTGTTATTCTTGAGGAATTGGGATTTTGAAAAACAAGTATTTTTATAGTTCATTGAACCAATTCTGATTCAAGTGTTCCACAAAATTTATAGGTACATCTTTAAACGGTTGCCAAATTACCGGTGAATACCTTTTTATGTATTTATATATATCTTATTCAATTTTCAATTTTATTCAGGTGAGTGAAACTAGTTGCTCAAATTCTCTGCCACTTGCAGAGGCAATATGGGCTTCAGATATCATGTGAATGTTAAGTCGCCGTCAACCAGTAATTAATTAACATTCTCCATATTGATTTTTGTCGAAGTCGAATTCACTTGACAAATTAATAATACTAATTAATTAATAATAATGCTGTTAGAAATACTCACACATTTTTGTCTTACCATACAAGGACTTGTGGATATTTCTTTTGAGTATTGTCCTCAATCCAAATCACCAATATCTTTTTAATATTTTGTATTCTTATAGAGGGTTTCTTGTATAAGAGCACTTTTAGCTTGGTAAAGAGCGAGATGACATACTGCTTTCAATTCTTTCTCTCATATTTTTTTATTGCCCGGATAGTGGATTCGTTTATTCCATATCACTTACTAATTAATAATGCCTTAATAATTTTTCAAGGTGATTTACAATTTCCATTTCAAGACATATTTACCATGTTTACATGGAGATTTGAAAGATTGAGCCGAGATTAAGTTGAGTTTCCGAATCGTGTATTTGATTAAGGAGGGTTGAAAGATTGAGTTAAGAACGGATCCAAATATAGTTGACGTGGCAGTTAAACTCAAATCTTCTTTATGGTGTTTTGTGTGAGAGTTATATCAGTTAATAATTTTGTTTGAATACAGCTGGAGTATTTCATATTAGAGTTTTCCATTAAATCTATAAGTCAAGTGCTAGGCTTAAGCTAGTATGCAGCTCATGCAAAATTACAAATTTCTTACAAATTTATTTTAATTTCCAATTTCGTTTACGTCACGTTGAAAAATTGGCCAGCAAATGGTTCTCTACGTTTTCGGTTCGCTTATATCAATATTGCTTAAAAAACAAATGCAACAATATAAATGAATATTTCCATTTTAGAAATTCGCTATGAGTCCGCTATGTATTATTTAGGGCCTATCTATGATCGGCGGGGGGGGGGGCAGAGGGGTGACAAGAGGGCCTACTGCCTATTGTGCATCAATTTAACATTTCTGACATTTCATATTTTATGAAATTGTAATTACTGCCTAAATTATATCAGTCATACAAAGGCAACGCCTAGAAATAATATCTGAAAATAAGGGGGTGCTAAAAATGTGTTTATTTTATATAGCAATTTGGATTATAAAAATGTCCCCCTTCAAAATGTCAGAATTTCATTACAGATTAGCAGGGCTCTAAACTTCCTACTAGCTGTTGGGATAATTCAGCCTATTGTGTGATGTTACTAAATGTTATAACATCCGTACAATTATTATAGTGTAGCTTAAAGCAAAACGGACGCTTTTTCCTTTCCATGAAGTTGTGCAATTATAGAAAAAATGTAATCAGCGATATTTGTATAGAAGTTTTTAGCCGCTTTAATACATCAAACAATATTTTGGGTGCCGCCAATGTGTTAAACAATGTTAGGCTGCGGATACCAATTTCCAATTTAAAAATGAGCATATTTTTTTCAATTTTCTATTTTCAGTATCACCTTCAGGAATAGAACCCGTTCCTGGATGGGTGGACAACTTAAATGGACCAACAGGAGTTATGCTAGGGGCTGGAAAAGGCGTTATAAGAACAATGATATGCGATGGCAGCAATCTTACGCAAATTATTCCTGTTGATTACGCAATAAATGCAATTATAACAATTTGCTATGAAACTGCCACAGCAGAAAAGAAGTATGTAATTCAAAGAAACTCTCCGCAGGAAAATCTAATAAAAACTTTCCCATTCACTTTTAGATCCGAACAAGTTCCTGTTTATACTATCAATGTCCCAGATGAAAAGAAAGTACCTTGGCAACGATGCTTAGATTTAGGACAAGAATTATACGAACAGTATCCTTGTTCAGCTGGCCTATGGTATCCGGGTGGAGCAATGACGAAAAATAAATTTGTTCACAAAATCAACCAAATCTTATTCATGTGGCTGCCCGCATATATAATTGACTTTTTCCTCTTCTGTTTCGGTCAAAAACGATTGTAAGTAATCGCAAAGGAAACATAAAAGAAATTATCCTCAACGAAAAATCTTTATCTTTTTAGTATGATTCATGTTCAAAACAAAATTGCTGTCGGTTTAGAAGTCCTTGAATTTTTCACTATGCGCGCATGGACCTTTAAGGCAGATAACTTCTTAGGATTATGGGGACGACTATCGCCAAGAGATCAAAAAGAGTAGGAAGTTTTTCTTTTAGATCATATCAGAATTCATATATTATTTTTACAGATTCAACATGGACTTCAATGTTATGAATGATAAAGATTATATGACGGTGTCTGTTTTAGGAGGCAGGCAATATATCCTGAAAGAGCCTCCAAGCACTATTCCAAGGGCTAAAGTACAAATGAAAATGTAACAAACGATCAAGATTTATTAGAGTTACGATAACAGAAATTTTCATTTTTAGCCAATATGTAGTCGATCGGATCTGCAAAACGCTTATTCTTGGATTTCTCGCCTACTGGATAGTAAAAAAATTTGGAATCTTGGATTCACTTTATGAAGTATTCGGCGCCCACTAAAACATCGCACCAGTGATATTTTTAATTCTTGTCAGAAAACTCTTGTTACTATTTTGTAGTAGGAACATTTTGGTATTTTGGGAGTTTTTCTACAGTACGAAAAGTCTATACAGATTTCAAGTTTTCTTGTTTTAATGGTTTGTGTACAAGTTTTATACTAATTTTATTTTAATGATAAATATAAGAAAGTTTTGTTGCAAAGTTTTACTTTTACTTATATTATTGTTTTAGAGTTATAATAAATTTCAGTACTACTACTAAGCATATGGTTAACTGTTCCACATGTGCACCATATAGTTTATGTAGAAAGAATCACAATGTTTCATAGTCCGACCGAAAATGGTTTGGATTGTTCATTTATTTATTTAGCGCTGGTTGTACTTTGTAGGAGAACATACATATGTGTTTCTACGCAACTGCATCATAGAAGCAGCAGCAGAAGAGGGAAAGACTCCCAGTATTACGTTGGCGCTCTATTGTGTGGTAGAAGAGAGAAGTATTTGTTGGATCGCTGAAAAATCCAATGCACATCATCAATGCACATCATCATTGGATTTTTTTTTCCATAGAACAGATGTAGTAAGTTGAACTAAGAATTGATTTTGGAAGAATTAGAGTCAACATTACTCGATCAATCAAAGATTTTGTTATTTGTGCTATCAGAAGCTCACCCATAAAAGGTTTCGGCAGGCCGGTAGGCTGGATAACCAATGATGCATGAGTTACGGGTAAGGGGTTTAATAAATTAACCTGTCACGATACATAAGCAAAAAAAAATCCCATGTCGTAATGGTAATGTTGGAATTACTATTGGCTAGAAAGCGGTTAGAATGGGGATCTGGAGAGTCAACATAATCTAACCTGATTGTTGGTGAGACGATCTGGTGGCAATGATCTCCAGTTATTGAAATTAAGGCAGCTATACCCAGGAAAGTTATGGTTTGGATTAAAAGTAAAAAATAATAAATCTATTGGTCTAGAGAAAAAGTAAAGCCTTCTGGTATGCCGACATTTATATCTTTCGATTTTAAAAATAAACTTAAAAAAAAATCTAATATGAAAAAATTACACAAAGCATCGTTGATCAAAACTTTATAACGTATACTTCTCTGAGGTAGTAGGTTTGTTCGATGAAAGCTCCGAGTAAAACACCATGTAAATTTTCCCCTCCAATATTTACCCAGAGTTTTATGTTCATCGAACAAGTTTTTAAAACTCCGGGTAAACCTAGTGTAAGGACATTTCTCTGACAGTTCTCCTTAATTGTAAAAAGTTATTTATAAACTGGGTGAAGACAAATAAAATGTGCTCTAGATATTTTTCTCTTTCTTTTCTTCTAATTTTTGCTAATTTTTTCTCCAGAAGTCATTTATATGCCCCAATCAGTAACAAATTGCAAGTGAGAGTTCTCAAGTGAAAAATGTCAAACCATTACCCCAAAAAAATTTTAGTGCAAGCTCAGGGTAGACCTCAAGGTTTTTCAAAAACCAAGATAGTCTAGCCTGATGTAGCCCTAGATTTACCCGGGATTTTCATCAAACAGACCTACTGTAATTGGCACTCCAATATAGCTCATTATCATAATCTATGTATTACCTAAAAGAAAAATGTGTAGATGTAATTAGAATTATGTACATAACAAAAATTCAATGTAAACAATCGAAAGCATAATAAACATAATGAAATATTTTCCAACATGAAATGAAAGCAAGACATAAACAAGACATGCGCATAAATTAGACAAAACCACAGACTTCAATAATATAGACTGCTATCTGTAGGCCGTTCCCATTCAAAGGGGTAAAACATTCCAAATTACTGTCATGTTGCGGGATATTACATAATTAGTACTTTAATAATTAGCTAAAATAAAAGGAAATTTTCAATTTTATTTTAAAAATTAATTCTGTAGACAGTTCTTAATTAAGTTGTTGCTAAATAATCAGAAAATATTTAAGTAATTACGTTTTCCTCGTTTCAAATTAAAACTACGCTTCATATGTAACTACGACTACAATGCTGTAATAAATTTTGTATTTTATAAGAAAACTAAGAATCTTAAAAATGTGGACCTGTATAAAAATCTCAAAAGTTTACATGTTTGTTCACGAAATTTTATATTATGTAATTCCTTTTAAACTTGAGAAATAAATATTATGGAAATTCTTTGTAGTCTGTGTACTCTGTTTTAAATCAAATTAAGAGCTCCAACAATTTGTGTGGTGGGCATACAGATTTAAAGTTATTAATACCACTTTTTAAACTTTCTGAATAAGCGTTAAAAAACATTCTTCTGAGTAACGATATTGTCAATAGTTATCAATTATTATATCATTAGGTTGTCAGAAAAACCAAGATAAGCAGAGGACATCATAAAAAATTAACAATTGAGTACCAGAATAGGTTCCTAAAATTGCATTATAATTTCCTAAGGAAAGGAGCAAAATAGTTAATTCCCTGATGTCGAGAATACCTCGACTATTGTTTCGCTTTTATTATAAATTTAGTTCCTAAACCCAGAATAAAGCCCCACTTTCATATCACAGGTAGAAAGGCGAATTACCTATCATATCGGTCAAGTATCTATGCACTAATCGAAATACCTGCATAATGCTTGATCTAATCTGAATCATTTCTACATACCTTACAAGAACATATTTCAATGGAAGGTGGTCTGGACATGCAAATTTTTAATATTCATATTTTCATATTTTTTTATTTATGGTTGTAATGCATTTAATCTTCTTTAAGATTCCATTTCAAATTAATAAAAACCACTTCCGTATTAAAAATAAATATTAAAGCACACAACTAATACTATAAAATTTTTTTTGTTTCCTTTTATATATGACTATTTCCCTTCTGGAAATATTTTTCTTACATTATGGCAGCACAATCGCTCGCAACATAAAAAGCATATTTTGTGTTGGCTTCACTTTATGCGATCTGTTTTCAGTCTATATATTGAAGTCTGTGGACAAAACCATTAGATTTATATTAAAAAATATGTAATAATAATAAAATCTGTAATAATTACCTTTTCAATACTTCCCTGTAGATTTCGGAGAAATTATTTTTGACGGATTTGTCACTTTAAGTTTGACAGAATTAATAATTCTTGTATATTATATTTTGAAACATAGATGGCAGGCATTAAAGTTAGAGTTCAATATTTTTATTTGAATGTATTAAATATCGATCAAAAGAGGAAACGTTACGGATTTTTCTTTTGTAAAGTGTACAATAAAGAAGTTATTCGAACATTCTATAAAAGACAATATGAGCGTGAACTTAGACCCGAAATCAAAAGAACAAAATTTGTTTAGCCAAGTACTCCGTGTGTTTTAATTAAAATTGAAATGTTAAGAAAATCTAATTATTAAGAATTACTCTCTTATTGTGGAACATTCCAAAATACTTAAAGCATGGAGAAACAAAGTACAAAATATAAGTCTTCCGATTTTATGGAGTTTCTTGTCCGATAAACCGATAAATTCACATATTGTGGAATGCACAGGATATTTTCAGTTCCTTTTTTGTTCGTAATCTAAAAACGAATTTCCGACGTTCTTTTTCTTGTTGATATTGCCACACTGAGTCGTTTCACTTTTTCGGTTCGTATTTTTTGGAAATGGAATTTTCACTTTATAGTGGATCTATTTTAGCGTGCAATAAGATACAATATAAGATTCTGTTGAACAATCAGAACTAGAAATAGAGTTGGCGATTGTGTCTGATTTTTATAGATTAACAGTACTTTTACAGTATTGTTGATGATTATTTCGAAAACTCCTATTAGAATCGAACCAAGAGATCAGTACATGCATTTCTATTTTAAGACCTGGCTGAATATGGACGAACTTCCATGTGAATGTAATTATTCTTGTTGGATACGATTAATTGGATGGACAGGAGTTTATATAGCCGATAAGAGCCTAGAGCTGAGTTCCATCGTAAGGAGATAAATCGCCGGCCATTAGAAATTATACAAATCAGTTATTAGAGGGATGACGACTGTGGTGTAGAGATTATTTGAGAGTTAGCAACAAACTTTGCAAGAATGTTAACAGTATTAATTGAATCAGCGATCATTATGAACCAAAAGGCAGAATAGAGCAGCAATGTGAATTTCATTATAGTTTTTATTCGGGACGAAAAGCTTTTACTTAAGTGATCAGAGCCTGCTGTTGGCATTACCATCTCAGTGATCGGGCCTCTCTTCAAAGAGGATGTTCGTACGAGCATCATTAGCGATAGGCGAACCTGCACACATGCAAGTGTACGACACTTTTTTTAAGAGCAAAATAGGAAGTTCATTGGCTTTTCTTGGGGCTCGGAGGAAAACAGTTTTGAATGTGGTCGATCGTCACTAGGCGCACAGCGCGCTTTTCGCTCATCTAACCAAGATGGGAGTTGTAAACACCACCTGAATGTCTATACTGCTTGAAAGGAGAACCTCAGACAACCATACACTTTATCTGCGCTTTTTTTGGCCTTTAATCGGCCCAGGCTTAATATTCTTGCTTCTGCCTAATATCGGCCTATCAGCGGATGAGTTAAAAAGAGAAACTCACCTGGACCTGACGCATTTCATTAAGAGTTGAGAAAGAAATGCACCGATACAATATCGCAGTAATGAAATTTATTGACACCAGATGGAATGATGGAGGAGGGTATGTTTGTTTAGGTGTAGAAAGCTTTTGGAACTGTCCTTTAGTAGAACTGAAACAGATCAATGCATGTATCATATAGGCTGAGACAACTTACATCTAGATATGAAAACCTCACAAAAAAGCAGTCGAATTAAAAAGAGCTAATGGCCCTCTAATAGAAAGCTCAATACATTCTCTCTCTCTCGTACTGTATTATGCCACATAAGTTCTTCGCAATGATAGCTTTCTTTGGTTGAATAACAAGTTAAAGAGAGCTTTGAAAAAGTGATTAAGTTTTATATGGAGATTTTGTTATCTAGTTGTATGTTGTCTGTGGTATAGGTATGTATGATCTCCATAAAAATAGCTAGCACCAGTCTTATTAGCTGGTCACCAATTTCGGGGAAGATTATTACTAGGTGCTCGTATTTTTGTACTCCTACGGAAGAAGTGGAAGATAAAAACTTTGCACACAATTTAAACCTGAAGAGTATATTGCTGTGTTGAAAGGGGTTTTATTACTCAAATTGGACTCGATAATACCAAATACTGTCACCCTATTATCCAAAATAAAACAATAGATCAATGCCGATGACAATTATATATATCGTCATCTTAAAATTAAAGATAATACAACAAACAAGATATAAGATTTCACCTCAAAAAATCTACTCTACTTACATACAAAAAGCTTTTGCATGTAATTGCACATTCTCTTTAGCGATCCTAAAGGAAAGCTGTGGGTACTTGGATGCGTTACTGCCAAACCTCGTGGAGTTCATATTTTATGCGTCAACCACAATAGATCATGGTTGTTTTTACTTTTATCGGTCGAAGAGTAACAACTGCGGGTGCTCTAATAACTCGTCACCATTAACTAGTCCTAATAATATTAAATTCACCGAAAAGTAGAAGGGCAGGCATGCAGTTATCGTCCAGTGTGAATGAAAAATTAGAAAGTCTTGATAATAAAATTTACTAAAAACTTTTAGACCAGGGGGGTGATTCTGATCTCTTTGTCGTAGCTTAGGCGTATATTTTTGTCACATATTTTGACACTTTACCTCAAATTTGTCGTACTTTTATATTCACCATATTCATTTTGATTTATCCTTTTCATCAACCACAAAATAAACTAAAATGAATTTGCAATGAATTAATGTCACAATACACGCCTAAAAGTACGACAAATTAGTCAACTGCTCCCGAGGTTGTGACAAAAATTGCGTATTATGGTAAATGCATTTTCTACATCAACTTAAAACAATACAAATGCTTAAAATCGCAAAATATTTTTGGATTTGTTATGTGAAGTGTCAGTTTCTGTTCATTCTACATAATGCAAGGTTTGCTGAACTGGATAAAAACACGAAAAAAGTTCATTTCATTTAGGCGTATATTTTGACATTAAAGTACGACAAAAGATCAGAATCTCCCTCCTGGGGGGTGATTCTGATCTCTTTGTCGTAGCTTTGGCGTATATTTCTGTCACTTCACCTCAAATTTGTCGTACTTTTATATTCACCATATTCATTTTGATTTATCCTTTTCATAAACCATTAAATAAAATAAAATGAATTTGCAATGAATTAATGTCAGAATACACGCCTAAAAGTACGACAAATTAGTCAACTGCTTCCGAGGTTGTCACGAAATTTTTATATTGTTGTAAATTTATTTTCTACATCTAATTAGAGCAATACAAGTGCTTAAATTCGAAATAGTATTTTGAATTTGTAAAGCGAAGTGTTATTTTCTGTTCATTCTATGTAATACAAGGCTTGCTGAGCTGGATAAAAGCACGAGAAAATCAGTAGAAAAGTTCATTTCATTAAGGCGTATATTTTGACATTAAAGTACGACAAAAGATCAGAATCACCCTTCTGACGTTATTTTTGTACTGATTTAAAAAATAAATAAAAAATGAACGTCTAAGGCATTTTATGTGTGAATTTCTAAAAATGTGTTTCCCCTTCCAGAACATGGCATGCAACATTAAAACAATTTGGAAAATTTTGCTGAGAATTAAGAAATATGAACTAGCATCAATGATAACCGGTGAGCTTTTCATAGTCTTCTGCAACTTTCATCCGCTTCTTGTATGTGGTACGTGCTTTTACCATAAAAACATATAAAAGAAAACATGAATATCATCGAATCTGAGAACTTGAATACAGATAATTCATCTAACTGTCAGTCGCAGGTGGGGATACATATATTTTAAAAGAACGATCGCTTTTTTTTTATCAAAAATTACTCCAAGGTCAGAACCTTCATTATCTTTAGTGATTGATACATTGTCAATTGTGTAATCAAAAGAAATAGAAAGAAATAGAATTAAAATTCCGACAAAAAGATATCACTTTACATTTAGCTATATTTATCTGAATATTGTTAATCAAACCCCAGTTACACACTCTATCAGGGTCTTGTTGTCATGCATAGTAGTCATAAATAGTATTAAGTTTAATAAATAGCTTAAGATCATTGGAAAATATCAGGCATTTCGCACTTACAAAGTTAGCAACAATATCATTAAGAAGCAGTAAGGAAGAGCAGAGGACCTAGATGGCTGCCTTGTGGAACTCCAGAAAAGGCAGTAAATTTCTCTAGATAAGATATTATCAACTTGCCTTTTGTCAATTAAAGTGAAGAAACGCATCAAAGCATAGTTAAGTGAAAGTTATGTTCTATTTCTGAATAAGCAAAAAGATGTGAACTCTGTCACCTGCTTTCGAGAAGTCTGTATAAATCATATCCACTCGTTCGAAAATGTTATTAGATTGGATACACATGATTTGCCAGAGATAAATCCAGTTATTGAGTGGCTAATAGTTCATTTATCAGATAACTAAGTTCAGTACACGGAGAGAAAAGAACTAGTCAGAACAAAAAAAAAAAAAACTATTTGAACCAACAATTTTTAAATTTAAAAATGCGCCAATAGTAAAAATGTTTGGTTTTGAATGCCCAGGATGTTTAATACAAACGTTACGTCATCAAATACTTGTTTTGTTTATTCTGAAGAAAAGGATGTTTAACTTAAATGCGTTAAATTTTAAAACTTTAAAAGCTTCTACGCTTGATTCTAACTAATTAGTTATTGATATGAATGACAAATATACATTTAAACCGACAATTAATCCATTTGAATTAAAAACTGTATTTTTGATTCAAATGAATGTATTCAAATGTTTATTTTGTTCAATTAAACAAACATTAGTTTGAACTGAAAAACAAAATTTTCAATTTATACCATTTGTTTCAAAATATTATGCGTTTAATTTTTTACTAAATAAATTAAATGAATTTGGTTTAATAACGAAATATTTCTCTCGTTATGGAAATAAATATATTTACTTTCTGCTGAAATAATTGAATTAAAATATATTTGGTAAATATAAGGAACTGAAATCTTGATATCCGAAATTCCAGTTAAAGTTATGTGCATCATTAGCTTGTTTTAGTACTAGGTATTCAAGTGGTATTTAAAACACATATAAAATTTTGAATGATAACAAAAAATTTATTCAGTATTTCATAGTTATAATCAGGCTTAAGGATAAAGATACAGTTTATATCACTTCGTATAATACGATCTATAGAACTATTTTAATTCATTTTTAGAAAATACAGAATGAGAAAGATGAGTGAATATACTAATTACAATGCTTTGTTTCGTATTAACGCAATTCCACTTGCCACATTTTATATATTTAAACCTATCAAAATTGCAGCAATATGTTTACAAGAAATGCAGTTGTATTTAGAGACTCTTTTTAAAGTCTGATTGGTTTGGACACTCTCCATTAAGGAGCTAAGCACAACTCAAACAAATACAAATATGTACACTGAAAAAATTTCTATTACTGAATTTACTATAAAAGTATATCAGAAGTGAGTTTAAGAAATTTTACTATAAAATGTCTTCAAAATTGAAATAATATATCAAATTATACTTGAAAGTCGTGAGAGGAATTTATACATAAATGTGGAATTTATCATATTACAATTTCAGCAATGTATATTGTAACATATCTTATTGCCGCAGTGCACTTGTTAGAATATAGAAACGTCAATCTTTGTAAACGTAGTATTAAGCTATCATGTAAACCTAGAGTTAAGCTGTCTTTTATTTATTTATTTAGAACTTCATCAATGATCTGATTACTGAGTATACAAAAGTGAAATATAGCAATAAAATAACAAAAGCATACATAACCATAATAACGATAAAAAGTATACATAACAATAATAATGAAAAACAAGTAACATTAACTAAGCTGATCTCTTATTTGACTTTTTGAAAGATGAAAGTCAATGCAATCAAACTGGCGGTTAAAGAGACGAGACATTGATGAAACCGGCTCGTGCATGCCATAGTTTGTACTATGCTGAGGAACAACGAAGAAGTCACAGTTCCTCAAGGAGCGCACGGGAACAGATATATTGAAAGTATTTAAGAGCTCAGGGGAGTTTATCACTCCTTGTATACACTGAAATGCAAAGACAACCCTGGAAGTTTTACGTCTATTCTCAAGAGAATCTAATGGAAAGAGTTTAAGTCTGTCAGCATATGGAGGCAGAATAATAGGGTTGTCCCAATGAAGTCCTCGCAGGGCAAATCGGATAAATCTCCGCTGGACAGCCTCTATGCGATTTATATATACAGAATAGAAGGGAGACCAAACAGGACTGGCATACTCCAAAATGGGTCTAACGAATGTGCAGTAGAGGATCTTCGTTATGAATGGATCATTAAACTCTTTTGACCATCTTTTTATAAACCCCAGAGTAGCATTAGCCCTGGCCACGATTGAATTAATATGATGTTCGAAGGAAAGACGAGTATTAAGGAAGACACCCAAATCTTTGGTTTTGTCAAGTCTAGTTAATAAGCATCCATCTAAAGTATAATTAAACTCCAATGGCCTCCTTTTACGAGAAAAGGACATAGTAGTACATTTGCTAATATTAAGAGGAAGACAGTTAATAGCACACCATTTATGAAAGGTGTCTAAGTCCGAGTTTAAAAATCCGCACTCGTTTTCATTAGAAACAATGCGGAAGATTTTGGCATCGTCGGCGTAGCAAAGAATTCTTGAATTAGCCAAAATCAGAGATACATCGTTGATGTAAATTATAAAAAGGAGTGGTCCAAGATGGCTACCTTGAGGTACGCCGGACGTATTATTTATTTCGTCAGAAAGGGCTGAGCGGAATATGACTCGCTGCGTACGATCAGATAAATAAGAACGAAGCCAATTAACAAAAACAGTATGAAAACCAAGAACAGTCAACCTGTGAATTAAAATTTTATGATTGATTCGGTCAAAAGCTTTACTGAAATCAGTGAAAATGCAATCCACTTGCTTACCGTTTTCAATAGCAGAAATGCAAAAATTAGTAAACTCCAATAAATTAGTCGTAGATTTCCCCTTCATAAAACCATGCTGAAAAGAGCACAGGAAGGGCTTGCAGTGGAAGTACAAAGCATCACAAACCAGGGCTTCAAATCTCTTACCAATACAACTTAAATTAGCGACAGGTCTGTAGTTAGAAATGTCGCTCTTATTGCCCTTCTTGTGCAAAGGAATAATCAAAGAAAGCTTCCACTGTTTCGGAAAAATACCAGAAGTTAAAGATAAATTAAATAAATAACACAAAACAGGAACGATGGACGTAGCACAATGTTTTATGAGTGTGGAAGGAACGCCATCAGGACCGCCAGCAAAACTATCAGCTATGCTAGAAATGTACATAGAGATAGACGCTTCATCGAAAAACAGGTCTTTAGGTTGAAGAGAAGTCAGCGGAAGCTTCGTCAAATGGGTAAAATCATTATAACTAATATCTCAGTGGTTATCACAGAATGCAGTTTTAAAGAAGTCACCAAAAAGATTGGCAGTCTCTAACGGATCCACACTGTCTAAGTTACCGAGTCGCAACGATGTCATACTTATCATACTCTTGTTCGAACTCCTTTTCGAGTTCTTGTTTCAATGCAACTAGACGTATATTTTATATTAAGTATAATAAAAACACTCTGAATTAACATTTCTGTGTTCTTTAATTCTAATAGGTTATGGGCCCACTACCCCAGGTTACGTATAAATACGCTGTAAACATAAAAGTCAGTTCCGGTCATATAGTTAGCAGTAAAGCTGGAGAACAATAATTATATAAAAATTATTGAGGGAATTATCAATCAACTTGTGGATAATTGTTTGATCACCGAATTCAAAATGGCGACGTCAAGTACAGCAGGAATTGCTCCGATTGAAAAACTTGTCGGCAGAGACAACTTCAATACCTGGAAGTTTTCCACGCGAACTTATTTGGAACACGAGGATTTGTGGGAGTGTGTTGAATGCAAGGAGGAAGTCAAGGATGTTAAAAAGGACACTAAGGCTCGAACAAAAATTATATTGTCTGTCGAACCAATTATTTATGTACACATTCAAGATGCAAAAACGGTTAAAGAGGTATGGCATAAATTAGTTAGTGTGTTTGAAGATTCAGGGTTAAGTAGACGTGTAGGACTTCTGCGAAAGTTAACTACAACAAAATTATCTCAGTGCAAGTCTGTTGATGAATATGTAAACACGGTAATCACCACAGCTCATAAAATAAATGGAATAGGTTTTCATGTCAGTGATGAGTGGATAGGAACACTACTTCTAACCGGATTACCTGATGAATATAAGCCTATGATAATGGGATTGGAAAATTCTGGTCTACCTATAACGGCAGACAGCATCAAAACAAAAATCTTGCAAGATATTAAAATTGAATCATCATCAGCTGATCTTCTAAACTATAATCAGGCTTTTCTTAGTAAAAGAAAACATTATAATCAGAAGTCAAATACAAAAGGTATCAGATGTTTTAAATGCAACGGCTACGGGCATATAGCTGTTGATTGTCCTCAAAATTCAAAGGCTCAGAGATTTGCAAGACAAAAATCTTTAAACAAGTCGGCGTTTTATTCAAGCTGCACTGCAAAACAACTTAATTGTGATAAATGGTATATTGACAGTGGTGCTTCAGTACACATGACCAATAAAAAGGATTGGCTAAGTGATTTTAGTTCGGATTTGGTAAAGGAAATTGTGCTGGCAAATAATGAGAAATTAAATGTTGCAGGTAAAGGACAAATAGAAATTAAAGTGAGTACACATAATATCAGTAATACAGTTGACGTTAAAAATGTTGTATATGTACCCGAATTAGCTACTAATCTTTTGTCAGTTAGTCAGATTACAAATAAAGGTAATGTTATAATATTTAGCAAAAACAATTGCAAAATTTATAATCAGAAAAATAAGTTAATTGCTACCGCAAGTAATCTAGATAATATGTATGTATTGGATCAGCCATCACAGAATATAGGTCAATGTAATTTAGCAGGTTCATCAGTCAAATTTGAACAATGGCATAGACGTTTGGGACACATGAACACTGACAATATGATGCTATTGAAAAATGGATATGTTAAAGGAATAAGCTTCAGTAATGAAGAAAGTTTAAATTGTTTAGGTTGTGCTAAAGGCAAACAGCACAGAAACCCCTTTCCTAAAAAAGGTAGTCGTGCTACAAAAATACTAGAATTAGTACATTCCGATGTATGCGGACCGATGGAATCTGAATCAATTGGTGGAAATCATTATTTTTTAACTTTCATCGATGATTATTCACGGAAAATATTTATATATTGTATGAAAAACAAGGATATGATTTCTGATTGTTTCCAAGATTTCAAATCTTTTGCAGAGAAACAGTCTGGTCAACATATTAAAATTCTCCGAACAGATAATGGATCAGAATATGTTAACCACAGATTCGACAAGCTTTTAAGAAAAGCAGGTATTCGACACCAGACAACAATTCCATATACGCCAGAACAGAATGGTCTAGCTGAAAGATGCAACAGGACAATTGTAGAAAAAGCTAGAAGTTTAATACACGATGTCAACCTTGACAAAACATTTTGGGCAGAAGCAACAGCGACAGCAGTTTATTTGATAAATAGGTCTCCACCTAAATCATTGGAGATGACTCCTGAGGAAGTATGGTCAAACAGGAAACCTAATTTGAGTCATTTGAGGACGTTTGGATGCAGATGTTTTTCACATATTCCTAAACAGTTACGTAAAAAATGGGATCCGAAGTGTGAAGAATGTATCTTCGTAGGATACGAAGCAGATTCAAAAGGATATCGCCCCTATCAGCCATCCACGAAAAACGTTATAGTTAGGCGTGATGTTATTTTTATTGAAAATCAAATTAACAGAAGTGATGATAATCAACCTCGTTCTGAAGTTCATTTTCAGTTGCAAGATGACCAAGAAAATGTAAACAGCAAATCAATAGGAATGATTGCTATTGATCAGGAAACTTATATTGAAGACATCCTGAGAAAATACAACATGTCAGAATGTAATCCAGTGCAGACACCATTGGAACTTAATACAAAGCTCTCAAGTAATAAATCAACAAACAGTGTAGAGGAAAAACAATCAATGCAGGATATTCCTTATAGAGAGGTCATTGGAAGTTTAATGTTTGTTGCCCAATGCACAAGACCAGATATATGTTATGCAGTGAATAGTTTGAGCAAATTCAACAATAACCCTAATCAATCACACTGGTCAGCTGTGAAGCGAATATTTCGATATCTTCGCGGGACATCGAGTGCAAAAATGTTTTTCGTAAAGGACGAAAAATCACACGTAATAGGATACTCTGATTCGGACTGGGCAAATGATATAGATGAACGCAAATCAGTGACAGGATATTTGTTTAAGCTTCAAGGAGGTGCTATACCTTGGGGAAGTAAGCGTCAACATACAGTAGCATTGTCAACAACGGAGGCCGAATACATGGCAATGTCATCCGCAATTTAAGAAGCAATGTGGATACGTTATCTTTGGAAAGAATTAGGAATACAGTCTTCCATCGAACCAACGAAATTATTTTGTGACAATCAAAGTTTTATACATTTGGGAAATACAAACAGTTACCATGCTCGGTCAAAGCATATAGATGTGAGGCATCATTTCGTTCGTGAGAAATTTGAAGGTGGAGAGATTCAACTAATAGGTGTTAGTACCGATGACATGATAGCAGACGGATTGACTAAGGCATTACCGAAGAGTAAGCATACGTTATGTATGAGAGGAATGGGTGTTATATCCACAGATGATGCCGTTTCTAGCGGGGATGTTAGAATATAGAAACGTCAATCTTTGTAAACGTAGTATTAAGCTATCATGTAAACCTAGAGTTAAGCTGTCATACTTATCATACTCTTGTTCGAACTTCACTTCGAGTTCTTGTTTCAACGCAACTAGACGTATATTTTATATTATAATAAAAACACTCTGAATTAACATTTCTGTGTTCTTTAATTCTAATAGCACTTCTTCACAAAATATATACGATGGTTCAAAATATTTGCCATAAGAATTAATGATATATATCTTTTGTTTCGGTATTATATATGCATTAGAGGTTTTTCTTTGGGTGTTGTAATTTATCATATACGGCTATAGTAAATTTCTGCTTTAGAAATCAGTTGTCAGGTTTGTAAGAAACGGTCACATTCCCATATGAATTTTGTATACGATGCGGCCACACATTTAGTAGCAAATTGTATCATTATATTTATAAATTTCGTTCATCGGAAATTTCTTACTGATTTGTTCTAAAAACTATCTATATAGATAAACATAATTTTGCATATGGCGCAAATTATCAAACTGCCATGACTTCAATATACGGAAAACGATAAAATGACCTAAAAAAAAATTGGTTCAAGTTTTGTGAATTTTTATCCTACAAAAGCATGGCAATGTGATGATTTCTTATGAATTTAGAAAACCATGTACTTTATAACTTTTCTTGATACATACGAAAATAAGTACGCGGATTATGTAGATACTATAATAAATTCGATCCCAGTTATTTAGTGTGAAATATATAGATATTTCTCACCAAATAACTATGTATAACAAATAGCAGATCTTCATATGCAGATAAGATATTTTATCAAGTTATAAGGACGGGCAAGGCGGATTGAAGTAACCAACCCAACAAATATTCATCACATATGTATAATAAATTCGATTACAGTTTTTAATTAATGAGAAATATGACTAAGAGGGAATTTAATATGCAATTAGCACAATTTCTTCTACAAATTGCACAATTTCATTTACAAGTGGCACAATTTCACATACAAATAGCACAATTTCGTATGCCAATAAGATAATTTTTCAAGTTAGCTGCGCAAAGAGGATTTTAGTAGCGCGTTCTTCATTAAAGGTTCGTATTTATTGACAGTAAGTTGCAAGAGAGCATTAATGCGGATTGTTTCAAGTGAAATTTTTAGTGCTTATTCTGTGCCATTGCCATGGGATATAATTATATTCAAGAAATTCTTAAATGGTGGGGATTTGAAAATTTAATCCCAAAATTTATAGGTATGTAGGTGTTGTATTTAATATAATAAAAACAATGTTCGGTTTTATAATAATTGATAGACTGATTTTTTGGTAACTGTTTGCAGTCTGTTAGAATAATTACATCCGTCGATATACATCACACGTAAAAAGATTGTATAAAAGGATCTTTTGTTTTTGTGGATGTAATGTATGACTTCAATTCACCTTTAAAGGCCGTGGACGCTTGTTTTAAAATTATTCATGCAATTCATGCGAAGTATTCAGGAGATAGCGGACCAATATGGATTTTTATACAAAAGTATATATACGGAATAGCCAAACCGTGGGATAAAAATTTTACAGCCGTTGATAGTTTAATCAGTGATTTGATCTGATTTAATTATTCTATCATACATCATTTTGAAATAAACGTAAGAATACATTTTTCAGGTATAGAAATATTTACATATTTAATCTTGTATAATTTTATTAAATATTTGTTTATAATAATTAATTATGTATTATTTATTCCGGACTGGAATCGAACCTACACTTTTAGAATCGGTCAATGATGGAGAATTGAAGAATTTTAAGAATTTTTATTTTTAACGATTCCAAATCAAATTATAAATACAAGAAGAAAAAACAACCGTCTCATCAGGTACACGGTAAAGTGAGCCATAAGATATGTGAGACGTTGTTATATTAAATAACATATTTTAAACCGTTTACTATAAGACATAACAAAATCTCATACGTCATTCGTGGAAATTTCCTATAAATTTATCAGATTTTATAATACAAGATATGTATCACAGCGATAGTTATGTCAATCTTTACAATGAAATATTTTTCCAATTAATAAAACTATTTGAAATCGCATCACAAATATTTTATTTTTTATAAAGCATACGGTAAAGTGAGCCATATGGTATGTGAGACGTTGTTATATTAAATATCATAGCTATAAACCGTTTGCTATAATATAAGAAATTGTCATACGCTACTTTTGAAAATGTTGTTATGCAAATGTAAGTGTGTTACATATATATTTTGATACAGTGAATATGAAATTTTCCTATGTATAGTTACTGTCACCAAATGTCATATAAAATGTGGTAAGTTCTGATATAAATTTTTTCAGTGTATATCAAGAATTTTTTACAAAAAATTATTTAAACGGAAATGAGTTCCTTATGAAAACAAATTTCTATTTATTATAATTATATTATTATATTCTATTTACATTGCTTCATAACAACACTATAACAAAATGAGTAATATTATTTTTATAAATAAAATAAATTATAAATTTTTAATTGTAAAATTTACTGAAACCGAAAACTTTTCAATAGCTTCTTCTTTACTAGAAGATATAAAAAAAAAACAAATTTTACCACTAAAAAATAATGATAAAAATTCACCTTTGAGTCCAGAGTAAATTGACTCCAAATCCCAAGACTTTAACAAGTCTAAATTCTTCATATTTTTCATTGTTCAATGTACTTTTCTTAATATAAGAACTATTTCTATTCCAATATTTTCTGTTTGTTCCATTTTAAAAAACTAAACACTTCGTTGGACTGAATTTTAAGAAAGTTAAGTTTAAGCGTTAACAAAAGCAATGTTATAAAATACCTAATAACTAATGTAAAATTGTTTTCAACGACCTCTACACCGGTACTGTACGAACCTGCGGTTAGGTTGTCTTAAAAATTGGAGTAAAGTAGAGGGTGCTAGTTGCAAAAAATAGTCAATCAGTTTCAACAAGTGTCTACTGGTACAAAAAACAATGCATACAACAATACAAAACTTATTTATTCAAAGAACAGAAAATAATATAAAAAACAACAACAATTCAGTCTTATAACTTAATACTAATACTTTGGTTTTAAACTGAAATGAGACAGAGAAAGAAAAAGAATGCGTGCAAGAAAAGATCGTAAACGTTATTGCGTTTTACGGTCAATATACAAAATGGATTCAATACACCTTAATGCAGTGTATAGATTGGGGTATATGTAATAGTAACTGTAAACGTTAGTGCGATTCACAGTCTGATATTTTCTATACACTTTAATGCGGTGTATAGAAGTAGAGAAGATGTTACAATAACTGCAAACGTTAGTGCGGTTTGCAATCTAATAATTTTTATATACCTTAATGCGGTGTATAAAAGCGGAAAGGAACTTGGCAGTTTAATGCGCTACCAAGGATGGCTGGGAAAGGAATGGTAATTGTTAAAGCGCTGCTTCGGCTTTTATAGACACTCTCGACGCTACATTCTCGAAATATTCATTATTTCATCGAAGTTTCGATAATGTTTTGGTTGTCGGATGCAGCGCCATCTGTTTGGTTATAGGGAAATATTTTGATGGATAAAACTGTCTGGACAGTCCTGGTAAAGAATTTAATTTATTTTTATTATAACTTTCTGTCAGTTTGATGTACGAATGTACAGGTACAATTAGGTTGTTCTAGTATTTCTCATAAAACAACAAAACCCATAGAGCTCCACTCAAACTAGTGTAGAACTGTTTGAAAAGAATTCGACATAAGATAAAATGGAACTTGTAACATTATATTGCTGTGAAAAATAGTATAATTAAAACCTGAAAAAGTTTTCACAAACTCCTTATTCACCTTTTTAAGGTATTAATAGAAAAAAAACCGCGTTAATCACAATAATTTGCACAAAACTACAACAAGTACCGGTAACGTGGTATGAAAATAATATTGAATTTCTCGATTTAAATCCGTATCCCTAAAGCATTACCCACAAACTGAGCAAACGCAATTTATTTTAATCAACACACATTTGTATTTTAGTAGGTACTGTATTACAAACAGTGTTGCCAATTTAGCTCTTTTATGGCTAAATATATAATATAGCCATTTTGCATTTTGAATCTTTAATAATTTTTACAATTTGAAATTTAGTAATTTCATTCGAATTTGTTACTGAATGCACCCAAAGTCAACGAAATGAAAGATATTGCCATAGTGCATAAACGATTTTTAAGACTACTTGTTTTAAAATATTTTTATATTCACTGCGAGCCTGTTTGTTAACGCATTTTGTTTGTTTTCCTTCAAGTGCGAAGCTGTCGTCCGTTGTTCGTTAATTAAAAAAACAGATTATTTGCATGCAAAAGGCGAGTTTTAGGAAGGTTAAGTGGTTGTAACACTTTTGCCGAACTGTATTCTATAGTATTAAAGTTATTGATACCTTCTTTGGTCAAATGCTGAGGTTGAGAGATTATTTAGTCAGTAAAATATATATATAAAAAAAAAAATAGAGAAATAGATTTAATTTAAATTCTATTCATTCAATATTAATCGTAAAATATGGACTGCAAAGGGAACAGACATGTTACAATCCATTTGAATTTCCACATGAAATTCTGAAAAAACAAGGGCACGAATGGTCCTTATGAACATTGTGAGGAACGAGACTTAGATAATATTATAAAAATGATCTCAATGAATTTTGAAGGGAATATTTAATTATTTAAGTGTCTCAATTTTTCAAAAAATTTTTTAGTACATTTTGTAAAAAACAAAGAATGTATCTTATATGAAATAAACTTGTCAATCCTAGAATGCTAAACGTGAGTCAAATTGACTGCTCGCCAAATAATATTGCCATTATTTCATTGTCTACATATCGAAGTAGCCACAACCTCTCAGTACCTGTATTAATGAGTCTGCTATGACTGTAGATGGAATATTGAAGCTCTTCGTTACTTGTACGTTACATAACGGGTTGCTATAGTAGTCAAAATGTTGTATGTTTAGCAATAATGTTACTTTTTGTGCGAGTATTAAATTTTCTCGTGTAGAGTATTTATTGCGATAAATAATTGAGAAAGCTATTGGATTATCCCCACAGGATCCGGAGCCATCATAAATACTGCATCAGAGTGCATATTGTTCATACTGCCGTTCGAAAATTCAGCAAAATACAGCAATGGTCTGTTCAAAGTGCTCTAAGAAAATATGTGGGGAACGTACTATTAAGAACAGAAGAAATATATGCAAAATATAGTAACTGGGGTGTATATGACCCAAGTACAAAAAATCCGTCTTTCGGCGGTAAAGAGGCAGTTATGACGTTAAAATGATCAAAAAAAGAGTACACCACTCGATTACCGGCTTCTCCCTCTTTGATTTGCTACCAAACATGACGTATTTTGTACTACCCCCCATCCCCACAAGACCCTCCCTCAAAAATTGGCCACACAGAGTTAGCCGTCCTTCAATATTACGACACTTCTCACGTTTTCCCTAACTCCCCAAGTATGTTAGAGAATCGCGAATAGAGAGTTAGGGAGTTTTAATCGGGGAAAACGAAAATTCTCATCTCCCAAACTCCCAAACTCTCCTAGTTACAGAATCCGGCCCCTGGAAGGAAAAAGTCTACGCAACAATTTATTACTTTATTGTTGGCAAAGTTGAACGAAAGTAATGCAAAAACGATATGACAAACGTGAAAGCCATAGCACTATATGCTTTCGAAATTTCAATGAGAAAGGTGTCTGTGCTAAAATTGTGAAGGGCTTATATGTAGGCACAAGCTATATGCTTACATATGTATATAAGTTAGACAGTTTTCACAAAGAACCGTACAACTCAATTTGGATTTATGAACTTAAGATCAACCGATCTTCACATATCACTCTGACAAAAGTCAACTAATTGCTTGTACCACCCAGATATTGTAAAGCAACTGAAATTGATGATGATGTTCAGCTCAAAAACAAGTAGTTTTTTGATACCTTAAAACCCATTGGGATGAAAACCCAGCGCTTTTGAAGGGAGTACAATTTAAGCACTTTCCTAACCATCAATTGGTAGCTCTTTAGAAGAATATTCACAGATCTATCCAGAAGAATAAACAAAGACTAAATTTTTATATAATTTAGTGTTTTCTAAGCATTATTAATTTTAATTAATAAAAGGAAGAATATTGTTGTTTATATTACTATAAACATGTTTCGAATTAAAGAGAGTCAACTTGACGTATGTTTAGTATTACTGTTTTGATTAGTATTCTAGAGTTAATTTATTAAACGATAAGTTTGTTGTTTCTTATTGGTGTTTCGTCTTCATATTTTACGATGTATCTACTTCTTAATTGAAGAAAAGCATGATTGCAAATAATCTTTAAAAATTTAGCCAGTAATTTAGCCATTTAATTACAGTTTAGCTATTTTTTAGCCATTTTCAATGGTAGTTTTAGCCAGTAACTGAGAGGAAGAGTTGGCAACACTGATTACAAAGCGCAACGACAGTTTCATTCCGTCACTTACTTGTATGAACAATGATAGTTTTTTAGTTTAAATGTGCTTAACTTTTGAACCAAAAGGAACAGCAGTTGATTCAAACAATAGACTTTTGTTCTAAAAGTATTCATGTTTGAGTGGCTCCATGCTGTTTATACAAATGCATATAAATACTTTCAAATTTAGGGAAAAGTGCGGTTGTATTTTTTCCCAGAAGACATTCAAACATGGATACTTTTAGAACAAAATTTTTTTTTTTGGATAAACTGCTGTACCTTTTGGTTCAAAAGTTAAGGACATTCAAATTGAAAACTATCTTTGTTCGTGAAAATTTTAAAAATGAAAATTTTAAAATTGCATTCAAACGCGGAAAATTTTTGGTTTGAATGCTGTCTTTTCTTTCCGTGTATTAACTAAATTATCTAATAACTTTTAAATGGTTTTCATGATAGAAGAGATACAGCGATAATTAGTTACAATAGTTTTTTAGCTTGATTTATAAACTGTGTTACACCCAATGTTGTATAACAAAAAAAAAAAAAACCGGCTTTGAATTCCCTTTTGCGGCTAACTCAGGGAGGTAAGGCGCGGTCTTTTGATTCCCGAGCACGAAATTAAAATCTACTGTATTCCAAAAGAGGACTATACATATGTATATATGCGTATGTGAGAGTGACGAATGGACACCACTTGGCTTTTTAGCTTAATCAAGAAACTGAAAAATAAGTTCAAGTCGGCATACACTATATTTCAGGATTTTATTTTACACACAAATTAATTATAGGTTATTTCGCGCGAAAACTAGTTACCACAGACAAGCACTTAATCAATAAAACAAACAAACAAACAAAATTTTAAATATAATTAATCGCTAGAAAACTTCTATTTTCTACTTCCTCGCACGATCTTCCCTAAAAAAAAAAAATAATATTGGACTTTTGCTTGGTTCTTCGTGGAGCTCAAAAAAAAATTCTATCCAAAAGCCAAAGTAAGGAAATCTCCAGAAAGAGTACTGCTCGGTTCAAGAGCCAAACACAGAAGAAGGCTGTCTCTAGCAAAACGACAGCCGGTTCCCTGTTCTAGCCAATCTAGCCGGCTATAGATAGATTTGATGTCGACGTTTGGTAACAACAAAGAGGTGGGAAGCGTAATTTTGTTTGAATTAAATTTTCGAAGATTTATCTTAAGCGTTTGTTGGTTCATGTAATTAGTTAATACTTAATTATGCTAGTAGGGTAGGGTGAGGCTGGAAGTGCCACTTTTTCAATTGTCATCAATATATCATAAACTTTTAGGTGAATTATTGATAAGTTAAGCAGGTTTCTTGTACTAATACCAAGAAAAATATATGTACATAATTTAATTATTTTACGTTATTAATTGATTTTAAATGAGCAAGTCTGCGGGTGAAACGTTCCACCTGTCACAACCTGGTCAGATATAATAAAAAAGCGGAACATATAACGTTGTTATCGATATTTATTCATAACTTCAAAAATAATCATAAATATTCAACATAGACGAGCATTCTAATTTAACATGATAGTCTAACCTTATTTTAGTTGCATCACTTTGAAATGTTATTTTCATTTCATTTCATTCATTTCATTTATTTGCATATTTTTGTATACAGAGATTTATGTATGCTTGTCTAGTTAGATTCATTGAAGGAAAGTAAAATACTAGGGATTTTTTTCCATTCTAATATTTATGATATATTTACATTACCTATTATTTTATATTTCAGGATGTAATTACATTTTAGGTTGAGGAAAAGTCTAAAAACCTCAACTTCTATATCTGCGGAACAAACCTGCGTCTCTTATAGAAGTATTCACTAGATTATATGTTGCTTGACTACTAAGTTTACGTTTAGTTATTATTATTAGATTGTGTGTTTATAGTATACTGGGTATGCGCGCATTTATGGAATAAACTATGATATGATTAAAATTTTTCAAGAGACTATTTGCAGATCTTCTGCAACTTACAATAAATTTCCTTAAGTTAATTTGAATTAATTCTTTTATCGGTTTTACATTTGTGATTTCATGTAAGCGTTTGGTGGAAAAATGCCAGGGGAGATTCATAACTATTTTCAGTAATTTATTTTGTTGAACTTGAAGTTTTTTAATTTGTGTTTCAGCACAGTTTGACCAAACAGGGCATGCATAGACAAAGAATGATTCGAATATCATTTTGTATATCAGTATTTTATTTTCTTTGTTGAGCGTTGATTTTCTATTGATCAGCGGATATAATACTTTAGTAAGCTTACACGACTTTTCTATTTCTTTATTTATATGAAACCTGTGGGTGAGTGTTTTCTCTAGAAACATGCCCATGTGTTCCAGGGAATTTTCATGGTATTGAAAATCAATTCTCTCTGCGGAAGAAACTTCCTACCTCTTTTCCGGGTAAAAAAGGTGCATGCGGTTTTTGATGGGTTGCATTTAATTTTCCATTTATGGAAATATGAAAAGAGATTATCGAGATTTATTTCTCAATTATTAGTGATATTGAGCGGACAAGTGCTTGAGTGATATAGTATTGTGTCATCGGCAAATAGACCTATTTTGCAGGTGATGTTTTCGGTTATATTGTGGATGTATATATTGTAGAGGCCGGGGCTTAGGGCTGATCCTTGGGGAACGCCCGCTTCAATTTGTACCAAGTTAGTCTTTAAGTTTCCTAGTGAAACGTGGAAAAACGTATCTGCTGGAAAACTTTGAATAATTTTAAATACTCCTATAGGGAAGTTTAGTTTCATCATTTTATATACTAAACCTTGGTGCCAGATGGTATCAAAATCTTTTTAGATATCTAGAGTAACTATTCCAGTTGAATTACCTAGTTGCAAGCTATCCTTGATATAACTTGTCACCCTCTTTAATTGATGAGTTGTAGTGCATTTATGTAAGATTGAAACCGAGTTGTTCCTGCGGTAAGATGTTTCTATCAGCCAAATGTTTTCTGATTAACCCTTGTATTGACTTTTCAAACAGTTTGGAACTTACGTTTAGTAAACTAATTGGTCTATAGCTATTGGCTTCTTTATAGCTATTGGCTTCTTTAGGATCTTTGCCAGGCTTAAGGATGGGGATTATTTTTGCGATTTTCCATTGCCTTAGAAAATAGGACACTTTTATACAGGCATTAAAAATAAAGCTTATAAATATAATAGCCTGCTTGGGCAGTTGTTTGTAAACTACGCTTTTAATATTATCCTCACCGGCTGATTTCTTGATTTTTAATAAATCTATAAGCGATTTGACTTCTCTGGGAATAAAATAGATTTTAGCTGTTATCTTGGAGTTTGTTGTAATTAGTTCATGAATCTTTTGCTCAACAGTCGCTTTCGTTTCGTTCTCACTGTACTTTAGAGTTAACTTGTGTGCGTTGGCAAAGTTATCTGCAAGTGCATTATTAGCTTTATCTTCTGAGGTGACTAAAATCTTGTTGTTGTAGGTTAATGGAGGCATTTGTTGTGATCTTTTTTTTTTTTTAATAATTCTTGTCAGATTCCAGAAGGTTTTGCTACCTTTTTCTAGGGAGGATAATTTGTTCTTCCAAGATTCCTTACGAAAACAACCGATTTTGAACCTGACTTCGCGTGTTAATCTCTTGAGTTCGCGCTTTAGTAAAATTACTCTAGTATCATACCACTGTTTCCGCGCCATATTTTTGAGTTGTCGTATGCTTTCAGATAACGTCTAGTTTTTATGGGCTGCTGGGGCTTTCTTAGGGACCGACTTTTGTAGTGCTTCGTGTAGATTGGTATATAGAGATTTAATAAGATCATCAATTTGCTGTTCTGTATGCATCGTATTAAGTGAAAGGTTTTTGATGTTAACTTTATTTTAACAATCCCTTGGAAGCGTTCTCAGTTAGCTTTATTGTAGTTATATTTATTGTTATCGGACCAACTGGTGCTGTTTAGGGTTTAGATAATACTGGAAAATGGTCGGAGGATAGCTGACAATCCGTGACTGCGGGGGGAAATTTTATTGGAGCAGTTCGTTATAAACAGATCTAGTACTGATGAAGAAAGCAAGTTGTTATGAGGTTGATATGTGGGGTCGGGTGGATACAATATATTAATGGGGTTGGTAATAGAGATAGATTGAAGAAGTTTCCCCCACGGGTTAAAACGGCGGCAACCCAATGCCTGATGTCGAGAGTTAAAATCTCCACCAATTATGAAGAGGTTGTTTTTTTTTTAAATAGGCTTTTGAGGTCATTATGATAATTTGGTTTTTAACTGCAGAGTATATTCCGCCAGGAAAATAGACCGCGAAGAAAGAAATAGTCGTATTATTAGTGTATATATCAACACCTATACACTGCAGTACTTTCAAGTTGGAAATAGAAATTTGTTTATGTTTGATATTTGTTTTTATGACAATCGCGACGCCTCCTTCCCTGGCATGTGTACGATCTAACCTATACACTATGTAATTAGGGATATAGAATGACTTGTTTTGTTTTAACCAGGTTTCAGTGATTAAGGCAATATCAATATTATTATATTCCTTGTTTCTACATTTTTTTAAATTAGACATTAATTCCATAGTAATTTTTATAAGTTCTTCTGCTGTAAACAGCTCGTTTTTATTATCGTTATGAGGTGGTGAGGACTGCTCAGCTAGGTTTCTTCCTCAATTTTGTTGTAGTAAGTTCCATTGTGTAGTATTCACGTTCCTACCTGACGGCAATGGTGGGTAGCTCGCATTATTGTTGGCTGGTGAAGTTTTGTTCAAGGGGCGAGGTATATTTCTTCTTCGACCGGCATTGCTTCCTGAATTTTTCCTCCATTGCTATGTACTTCACATGCTTTACGCAAGCCAGAGAGACCGATTTATGATCACCACCACAATTGCAGTTGAATTGCATTCCGAGGTGCAGTGCTTACCTGAGCAGAGAGCACAGTTGAGCTTTACGTTGCAGCTGGCTTGGTCATATCCATACATTTGCGGCATTGAGTGATAGTTCCGGTAGCTCTTCTGTAAAAATCCCACTTAATTATGGTGTTGAAGATAGTTTGACTTGACGTAGGTCATTAATTTTTACTAAGCTTTTTTAAAATATATTAGATAGTTAGATTTCTCATCATAATAATTTAATTTAATAATTTTTAGAGGTCTTGATTGTTTATTTAGATGGGAATAGAGCTCGCATTCTTCATTAATAAAAAATTCCTTAATTTTTTTTAACATGATCTCCATTGCATGGAAAAATTTTTACTCCTACACATATTAACTTTATAGAGCAATCGGAGTACCCGATTTTTTTTTACTATCTCACGCGCGTTTTCAGCTGTTTTTTTAAACACAACTATTGGTGGAATTTCGGGTTTAGAGTCACTTTGTGCTGTATCTATTGCCTTACTTGTTGAGGCTTCATGCAGGTCATCGGCTTCATTTTATAGAAATGCAAAACGATTTGCATTCTGTTTTCGGGCTTCCTTCATTGCCACTAATTTTTGAAACTCTGAGGCGCGACGTTTTATTCTATTTTTCACACTCGCGATTGTATCATCTTCTCCGGAATCGGAGGAATGTGATATAGTACGTTTATTTGATTTTTTTTTTTTATTATTTTTCACTTGTAGTCTACACTGTTGAATTGACTTGACCATTTCTACTGCTAAACAATTGCGTGTTATCTCATTTGCAGACAAGTATGAACTGAAATGTTATTTTTATATTTACTTTTTGGAAAAATCTTTGTAGCTGCATTGCAATCCAGGCTATTATTAATATTTAAATAGGTAGCTCTAATCTTTAGTCGGCACTTTAAACCCCGAACCGTACAAGAACATGTTTTTAGATAGGAAACATGACAACAAACATTTATAGTTTTAAGTAGTAGCAGAGTGCTCACAAAGAAAATAGCAATATAAAGGTCTTTACTTTTCTTAACCATGATGAGCCCATTCAGAAAAAAACTAAAATGTCCGACAAGATGTTTTTTTTTTATTTTTTGCCAAATTAATAGCACTATTACATGCGCTCTTACCTAATGCCTGTCACCGAGTGGTTATGTGGCGAAAATTACCCCACACCAAGTGCATTCCGTGCATGTACGTTTTTATACTATGAGATATTAAAGGTGGCACTTCTTACCCGCGGCACTCTTTACCCTACCCAACCATACACAGAATTCTTTGTAAATAAAGTCAATTCAATTTCATAGAGTTAATTTTAAAAATTATTATTATTAACAATAGCTGCTATTCCAATGTAGTCGCAAAGCCTTCAGCGTAGAATCCACTGGATGTAGCCATAGTCCAATCGTCGTACTGTACTATTCCTCCATTATTCGCTATCCTTTTTCGTGAGGCTTCAATGTCCCGTAGGTTTATTCCTCCATTCGAATACCTAAAATACAAAGTACAATGCAGGGTAAACGTTTCTCAGCATAGGGAGTGACAACACAACAGGTAGCCTGATCAATCTTTCTTGAAATCAATTTAATTGTATATCAGCCCTCTCCTATATATATAAATCGTTTCTTCAGGAGCGATGTAGATCTACATAAAAAAAACTATAACAACTGTTGAGATATAGGAGATTATCCATTCATTTAAGAAAATATCTCAATATAAAGATAAGTTAAACATAATCAATAATGGATAAACAAGGCACAATTACATCTAGATTCTTTAATGCGTCCGTGATCAAGCGACGCTGATGTTTTGAATGCATTAATGCAGCTATGCAATATTCTGTACAATATCTATCCTAAGGTTCTTTTTTCCTGGATGGACCCAATAGAAATATCTCTGATTTTCTCACGGTGGTCGGAAGGAAACAATATAGAACTCAGGTTAGCATCATCACCGGTCACAGCTGGCTTCATGCTCATCTAACAAGGATGGGAGTTGTTGGTAGCCCTGAATGACTGTCATGCCTGGAAGGAGAGCCTGAGACAACTGAATACTTTGTATGTGCTTGTCCGGTCTTCGCCCTGAAGCAGGGTGGATACTCTAGACTCTGCCCTCCTATCTATAGAGGAGTTGAAAAACCTTCCTTACTAAGATCTGAAGCGCTTCAATAAGAGAACAGGAAGGTTTTGGTGATGTAATTTCTAGCAGGACAGTACAATGGGCCGCTCTGGCCTACGTGCTTGGGATCTCTTGTCCTCCTGCCTTTCACAAAAAAAAAAAAAAAAAAAAAAAAAAAAAGAGTTTGTTCAATGTTGGTCGATTTTATTGATTCCGGTTATCTGGAGTTTATATGTGCGGCTCTCAGGCTTTCACACCATACCATATATTGTTACAGTTTTTATCCCTACATGCCCATCTGCTGAAATATTTAACTTGTTGGCTTGTGTATAGATAGGCTTACTGAAGTTCTGGTGCCTACCGACGAATTACTGCTTTTTGTTGATTTTAACTGGCCTAATGTGAGTTGGGTACACTCTCTGGACGATGAGGGCCTGCTGCCCTCTTTTTGGCGATTCCTCAACATACCATATCTTTTATAGACAACATTATTTCTTCAGGCCTAATGCAGTCTTGCGGCGTGACTAACGACTCTGGAAAATCTCTTGACCTGGTATTTTCGTCCGATCCCAATGGTACTCTCGTTAAGCGTTGTTTAACTCCTATGGTTCCTGAAACAAGTCATCATCTGGCACTACATATAGTTTTGTTTTTTGATCCTGTAACTTCATCATCTAATGCTTCTGGTAACTACGAGTATTGTTATAACTTTAAAAAAGCTGATTTTAATACAATTAATGAATGGCTATCCGCCTGCGACTGGACCAGTGTTCTGGGGGAACGTGGCATTGATAAAGCTGTGAGCTCGTTTTATGACATTCTATTTCTTTGTTTTACTCATTGTGTACTGCCCGAATCGTACTTCGCATTGTCAACCGTGGATCAATGGCTCTTTGAAGCATCTTAAAAATTTGAGGAATAAAGCTTGGAGGAGGATCTGTTCCTCAAGAAGCGATGCTGATTACGTAGCTTATTCTAATTTGCGCGCTGAGTACATTTCTTACTTGACTGATTCTCTTAATGATTATGTACATAGAATGAGGTCGGCCTTGCGTACGGAACCTCAGCAATTTTGGAAGTAAGTGAACTCTAAGCACAACTGTGAGAATACCCTTCATCGTTGCGTCTTAGAAACACAGATAGTGTTGATCCCTTGGAGACTGCCAATCTTTTGGTGAGTTCTTTAACATTGCCTTCTGTGGTAACCACTGTGATATTAGTTATAACGATTGTACCCATTTGACGAAGCTTCCGACGACTTCTCTTCAACCTAAGGACCTGTTGTTCGATGAAGCATCTGTCTTCTAGTACATTTCAAGCATAGCTGATAGTTTTCTTATTGGTCCGGATGGCGTTCCTTCCACACGCTCATAAAATATTGTGCTACGTCCATCGTTTCTGTTTTGTGTTATTTATTTAATTTATTTTTAATCTGTGTTGTTTGTCCGAAACAGTGGAAGCATTTTTTGATTATTACTTTACACAAGAAGGGCAATAAGTGCGACATTTCTAACTACAGACCCGTCGCTAATTTATGTTGTATTGGTAAGAAATTTGAAACCATGGTTTGCGATGTTTTGTACTTCCACAGCAAGCCTTTCCTGGGCTCTTTTTAGAATGGCTTTATGAAAGATAAATCTACTACGACTAATATGTTAAAATTTACTAATTTTGCATTCCAGCAAATGAAAGCGGAAAGTAAGTTGATTGCATTTTGACGGATTTTAGTAAAGCTTTTCACCGAGTCAATCATAAAATCTTGATTCATAAGTTGACTCTTCTTGGTTTTCCTTTTGTATTTTTCAGCGAGCTGTATTTCGTGAAGCTCTTTCTGGCGTAATAGATAATACTTCTGATGTTCATCAAGGCAGCCATCTCGGACCACTCCTTTTTATTATTTTCGTTAATGATGTATCTCTGATTTTGACTAATTCAAGAATACTCTGCTAAGCTGACGATGCAAAAATCTTCCGCATTGTTTCTAACAAAAACGAGTGTGGAATACTAAATTTGGACTTAGACACCTTTCATAAATGGTGTGCTATTAACTGTTTTCCTCTCAACATTAACAAATATACTGCTATGTCCTTTTCTCGTAAAAGGAGGCCATTGAACTTCAGTTATACTTTAGATGGATGCTTGCTTATTAACTAGACTTAACAAAACCAGAGATTTGGGTGTCTTCCTTAATACTCTTCTTTCTTTGAGGAGCACATAAATGCAATCATTGCCAGTGCTAATGCTACCCTGGGGTTTGTAAAGAGATGATCAAAAGAGTTTAATAATCCATTCATAAAGAAGTTCCTTTACTGCACATTCGTTATACCTAGTTTGGAGTATGCCAGTCCGGTCCGGTCTCCTTTTTATGCTGTATACATAAATCGTATTGAGGCTGTGCATCGGAGATTCGTTCGTTTTGCCCTGCGTGGACTTCATTGGGATAAACCTATTATTCTACCCCCATGTGTTGATAGGCTTAAACTCTTACCATTAGATTCTCTTGAAAATAGGCGAAAAGCTAGGAGCGATAAATTCCCCTGAGCTCTTAAATGCTTTCAATAGATCTTACCTGTGCGCTACTTGAGCAACCACGAATTCTTCGTCATTCATCAGCATAGTACGAACTATGGTTTGCACGAACCGATTTCCTTAATGTCTCGTCTTTTAACAACCTGTTTGATTGCATTGACTTTCATCTTTCAAAAAGTCAAATAAGAGATCAGCTTAGTTAAAGTTACTTTTGTTTTTATTACTATCGTTATGTGCACTTTTTGTTCTTTTCTTGTGTAAACTTAGTAGTCCGATTTTTGATGAAGTTTTAAATAAATAAAACATACCTCGGCTTCCTCAAACGATATACATATAACAGCGGAATATGAAATAGACAAAAATTCATATTCAAATTTTCTGTTACCAACTTAATTTAATCAGCCAAAGTTAACTTAATGAGCAGAGACTGTGATAAGCGCAGGTGTATGAACCTATGCCATAGCATAGTATGTATGTTTGTATGTATAGATATGTAGGGTAAATATTCTTAAAAAGATATTTATTGGCGAGGTTCTTTGGGCGTTTTTATCTCAAATCAAGATTTAAATTTCTTGCATGCAATTTTGTTCAATGTTGACCCAAATGTTTTCATTTCAATTCAGTGCGGACGTATTGATTTTCATTGTACGATTTTGTGTTTTATACTACTTCCATTTTTTTAATAATTTCGATTTAATTTTTAATTTCCGTATATTATGTTAGTCCGGTTACAGTAGAACGAAACCTTGCACATATGATCGAAAATTTATAAATTTCCGAATTTGCGATAGAAAATCAATTCCGAACAATAAGTTTCACCTTTCGAAAACCAAAACACAAAATTAACAAAAAAAAAAAAATGAATAAACTTTTTGCCCTCAGGTCAATTAAATTGAGAATTAACTGATTTCCTTATGACATTTAAAACTATAAATATGCGATTTGTATAACATTATTATGCAAAGTTGTATACATAGAGGAAGTGTGCCAAGCTTTTGTATTTCAGTTTTTTTTTTCTTCTTCTATTTATGGCACGAGTGTTGCAGTTTTCTGATACATATGATAGCTTAGGACAGTTATCGTTATTTATTTATCATAATCTTATGTATAAGTTCAATGTCTTGTGGCAGAATCCTGTTTTATATGGCACACTTCAGAGTCTGTTGACATATATTTTTAATGTGCTTATATTGCCGGCTGTTGTGCCATCTAAAGCCGGTTTCACATAATTAGAAATGCCTAAGATCATATGAGTAACCGTATTTTGATATAATCGGATATAAGTTTTATGTATACGCAAACCTATTTTTATGCGGTCCTTTTTCTGAGATTTTCTTTTTTATACTGTGGGTATATAAAAAAAATTCCACCAAAATGCATAATATGATTAAAAAGTAATAAAAAGTAAAATATTTAAAGATAATTTGCCGTAAGGTTGCCTGAATGCCCTACAGTGCCATTGACTGGTTTATTTTTATTAAAGCAATCGTTGAACATCTTGTGTGCTACGTAGCCCCATCCTGCTGAAAGCAGAGCTCGCCCAAGTCCAATTCCTCAATTTCTGACCAAAAACATCTGTTATGGGTTATGTAGTTATGTAGCGCTCCCCATTGGCCGTGACGTTTGGCCGTTTTCATATTCGAAGGAAAATGAGTCAATAATGCCATCTCTCCAAGAATCACACTAAACAGTCAGACATTGTTCAAAAACTTCCTGGTACATTAGTATTTCAACTAATGTTCCTTAATCGGGTTGCTAGAAATCGATTTCTTGGAATCGGGTATTGAAAAATTAATTTGATGAATTAATATGGAAAATCAAGAAAAGCGCGATTCGGGTAGCAGAATTAAATTGTTTTATTATGACTGAATTCACGAATTTAGTAATGTGCTGGAGTATTAAAATATCAAGTACCAGTTGTACCTGGATACCCGGATATTGGGAATCAAGAATCGTTTATATCCGTATGCCGGGGTAACTTGGAATCGAGTACCCGGATACCCGAGTAAACTTCGAATCGAAAATCTTGAAATCGAGTACCCGGGTACCCGACTCCATTTGAACCCTTATACAAACCGGAACATTAATTTCAATCACTTTAGATGGAAAACATAATGCATATTGGTCGAAAGTTATCTGGAAAATGTGCAGAAGATTTTTTTTAAATTGAAAGAATATTAGTAAATTTCCAACTGCTGGGAAAGGAGGATGAGGACAATCATGAATTAATTATATGAAGACTTAATGTACAGATGACTGGAAGCAGTTATTTTATAAAGCGTGGTGAGGGATCCTTAGGACCAAAATTGCATGAGATTTTATTGAATTAAGGGCCGAAATAAGTTCATTTATGTTAACTCACCGGAAGAAAAATTGTTCACAAACTAACCTGGTGTGGAAGAGATATTTCATCAGGAGAGTTAGAGATCGAGGTAAAAACCGCCTTCAGTTTTTCAGGATGGAGACTGCACTTGCATATACTTCCATTTGCCGTAGATTCCTCCACAACTTTTTTGAATCATCGTTAGTAATATTATAATTTAACCATAACACTGCAGAGCAGATATCAAGAAAAGTTCATGCTTCGAAGTTTCGAAGCTTCGAAATATTGGTAAAACATTCATACTTCGAAGACTCGAAAACTTTGAGATTTCGGCAAATGATTCATGTTTTGAAAGATTCAACTTTCAAGCTTCAAACCGCATGCTTCGAATTCTATCAACAGCCCTACTACATAGTCGTTATAAATAACACAAACCACCCCCAGTATTGCAACCAGGGCTGGTATTACGAATCATGGATTACATCATGAAACCAAAAGTACATACAACCATCCGTCAGAAGACTCTAGTTAAGCATTCAATTATGGCAATAACAACAGTACTCATCTTCGTTCTGGCACTACTAATTTGGAAATACTGGAGGAGCCTAAAAACGATTTTCCAACCCTGTTAGCTTATATGCCATAATGAGCCCACTGCATAAAGTCCAAAACGAGAAGTATCCTTGCAGGGTTCTATCCAGCATCATTTTGACCGAATATTGTCAACTGCCCCATCTGCCCCCCTCCCATACCCTTAGCGTGCTCATACCAGAACAAATAAATTAAAAATTTGCCATAATTAAATAATTACCTATCCCTGTACATTTGTGGCTTTCGATTTTATTAACCCATGTCGAAACAATAATTTTCAATTCAACTTCTACACTCATTGCACTTATTATCGACTGGTGCCAATAGCTTTTTCAATAAAAAAAAAATATACACAGGCAAGGACCAGGTGGAAAATTTAGTGAAGGACGTAATTAAGAGAAAAAACAAAAATTAAATACGAGATAAAGTGAAATGGTGGGTGTTAAGGGGTTGAAGGTTGTTTTTGCGATTTTCAGCGAAACGTAACATCCAAGTGGAAAATTTACTTCATAAAAGTTGTAGATAATAAAACAGTCTGAAACTTTCATATAAGGCATTTTTTAACATAACCTCAAATTTTCCAAGAAAATGGCGGAAAATCGATTTTTCGGATTATTCTATTTTCTCTTGTAAAAATAATTCAATTAACATGAAATTTTGTGAAAGTATAGCTTTTTTTTTTTTGTATTGAATTAGCATGATTTTGAAATGAACAAAATAAGGAGTTTCCAAGATATTTACATTTTTCGAGAAAAAAACAAAAAATTTCCACGGAAAACTTTATTGGTGTTTTTTTCGATTGAAATATTCTATCCAGGCTAGTTTTAACCGTTGAAATTTCTACTTTAAAATGCTCTAAATATGTTGATGATTTACTTTTCATGAAACCGCTTAGAAAAGAGAAGAACGATTTAAATATTCTATCCAGGCTCGTTTTAACCGTTAAAATTACTTTTTGAATCTCGAATTTTGCAATATTTTTTATGATTTACAATTTTTTTTTATTTCTGTTAATAATGGATTAAATTGCAATGACACAATTTTATTTAATATTACTAAAGTTGACTGAATTTAATCAAAGAAAAAGTGGTGGAAACCATCCTGAAACATAAGTTTTACATGTCAATGTACCGCATAGTATTGAAAGTCGTAAACTAAAGTTATGATTCACTGACCCAGCGTGCATTTTTATTAACTTATATTTTACTATTTTCTCACTAAATAAATACTATAACGATGAGTAATCTGGTTTAGTTATATTTGAATATAATAACTTGAATACATAATATTTAAGTAGAACAATCAATTTATTGATATTTTTTATCAAAATGAAAAATTATAAATTTCTAATGAACTTTAGTTGTTTTGCATTGTGGTTGTTCTTCTTTTTCATCAATAAAACTTTCATATTCCGAAGAATTTTCGAGATTATCGACGTCTTTGAGATATTCAGTGTCAATATCAAGACACTTTTCTCTTCATCAATAATCTCTTCCAAATTACTTACGTTTTCAAAATATAATGAGATATAATGCTCTATTTGAACAGTTTTCATGGCAATTACTGCATAAATTGGTACATTTTAAGCCATGTTTTCGGCAGACACATCTTTGTTTTTTACAACAACTTTCACAACCGCAGCTAAGTCTTTTTAATGATTTTTCGAAAATTAAGTCTGAACTGTCTGGGATAAATTTGCGCATGAGTCTACCTAGATGTTAGTTCCAGCCCTATTATAAAACTTTTTTCGTAATTTGGCTCATTGTCCAGATAACCAAGCTAAGTTTGCAATTGGTAATAAAATCTATAGCAGGCTTGTGCAGCTGCTTTCTTCAATTGGGGGTAGTTTTTCCAATTTGAAAGTATAGCTTTTCAGTTTAAAAATGAGAATAATAAACCTTAATATGGGAATAGTAAACTTCAACTTGAGAATAGTAAATTTCAATACGAGAATAGTAAATTTCAATATGGGAAATGTTGAAATCTAAATAAAAATAGTAATCCTTGCGATGGTTTTAAAAAATGTCTTTAAATTTTAGAGAATAATTACAATTTTGTTTTTATATTAAAATTGATAGCCGTCAAAAATCGCTACAAGAATAAAAAAAATTAGAAGAAGAATCTAAAAAAAAACCAATTACTTGCTGTGTCAAATATGAATCGAGACTGGAAGCAAATTGCATTGCACACCAACTTAATATTCCTCAGTCAACAGCATATCGTTGGATGTCAGAGGGTGAAACTTCAGACAAACGAGGAGGGAAAAGATTTGAAAAAATTACGCAAATTCATTTAGATTATTTCGTAGAAATGATTGAAAGAAATTGTCGCATTCCATTGGCGGAACTCATTGCTGCATTTCGAGAAAAATTTAACGTTTCTATTTCAAAAACAACCCTTTTAAAACCCCTAGATTCTCTCTGCTACGCGCTGAAATACCTAAGGCATGAACCCGAAAAGGGAAACTGCGCTGAGAACAAACAAAAACGAAAAGAGTTTGTTAAATGTCTTTTGGAATTTCAATCCCAAAATAAGCCTATTTTGTTTATGAATGAAACTAATTTAAACATTCATATTTCAAGAACACAGGGTAGATCATTAAAAGGAACAAGATGCACCACTATAGCAGCCGGTTCAAAAGGTGCTAAAGTTCATGTAATAGGATGCATAAGCACAATTGGATTTATATATTATGAAATAAGAAGAGGTTCGTGCCAAAAATAAAATGCAAAAGCGTGGATGGAAACTTGCCTTCGCCAAGCAATGATTAGATATGGTGAACCATTTGTTATGGTAATTGACAATGCACCTTGTCATAGTAAATTTGAAGAAGTTTTACTGAAGCAGGAATTCCATGAAAACAAGATACTGAGACTTGACCCTATAGTCCAATGTTTAACCCCATTGAAAATGTGTGGTCTGTGATGAAAGCTTATGTTAAAAGAGAAGTATCAAAAAAGTTATCAAGTATTATTTACACCAGGAACGATTTAACCATCAAAGAATATAGAGTAAGAGCCTTAGAAAGCCTCATGTAAGAAGGTTTGCAGACAGTCACACCAACAATATATGCCAATTGCATCGCAAGCATTCAAAGAAAAGTACCTGCTGCCCTTAACTTAGAAAATATGCAATACTAATAAATTGCTTCTAAAGTATTTTGTATTAAATTAATTAAATTCTCAAATTCAAATTTACTATTCCCATATTGAAACTGCAAAGGTATAGATTTGATAGTTGAAAGTTGTTGATTTAATTAAATATCTATTTTTTTACTTTTCTAAATACCCGTAGCAAGCAAAACCAGGCTTCTATCGCAACCCGAAAAAGAGTTAAGAAATGCTATTATATTTGTGTACGTTTCTTCTTTAAAACAATTAGTTTTATCATCGTCTAGGGAGCTAAAAAGGAGTAGGTACTAGCTTAACATAATTTATTTGACCTGCTATTTTATGACGACAGCTAATTCTTCTTGATAGGCCGTTTTTTCCTTATACCTTACCTTACTAAAATGAATTTCCGAATTCATAATTTTTGTGTAAATATTTCTATCACGTTTATGTGCATAACTTAAAATATTTTTTATTAACATGTTATTCATCTAAAAGTTGCATTATGATTTCTGTCACTTTTTTCAATTAAATTGGTTCAACTTTATTAATATTACATTAAAGTAAATTCTGTCGTTGACATTTAATCCATTATTAACAGAAATAATAAATAAAATTGAAAATTAATTTTAACGGTTAAAACGAGCCTGGATAGAATATTTAAATGGAGAAAAACACCAATAAAATTTTTCGTGGAAAAATTTTCCTTTTTTTCTCCAAAAATTTAAATATATTCGAAACAACTTATTTTCCTGATTTCAAAAAAAAAAAAAATGTCATGCTTAATCAATACAAAAAAAAAGCTATACTATCACAAAATTTCATGTAAATTGAATTTTTTTTCATGAGGGCAAGAAGTACAAAACCGAAAAATCGATTTTTCACCATTTTCTCCGAAAATTTGAGGTTATGTTGAAAACTGACTTATATAAAAGTTTTAGATTTTTTTATTATCTACAACTTTTGTGAAGGATATTTTTCGGTAGCTGGTCACGTTTCGCTGGAAATCCGAAAAAACCACTTTCCACCCCTAAACACCATCCATTTCTCAATTTGACTTCACCTCGTGTTTAAGTTTTCTTTTTTCTCTTCATTATAACCTTCACTAAATTTTCCGGCTGATCCTTGCCTATATATAATTTTCTTTCTTTTATGAAGGCAGCGTAAAAAATAATGTTGCTTAACATAGGTCCATTCATTGTGCGACAACAAATTTTTTTCTTAGATGTAAAGAATTAATTTTATATTTTAAGACTTTTTTTGGTTAATGAAAAAATCAGTCGGGAATAAAATTACAAAAAGTTTTTATTTGTTTACCATTTTTTTGTCTCCTCGGATTCAAAGAATTTTTGAACCCACAATGAATAACTTTGAGCAGCGTTACAATGTGATTAAAAATAGGAGAAAGCAGATCATTAATGAAAATTAGGAAGAGAGGCGGAGATAGAGAACGACGGCATTAATATGGGATGTGACTCCATCTAATGCAACCCATATGGAGCGACTAGATAAAAGGTTTCAATCATTAATAGAAAAGAAGAGAACCGACCAAGAGCTTTAAGTTTAATTAAAAGGGCAAGATGACAGACTCTATCAATTGCCTTTAATATAACTAAGACAGAGATTTTGGAACCACCAAAATTATGGAGACTACGGTTTCGTACGAAAGGTGGTGACTTAACAGGTAAGCATCCAAATCGGAATGCATATTGGCAATCGTTGATGAGTAGATTTTTCTAAATTCCTCATTAATTTGAAGCTAATTATAGATTCAAAAACCTTCGAAATATTCGAAGTCATCTGAATTGGAACTAGTACAATGCTTATGGCGAACCGTCTGCAGACACTTGGGTTTATTTATGTGTTTATGAGACAGAAAAAAAAACAGTTTACGTTATAAATTATTAATGGAGAAATTATTAGACATTATGACGCCCATTGATTACTGATCATTTATAATAATAATTAATAATAATGATACTTTTTTTTTTTGAAATGTGGTTAGTGTTACTTTTACTTTCATTTTATATGCGGAATTGGTTTCAGTTGTGCATCTAGAATGAGTTCAACAACATTAATTACCGTACAGAAAAAAGCTTTTGGGCTTTGATGATATCATTATGATAATTTTAATATACAAATAAATATAATTTTTGGTGTTTGCTGAGATTCATTTTTCCGCTTTTTAGTGAAGGATTTTTTAAAAGCGGAAGATATAACCTGATACCGGTTAGGTACTACTTTTCTTGTTTATAAAAGTAAAGCTATTCTAATGAATATTGTGTATTTTATATATTTATTGATGAAAGCGATTTGTATCAGTATCGTCAATCGAGCCGTCGAATTAACACGTATATTGGATTTGTGTTCAAAGTTGTAAGATTGTTTCGGTTGAAGTTGCATATAATAAGTGTTTATTTTTTCATAAGAAATTAGTAAGAAATTTTAATTGAAATTTATTTATTTTTTATAATTTTAAGTAAAGTACCGAATAGTGAATAGTTTTGTATTATATAAGTACGTCTAAAAAATAAAATCATTGAGAGTTGTACGGATACTTTGTAATGTTACGTAATCTCTGTGCTTATATATATAATTGCTATGGCGAAAGGCGAATTGCAGTGGTTGCAATATGTTGTTGTTTTCAAATACGATACGATGACTTGCTTCTTCATGTACAAATGATCATTTTAAGCTGCGAGCCGAACTTCTATCAAATTTCCTGAATGCGTTTCCGTATTAATATGCTGGGAATACAATTATTGAAGTTCTTTGAATGGCTTCTTTTAATTTACTCAAAAAGTAAAGTAATATATATTCGGAGTGACAGCTGTCAATCAATCAAATAAACTCCTGGGCAGTATAACAGTAAAACGTAAGATAGCTCTGAATTACTGTACAATTGTGGATTTTCCTTAAGGAAACAAAATCATAAGTAAAAACTGCTATCAGTATTAGTACTGAAACAGGGGCTCTAAGTTTTCTATTTATGCATTACAATTTCTTAAGTAACGAAAAAGGCCTATTATTACTTTTCTACATCTTGGGCCTAAATCGTTTCTTACTTATGAATTAGAAATAACAACATACGTAATAAAAAGTCCTAACTTTCTAGCACTAATACAGTACAAATTGATCGCCTTGCACAGATGCTTTATAAAGTATTTTCGGCTTAAAAAGGTCATAATTTAACTAAAAATTATTATATGACTTGAAAATCAGAACGTAGCTGGGGCACGTTCGCTACCTCTAAGCATTCACGTTGATTAGGAATCATTTTATGCTCGCTGGGACATCGTATAACTAAAATAATATGTGCAACTTAAAAATATAAAAATGGGGAATGTGTTTGAATGTCGATAGAAAAATTTTTGGAAAAAATTGTAGAAAATTCAATTATCATTCAATCATTTATCTTGAAAAAACGTATGTGAAAATCGATGTCAACGATTGGGATTTGATCCTTTGTGCTGAAATATCCTGGAATATACCTTTTTTTTTTCTTGTTTTTACCTTATGTTATCCACTGAAACATAAATTTTAATTTTGGATCTTAACGTGGACAAGGGATAAAAGATATTGAAAGTTTCATCAATCTTGTATTTGCTCAAAATCAATTAATTGTTTCTTCAAAATTATTTTGTGACTCATAATCATGATAAAAAAGGTCTTAAATAATATGGCATTTAAACGCGCTTAAAAAAAAAGAAACTTAATTCGCCTTTTGGGATCGTCATGACATCACCTTGGTTCCGATGCCGTAAGTAATCTGAAACTTCCATCCTAACTAATTCGCACTACATACCCTAAGATTCACGGTACCATGCTAATTTCTTAGTATTGCTTAAAAATATTTTTTCTAATTTGCGTTGACTGGATTACAAGAAATGCTGAGGGTCCTGAACAGAACTAAGTATATTCAAACAGACGTGCACTTATAGGTATACTAATTGTCATGTTTCTAAGTAGTTATTTCTCCTGCCTATGTCGCTATCCTGAACTCATAAATACTTTCCTTTAATATGTCCCTATTATAATTTAATAACATCTACACTTCTCCGTATCACCCTCGGAACCGAGAAGAATAAGCACATTCTTAACATCAAGAAAGCCAACCGCCTGCGGCGGGATCCGGTCCGAAGAACGAAGAATCAAAGCCAGCCCTAGCTAAAATCTGAAAAGATTACAACACACTTTATTAAAAACTTTTATTTTTGAGTCGAACTCCATGACAGTATACTATTACTACCCATCTGAGTATAATTAATTATATAAACAATTTTTTAAACACTTTTTTATTAAATTTCATTTTTCGCAATTTCACAAGCTTCGGAAATATCTGCAGAGCTCATTCCAAAGAGGAATGCATTTCTGATAGTGAGAGTTACCTACCCTGTATTCAAGCCTTTCACTCTAAACGAATTCTAAATCGAAAAGGATTTCAGTGTATTATGACACAGCAAATGAAATCTTGGTCGGCTTCCTTTAACATCAAGGATGTGCTCATTCTTCTCGGTTCCAAGAGTAATACATCACCACGCATAATATTAAAAGTTATTTTGATTTTCGCACATCCGTCTGTCCGTCCAACCGTCCATCCACTAGTGCCCACGATAACTCTAGAACCCCTTCTTGGTGTTGCCATATAAACATTTAGGTTTTTTACGGATACTGTGAAAGCGATCCTAGACATTTTTATTGTACTAAAAACTTGTTTAAAATATGAAATCCTATAAAATTTGATTGTAATCATTTTTTCTGTCCGACGAACTGTGTTAGAAATATATGCGAGAAACCACTGCAAAAATCAAAATTTCTCAAATGGTTGTCCATACGAAATTTCAAGCTGCATTCATCTAAGGTCGTCTTATAAGAATTGGTCTGTTTCAAGTTAACTTGCATTCTCCCCATTTTAAATGAGCCATATTTCAATGTCCTAGTATGTATGAATAGAAAAATTTATATGACCTTTTAAAGAAAATCAGGACAGCATATTTGCAAAATTTTTAAAACGTTGTATAGAGAAAATTTTTAATTTATATTTTTGTTTTCACAAACTCCTATGTAAAATTTCAAAACAATTGCTGATATTCGTGTCACATTTTATGTGATTTTTGGTCGATTTGCTATGGACTGATCCAAATGCTCTTCCGAAATTAGCAAAACATTTACGGATATTTTAAATCATAATTGTAGCATTTTTCCATTTAAAAGTAAACATTCTTATAATGGTTTTTTTTGCTTTCACGCTACATACAGGGGCGGATTTCCCTATAGGCCGAGTAGGGCCCGGCCTAGATACAAAACTTGTTGAGTTTTTTGTTTTTAATAGTCGCGCCCTCTGTGAACCTACACGTCAACGTTTAAATATTCAAAAATGTGTCTATAGCAGCCCGCAAAAACAGTTTACTTGTATGAAGATTCCGATTACATTAAAAGTTTGGATCATCGAACTGGATCTTTGCTTACTTGTTTACTCCAAGTTCTAGCGTATCATTTTCACTTTGTTCCACTAGTACTAGTTTTCGTACTCGGTGAAAAAGAGGAATAATCATTCCCAGAATCGGTCATATTACCACCGCCCCCGCCCGGAGGCCTCTTAAAAAGCGCCTTTAATTTTTTTAATCATATCAACTTGTTTCTCGACCTTTTGTCGGCTTACTTTCTATACGCCGCTCCGTTTCTCACAAATTTGACGGTCCCACCTAAGCCCAGCTTAAGTAGAAGAGAGAGCAAAAGCGTTAAAAATTATTAACTCTTCTGATCTCGAAGAGGGTTTGGTTGAAGAGTGTCTACATTTTCGCTGCCAATGTTTCTCGAGCCGAAGCCAAACCGACACGCCGATGTCATTACTGAAATGGCTTCAAGATCAAGATCTCCACAGCATTTATTCTAACGTTGATATAGTTATACGCTTGTGTTTTTGTATACCAATTACGAACTGTTTCGGTGAAAGCAGCTTCTCGTGTTTGCGGCGAGTGAAAAATTATTTACGCTCGAAAATGAACGAGGGCAGGTTGCACGCTCCGGCTATCCTTTGCATCGAATCATAGTTACTACGGTCTTTAGATTGTGATGATTTGATAAATAAATTCGCAGCTCAGAAGGCCAGGCAAAAGACAATTTGTGAATAACAATTCATTGTTACTCACAAAAAAAAAAAGGTCAGCATCAGTATCTAAAGACACTGATTGAGATAATTTTATCATTTACAGACTTTCGTTGCTTTATACTTTAATTCAATTCTTACAAAAAAAAAATCGTATGTGAGGGAGTTAGGGGAGGGCTTGTGATTTGGAGTATTTTTCCTCCCAACCCCCGTAAATTCCTTTTTATATAACCTATGACGGTGATTTTCAGCTCAGATTAAAGTAAAAAATCTAAGCTTTCCAGCGGATGCTGAACCATCAATGCTTCCTGCCAGTTTTTTTTTTTTCTAATACTCCCCAGGATACTTGTAATATTTTTGCTCATTACTTTGAATCCGTCTATTCTGACAGCATCTCAGGTATTCATCCCTCAGCAGGCAATGGAGCCGCTGCACCTCACTATTCTCATCCAACCTCTTTTTCTTGTTCAATAGATACATTACCAATTTCTCCTGAAAATGTTCAAGCTATTATTCTAGATCTTGACTTAAATAAGAAAGCTGGGCCCGACACAATACCGAACATCTTCCTAAAGAACTGTTCCACCGTCTTAAGCGGTCCTATAAGCGTGCTATTCAATTTGTCATTGACCCACGGAGTTTACCCATCTGCTTTCAAGAGATCGTACGTTACTCCAATTCTTAAATCTGGTGATCCTAAATCAGTAACTAATTATAGACCTATATCAATCTCTAATAGCTTGGCTCTTGTATTTGAAAAACTTGTCTATAATCAGCTCTTACCCCAAACCCTTTCCAGCCTGAGCTCTAAACAACATGGATTTCTTCCGGGAAGATCCACCACCACGAACTTGGCACTTTACGCCGACAAAATTGCAGTTGCGCTCGATGAAGGGAAACAAGTTGACTCTATCCAAACTGATTTTGCTAAAGCTTTTGACAAAATTTCACACTCTCATATACTCCAAAAATTATCCAATATAGGCTTTTGTGATAATTTAGTTGCATGGTTCGCATCATATATCCGCGAACGACTACAAACAGTAGTCCTTAACGGTCACCAGTCCCTCCCTTTCTCTCAAACCTCTGGTGTCCCACAAGGCACCATACTTGGTCCTTATATCTTTCTCCTCTATATCAACGACTTACCACACCTATTAAACACCGATTGTCTCTTATATGCAGATGATGCTAAAATTTTTAACGTCATTCACACAGAAGAAGACTGTATATTACTTCAAAGAGATATTCTTACCTTAGTAAATTGGAGCAAGCATAACTTCTTGCCGTTGAATATTTCCAAATGCAAGGTCATAACTTTTTCTAGAAAAGCCAATACCATATATTATGACTACACAATGGGTGATTCATCTCTTAATCGCGTTACGGAAATGAAAGATTTAGGAGTAATTTTCGACCAGAAACTATTATTTCAAACACATATCAACTGGATCACCTCAAAAGCTTTTAAATTGTTGGGTTTTTTATTCCGAATCTGCAAATCATTCAAGTCTGCTACCTCATTAATAATCCTTTATAATTCTCTAATAAGAAGTCATCTAGAGTACGCATGTACTATATGCAACCCTTTCTATGCTGTGTATATACAGCAAATTGAATCAGTACAGAGAAAATTCACCAGACTTCTTTTATATAAAACAGAAGGACACTATCTTAACTATTTCAATCGTCTCGACAAATTTGGTATTCCTTCTTTGGAAAAGCGTCGTCTTTTCTTAGATGAAATGTTTTTATTTAAATTAATACACAACCTTATTAATTGCCCTGAATTATCCCACAATATTAACTACCTTATTCCATCTAGAGTCACAAGATGCCCATTAACATTCCAAATTACTACCGCCAGGACCAATTTACGATACAAGTCCCCCTCTTACAGAATACAAAAAAATCATAACGATTTATTCAATGAACTTGACATCCTTGGTCTTAGTCTCTGTGCCTTTAAAAGAATTGTTAGAAATGAGATTCAGACTCCCCTCTTTGAATAACGGATCAATATTGACCCATTGAATTTTTTTTTTCCCTCCTCTTTTCTTCTCTAATCCTTTATAATTTTAATTATCTTTCGTTTTTTTCTTTTTTTACAATTTTAATTTAATTTTTCCCCCTTTTTGTAATTATTTGAATATATCTTTTTTTGTTTCTTTTTTGAATTGTTATCTCACTTAAAAATAATTTTTTTTTTCTTTTTTATTCTTTTTCTGCAACATGTGAGTCTTCTTTTTCTTAATGAAATGCATCAACTTAAATACTTGGATTTAATAATTTAACCGGTAGCTTTTAATTGTGACTTTAGTCTGTAAGCTATCGATGTAAAGTTATAAATAAATAAATAAATAAATAAATTATTTCGAAAATTTTGCTACTGACGATAAAAATTGCGCCTAATTTTATGCAATTCCACACAAAATAAGCAAAAGTAATGAAATTATGCGTTATAAAAATAGGTTTATTTCAAAAAAGGATCAGGATTAAATGAAAGGTAACTTCTGAGGTTTCCCAAATTTTCTCAGAAAATGTCGTGGTTATGAGGCAAATGACGGAACAAATCGTTAAAATTTAAAAAAGTGGAAAATTGGGGGGGGGGGGGGGGTGGGGGGGTGGTGATTGGCCGTAATTCGTTGGAAAACTTAGACAGTTTTCTATCATCTGAGCTAAATCATAGGTTGTATAAAAACGAAGATACGGGTATTGGGAGAAAAAGTACTCAAAATCAGAAATTATCACTAGACTCCAAAAGGAGCAAGGTTCAGAGGATAAACAGCTTTGAGAAGGAAAACAGATGATAAAAAACGGATAAGTTCGACAAAAGAAAAAAAGTATCAAATGGTAAGAATGAGAATGAAGTCCTACTCCTTCCCACGAAAGTTGTGGATTATACTCAAGTTTTAGCTTAATGTGAATCGCATCCCCCATTATTCGCAACATTTTTTTAAGTCATCGTTTTGCGATATAATCATACTTTATCGTTTGATTCTTGCAACATTTCCACTGAACCTGCATCAGAGTCAAAGGAATAAGCGAAAGTACTATCATTTGCAAAGATATGGATTAGGTTGAAAGTAGGAAACGGAGAAAACAGTTGGTGAAATTGTAGAGCCTTGAGGTAATTTGTAGAGCCTTGAGGTATATCGGCATAGATAGTACCATAAACGACTAGATTGGTTGAAAAATATTCAATACAGTATCTGTCTCAACAGGGCCAAACTTTATTATTTCCTGTCGAAAATTCTACATGGTGAAACTTCTATGGGTAGGTACAGTTGACTATCGATTCCCACTATGAAACGTATCCACTTCCTGACCTACTAAAGTGTGGAATACGTGACCGGAGAGCTTATCCAATTCTGACTGAACGAAAATTTAGCATATTCTATCAGTTTTAATCGGATAAGGTTAGCATGGACATTTCAAAGAAATCAAAAAATTACTCTTTGGGATCAATTAACTTGTAGTTACAGTTCCATTCAAGAAGTCAAATACTGAGGATGGTTTTTAATTTGTACGTTAGCTGAGGGTGCAGAATTTCCATCATTTAAATAATTTAATTACCATGTCTGAAACCCTCCCATACCCTCTTCCAAACACAAAATCGTAGGAAAAACCTGCATAAGAAGCTCTTCAAAGCGGCCAAATTTTTATTTTTTGGAGATAGAACAGTTAACACGATAGGTTCAGGTACATTGTAACGAACTTGTATATACTTAGTTAGACATTTGTAGAACTATTTATGAAGTTTTCCCATATGAAATTTCCTCCGCTTATAATTTATAGTTACTTTTTGAATCGATATTATAAGTATGGCAATATACCGTGTTTTCGTTTTTGCTACCGAAGCATAGCACTGGGGACAACTGGGGTTACCGTAACCCTGCATCGAAGTGTCATTTGCTTCAAGTGCTAAGCTCCATGTTCGAGTTTATTGGTGTTATAATCTATCATTCAAAATGCCCTGCATTTGTGTATGTTTCACTCCGCCATTTTTGGTCTTCGCTGTCAAATCCATACTTAGGTTTGGTTGGTTCTGGGCTTGGTGCATTGACGCAGGAAAACCCGTGAAATAACCGTAGGGGCACGAAGCAAATATTACTCACAAACTTTTTACCACTGAACTTTTCTTCTTAATTATTAACTTTTTTACGTTCACGTTTGCAAATTCAGTAAATACTTTTGAGGTTGTACAATTGTGTACAGGTGTACAAATTTTACGGCGCTTATGTACAAACAATATCAGTGTCATTGTGTTAGAATTGGGTGCGCGATATTTTCTCATTTGCATCTCCTTTAGTTCTTACCTCGTTGGGCTACAGCTGCTCCTCATCTGAGCTGGGGCTAGCAGAGCTAGCACCAAGGGTCAAAAGTGGCGTGACTCCAGGACTAGCACCGCAAACTCGAACACATGCTTGCTACTTCAAAGGGCAGGAGTTAACCCCGAAGCAAAAACGAAAACGCCAGTAGATTCAATATAGGCACCTTCAATGTGACGAACTGAATCCACTAGTCATTCAATTTTACATGTTTTACAGGGAAGGTTGGTAATCTCCCATAGACCTAGGGAAGCCAACTTATCACATGTTGGTGGTAGTCGTAGTAAAAGAACTACTACTATTAAGTTTCTTCCTTTATAAGTTATCAATCAAATATTTAAGTATGTGTGCGTGTAAGTGAAATGTTCAGGAGATACTCATTACAAAGTAAAATGTTGAGAGCATAGTGATATCAAGAGAAATAGCCATTTCGAACATTTGTTGGTAAATTATTCAAAAGGCGTATGATTTTCTTGGAAGTATGGAGTTAGTTATAAGATTTATTTATTGATTTAGGCGTGGATATCTATGGAGGGTTGTATGGATCATGACGCCGCCCCCCCCCCTAAAAAGTTAAAGAATTATTAAAAAAACCTTTAATTTATTGAGATATTTGAAAAAATATATAAGTATAATTCCACTTTAAAAAATTATAAAAAAATATTATTATACCAAAACTTAAAAAAAAAATGTAATTCAATGAATATTATTGTATGCATGCATGTGTATAGGTTTTTCTCAGAATTTTAGTAGTGGTGATAATCACAAAATATGTTTAAATACTTAAAAAAAAAACAATTTGTTTTCTAGTACATAAATAATTCAATAGAATTTAAAATAGAAGATAACACAAATTGAGGTATGGATAAGCCTAGCTCAAAATTTTTACGGCAAGTTGACGCATGTTAATGTGTCTAACCATTGAAATAAACATGGAATTGTGGCATTAAAACTGCTGCAAGAAAATAGGTCAAGTTTTGTATATTAGTCTCAGATTAAAACATAATAAAATAGATGGTAATTTATGAGCAATCTTCTTTGTGTGCCCAAGTTCGTTCAAAGAAAAGCAACCAAAAATTGCTTAGATTTTACCAGAAATTAATAACAGACTGAATTTTAAATAGTGTTAAATTGTAAAACTACAGGTAACTTCAAACCGAACTAAAAATTATGCTTAATTTTGTTTACAAATTTTGTTTCTTGTATGCAAGATTTGCTGTTTGTTTTAGTGCTTAAAAGACTTTGGTGTCCTAAAATTATGCAAACTCTTAGAAGTTTCTGCAGAATGAATGCTAACAACAAATCGGATGAAATTCTGTGAACTTTTAGTGCTGTCAACTAAAAAGAAGTAATAATTGCTTTACCGATTCCACTGATACTTGATTTTAGCAACAATTAACAGGGATATACGGTATTTTCGGCATTAGACTTAACTATTCCAAAGGTGTGCCAAAGGCAGCAATTTATACTCCGTTCGGGATATTAGAGTTTACTTGTATAACCTTTGAGCCGTGCAATGCGGCCCAAATATTCCAAAGGGTCATACATATCATACATTAGGAGTTCAAATTTTGTTTTGTCTATTTAGATGACATTCTTGTCGCCCCATCTATTAGTGAGCATTTTCACCATTTAGAGCAAATTTTCTGGAAGCTTTTGGACTTATTATCAATATGGATAATTGTAAGTTTTCGTCTTCCGAGGTAATTTTTTTATGCCACTTAATCTCACCAGACGGCATTAAGTCACTAACCATTGCGAATTGTAATCTACTGGTTACAGTGAAGGATCTTATTACGTTTTCTCGCCACGTTTAACCACTATAGCTGTTTTTTACAGCATGCGGCAGAGCATTAAGCACACTTAAACAACTATTTAAGAGGCTCCAAAATAGATGGTAAAAAAAAAATAATCTAGTCTGAGGAAGCAGTCAAGGCTTTCAAATTGGTAAAAAAAAAAAACAATTAGCTGATGTAGCACTTTTAGCATTATATAATTCTTCTTCGGAGTTAGCACTATGAGTTGATGTTTTTTATGCGGCCGTAGGAGCTGTGATACAGCAAAAGACGGACAATGTCTGAGAACCTCTGGGTTTCTTCTCGGTCAAGCTTAACAGTACGCAACACAAGTACAGTGCGTACGATCGAGAATTGTTGGCAGCCTATCGTTTTTTGTTAGAAGGTCGACCATTCACATTGTTCACTGACCACAAGCCCCTGACTTTCGCTTTTATCTAGAACCCTGAGAAGGCATCATCCATCCAGCTACGGCATCTAGATTTCATCGACCAGTTTAACACTGACATCAAGCATATGCCAGGTAAGGACAATGTAGTAGCTGACAATTGTACAGGCTAGAAAAAATTCACATTCCCAATCTAATAGTCTCTGGCTCCCATGCCGGTGAACAAATTAGTGATCCTGACCTTCATCGTATAAATTTGAAATGTATGTCATTTTTGGTACCGGTAAGCAAATCTATTGTGAAATTTCGACGAATTGTAAGCGACCTTTTATTCCAAAGTCTTTTAGGATAAAAGTTTATCCGTGCCACTAACAAAGTGGTAACCTCCAAATATTGTTGGTCTTCAATGAATTGTTAATTCCTGGACTCGCGCATGTCAGCAATGCAAGCTCACTCGTCACTTAAGGAAACTTTTGGGCTCCTTTCAACTTAAGCTCTAGTCGGCTCAAAGACATTCATATTGATATTATCGCTCCCTTCTGACCTTTCAATGGTTTCCAAATTGTCTCATCGTCAATGATAGATTCGCTCTTTTGACTGAGGCTTTTGAGTCAGCACTTTTGTTTTGCTCTCTAAATTGTTAAGTTTTGCTCGTAGCCGAACTACCGTATATCATTCTAAAGTAAATGGGTTCTTAGAATAATGGCATAGGATGCTGATGCTGATTATGACCTACAGAAGCAGACCCTCAAGAAAGTGTTCAGAGAGGATTTTTTTTAACAATTCCGGCAAAATTATTTTACCAAGATGGTTTACGCCTGCCTTGAGACTTTCTTCAAAACTTATAGTTTAATCCCCAGTCGGATTTTGTTGTCTCTTTATGTAAATTGTTTGCTGATTTCAGGTCAATATCCGAAAATATTTTAAATAGGGGATTAATATGAGAAAAGCAAAAATGTTTTTCAAAAGGTACTCTAAGGTTTTATGTCCTTCTCCTTAGTGACGTTTTGTGAAATTAAAATTGAAAAAAAAATATCCAAGATGTTGTGCTATTAAGTTGGGAAGTTATTAACCCATAAATTTATTGTTTTAAGACTGGAGAATAAAATCGACGACATTTTTTATATTAAGTTTTGAATGTAATGTCCCAGACTTTTAATATATTAATGCTATATACATGTATTAGTTCCCCCAAACTAAGAAAAGAAATTAAAGAAAATATTTGATGAGCCATGGTGTAATTTATTGAAGCGATTCTTAGTTGGTTGCCCTCTTTAACTTCAAAGTATCCAAAATATAAACGTTGAAATACATAATCGTTCTTCATAATTAAAACACCTTACTTACAATCGTATCTTTATTCTGCAGTAAGATGACCCCCTCCACTAGTTTTAATGCTAGAACCGCGCCTGTTTAAGAAATGCTCCAGCTGTATTCATATGTGCTTCCTATACCTTAATTCTACAAGAGCTGAGTTATTCGTTTGGTATAGTAACTCTATGCGGGGCAATTCATTAACCGGCTTAATGCATGCGCGAACAGTCCGAGTTGAGGAACGGACGATGGGCCTCTAGCGGAGCTAAGTTAGCTTGTGAGTGCTGCCAATATAGGATTATAGATGGTAAATCTGACTTCTGACCATTTTATAATCCATGCCGGTGTACCGCAAGGTTCAGTGCTCTCTCCTACTCACTCCCTTATTTTTATTAATGGCTCTCACTTTCAATCCAGCACCCTAGATTTCGTGTACTCGTTCGAATCTATAGCTGATTCCAGTGCGAATATTATAGCTGACAAACGAAGCAACATGTTCAGTTCACTAAACTATGACCTCACAAAAATTCTCGGTTGGGGCAGAGCGAATCGGGTCTTGTTTAATGCTTCCAAAATTTCAGTGTTATCTGTTATCACTTAAACGTACACCAACTTTCCCCCAAACCCATTTTCGTCGATGGAGAGAATATCTCGAACTCACCATATCTTAGCATCTTGGGCATTGACAATCTTAGTTGGTCCGATCACGTTATTGGTATTGCCAAAAACGCGATGAAATGCCTGGGCTTCTTGCAAGGATGCAAGAAATATTTTAATCCATCAGTCTTGGCGCAAATCTACAAGTCGCATATCAGGCCTAGATTAGAATATAACTCCCATAATTGGGCAGGATCTACACATACTGCATTGTCGGCGTTAGACAAGTCTAAAATAAGGCCTTCCGGCTTATTAGCGATGACATATCAATAGCAACTATTGATTCCCTAGAGCACTAACGTAATGTCGGATGTCTGTCTCTCTTTTATTGCTACTTCTATGGTCATTGCTCTGACGAAATTTGTAGCCTGATCCCTTGTAGAATTCCTCCTATGTGCACCACACGAGCTGTAACCCGAGCGCATCCTCACATCCTTGAAGTCAAATTTGGCCGTACCGGGAAATTCCGTGAATCATTAATAAGCAAAACAGTGCGAATGTGGAACAGTTTGCCATCCCGTTTTTTCTCCCCAGCTATGAGCCACAAACATTCAAGCGTAATGCGCACCGTCACCTACTTGTCTCAACGCAATAATCCTCAATTCCATACGCCTTTTTCCTTTCCTGCCTAAACTTTTCTACGGCATCTTAAGGTATCCCCTGAGCTTTGGCAACGACATAAAAAAAAACGAAACAAAAATAAGGGTTTTCAAGTGCTACGTATACGTATGTGCATAATCTGGGCTTGTAGGAATTTCTTATAATGCTAAAGTGTTTTCCAATAAGAGGTGTTATTTGAATTAGCCCGCTATTTCGGTAGATGTCACTTTTGGAGCTGTTATTTTTTTTACGTTTGACAAGTAGAAACTACGCCATTAATAAAACTGGAACGACACACGATTCAACAACGCATTGAAATTATTAAAATTCACTATAAAAATGATGAAAATGTGGCAGAGACGGTTCGTAAAACTCGAACATTTTTGGGTCGTCGTAAAGCACCTTGTCGGACCGCAATACAGAAATTGGTAGAAAAATTCGAGCTGTCAGGACAAGTTAGTGATGTGAAGAATAAAACCCGTGCACGTCTCTCAAGAACAGCCGAGAATATTGCTGCTGTAGCCGAAAGTGTTGAAGAAAATCCAGCTTTGTCCATTCCTCGTCGTTCTTTGGAATTAGGCATTCCACAAACGTCATTACACCATACTTTGCATAAAGATTTGGGTCTTAAGGCTTATAAAGTTCAGTTAACACAAGAACTCAAGCAGGCCGATCATCAACGACGTCGAGTCTTTGCTGATTGGGTCCTTGAAATGCATGAAAATGATCCGGAATTCCATCGAAAACTCATCTTGAATGATGAGGCCCATTTCCACCTCGATGGCATTCGTCAACAAGCAAAATTGTCGCATCTGGGGCTCGGAAAACCCAAGAGTTATTGTTGAAAAGCCTCTCTATCCTCAACGTGTGACTGTTTGGTGCGGTTTATGGTCACGCGGGGTCATTGGACCTTACTTTTTCGAAAATGAGGCTGGAGCAACAGTTACGGTGAATGGATTGCGCTATCGACAGATGATTAATGATTTTTTATGGCCGGAATTGGATGGTATTGATCTGTACAACGTTTACTTTCAACAAGACGGCGCTACGTGCCATACAAGCAACGAAACCATTCATCTTTTACGGGAAAAGTTTCCGGACCGTGTTATCTCTCGAAGAGGTGATCACAATTGGCCACCGAGATCCTGTGACTTAGCACCTTGCGACTTCTTCCTTTGAGGCCACGTGAAAGAGAAGGTCTACGCCAACAACCCAGCGTCGATTCAAGACCTCAAAGATGGAATTCGTGAGGCTATCGAGGACATAGGGCAGCCACTTGCGATTTGGTTATGGAAAATTTCATGAAAAGGATATGGTCCTCTAGGCGTGGTCGTGGTGGTCATTTGGCTGATGTTATTTTCCATTATTAACGGCATACCTTTATAATGAAATAAAGATCCGATCATTTATCTCAAAAAATGGCATTTTTCTTTGAATATCAAAATAACACCTCTTATTGGAAAACCCTGTATATTTTTTACGGAGATATATACGCAGTATTCATATGCAGAATTCCAAAACAAATATATAAAACTGTCTTTAAGTTTTGTTTTTATTATCTAACTTTTAACAAAACAAGTAATTTTATTTCATGTAAATTTATTTCGAACCACAGCCAACATACCAGTAGATTACAAGATCAGCATATAAATCTGGATCACTTTTTCAAAGCTATCTTTAACTTTTTATTCAACCAAGAAATCTATCACTGAGAACAATTTATGTGGCTACAGCAGTTGGAGTCATTTTCCTGGGCCGGTTCGAACTCCCAGTACGGCTCTGCATGCTCGTATGCATGACATGATAAAATCCAAATCTTCAGTTCTGCTTTTAATATAAATCATCGCGAATTTGATGTTATAAAATTACCAGGATTTAAGTGATTTTTTCTTTTTTAGATATTTAGATACACATCAAAAATGACAAGCCTAACACCAGTTCAAGAATTCTATAAGGATCGCTCGATATTTATCACGGGCGCATCCGGATTTATGGGAAAAGTTCTTCTTGAGAAACTTTTATATTCTTGTTCGGAATTGAAACAAATTTTTATTTTGATGAGAACGAAAAGGGGGAAGACTCCAGAAACTCGCTTGGCAGAGATGTTCAAACTGCCTGTAAGTATATTGAATTCATTGAAAAGTATCAAAACTAAAAATAAAAACACGAAAATCCACAGATTTTCCAACGGATAAAAGATGAAAAACCAAGCGTACTTAAAAAAGTTAAAGTTTTCCAAGGAGATGTATGCTATGACTGTAAGTAAAATAAAAATAATAATATCAATTTAGACTGCCTTTCTAATTATTATAACGCATTCCTCTTCAATCTAGCTTTCGGTCTTAATTCAGAGCAGCTGAAACAAATTGAGGATGAAACTTCAATAGTATTCCATATGGCTGCAACCCTTAAGCTTGAAGGTAACCTTACGGATGCAATTGAAATGAATACAACTGGCACAAAACGAGTATTGGACATAGCCAAAAAAATGAAAAATCTCATCAGCTTTGTCCATCTGTCTACAGCTTTTTGTAATTGTGATCAGGAAGTTATGCACGAAAAGGTCTACGAATATCGACATAAACCTGAGGATTTAATCAGAATGGCCGAATGGATGGATGTAGAAGATTTAGATAAAATCACGCCCAGCTTAATTCAACCCCACCCCAACACTTATACGTACTCGAAACGTTTATCGGAAATTCTAGTTCGTGATCATTATCCAGAAATGCCAGTGGTTATCACAAGACCCAGCATCGGTAAGTTAAGGCAAATTTTTGAATATTTTTAAGTTTTATTCATAAATCAAAATTTATTTTAAACAAGTAAAAAATCTAGAATTGGTCTAAGGCCAATTCTTATGATACCCTGGATGAATGCCCGTATAAATTTTTAGAAAGATTCGTCGGACAGCAAAAATTATTATAACCAATTTTATAGAATTTCGTATTCTAAAGAAGTTTTGAGTACAATCAATAGGACTGATCGTTTTCACAGTATATGTAAAAAACCTCAATTTTTATATGGCAACACCACGAAGGGTTTGCCCGATTTAGTCCATTTTTGAAATTTTATTTGTTTTACTATAAAAACACCATGTACCAAATTTCAGTTCTTTATGTTGAGAACGCGGCCAGTGTCCAAATAAAATGAAATTTTTGAATGGGAGCCCCACGAAGGAGTTGCTCGATTTGTCTCATTTTCGAACTTAATTTTACTTTTTTTTTTAGAGTCCGTGTAAAAAATTTCAGCTTTCTATGTGAACGCGCTCTGGAGTTATCATACGCACAGACGGACGGACGGACTTGCAGAAATCAAAATAACTTTTAATATTATGCGTGGGTGTCCAATCCCTTTTGCCCTACCATCATTATTTCGAGGTGTTACAAACGGAATGACAAACTCAATACCCTTTAGGTTTCATCTAAGGTATAAAAAGTTCGAAGTTATAAGAGAAATGACACGAAATTTTCTTTTGTTGCTTGAAGTTCATTGGAATTATGCAAATGATTAAATTTATGTGTGACATTGAGACCAGTAAAATTTCTTTTCTTTCTGTTTTTGGACAATTTGCATATGCATCCATTCACACAATTGATAGCTTGTGCAGTTAAGTTAAACAACGTGTTCACACGTCTGCCAAATATAAAAAAAAAAAAACAGAGAATCACGTGTACTGGAATAAAAAATAAAAACACGATTAAAGCTTTAATCTCAGTAGAATCAGACTTTTAACTCACGTGTCTGATGGTTAAACTTCACTTCCAGATATAATGAAGATTTTTTTTCTTATTCCTGAGGGATAGGCACTTTGAGAAACAAATATTTTTAGTAGTTTTTGGTGCTTAGTTGCGTTAATGGATGCTGCTACCTGCCATCTTTGAGGAGATGGTGTAGTAACAATCTTTTATTACTGCTGTTCTGTTGGCGTACTGTAGTGATATATTAATTGTATGACGGTAGCCATATGGTAATATAGAGTAATTATATATATAATATATATTTAAGACATATACCTACACTAGTATATATTTATAGAGAATCCATCTTCATGTAATAATTATATTGAAACGGTCGTCTTCTGTATTATTAATCTTCTGTCGACATATGATATTATGGCGCTCTATAATATTATAGATGTCACAAACGTACTAACAAAAGATCGGAGCCAGCCATTAGGCAGATCTCCTATGGAGTAAACTACAAGAGCAGGTCTACTTTAGAATGGCAGACACCCAATATAGTCGTCAAGTAATACTCTCGAGTGCTGTAGTGACTATTAACTTTTTGTTCCCATGTTCTTAGCTTATTTATATAAATGAGATACAATGATTAATACTAAGTATGTGCAAATGCCTAAATTGATTACTTGCATCTATGTGCTTGACATCGTTTGGTTTGATATAACTGGCTTTACATATGCCAGACTGGGTCTTGACACCAGCCCCGGCAAATGACAACAAACCAGCCCCTTTGGATCATCAAAAATAACTTTTTTATAAGATGCAAGCAAGCCAAATTATTAGGCTGATTTCCTATTGAACCGAGCATAAGAAGAGCAAGACAGCATTTGCTATTCGGAAGTCATTTTTATGCGCGCTATACGTGTGGCTCAAATGGAACCTTTCTCACTGAACAAAAGAAAGTTAAAATGTGTACAAATTGAAGGGAAGTCTTCTCACAAACGAATAATGCTATATTTCAAACAAGGAATGCTGGATTTAATGCTAAATACAGAGTGAGTCACAAATAATAGAATTTGCAAGATTTAATAAAAAAGAGGAAGCAAGAAATTTATATAAAATACAGAAAACATATATGCACCAATAGCGTGACGTCTTTGGAAGCAACGGAAGCATTGCTTCCTTTAGGCTCTCCGATTTAATTTAATTAAACCAAATAAAAATGAAAAGAAATTATTAACTAGGACAAAAAATTTCTTCAAAATATTTTCATTAAAAAAAAAAGGCTTTACTTTTTATTTGTCCTTCGCTTTAAACTATCAAAAAGAAGCAATTATGAAATCACCTCCGTGCGAACAAAACAATCAAAAACAATTCAATCAAACAACATGCATCGAAAAGTATAGCATTCGAACACGTCTGGACTCTGTTTATGATATCACGACCTATATTACTGCCTGGAGGAGGTGGATTTATTTTTGCTTCCATCAACAATCGAACAACATCCAACAAAATGTATGGCATTCGAACTCGTTAGGAATCTACTATGACGTCACATATCTCTGTTGCTCGTTCATCACTCAATAAAAAATGGTTCTAAACCTAAGTGATGCAATTAAAAAATGCTTCTATGGAACCTGCAAACACTGTTATACCAGTAGCGTGTATTATGTTCGATTTTATTCATTTGAATAATATTTTTCTTATGATAGATCAACGCTGTATTTGTTTCAACTGGAGATGGTTTTATTTGTGCTTCCATTAATTTCATGTAGTTAGGTTATGTTAGGTTGGCAAATGCATTGAAGCCGCGCGGGCGAGCGAAAATGCTAAATTCTTGAGGGGAGTTTCAAGTTGGATAGAGGAATATTATTTTAGAGTTAGCTATGATTTGAAATATGGTATTGACGACATAAAGGTACAGTCGGGGGCAAATAAGCAAATGAGATATTGTTAATATTTTAATTTAGCTTAATTAGAATTTATTTGTCGCCGTCATGCCATAATCACGAATCTGCTTTTTTGGCTATTTTGATCTGCCATACTCATATATAACTCAGGAAAATCAAATCTGTTCTCTGTTATTTTGTACAAATCCTATCTATATTAGCAAAGTGTATAAGGCGCTTTATATCAGCAGGAACCAGTACTCTGCAGTACGAGCAGTTTCTGCCTGCCGCAGATGACAGCAGAAAATGCTAAGCAGACCTCATGTATAGTCTCAGTATAAGTTCTGAGTATGAATCATATGAGGCGCAATACTATGTATTTACTTTAGCGCTTAGCCAATACAGCCCTATAGGTGGGACTAGTCAATTTAAATAAAAGAAAAGTCATGAAGACTTTTACAAAATGTAATTAAAAAAAAAAAAAATACGCAGAAACTGGCCGTACTGAAGAGTATTGGCTCCTGCTGATACGAAACACCTTATACACATTGCTATCTGCGCCAATTGCAGTGTTAGCTATCAACTTTTTATAAAAATTGCATTTTGTAAAAGTCTTCATGACTTTTCCTTTCTAATGATAAGAAGAAGCGACTCAAACTTTTTAAATCACAACAAAAGCTTCGTACACGAATTTTCGGATAGATTGATCATCTCTTATTCTAATCGATGTGGAGGTACGAAATATTGGAATAAGTTTCGGAAGATTTTGGTTCCCTTTCTAGTGATCTTCTTAGCAAAGTGGATCGAGTGTAAGAAAAGCCGTACTCGGATTTACTTCAATCAATTCACGACTATAACTGCAAAGAATCATATCTAAATGTTGAAATCGCGCTCCGAGTTTTTCTGACATTGCCAATAACCTTCATGTGAATGGTTTTCGCAAATTGAAGTTAATAAAAAATTACTTCGGATCTGCAAAATATCAAAATATTATAAAATATTTCGCGGTGAAAAAAGTTACAAATTGCATCTACGAAATCTTGCAAATATTTCTATCAGACTGATTCACTTAAATATTTTTAAAAATTAGAAAATAAAACCAAATATTAGAAACAGTTTTTGTACATTTGTTTTTCAATTTCGAATTATTTTTAAAAGGACACGTAGGTATAGTAACGCTTTGAAAGCCTTATTGAGCCCTTTTGTTAAAAAACAAACATTATTCAATGCGTTTTTTTTTTTGTTCAAATAACAATGATACGATGCTTAAATTTTGGGATTATTTTTATAAAGAAGTGTATGCTTTTGAAGCCATAAGAATGACAAATTTTCCATATAAAATACTATCTTGGCAACACTCATAAGTCACTTTGGCTCCGCGCCCTGTAAATGTTTATAAGTTGTGGGACATTTCTGAGTATTTTTAGCTCATTGTTCTTCTCCCACCGCAGCCTCAAGGTTCGAAAAGAGTAAATGGTAAATATACGTGTGAACGCAAATTAACCCAGAGACCACCGGCCCCATGACGACCGGTCCATAGGGCTAGTGCCCGATCGCCCGTCTTCCCACTCCAGCTCTGCCTGTATTATAAGCATGTCGCAAAACATGTAAACAAATGCAGTCACATCTTAAGGTTGACGTAATAAGTTAAGAGGAGTCAGTACCAATATTTGCAAGTTTCATACATTTTTCAATGCAAATTTCTGACAAACTATTTGTAGCAGAATAATGATTTATATCTTAAATTAAAGGTAATGAAAAAGTCTAGTATATAACGTCGGGAAAAATTAAAAAAAAAATTATGTATTAGAATGGAGCTATTAGCTCGGAAACTTGTAAAAAATGATAAAAATTGAAGTCTTTTAAATCAAATTCCTGTGGGTAGGTTTTCTCATTTCTTTAAATTGTGATTGTTTTAGAAAGATAAGGCCTATATCTAGCAAATAACGTCGAGTTTTTTTTCATTTTTAGTGGGGCTTTTTATAATTATTTGACTCTAATAGTACTTGTTTTTTCTCCCGACATTTCACCGACGAGAGATTGCAATATTTATTTGAAAGTTTTTTAAGTACAAAGCAAAATCGTATATTTAGGAGAGTTAATTCTTGTTAAAAATTTTCAATTTCTTTGAACTGCAAATTTTCATTTTCGTCTTAAATTGTCGGATATTGGGTTTCTGTCTTTTGCGGTAGATGTCTCTAATGTGCTCTGTGGTCTAGGTCTAGGCTAATTTTATATGAATTTTCTCACTTTCAGGACACAAACCTACGTATAGTAAATTTTATTACCTACAGGTTCTCTGGTATCTAAATTGAAACTTTTGCTAAGTACTGACTCCTCTTAAGTGTGACATGCGTTTGGGTGAGCATATGTTTTCTTAGCCTGCACTATTATTATTATTGTATCACCGTTATTGTGATCGATTTATCGTAAGTATTATTATGGATCAACAAATTGAAATTGTATATTTATTTTACTGATTGTTCATTCTTTGCATTTTGTCGGAATTATTTTTGTTGATTTGTAAATTGCATTGCGGCTTGGCCTAGTTACATCACAATGGTATGCCTAAGTTTCAGTTATTAAGTAGGGGGAGAACTCACGATGTATCTTAGAAGGCGATATGCTTCACTTGGTATCGTTACTCGTTATCCTATAACTGAAGATGGAGTTTACTACGACTAGCTGAGTCTGATCGCCATTCAATTAATGCAAAAAAAAAACGCTCTTGGTAAATCCAAACACAAGTTCATTGAAGCAATCGCGATTCAAGTAAAGGTGCACAAAATGTTTTTCTATTAATTTATTTGGTCTGGGTTACCTTTTTATACCCTAAATGAAATCATAAGTTAATACTAAATTCCGTTTGTAACTCACAGGACAATGCTGATAGAGACAAATGGGTGGTACACCCACGCATATTATTAAAAGTTATTTTAATTTTTGTATGTCCGTCTGTCCGTTCTCACGGTAACTTGCCATTCTTCGGATAATTTACAGCTTCTTGAACAAAATAAACGTAGTAGTCACCTATGACTTTAATTATGTTGTGCCTTTGTAAAAACAAAGCATTTAACATGCGTTTTAAAAAAGTTTTATGAATTGGTGAAATATTTCGTCGTAAAAATTCTCATAACTATGACTGTAATACATATTTTTTATCACAAAAACGTATCAAGTTATAGGAAATTTTCATGAGACATTAACAATATAGTCGAATTTTACAATATATCTAGCTTATATAAAAAAATGTATACAGGGTGTTTCCCCTTAGGAGGTCCATAGAGCGGGAGGTGATAGTACTCACCTAGACGAACCAAAAATTGTATGGCAGGTGGGGGGGCAATATCAACCGTTTAGGAGTTACAGGGTGATTCATAAAAAAAGCTAGGTTTTTACAAAACACCCTGTATCTTAAAAACTACAGGGCGTATGGTCACAGTTAAGGGCTCACTGTATGCAGAACTTCATGGCCTTTCCAACGACAGCTCAACCAGCCCCATACACCTCTTCCCACAGATGTTATGAAGGTCTAAACTAAAAATTTCGGATTTTCTTTCCTTTTTTTTACTTTGACCTCTATTATTTTTGCAAAAGGGTCGTTAACATAACTTTTTTTTATAAAAGCTGTAAACTGTGGAGCCTCCTCTTTAATTTGACCTATTATATCCTATGTGCTATCTGTATCCGTTAAAGAGTTATTAGCTCTAAACTTATTCTCAAACCTATTTTCAAACCTATCCTCAACGATAATTTGTTCCCTTAGTACGTCATTTTAAAAAATATTGTCTAATTTCGGTGTGGCCGGAATAGGTTATGAGTTAATAACTGTTTAACGGCTACAGATAACACATAGGGTGTAATAGGTCAAATTAACGACCCTTTTGCAAAAATAATAGAGGTCAAAGTAAAAAAAAGGAAAGAAAATCCGAAATTTTTAGTTTAGACCTTCATAACATCTGTGGGGAGAGGTGTACGGGGCTGGTTGAGCTGTCGTTGGAAAGGCCATGAAGTTCTGCATACAGTGAGCCCTTAACTGTGACCATACGCCCTGTAGTTTTTAAGATACAGGGTGTTTTGTAAAAACCTAGCTTTTTTATGAATCACCCTGTAACTCCTAAACGGTTGATATTTCCCCCCCCCCCCCCCACCTGCCATAAAATTTTTGGTTCGTCTAGGTGAGTACTATCACCTCCCGCTCTATGGACCTCCTAAGGGGAAACACCCTGTATATATACATATATACAGGATGTTTCGCACTAGGAAGTCGGCCAATAGAACAGGAGGTTATAGTACTCACCTAGCAAAAAAAAAAAAATTGTATGGCAGGGAGCATATCAACCATTTAGGAGTTATAGATAGGGTGATTAAGAAAAAAAGCTAGTTTTTCAAAAATCACCCTGTATCTCAAAAACAACAGGGCGTACGGTCACAGTTAAGAATTCATTGTATGCAGAACTTCATGGCCTTTCCACTGAATTATTATTATTATATCTTTTTCTAACTTTCAGATTTGTGTTCTTTTTAGCTTCTAAATTATTTATTTATTTATTTATTTTTCTCTTTATTGTACAACCTTAAAAATAAGCCTAATACCTAATAGGCCCTTAATACGTTGTGTTTGTATTCCAGTTAATATTAAAGTCACCTGCAATTACTACCTCTTATTATTTCTGCGAAACTTTCCATAAGGTCCTCAAAGTCAACACAAAATTGTAACACTACCACCTGTATGAGAAGATAGTGTAATGAATCACATCTTATATCCATTAATGAGTACTTCCCCATTCTCAACCTTATCTGTTAAGTGTGTTTCTGACAGCAATACAATATCATAATACCCAGAATTTAGTAATATTTATTTATATCACGAAAGTTCTTCAATAATCCTTCCACATTTAATTGACGCTGATTGCTCTATTCATAACCACATCTTTACTTTTCGATTTTTAATTGATTTATGTACACTGGACAATCACGGCTCATTGTATTACGATTAATATCTAATTCTAAATTTAGTTTCTGATTCGCTTTTTCGCACAATATTAACACAACTCGAAATTTTCTCTTCTTGCTGGCAATCTCTGGACATTACACTTGCCTCAAACTTCATCATTATTGCATACTGTTGCTACATGATTAAAACCATTACACATATTGCATCTTCTAACATCAAAAGCATCAAATACTCTGCAAATATCTCAAACGATATTAATTTAATTTCCTTGCATCTTCGTAAAAGTTTGGGATCCATTTGCACCGGAGCATTATAATAGTTACCATATTTGCCACTCATCTTACTTAATTTTAAAGATTTGAAATCACCACTTTCTAAATATTTATTCTGTGATTACACTGCCTGAATCAACTGATCCTCCTCCGACTTCCCATTCACAGCCGCAATAACCACTTCCAGTTTTTCGGTTCAAGCATTTTCACTTTATAATTTCACCTAATTTCCTTTTAACCTGTCATGGTTGTCGGATTTTCTTACCTTTGGTGTCAATCTGACATGTTTTTTTTTTTTTTTTTTTGCAAAAAGATTATTAACATAACTTTTTTTATAAAAACTATAAACTCTATGTGCTAAATGTATGCGTTAATGTGTTATTAGCTCACAACCTATTCAGGTCATACGGAATTTAGACGATATTTTTTTTAAATGACGTAATTTCAGTCACTAAGGGAAGGTTTGAGAATGGATTTTACCATGTTTACTTGCAGGGTTGAACCATGGTTCAACTTGGGTTCAATTCTATGTATAGGCGGCTCGAGTTGATATTGGGTCGACTCGACCATGATTGGCTGGCGTAATCGAGTCGAACTTGTGTCATAAAAACGCGGATTTAGTAGTCGAGTTGCCAGTTAACAGTTGGGACTTATTTTGTTTGTTTTGTTAGGTTGTATATTTATTGTGTGTTTATTTTGTTTATTTAAACAATATTTATAAACTTTATAGTTCAATCACTAAAAATGTTATTTTGAACTATCACTTCAACTATATTTGGACCCGTTCTCAACTCAATTTCTCAACCTTTCCTGCTCAAAAACGCGGGTCGAAAACTCTACTCAATCTCAACTCAGTCTTTCAACTCTGCATGTAAACATGGAATTTTTTGATAATAGGTTAAGATCTAATAACTCCTTAACGACTACAGATAGCACATAGGGTGGACTAGGTCAAATTAAAGAGGAGAGTTCTCAGCTTACATTTTTTGTGAAAAAGGTTATATTAATGACAGTTTTGCAAAAAAACATAGAGGTCAAAGTAAAAAAAAACAAAACAGGTAAGAAAATCCCAAAAATTTTAGTTTAGACAACCATAACTCTTTAGGGGAGAGTTCTACATATACAATAAGCTCTTAACTGTGACCATATGCCTTCTAGTTTTTAAGATACAATGAAAAACTAGCTTTTTTTCTTTATCATCTTGTAACTCCTAAACTTTTGATATCCCCCCCCCCCCCATGCCGTACAATTTTTTGTTGGGCTAGGTGAGTACTATCACTTCTTGTTCTACTTACCTCCTATATCCTGTATAGGCATCTTCCATGGCACAAACCAAAACTGGAAACTTTAACGTAACAGAATGTAAAAACGCACTCTTGCTAATTGATGCCGTTCCAAATGAAACATTAATAAAGTACCTACGCGTTACTAAAAACTTCCTGGCGCAACTAACTTGAAATATTATTATTATATGAAATTGTATTTTTTATATACTAAACTCTCTCTTATACATATACACTCCGGGTCAGGGTTGGACACCCTTTTGTCTTTTAACCATAACTTCCGTTTAAGGAAGAATTTTGTCAATCAACGCACATCTTTGGAAAAGCTTGGGAGAAAGTAAAAAAAATAGAGGCATTTAAAAAAACAGTTAAATACTGTCAATGTTGGCCAGTGATTTACACTTATAAAATTTCATATCTTATCTACACTTTCTCTGTCGCTCTCCCAACAAATAGAATTTACATATAAGTCGACGAAAAATGTGCTGAAATGATTGAAAATGACCTGGAAAAATTAATTGAATGAAATGAAAAACTGAATTTGTTGCATTTTTCTGGTTTTGAGCAAAATTTTAATGGAACATTATTCCAAATCTCATTTGCGGGAAATGTCGTTATATTGACGCACTTCAAATGCAATTCTGTCTTGCATTTTTCTAAAAAAAAAAGTAAATTCAGTTTCGAAAATAGGACCAATCGGCCAATTTGTTCGAAGAGTTGCCGCACAAAAATTCGTCTTTCACTATATAGTAGGGCACTGCCTAAGAACGCATAGGCATAGAGAGCTGAAATTTGGTACAAAGTGTTTTCATAGCAATGGTAAATATTAGTTTATAAATAGACTAAATCGGGCAACCCCTTCTTGGTGCTGCCATACAAAAAGTTCGTCTTTCTCTATGTATTTGCACACTGCCCGAGAGCGCGTCAACGAACCGCACTGAAATTTTGCACACGGCGTTAAATAAATCGGGCAATCCTTTCTTGGTATTGCCGTATAAAACGAAGAAAAGGTTACCGATTTAGTGGTCTAGTGAAAAACCAAAATTATGTATGGCAGCACCAATTTAGTCTATTTTTGAACTGGTATTTACTATTGCTGTGAAAACATCAAGTATCATATTTCAGCCCTCTGCGTTGACGCGTTCCCAGGCAGTGTTCAAGTTTATACTGAAAAATAAAATTTGTGTATGTCAGCACCAAGAAAATGTTGCCCGATTTAGTCTATTTACAGCATTCTTAGACAGTACCATAATATATAGTGAAAAACGATATTTTTGTATGGTAACCGTACGAAGGATATGTCCGTAATTTTTTCTAAAAAAGCCCGTGTGCAAAATTTTAGCGCTCTATGTGAAAGCGTTTTCGAATTATCGTGGTATGACGTAATTTATACACATTTTCAGCCTTTTTGTTGCCGTCTGCCTCCACTTTCCCACATACAATGTGTCTGCCATTTTAACCATTAATCGTGAGATATAATTCTCTGCTGTCTAACCAATAATCAGCCTTTATGAAATCATGTAAGTTAAGGCCTTCAAGGCCATCCCGCAGCACCCGCCACCACTGGAATCCAGGCAGACTTCCTAATAAGTTATCAACAATGAGAGTATGATAAAATGGAAAATTTTGTTTATTTTGGTCGCCAGCTCTTAGTCTAATACTTTGCGTTCACACTCCAAGTTTCTAATATCATGAAAAGTTCGCTGTTACTGAGAAAAGTTTTCCCGCGCTCGAACATTGATGGCGCGAGGCTAGTGGTCAAAACTAGAAAAAAAAACGTGGTCGCGTACGGTTAATAATTTATTTATGAATGTAACCGTTTCTTATAAAGTTAACAACAAATTTTTAAATGCGATATTTACTATAGCTCTATGCATATAAGAAATTGCAACAATTTCACCTTTATACGTCCTTTCACAGGAAAATTCGATATATTGTATAAAATTTGAAGCTATTTTATGGTAAAATTTCATGCACTTACTTTTACTACACTTGGTAATAAATTCAATGACAGAAATTTTTCCACAATACAATCTGTGATTACGAAAAGGATTCAGAATTATATTTTCTGACACATTTTGCAATGTGAAATACAAGGCGCATGTTACATAATTCTGCATAATTTACCAATTTTTTGCAACGCACCTTACTTTTAGAGTAATTCTAAAGATGGTTGTGGTTGCTATTGAAGCTTCAAACATTCACTGATGGTTGACGCAAACTTCGTAATTCTTGCTGGGCGAAAAGGATCCTGGTGAAAGCTCATTTTGCTGAATGTACCTACATATGTACATGATTGTATGTGTTTCATCGCCAGTATGGATACCTGTATAAAAAGTAATGAAAAATTTCTCATAACATTTCATATAATAATAATCACAGATTTAAGACTGACTTAGAATTATCTGATTCTTTGATATCTACCGCAGACCTATGCAGACCTACGCATCCTCTTGAGTATTCCTATTTTTGTTATATTACATATCAAAATAACACCATATATTTCCTCTAGGAATGACAGCATTACAAACACTTAATGAAGTTAAGAAAAATGGCGGCCTTTACCCTATTTAACCTGTTGCTCTTATATTGAACTTTAATTTTTTTGTATCCTTATCATTATCCTTTCCAAACTTGTGACTTTTAAGTATACTCTTCTTAATTTTCCCTGGCATTTTTAGACTGTATTGTCTTCATATTGGCCCTATCGTTTTGAACCTAAGTTGGGAATTAGCTTATTTGGAGAGATTATTTTGCTAGCAGTTCAAGAATCTAAAGAAAAGTTTTGGTGAGAAAAAATTGTTGACATACCAAACTCGTATTTTAAAGCCATATCCCAATTACTTGAGATAGATTAGCCTGGCTTTAAACTTGTATTAACTGTTATGATAGTTCAGCCTGTTGTGTGATGTTACTAAATATTACCTCTTACAATGAAGCTGTGTAATTATAGAAAAGAAATAATCAGCGATATTTATTTAAAAGTTTGTTATTAACAGCTCGTAGATCGCAAGCGCATGCGTTGCACACTTACTTGCCCTTTAATATATCAAACACAATTTTGGGTACCATCAATGGATTAAACTATGTTAGAATATTGATAATAATTCCAGTTTAAAAATGAACTATTGGTTCCTTTTTCTATTTTCAGTATCACCTTCAGCAGTAGAACCCGTTCCAGGATGGGTAGACAACTTAAATGGACCAACAGGAGTTACGCTGGGCGCTGGAAAAGGCGTTATAAGAACAATGTTATGCGATGTTAATAATCTTACGCAAATTATTCCCGTTGATGTTGCCATTAATGGAATTATAGCAATTTGCTATGAAACTGCCACAGCAGTAAAGAAGTAAATAATTCAAAGAAACTCTCTTTAACAATATCTAACGACAACATTCCCATTGCCTTTTAGATCCGAAGAAGTTCCCGTTTATAATATCACCTCCCCAGATTATAAGAGAGTAACTTGGCAACGATGCATAGATTTAGGACGAGAATTATACAATGAGTATCCTTGTTCAGCTGGCCTATGGTATCCGGGTGGAGCACTGACGACAAATAAATTTGTTCACAAAATCAACCAAATCCTATTCATGTGGCTGCCCGCGTATATAATTGACTTTTTGCTCTTCTGTTTCGGTCAAAAACGATTGTAAGTAATCGCAGAGGAAACATAAAAGAAACTGTCCTTAACGAAAAATCTTTATCTTTTTAGTATGATTCATGTTCAAAACAAAATTGCTGTCGGTTTAGAAGTCCTTGCATTTTTCGGTATGCGCGCATGGAATTTTAAGGCAGATAACTTTTTAGGATTATGGGGACGACTATCGCCAAGTGATCAAAAAGAGTAGGGTGATTTTTCTATAGATGATATCAGAACTCATATAATATTTTTACAGATTCAACATGGACTTTAGTATTATGACTGATAAAGAATATATGATCGTGTCTATTTTAGGAGGCAGGCAATATATCCTGAAAGAGCCGCCAAGCACTATTCCCAGGGCTAAAGTGCAAATGAAAATGTAACAAACGATCAAGATTTATTAGAGTCGCTATATAACAGAAATTTTCATTTTTAGCCAATATGCCGTCGATCGGATCTGCAAAACGCTTATTCTTGGATTTCTCGCCTACTGGATAATAAAAACATTTGGAATCTTGGATTCACTTTATGAAGTATTCGGCGTTCACTAAAACATCGCACCAGTGTTATTCTTTATTCTTGTCATAAAACTCTGCTGAAAGACCATTTTGATAGTTTGGGAGTTTTTATACAGTACACAAAGTCTGTAAATATTTGAGGTTTTCTTGTTTTGATGGTTTGTGTACAAATTTTATACTGATTTGATTTTAAGGATAAATATAAAGAACTTTTATTGCAAAACTTTACTTTTTTTTATATTTATAATAATGCTAAATGGGATTCCGTACTACTACTAAATAGATTTCCACATGTGTAATATTTGGTTAAGAAATAAATCAAAATATTTCATAGTGCGACCGAAATTGGTCTGGATTTTGCATGGTTTAAATTACGTTTATTTCGCGCTGGATGTTGTTTGTAGAGGGCAGGGAAAAATCTAGAATTGGCATTAGTTTGATTATTAAAATAGCTTTTTGCATATATTTCTAGAACGGTGCATCGGACAGTAAAATAATTAACCAATTTAATAAGATTTTAAATTCTGAAGAACTTTTTAGTACAATAAAAATGGTGTGGAACTGATCGTTTTCATAGTTTTCGTAAAAAACTTGAGCTTATGTATGGCAAAATCAAAAGGGTGTTCGATTTAGTCCATTTTTAAAACTGTATTCAATATTTTTTATGAAAATGCTGCGTCCAAAATTTCAGCTCTCTAAGAACCCGCGTTCTTGAGTTATAATGCGGAAAGACAGGCAGACAGACTAACAGACGGACGGACAGACAGACGGACAGACGGACAGAAGAACAGACGGATAGATAGACAGACGGACAGATAGACAGACGGACAGACGGATAGATAGACAGACGGACAGAAGGACAGACAGATAGACGCACCGACCGGCGGACGGACAAACGGACAAACGAACAGACGGACAGACAGACAAATGGACAGATGGAGAAACCGACAGAATAATATATAGACAGGTGGACAGATGGACAGACGGACAGGCGAACTGTCGGACAGTCTGACAAACGGGCAGATGGACAGACAGACACAGAAAGACAAACGTATGGACGGACAGAAGGACATGTAAAAATCAAATAACTTTTAATATTATGCCTGGCTGTCCAATCCATTTGTCGGATATCACAAAATCTATTAGATATGCTGAGTAAAATTTTCATGCACCCGAAATCTATCATCATTAAATGGATTTTTGAATTTGTATTACCACAAAAGCTTTCTAAAGTCGATTCTATGACACTTCACCCAAAGACATTTGGTAAAAGGACGTTTTCCCTAAAGACGTATTACAAAAAGTTCATTTCACAAAATGTCATTTTTTAAAAACAATTTTTCCCAACTAAAACCAAAGACAAAAAAATCGTTTTCCAAAACGTTCCCTTCCATGTGTTTCATGCCCAATCCAAAAGTGTAAAAAAAGACATCCTGCACATATTAAAATTGAGGATGTGTGCCAAAACCTTAAAAAACCGTGTAAGATGAAAAAAAGGGCTATATGTTTCCCTAAAAACCGTGCAAAAAAGTATATGTAATATTAAAAACCAACAACTACACAAATTATAATTAAAAACAAAATGTAATTAATACATATTATTTTTAAAAAAATACAAAATAAATAACAAAAGCGAAATAGAATTAATATTTAATATTATTATTTAAAAAAAATATTTAAAATAAGTACATAATTAAGAGGAACTTTAGTCCATATGTAATTATAAAAAATCGAAATTAGAATAGAAATAAAATTTTTACATATTTAGACTATTCATCGCTCCTTAATTATAAGAGCGAGCGTTTATAACCGACTGGACAAAAATTGCCTTCATCACTAGAGATGTCTAACCCATCTGATGAGTCTGAATCCAATGAAGAGTCTGGTTCATTATTAACGTTCTTTGATGTTGGCTTTGTTTTAATTAGAAAATCTATTATCATCTTCTGTGTTTTTGGTTAGTCAAGTTGCTTATAAAGTTCTTGATACCCAGCCGTACAGATCTGCAGGTTACGTTGAAATTTTAATGCACGTTCCATGTCGAGATTGCCTGTGTGATTACATTTATTTTTATGCCATCGCAGCCCCACTGGACATTTGCATCAGTTCTCCTCATTTGGTATAATTTTTCACCTAGTACACATACCATTTCGAACTTCCAAGACACATTAGTTGGGATACAATCCCAATTTATCCGGAAATCGATGACACCATTTTTCGGAACAAACTTCCAATTGCTCCAACCTTAAGTAGTGACACAGTTTTAGATACAAGAAAGAATTAATTTTATCAATTTCTCTAACCGAATTTGGTTGGATTTAACACATTAATTTTGAATTTATCCGGTAACCCAGGACACTTTGTTTTTGTTTTTATTTTTGGGACTGTTTCCTCACTACATAATGACTCGCTGTGGTTATGCTAATTGTTCCATCTCCGACAACAGCTCTTCCCTGATTGATTGTGGCAGATGTGGCAGATCGTTCCATCCACCCTGTGTTGGACTCTCCAATTTCGGTCGTTTATCCATAAAGTCTGTTCAGGAGATCACCAACGTGTTTTTCTTTTATTGTACTGAATGCAAGGAAATTACCCTTCCACATGTATTGTTTGCCATCAAATGTAACAATGATCAATTGAAGGACTTGGCCAGCAACTCTGACAATCTGAGCACTCACCTTAGTTCTATTAGATCTACTCAAACTGAGCTGGCCTCGAATGTTACATCCATACTGTCTGCATTTGACGTTCCTTCTTCTAAAGCTCAGTTGTTTACTTCCGTCGCTGCCAAGGTAAACAACATTGACGCCCTCGGTAAGAAATTTGAAGGCATTGAGATCTTCCTCAGCAATAGACTCAAGAGCAGCTTTTCATAAATTGATCAAACTCTTGACGAGAAGATATGCAAGCTCTTCAATTCCCTTGCGTGCAAATTCATGGATTATGCTACACATTCGAAGCATTATGAGGCGATCTCGTCGTCATTAAATAATCATCTGTTGGATTTAAAAACATGTATCAACGATATTCCCCATTCGATTAAAAACATAGTTCATGACACAGCTTCAAAATCTGAGTAGAAATCCATTCTTGTAAAGCTTGCTGATGAGGTATCTGTTGCAAAAATTTTAATTGGGGATATAGCTGATAAAATAAAGGTGCGGCCAGCTACCCATTATAATCTACCGCCTCCCACCACATGCTGCTCTGATTTACGCAGTGAACTCAATGCACTGCTTACTCCAAATAATGAGACTATTGGTAACTTGCCGGTTTCGCCACTCAACATTATCAATGTGCTTAATGATAATAATGCTGAAAAAATACAGCCTCCGATAAAAGGACTTCTGCTCCCAATAGAGGAACTGATGTGCCACCTATTCTACCTGCTTCTAAGCCTCGTCGCAAGCGCCAGTCGCGACATGGGAAATGACCCCAATATTAGTCCGAGTGCCTCGACTGATGTCGCCTCAGGTGACGCTTTGGGTCAATTCTCGCTTGCATCTGCATCTAATTCCACAGCTGTGAATGTTGCTTCACCGGTGTTCTCGTTTGGAAATGGTACTGGTCCCTCTTTGAGAACAGTACCAAAACCTTCGAGCATTTTCGTCACTCGTTTCTCTCCTGAAACGTTGTGTGAGGACATATTGAAATATCTAAGGTCCAGAAATGTTACAACGGAGAATATTTCGTGTCGCAAGATTAGTAAATCCTAACTGTTTCAGCGGATGTGCGATACCGGTTATTGGATTATTTTGACCCTCCGGCGCTTTTACTAAATTATTTGTGCCTTCTGAGCGCCATCCTAGAAATACATCCAAAACAAGCAATACTATTCCAAAAAACTGAAGTCGCTTTCCCTTTACTATCAAAATGTAAGGGGAATTCGGACAAAAACTGCACAAATATTTAAATCCTCTGTTGCAACTTGTTTTGATATAGTTGTGCTTTCACTGAAACTTGGTTGCATCATGGCTTTCGTGATGCCGAAATCTTAGAAAATTCTTACCAAATTTTTAGGAAAAATAGATATATTGACGCGGTGGCGCCGGTGGCGTACTCCTCGCATGTAAAAACCATTTCAATTGCACCCAAATTATGATTCCCAGTTTTTCCAACTCTCTTGACACCGAACTTATAGTTCTTAAGCTGTGTCTATTAAGACACGACTTATACATACATACTTTGTTGTTATATTCCTCCAGATTCTATAAATATTGTTGATGACAAAGGTCAAAATTTATACGATCTGCTCATTTCAACTTCTAATTTTATCCATGGTAAAATGGAGCCTCTTGACGAATTACTACTTATTGGTGATTTTAACTTACCCAATATACAATGGGTATTAAACGATGATGACGAAGACTATCTCCCACTTAATAACTTGACAATAAGAGAATCACTTTTCCTGGACACTATTTCATCTCTTGGTCTCAGCCAAATCAGTAATGTTAAGAATGACCTGGGTAGGCAGTTAGACCTGGTATTTTCTTCTGACACGGGTAACTTATTAGTTGAACCTAGCCCAGTTATAATGTCTACTCTTGACAAATATCACCCCCCACTACTAATTACATAAACTTACATAACTTTACAAATTATGACGAAACTGAATACTTTTTCAATTTTAGAAAAGCTAACTTTTCGGAACTTTCCAGTAGACTTACATGTATTGACTTTAACACACTACTGGCTAGCAATATTGTTGACGAAGACGTTTCTAAATTTTATATAATTCTTTTCGATTTATTTTCCTCTCACGTTCCCCGGGAGCGTCAGCGGCTCTCTAAAACGTCTCCACCATGGTTCACTGAACTGAAGCGTCTTAAAAATAAAAAGAATAAATTGTGGAAAAGTTATATGAGGGACAAGGACATTATAAGTCATAATAACTTCCTCACATAATATAACGAGTTCAAAGAACTTTTCTCTTCACTCTATAACGAGTATATTCAAAGTATGCGTGCGAAATTATTTAGTGACCCACGTAACTTTGTTAAGTTAATTAACATGAAGAAAAAAACGGATAACTATCCCAATACCATGAGGTACAAGGATTCTGCTAGTGATGATTTGTCTAATATTTGCGATATGTTTGTTTCTTTTTTTGACAATGCTTTTGTCTCGTCAAATTTTCAACTTCAAAGTAGCAATTTCAGTCATATGAACGACCCTCATAACGTTTCACTCACTATACCTCCAATTTCAGAAGGGGATATATTTGATCATATTAATTGGCTTCCAAAGGACTTTAAAACGGGTCCTGATGGGATCCCTCCAGCCTTTTTTAAGTCATGTTGCCTCTCCCTGGCATCCCCACTGAGAATTATTTTCCAAAAATCGCTCGATAATGGTTGTTTTCCTCAGCTATGGAAAAACTCTTTTATCATACCTGTCTACAAAAAAGGCAGTAAAAAAGATATCTCTAACTATTGCAAACTTATCTTGCATGCCCAAGTTATTCGAATCTATCGTCTACTCTCCGTTATCAATTTCCTGCAAGAATTTGCTCTCTTCAAACCAACATGGGTTTATTTCGGGCAGATCTACAACCACTAACTTATTGGAATTTGTCTCTGATACCATTCACGGGTTTAAAAAAGGCTACCAGACAGATTGTATTTATACAGACTTTAGTAAAGCTTTCGACAAGCTATCTCACTCCGTGATACTGTTTAAAATGGAAAAGCATGGGTTTCCCACAACGTTCCTAAAATGGACGGGGTCATATCTAGATAACAGAACATACCAAATCTATTTTCGCCACTTCATCTCTAGAGTCTTGAAAGCTTCGTCTGGCGTACCTCAAGGGAGTTATTTGGGACCGTTGCTATTTATTCTATCTATTGACGTCATTGTCTCCCTAGTGAAGAACTGCAAAGTCTTAATTTATGCTGATGACATTAAACTTTTCGCTCAGATTAAGTCTCTTAATGATTGTCAACTGATACAGGGTGACCTCCACAAATTTTACGATTGGTGCAAAAGCAATAATTAGATACCCAATATCGACAAATGTGAGTTGATGACTTTCCACAAGAATCTAAATCCTATCTCTTATGTCTATGGGTTCTCGGCTTCCTCGATTCGCCGCGTTAGTTTTGTCTGTGACTTGGGTGTCAAATGTGACCATAGATTGAATTTTAACTCCCACATAAACCACATGGTATCTAAGATTAGTTCTATGCTGGGCTTTATAAAACGTTGGTCCCGAGAGTTCTCGAATCTCTCGATAACATTACGTTTATATACTTGCTTTGACCACTTCTTGAATACGCTAGCCAGGTCTGGTCTTCTATTTACGGTACACGCATCGTCCGTATCGAGTCTGTTTAGCGAAATTTCCTCCGCTTTGCTCTTAGGGACCTACCCTGGAATAACTCATTGATTCTTGCATCCTATGAGGATCGCTTGCAGCTTTTGAACATGCATTCGCTTGAGAAACATCGCATGGTTGCCGATGTAACTTTTCTTCACCAACTCTTAAACGCGAATGTTGATTCCCTGTTGTTACTTGACAAAATCCCCGTTGTTATAGACACAATTTGAGAAGGCTACCTCTGTTGCATGTCAACTCCTCAAGGTCTAACTTTGGCATGTATGAACCTTTTAATCGCGTGTGCATTACTGTTAATAATTTGGCTGATTCTTTTGTTGTTGAGGACTCTAAGCATGTCTTAAAGAAACGTCTATATAATATTTAATCTTCTGTTAGATTTAATTTGGTTTTTTATCTTTTTATTCTATGTCGCATTGCATGACATTTCTTCTGGTGTTTGGTCTATGTTTAGTGTAACATACTAATACTAACACCGACTAAGTGATGAAACGCATGTATTGTTGACCGTTTATTTATTAAACGTGTCCATGTAGCGAGCTTGTGTTAAGTTGTTTCTGATAGTAATTTTATAAGTGAGGAAATGTTGTTCCATACTTGCAGCAAATTTCAAGCCCTCGCGAATTAAATCAGCTGTTAATTGATGAATTTCAACTTCGTCTTCATCATCATGGTCCTCATTAATAGCATCAACTGTTGTAGCTTCAATTAGATCCTCCTCATGCAAAGGTTTGTCAATCATCAATTCATCGATGTCCGCAGATTCAAGGTTTTCAAACCCTTCACCACCAATTGCGTGTGATAGATTAATAATTTCAGAACACGCAATTGATGCTTCTGTTACAGAATTGCCACTTTTGACGCATTTTGGCCAAATTTTTCTCCAACAAGCATTTAGAGTAGATGTCAGCAATTGTTTTATGGGAAGAGAAGCATGCATAATACAATTCATAATTGTATAATTTTTCCATGCTTGTACGACCGTCAAATCCCTTTGTTCGACTGAATCCAAAATATATTTAAATGCTTGTTTTATGTAATAAATTTTAAATGTTGCTATTATACCCTGATCCAATGGCTGAATCAGTGAAGTGGTATTAGGCGGCAAAAACACCAACTGAATATTCGGATGATCTATCACAGAATGGCTGGGCGCATTATCAACGAGCAAAAGTACTTTGAATTCAAGCCACTTTTGTTCCATATATTTTTTTACTTCAGGAACAAAGCACTCCTGGGACCATTTTTTTAAATAAAGCTGACGTCATCCATGCCTTATTATTCGCCATCCAATGAACTGGAAGTTGTTGATTAACATAGGCTTTAAAATCTTATCACCAGATGCGTTGCTACACAATAAGAACGTCACGCGATCCTTAGCCGCTTTGAAACCACCAGCAGATTTTTTTGATTTTGATATGTAGGTTCTAGTAGGCATTTTTTTCCAAAATAATCCCGTTTCGTTGGCACTAAATACTTGATCTGGCGTATAACCTCCGTCTTGAATTATTTTTACTAGCTTCCCGGGAAAGTTTTTTACATCATTTTTGTCGCCTGACGCTACTTCACCTTTTTTTTACCTTGTGAAATGCGTGGCGTGTCTTTTTAGGAATCCTGTCAGCCTTCCCACATTTTCATTAAATATCAATTTCCTGGTTGTTTGGAGACTTGTTGATGGCTCCGATTCCTGAAGTTGTTCGTATATTCTAAGTCCCTTCTCTTTTATGAGTTTTCCATATATAGGTATTTTTTTTCTGTAGGAGATCTTCTATTCATTGCACTAAAAGTTTTTCCATTTTCTCTAAGATAGTATTTTGACTGTATGATGCTGTTTTGAAACTGACATTCGATCCAGAAATTACAGATTGTCGAATGGAATCTTTATTTTTTTTATTGTTCTGACTGTCGCTTCATTCAAACCAAAATTTTTGCGAACAGATGTTGGATTTTAATTTTAGTTTCGAAAGAAATGGCTTGTCATTTCTGGTTAATTTTTGATTTCAGACATCTTGTTAGGCTATAACAAAATTTAAATAAAAATCACTTCAATTTTCTAAACTAGATTTTTGCAATAACAGAACCATTTCGTTGTAAGAAAATCCAAACAAAAGCCGTTGTAAGAAGACCCAAACAGAAATTATATTGGCACTAAAACTTTTAAAAATAAATATTTTTTTCTTCGACCCACCACAATGTTAACACTTTTCCATATAATTGCTTAATGAAGTCTTAACGCAATTTTAAATAGAAACTGCGACTATAAAAATTCAGGAAATTTCCCATTAAATTTCATTTCTGTAACTGCGTTACACTTTCGGTAATTTCCCATTATATTTTAATTTGTAACTGCTTGAAAATTCCGGGAATTTCCCCAATTATATATTATTTTTGTAAATGTGTACCTAACGAATTTTGTTCTAACAATCCAAAAAAACAATTTGTATACGCACTGTATATACATACAAAAAAATTTTTTTGGCATGGCTTTCAAGGTGCATGGCGAATTCAATCTCAGGCTCCTCGCAGAAAATTCCCGCTCCGGTGCCTTCATCGGACTTAGAGCCATTAGTATAAATTGTAATTGGGTTTATCAATGGTTGAAGCAGGGAATATGTTTCCCATTCTGCCCTGGATGGAATTATAGATTCAGAATTGCTTTTCAGCATGTCTCTGTCGATGCCAGGTGTGATAAACTGCACAAACTCATAAATGGATACATGTAGAACTCTTGTTCCCATATGAAGCCAGTCAAGATTAAGATGCAGTCTTAGCGCTGTAGTCGATGCCCTCTGCTTAAAATGTATTTGCACCGGGTGTATGTTGAGGATAACCTCCAGAGCCCGAGTGTTAGTTGACTTGAACGCGCTGCTTGCGCTGAGAAAGCACAGTCTTTGAATCTTCTCCAATATCTTACGATGATTGACGAAGTCCCTTGCTTTCCATCACACCACCGAACCGTAGGTTAACATGGGTAGAATAGCGCTAGTGTATATCAGTAGGAACATCTACGGATTGAGTCCCCACTTCTTCCTTACCACTCTGCGGCACATTGCGAAAACTCTGAGAGCTTTGCTCGCTCTGTCTTCTAGGTGTGGTTTCCAGTTTAACTTTTTATCTAATATAAGACCTAGCTATTTCACCCTGTCCTTTAACTCCAAGCGCGTGGAGCCAGTCAAGGGCAGGTTTAAACTGAGCATATTCCTTTTCATAGTGAAGAGGCATAGGTCAGTTTTCCGTGGATTGACGCTCAGTCCGCAGTCCGTGCCCAAGCGCATGACTAGTTGGATCGCGCTTTACACCAGTCCACAGAATACAGGTTTATAGTTGCCGGTGCCTAAGATTTGCACTACATCACCCCATCCGGGTGAGTGTTAGTAAGAGATCGTCCATGAGGGACGACTTGGATCCGATTGCTTTTTCTAAGGCTGTGTAAAATTTCAGAATACTAAAATTTCTTACATTTAAAGTGATAGCAATGGAATAACCTTACGATAATCTCCATTACTCGACAATGTTATCGTCACTTTAATGTTTTGGTAACAATCAATTTTTTTGCTACAGGTTTATACGAAAATCCTGTTGGACGTATCGACGGTTGTGGAACTCTTTACCTGCGATTTAGGTATTAAAATAATAATTCGATTATCATTACGTGCTATGCATTTATCATACAATTATTATTTATATCGATAATTGTACCTTGATTAAAGACGCACACAATTATATCCTTGATGATCATATAAGGAACTATAACGTAGCAAAATTATTGTGATGACATATCTGGGCACAAGTCTAGCAAAATTCGCATATTTCGTGCTAGCTACATATGGGTTGACCATATTGCCATCATTGCCTCACCAAAAATATTACTTGTCCCTCTTCCTTCATTGAAAAGTAAACGTCTTTAATAGCTTGGACTGAAAGATTCTCCAAATCCTCTGAACCTCTTAAAGTTAATATTTCTCCTCAAAAATTTATGTAGAATACTAATTCTGCTAAAAACTAGTACTTGCTAAATTTAAGAAGTTAAGAGATCTCTTAATAGTCTCTTATGTAAAACCATGGGGTAAGTCGCCCCACTTTACTAATTATAATTTTTGATTGAATTAATTAAGTTTTTTTTATTCGTGTAAAAACCTGTTTTATTTAAATCGCGACTTATTTCATGCGACGTATTTGTCATTTGTATAAGTTAAAATTTCGCAAAGAAATTATAGTCCAGTCTATAGAGACTAAATAAGGCCTTTTCCCTACAAAAGGTGGGGTAGCTGTGATTTTTTTATATGTTATTCAGTTCCGAGCCCCGATGAAAAGTCCAAGTTTAGACCTTTGGGTGTTGCGCGTGGTCCGCCATCTTGGATTAAAGATACAAAAAATTGTTTTTTTCCAAAATAATTCCTCAACGGTTGATCCTACGACAAAAAAGTTAAAATATAAATTTGAAGAAAACTAAATTCCCTACATTTTTTGTGAAAACATTTTTTTAAAGTCTAATGTGTAGAGAGTTAAAGCGGCGGAAACGTTAACATTCTTCCGTATAGTACAATGTACACAGGGTGTTTCGTCCATGGTGGTCCATAGAACAGGAGGTGATAGTAGTCACCTAGTCATGCAAAAAATTGTATGGCAAGGGGGGAGCGGCATCTTAACAGTTTCGGGGTTACAGGGCGATTAAGAAAATTATCTGTATTTCAAAAATAGAGTGTACGGCTACTTACAGAGCTCATGGTATGCAAAACCTCATGACCTTTCCAACGACTGCTCGACCATCCACGTTATCCTCTCCCCTCAGGAGTTATGGTGGGCTAAACTAAGAATTTCGGATCTTCTTACATTTTTTTTACCTTGAATTTTTGTTTGTTTATAAAAACGTGGTTGACATATTTTTGTTTTTTTATAAAAACTGTAAATTGTGGACTCTCCTCTTTAATTTGACCTATTATACCTATCTGCTCACTGTAGCCGTTAAACAGTTATTAGCTCATAAGCTATTTATGTAATACCGAAAATGGACGCTATTTTTTTTTGTCAAATTACGTGTTTTCAGTCACTAATGGAACAAATTATCTTTAGTTTAGCCCACCAGAATTCTAGAGGGGAGAGGAGTAGGGGGCAGGTCACGCAGTCATTCGAAAGGTCATGAAGTTCTGCATATAATGAGCTCTGTAAGTCACCGTGCACTCTATACTTTTTAAAATAAAGGGTATTTTGTGAAAGACTACCGAATTTTCTTAATCACCCTGTAACTCTGAAGCAGTTGAGAGACCGCTCCCCCTTGTCATACAATTTTTGTTTGACCTGGCGACTACCATCACTTCCTGTCCTATGGACCACCATGGATGAAACACCCTGTATAAGGGGTAGTATTGGTATAATTTGAATGGTCACGTTTCTGCTGCTATAACTTGTTACACATTAGACTTAAAAAAAAAAGGTTTTTTACAAAAAATGTAGGGAATTTAGTTTTCTTCAAATTCATATTTTTACATTTCTGTCGTAGGATCAACTGTTGAGGATCTATTTTGAAAACCCAATTTTTGGTACCTTTAATCCAAGACGGCGGACCGCGCGGAACCCCCTCAAGGGTCTAAACTTGGATTTTTCATCGGGACCCGAAACTGAAAAACATATATAAAAATCACAACTTCCCCACCTTTAGTAAGGCAAAAACCCCTACTGACTGACTATTAGGTATATCTTGAAATTTAAAATACGAGCGTTTTTCAAATTCATGTAAATCATAATTATATTTTAAAAAGTGCAAAGGTAAGAATGTTCTTAATAATTATAGATATATACTTCATGCAGGTAGATGTGTCATTATTATTTAAGATAGGTAATTATTTAAATTTTAAATTTTTAGCTATAGCAAAAAAAAAATCACATTCTTCACAATCAGACTTTTTCTCAGAATTCTTTTGATTCGCGTATCTCTTAATTTAAATAATACTTTTTTTTAGAACCACGAACTTTTCCAATTTCACCTTTAACAAAAGCAATTAATAAGTTTTATCTACTCACCAACCCTTGGCTAAATAACTTTGTGCGTAGGGGCGCCGTTCGTGACGTAAGTGAGAAAGTTTACCAGGGGCCGGATTCTGTAGCACGGAGAATTTGGGAATTTGGGAGATGAGAATTGCGTTTTCTTAGAATTTTTAATTCCCTAATTCTCCATTCCCAATTCACTAACATGGTTGGAGAATTAGGGAAAACGTAAGAAATGTGAAAAAGTGCGAATCGCCTGGGACGATTAAGGGTATCAATTTTTGTTGTAGAGGGTTGGACTTTTTTTCATATGTGAGGTACATCTGCCTATTACCTTCCACTGTCGAAATAAATTTAAATTTCTTTTTTGTTGGGTTAGTTTTTGAGGGATGTAGGAGGGTAGATTTTCTCGAGTTTTTCCGGGATAACGAGAGAATGGAGAGTAGAAGGAGAATGTATGTGGTATCAAAGAAAATGGGAGCTCAGCGCGAACAAGATAGGTTTAGGAAAAGGGGCGGGGAGAGTGCGGGGTAGAAATGGGAGCTGATTAAGGGAAATTAAAAAAATTAAGACAATATCAGGAGCTGCAATATTCGCAGAGGTAAGCTCAGGATCTCTAAGCCCAATAAAAAAAAAGTAAGAATTCACTTTGGTAATTAGGCATGCATGGGTATTATAGGCTATATTTTATTTCGATTAACGGTAATTTGAAGATTTGAGCGGCCTCGGCGGTAAATTTTGCTATCGCAATATTCACGGGCGCCTAACTCTATGTGGGAGGGCTGTAGAGTATTAGAAGTTTTTTGATGGATTAAGGGTTTAGAGTACAAAAATATGGGTGAACAATTTATGGGGCAAGGTGTTTTGGGGGTTGGGGTTCGTACCACCCCTCATAGAGTGTTGCTCAAACTACGTCATGTTTGGTACCAAATTAAAGAGGGAGGAGAGGGTAATCGAGTGGTGTAGTTTGTCTTTGATTGTTTTAACGTGATAGCTGACTGTTGACCGCCGAAGAACTATTTTTTTACACTACGGTCATATACACCCCAGTTTCCATATTTTGCATATATTTCTTCCGTTCTTTATTTCACATCCATTAGTACTCCGTTGTGAACATTTTTGTCATGGGAAGTAAATTTCCAGGACTTACCAGTTCTTCGCAATAATGAGATGAAAATATGTCAATTTTTGTACCAAAAACGGCCAATTTTTCACCTTAAAAAGGACTGCTACACTTCTTTTACAGTTATTTCCACAACGGTTTATCGTATTCAAAAATTATTTACATATTTAATTAGGGGACAAAATGTAGATGCGATTTCACCCTACACACAAGCTTTACCGTGTATATTTAAAAATTTTACAGCATCTCTTCTGTACTGGACGACGACCAAATTGATCAATTTCGCGTGATTTGTAATTTTTAGCGGGTACTTTTAGAGACAAAATCCTTGTTCCTCTGTTAATATTGCATGGATTTCCATAATTTGTTTTTTACAATATAGTTAGGATACGCAGTGAATACATAACTCAATTTGAAATTCCTAGGTACCTAGATACCTTCACAAAACGCAACAAAAGAAGACAATACAATTTTTCCACTTACTTTTCCACTTGCAAAACACCGGAGAATTAACAAGTGGAATGGAGAATTTGGGAATTCCGTACTCACTTCTCAAATTCGCTCTCAGTTCAAAATTTTTCGTCTTACTTTCACTTCTCAAGTTCTCCGGTGTTTGCTTGTAGAAAAGTAAGACGAAAAATTCTCAACTGAGAGGATTTGAGAAGCGAGTACGGAATTCCCGAATTCTCCATTCCACTTGTTCCGGTGTTTGCTTGTGAAAAAGTAAGACGAAAAATTCTCAACTGAGAGGATTTGAGAAGCGAGTACAGAATTTCCGAATTTTTCGTCTTACTTTCACTTCTCAAATTCTCCGGTGTTTGCTTGTGGAAAAGTAAGACGAAAAATTTTCAATTGAGAGAGAATTTGAGAAGTGAGTACGGAATTCCCAAATTCTCCATTCCACTTGTTAATTCTCCGGTGTTTGCTTGTGGAAAAGTAAGACGAAAAGTAAGTAGAGAATTCCCAAATTCTCCACTCCACTTGTTAATTCTCCCGTGTTTTGCAAGTGGAAAAGTAAGTGGAAAAATTGTATTGTCTTCTTTTGTTGCGTTTTGTGAAGGTATCTAGGTACCTAGGAATTTCAAATTGAGTTATGGATTCACTGCGTATTCTGGCTATATTGTAAAATACAAATTATTTAAATCCATGCAATACTAACAGAGGAACAAGAATTTTGTCTCTCAAAGTACCCGCTAAAAATTATAAATCATGCGAAAATGATCAATTTGGTCGTCGTCCAGTACAGAAGAGATGCTGTAAAATTTTTAAATATACACGGTAAAGCTTGTGTGTAGGATGAAATCGCATCTACATTTTGTTCCCTAATTAAATATGGCAATAATTTTTGAATCCGATAAACCGTTTTGGAAATAACTGTAAAAGAAATGTAGCAGTCCTTTTTAAGGTGAAAAATTGGCCGGTTTTGGTACAAAAATTGACACATTTCATTTCATCATTGCGAAGAACTGGTAAATCCTGGAAATTTACTTCCCATGACAAAAATGTTCACAACGGAGTACTAATGGATGTGAAACAAAGAACGGAAGAAATATATGCAAAATATGGAAACTGGGGTGTATATGACTGTAGTGTAAAAAAATAGTTTTTCGGCGGTCAAAAGTCAGCTATCACGTTAAAACAATCAAAGACAAACTACACCACTCGATTACCCTCTCCTCCCTCTGTGATTTGGTACCAAACATGACGTAGTTTGAGCAACACCCTATGAGGAGTGGTACGACCCCCAACCCCCAAAACACCCTGCCCCATAAATTGTTCACCCGTATTTTTGTACTCTAAACCCTTAATCCATCAAAAAACTTCTAATACTCTACAGCCCTCCCACATAGAGTTAGGCGCCCGTGAATATTGCGATAGCAAAATTTACCGCCGAGGCCGGTCAAATCTTCAAATTACCGTTAATCGAAATAAAATATAGCCTATAATACCCATGCATGCCTAATTACCAAAGTGAATTCTTACTTTTTTTTTATTGGGCTTAGAGATCCTGAGCTTACCTCTGCGAATATTGCAGCTCCTGATATTGTCTTAATTTTTTTAATTTCCCTTAATCAACTCCCATTTCTACCCCGCACTCTCCCCGCCCCTTTTCCTAAACCTATCTTGTTCGCGCTGAGCTCCCATTTTCTTTGATACCACATACATTCTCCTTCTACTCTCCATTCTCTCGTTATCCCGGAAAAACTCGAGAAAATCTACCCTCCTACATCCCTCAAAAACTAACCCAACAAAAAAGAAATTTAAATTTATTTCGACAGTGGAAGGTAATAGGCAGATGTACCTCACATATGAAAAAAAGTCCAACCCTCTACAACAAAAATTGATACCCTTAATCGTCCCAGGCGATTCGCACTTTTTCACATTTCTTACGTTTTCCCTAATTCTCCAACCATGTTAGTGAATTGGGAATGGAGAATTAGGGAATTAAAAGTTCTAAGAAAACGCAATTCTCATCTCCCAAATTCCCAAATTCTCCGTGCTACAGAATCCGGCCCTGAAAAGCTCTTCAGAATATAAGATCTTATAAAATTGGTTATAATCATTTTTGCTGTTCGACGAACCATTCTAGAGATATATGTGTCTATATGTATGTGTGCGTGTTCATATGTGTGGAAGAAACTATAGCTGACTACCTCGACGCGTTCTCAGACAGTGTCCAAATTTATAGTTAAAAGCGAATTTTTTTTACATTTTGTTAAAAAAGACCCGTGTATAAAATTTCAGCCGTCTACGACGACGCGTGTGGCAGTGCCCAAATAAATCGTGAAAAACTAAAGTCTTTTATGGCAACACCAAGAAAGGGTTGCCGCTTCCAACTTTTCTTTCCCTACAAACCTTGTCCTGACAATTATGAACACAACAACAACAACAAAATGAGCCAAATCTATCGACCTGTTCTCAAGTGATGATGTAACATACATGCGGCAATTGAGTTTTATTTATATAGATTCTGTAGTACTTTCTCTTATCTTAAAAATTAATAATTTTCCGAGTATTCCGAACCGAATGGAAACTTGATACCACTCCACAAAAAGATAAAATGCGACAGTACACTAGCCTGTACTCGCCAGTCAAGTTATTGGTCTTTTATGCCTACTATTCTGAAGTAAAAAACGCGCAAATGTAAACAAAATATCACAATCTTTTTGTTTCTTCTACCGATTAAAGCACCTGAATCACTTAATTGTAAGCAATCTCCTTACATAGCAATTATCAGGTGAGGTTAATTATTAACGTAAATGTCCATTGCTCTACTAGAGTGCTCGAAGCAATTAGCTGTGGGGCTAATCAACAAAATAACCGACTTCTGCAGAACAATTCCATGAAAGTTGTTAAGCAATCGCTTATTATTTTACCCGAATGCGACCTTGGCTTTTATAAGATCCTTCCGTATATTGGGGCATTACCCGCGTACAAAATTTCAGCTTTATACTTTAAAGCATTCTCATGTGGTGTCCAAATATGTAGTGAAAACCAAAATTTTTGTATGGCAACCCCACAGAGAAGTTACACGATTTATCCCATTTCCGAACATAAATTTACTTTTTTTAAAAAAAGGCTGTGCAAAATTTACAGGTGCAGACAGATTATAACGTCGTTAGCATTAGCATTTCTGAGTTGCAAATAATAGATCTATGGTCATTTATGAATAAAATAAGCAAAGGACCAAGATGATTACCCTGAGGAACTCCAGAAAATGCATAAATTTTATCACAAAATTGTACTCGTAAAGTGAACATTTTGAGCTGTGTCAAATAATTAAAAGAAGACATGCAGATGCGTAGTCCATAAATTAAGGTTTAAATAGAAAATACCTATGAGAGACGTTGTCAAAAGCCTTACTAAAATCAGTACATATTGAGTGTAATTTTTTCCCCTTTTCCAAAGTTGAAACGCACAAATATATAAATTGCACCAAGTTATAATAGTTCTCTTTCAACAAAACCATGCTGACAAGGTACCACAATACCCCAGTAATAAAAGCGGTCTATGTCACATATCAAAGCCTCAAATAATTAGGAATATGGAAAGTCTACTAATATTACGATAATTAGACATATCAAACACGACTCCCTTTTTTATGAAGGGGTATCATAATAAAACATTCTTAGCGTCAGGAAACGCAAAGCTCTATAGGAAAAAATTAAATAAAAAACTAAGAGCATGAGCTAACGAGCTGCTATAACGTCTAAAAATAATTGATGACACACCATCTGGTCCAGGTGAACAACCATCGTCAAGTTTTAAAATAGAAGATATCACAGAATCAGTACTAATTACAAAATCAAGTGAAGTAAGAGAGTCATTATAGGCTTTCTGAAAGAAGTTAGCAAACAAATTACAAATAATTGTAGGATGATATTACTAGAAATCTGTTCGTACCTCAAAGTTTTCGGATAACAACCAGTTTGTCTTTTTTTTTGTTTTAGTTGACAAAACGCCGAAATAATTAGGGACAACTAGCAAGGACCCTTATAAACATAAGAAATAAGCATTATACACAATGTTGATTGAGTAGCTACTGTAAGTTAGATAAAGATAAATAGGTACTTAGAATACTTTATCAATCCATACTTCTTCCAGACTTAACATTTTAAACTCTTAATGTGCCGAATATCATCATCTTACCAAATAACTTTTATCTTCTTTGCTTCGTGGGCCATGTATGAACATTAGAAAATTAAAGTGCATCACAACTCAAAACTAATTGTATCTTTAAAAAAAATGAATCTAAGTTTACCTAGCAATTAAAAAGTAAGTATAATGTGCCCAATATTTAATCAATGATGAAAAGTATATTATTTAAAACAAAAAAACAATTTTTATACTTAAGTGAACGCATCACTCACTAGAACAATACAAACCGTAAAAATAAAATTAGTATTTGCTTTTAGCTAGAAAAACTACATAAATAAATTCTGAAAAGTGTTTAAAAATTCTCAAGTGAATTACACGCCCATGAAAAAGCGCTTGCGTAAAGAGCTTAGCTTAATATGGAGAAGCCAAAATATTTCTCATGAAATTTCTGATTCTGTGTAAATATTTGTTACCGGCAAAGTTAGCTAAAGCCATCACATAGTGGCTATGGAATCTCTTTTTTTAGTTAGTCAAGTTCAAGAAGTATACGCGAGTGTAATTATTTTCATTACCATGATCACTAGAGTTGAGTTTGCTAAGAAAATTATTATGAAAGCATTACTGTCGTAATTCATTCATTATGTACAGGAAGCAATATGTAATATTGTAATATCAACAGTAATTACAATATGCGTAAAAGTAAGAGCCAAAGTAATTATAAACAATGATAAAAGTGATAAAAGCAAATTGAACAATGTTTGCTTTTATCGCAATCAAATTTGATTTTGAGAAGTTTTTTTCGTAATTAGAACAAAAAAATGGGGATTTTAATGCATTTCGCGTTTGAATGAAACAAAGTCTCTTGCATTACACAGTTTTAGTGTGCAAATTGGACAGAAAAAAAAAACCTGTAAATAAACAAATTCTTGATCTTCCCCACAAATTGTACATGTTTTAATTCCAAATTTATATGTGTCTCTATTTCATATTTCGTCTAAGCGTGTTAAAAATATTTTACCAGTTTAATTATTACATTCAAATTTAAAACACTTGAATAGACTAGAACGAGCAACAGTTCAGTTTCCCAGATCATTCACTGAGAAAAGTTTTACAGTTTGTAGCATAATTTTTATTCTTTTTTGTAGAAACCCGTACTATAATAATATGAGTTTCATTGAAAGCCAATGTGTAGCATGTAAATGGTTCAATTTCCATTATCATTAATTATTAAGTAAGTTAATAAGCGGATTTAATTAGCGTTTTTCTTTTCTTTTCTATTCGTTACAAAAACAAAACAATTTTTCTACCTTACTTTACGTATTTCAATTCTCGTAGGTAATTCTATCAAATTCAAGTATTTTTTTTTTTCTTGAATATCTGCCTTCATGTGGGACTCTTGTTTCAAATATAAAACTTGAGAATAATTTTATCAAGTTTTATATTTACAAGTAACTTATTAAATATTTGAGACAAGAGTCCCACATGAAGGCATCTTTGAATTCATGCAGTCCATCGTACTTGAAATTGACAGGAACAGTAATTACCTCGTCGAGACTATGCTGAAAAGCAGTTTTAAAACGAAAATTCCAGATAGGGCAAAATGGGAATCAAATTCCGTGCTTCAAACATAAACTAACCCTATCATATATACAGACAGCTCCAAATCGGAAGAAACCACCGGAGCAGGCGTTTTCTGCGAGGAGCCTCATGTCCAAATTGTCATACACCTTGAAAGACATTTCACGGTTTTCCAGGCGGAAGTCAAGGCTATCCTTGAAGCAGAAAGGCATCTCCTTAACTCAGACAAGGAGTACAAGGAGATTCCAATCTGCTCTGATAGCCAGGCAGATGTCAAAGCCTTGTCAAAACCATTTACAAACTCTAAGCTTGTATTTGAATGCAAATCCACCGTGAACTCCCTTTCTCGAAACAACAGGGTACTGGTGCTTTGGGTGCCAGGTCATAGCGACATTAGCGAAAATGAAAAGTCGGACGAACTTACTCGTCTTGGTATAACCTCAGAGGCATCCTCCTCTACAATTGGGATCGCACAAAATCTCGGCCTGGGCCGATCACCAACACAATCGCCTTTGGTTAGTTCATCCTTCAGGTAGAACTACAAGGGAGTTGTGGGGCGGATCTAACCCAAAGGAAACAAATAAACTACTGGAGTTAAACAAGCCAATCCTTAGAACTATGAAGCCGACTCTCACAGGACACTCTCGTCTTAGACGTCACCTATACAGGGCTTGTTGCTGACCTGTATGTAGGGGATGCAGAGATGAATCCTAGACACTTACTCACTTCCTTTGTTACTGTCTAGCTCTCTCGGGAAAGCGTTATAGATTCCTTGGCTCATACCTCGTGGACGAGCTGCACGAAGCTGGTAAGGAGGGTTGGGAGCCAATACTCAAATTCGTAAGAGCGTCCGGTTGAGACCTATGAGCAATTATTCATAAGTCTGGAGTGTGAACAATGGGCCTTTTAAGGGTTACGTTCCATAGCCCCTGTAAAGGGTCTCAAACTCAATTTTCAATGAATCAATCAATCAATATTTAAAAGCCCTTATACATAAAACTACACTGTGATGAACTATCTCTATACAGTGGCAGCCTGAAATCACTAATATTTTTTAAACTGCTTTACACTCAACCAACAGAATTTCTCATAAATATTTTATTTATTTTATTTGCACTTTAAAATGGCTCAAAGTGCCCTATTTTGCAATAGTCTTTGCAGTCCTACAAAAGAATTATTATCATACATAAACATAACTGTCGAACAATATTCGAATTAGGGCTCAATAAGTACGTTACACACATTAAGCACACATGAAGCACACATTTTTAGAGAATCAATCAGCGTACTCTTATCTAACCTCCAAACAAGAGAAAAAGTTATAATTGGTCTAAAATCAATAATATTATACTCCAGATGAAAATAAAAGTGAGACAAAATGAAACGCTTTGTATGGGAATACCAAGAAGTAATCCAAATTTCCAAATTTGCCTCAGCATATACACTTGTCGCTAGAAATAGTCTAACGGTTATAAAATCATTGAAACATTTCATGAGCCATCGCGGCATTCCTAAAAAGATGGTTTCCGACCAAGGAGCAGAATTTACTGCAACAATCTTTAAGGATTTTTGTAAGCAATTCTCATAACTTCCGTCCAACAAACTGCTAGTAACTCCCCAGTTGAAAGAATGCATTCGACATTAACAGAAATCTATAGAATCATTTATTATCAACACAAAGAAAAGAAGCATGAGAAAATTCTGAGTGAGACCATTATCACCTACAATAATGCTATCCACTCTGCTACCAAACATACACCTTACGAAATATTTTACGGAACAACATACAAATTTGAGAATAACTTACAGCATAACAACGTGCATGAATATATTGACAAAGAGAACTTCATCCTTCAATTAAAAATAGAGTGCAGGAAATTATAAATAAAAATATTAGTAACTGAAATAAAAATAGAACGCCCCCAAAGAATTAAGAAAAGGTCTTTTAGTTTATAGGAAATAAAATAGAAGAAACAAGCTCACGCCTAGATTCACCAAAACTACTCGTAGAATTAAAAGAGAATCGATGATGGAAACTTCGGGAAGGTTCAGGAATAGAATGAATAGAATAGTCAAGAAGCTTCTGGAATAGAACACTCCAGAATAATCTGGAGAGTTTCTAGGGTATAAATATAACAGTTGTCACCGCCAGAAAAAGAGTCTTGTCTTAGACGTTACAATGTTAACAAGCGAAAGTAACTGGATTGCGATAATTGAAAGTACAGTATTAGCGATAATTAAAGTTGAGTTGGTTAATTCAAGATATATGAATTTTATACGATTAGAGTGAAATAAAGAACTTGTATATTAAAAACTTAATATTGTGTTTTAAATAACGAACCAAAGGCCATGCTCCCAACAATATGACTGCTTCCCCTCTCCCCAAGTCCACGCCACGTCACTGGAGGCTAGGTATTGCCGTCTTTATGTTCCAGCCCATGACACAAATCGACCTTGGTTTTAAACGAAATTATACTAATCTGGAATATATAGACGGAAATGGGCTAGGTGTTTAGCCCAAACCATCGCGAATTTTAAATTCATTTGTAGCGTGATCAGTTGGTTCGATCTTCTAAACAAAGTTAATGTCGCTTCGAAATTATTACAAAGCCTGTGGGTAATAGTATTGTCCCCTGGGAGAGAGTTCCTATAACCACGGCTGCGTTGTCGCAGGTATAAGAATCTGAAAAGGTTGAGGTTAATTGCGAATAAAGAGCTAGAGTAAGCTAAAGAGATGAAAGCTTAAAATAGGGTAATCTTCTATAGTAGCGCTTCACACTCTATATGTAATTGTAGTGCTTATCCTCTATGAATAGCACGTACAACCATTGTTGTCTTTATCTATTTTCCTTCAATAGATAACGGCTCCGTGGTAGGATATCAAGAAAGGTTCTTGATTGGACCTCGTAAGAAACTCCACCCCTTTGAAGTAGGAGGTCGAGGAACGTTCTTGGCTGGAACTCTTCAGAGATTATGCTTCTTGAAGTAGGCAAGTCAAAGCACGTTCCGGCACAGGATCTTCACGGAGGTTCTGTCAGTTAGACGTTAGTCCTGATTGGAAGTAGAGGCTAGGAAATAATGAAGTTATAAATACTGAACAATTTATTAATAAAAAACAATCTTCTTCGGCTTTCGTTATAAACTTTATTGTGATTTAATTTATGGATAATAAATTTCGCAGGATACTTCCTTAGCTGTGCGGCTCTACGGGGAACAATCTCAAACTAATTTATTTTATATTTTGGTCTAGCTAGGATGTTTGCTGCCGTGAGAATAAATTGATCACAACTGGCTTAAAAAACTAACATTGTTTTATTTTCGCTTTCTTATGCCTACTTACAAAAACTGAAAATAAAGAATGCATTTACGCTGCACAAAGTAGAAATTAGGGAACAGACGAATTTAGAAGCATCCCCAATATTCAGGTCGATACAGCGGTTAAATATTTAGAGTGCATTTTTGTATTCAAGGTTGCTCGCGTCGCCACAAGCCTTGCTCTGAATATAGTTGAATCCTGTAACATGCTACTGTTGCCAACTACTCAGTTTTTGCTGAGAAACTCAGTTTTTTATCTGGAACTCAGTTTTTTATCTGGAACTCAGTTTTTCAGTTTTTACCGTGAAATTCTCAGCTTTTTTTAGTTTTTAGCATGAAATGCTCAGCTTTCAGATTAAATTTTCTTTGTTTTTCAGTTTTTCTTATGTTGTCCTTTAAAGCTTTTACTAAAATTGTGAATGAATGAACCAATTATTGAACACCCTGAATACATCCCTGTTCCTTAACAGAGAAGTTTAAGATGTGCGTGGTCGTTTCATATTCTCACCACACTCAGTGTGGTACACTCTGATGTAGCCACAAAAGCAAAAAATCATGGGAATACTTGAATTAAGCAATTTAAATTTTACATCCTTGTGTAACACGATGGTTAGTTTTAAAATTAGTTGTTAACCGCTTAATAATTTTAATAGAGCCATTACGAATATATTTTGCACATCTATTTGTAAAATAAAAGCAGCAGAAAAACTATAACGAATTATATCTAATCCCATTAATGAAGCGTGGCTTCCTTTTATGTCGTATAACTTAAAACATATCAATACATTGAATAAATTATATCAAACTATAAAATCTATACGGTGATATGGAAAGACTTTTACGACTCATTTTGGACAACTATATATGTTTTGATCACGTAAAAAATACAGACTTATTTGAAATAGAATATAAAAACCCGCAGTTTTTAAAAGCAGCATTTATTTACCTCCAAGTGTGCAATTTATTTTAAATACAATAAATAAAGCAAAAATAACAAAAGACTTTAATAAAAATTGATAAGCACACAATTTTTCACAATTTTTTTCAAAGATCATTGATCCCATCTTAAGGAGTTTAAGTATTATTAATGCAGAGAATATATTGAAGGGCCAAAATGAAAGTACAAAAACTTTCCAAACTTACTACCAGATACACGAAAGTTAGATGATGAATGGAGAACTGCGAGTTTTTTATTTTAGTCCTTTTAAAAATCTAACCAATGAGGAATTTTTTAAAAAATTATCACTTTTAAGAGTCACGAAGATTCTTTAATTTTCCCTAAACTTTCTAAATTCTTTTTTGAAATGTTATGCCTCCCTCATTCTTCTGCTAATGTAGAAAGGGTATTCTCAGCAATTAACAACAATAAAACGAAAGTAAGAAATAAACTCGGCACAGATACCCTCTGTAGAATTCTTTATTCGAAAGATTACTTAAAACTAAGGAACATGAATTGGCTTTAACGCGAAAGGAACTAAAACTATATGTACCAACTATTATATCAAAATATGTATGATTTTAAACGAAATAAATAAGGCTGTACTTTTTATTAATATTATTATTTTTTTTTGTAAAGGCAAGATTGTATATAAATGTTAACTCGTTACATTTTGTTATTTAATTTATATACTGGATTATATTTATGTTTTCGTTTACATGATAACTAATAAAAGAGATTTAGATATGATTTTTCATTTCTCAGTTTTTTTCGCAACTTCTCAGCTTTTTTCTCAGTTTTTCAGTTGGCAACGCTGTATAGACAGAACTATAGAGTACTAGATGTAGATCTGAAGAAATTTTGTCTAGAGTACTGAACGAAGCGAAAGACTTAGCATCTGGGGTGGATGTAGCGCTAATATTTCCCCCCTAACAACATGATCTACGTTCGGCGTAAGAAACGTAATTTCGAATACAAAGCTCGAGATGAACGTGTAACAGATTCGAAATAACACATTAGAACAGAATTCTTTTACCACGTCGTTGATGGTGCAGAATTATCAATGGAAGACAGATTTCAAGAACTACAGGCTCACAGCAATAACTTCAAACTTCTGTATGATATTCATGCTCTCAAATCTTCAACGAAAGAAGAAATAATGAAGAGCTACAAAGGTTTGCATTGCCTTGCAGATATTGTTATAAGTTTAGCTGTTTCAGTGAAGTCAGGAAAACGGAGTTTCTCAAAACTGAAAATTATTAAAAATTATCTGCGATCGGCAATGAGCTAGGAAAGTTTAGTGGAATTGGCCACCATAACTATTGAAAGAGAATTATGTGATCTGATCGCATCGACTCTCAGGAACTTATTGAAGACTTTGTAAATGTAAAAGCACGAACAATAAATTTTGATTGAAGGCAATTTTTGATCAAATGAAAATTATAGAGGTTTGGAGTCAATAAATAGAGTGCAAGTGACGAACCACCGGATCCACTATTAATTATTTGTTAATTTTATTTTTAAACTCTGTATTAAAATATTTAACCGAAAAATACTGTATTAAAACAAGTATCGGAAAAGGTTGATTCTCTCAGCATGCCTCAGCTGCCTTAAGGACTAGGCACGACGCTGCTTGTGTCATTGGGTGAATTGTATTGGATCAATTTCTTTATTTTGGGCAAATTTTCTGCAAAACTAATCATAGTTTCATAGTTCCATTGTTAGTATATGCATTATGTACACACTAGTTTTTTTTTTTTTTATTTCTTTCTCCGCAATATTGTTCGATGCAGGAAAAAGATTATTTATGTCTTATTACAATATATTATTAAATTGTATTGAGTTGAACTTCTATCATAATTACCATCCTAAATCGAGCCATCTCGAATATCAGTAAACAAATTTTTTATATGTGGCACACTAAATTATTATGCCCATAGGAAGTGAATATTTTTGATATGGCACATGTTGCATTGCTTTGAATGGAATAGAGTATACCCACCACCATAACTAATCTCATCTTGTCCAAATGGAAAGCGAACATGATAATTATTACCTTTTTTTATGCATCCATCGTAAGCAATGGGTTTGAAATAAAAGATTTTCATTAAACTCTGTTTGAACGAAGCAGCATTGGTTTCTTTCTAAGATCTACCTAAACTCATTTGTTAGTGGTTTCAGGTGATCCTAAATCTACGAATTCTTACTATTTTGTTTTCTCAATTGCTAGGCTACATTGCACAGAATTTTTCTTACAACCTTTTTTTTTGGATTTCACCGTAGTCGTAGATATTTTTGCTTGAAGATCAGTTCTCATGTTAGTCATACATATTTGTGCAATAAAATAAATAAAATCAGTATTAACAAATTTTCTATGTATTATGTAAATTCTTGTATCAGTGGACAAGAAATCTGAATTGCATTATCAAGATCATTAAAACAATCATCAGGCCTTACACCTAGTAATATTTCGCATGTCTATCTATCTTATGTAATGAAGGTAAGTATTTAAAAGCTATTTTCTAACACTTATATAGTCATATAGGAAAAAGCTTCATTTGAATTAACAAATCCATTTAAGTTAATTAGGAGAAATTTGAACAACTTGAAAGGAAAATAATGGATGAAAGCTTGTGCAGGAAGTGTCAAATTGATTTCAATTAGCACATTTATGTAATGAAGAAAACTTTGTTTGCGAATTTCAATTTAATTTGGAAATTACAAACGTATGTGAAATTCATTTTTTAGCTTAATTAATGAATCCATAGATAGTCGATCATCTAAAAAATTCTGAAATTTAAAAGAAAAGTTATTTATTCAAGGCACTCTGTCCTTCTGTGAAAGTTTGGAATTCGACTAAAGGCTAAATGGATTTGGATTACTTACTTTTAATGAATATGGAGAAATTGTTTTTGTTTATTTTTTATTTTTATATATGGATATTATGAAAAATCTTCACTATACATTTTCCTTCCCTCCTTCTCCAAATATTGATATATTTCTATATTACATCCTAAATGAAGTCTAAGTTTGCTGGTACAGCAAAATGGACTGGACACTTACGCATAATATTAAAAGTTATTTTGATATTTACATTTCCGTCTGTCTGTCTGTTTTGTACGCGTCTTTTCTTTAAAAAAAAAAAAAATGTAGATCTTAGTTCAGAAATGGGCGAAATCAGGTAATTCCTTGTTTGAGAACGCTTTGACATACAGAACTAATATTTCTTACACGGCGTTTCATAAAAATAGTAAATACAATTTCAAAAATGAAATTAATCGGGTAACCCCTCTTTGGTGTTACCATACAAATTTCTGAGGTTTTGGCGTAAACTGAGAAAATGATCAGTCCTAGACATTTTTATTGGACTGAAAAGTCCTCCAGAATATAAAGTCCTATGAAAATAGTTATGCTCATTTTTATTGTCCCAAGAACCATTCTGGAAATAGATGCGAAAAACCATACGCAATCAAACTTATACATGCTTGCATGAATGCTGGTATGTGCAGTTTGATTGTTAAAGTTATTATTCGTGTGCTAGTTCTAGAGTTTGCGTTGGATAGTAAAAATGATTATAACCATTTTCATAAGGTGCGAAGTCCTGATGAACTTTTCAGTTTAGTAAAATGGCAGCGATTCTTAGCTTTTTTGGTGATCAACACACTCTTGAATCTGAAAACAAGTACTCGTACCCTATTGAAAAATGGTTTCACTTTTTGTATGTTAAGGAAATTATACACATATTGTAAAAAAATATTACTGAAATAAATACATATAAAATAATATTTTAATTTTTAATGGCTGCTTTGTTGCTATTTATTCATAATAATATTTCAGAAGGTTCTTTTTGGAAGAATACGCGTAAATCGTTACTTGTATTTGAGCGATATCTGGCTTTTGTTTTTTATAAGAAAAGTGATAAAAATTCCAATTGACACAACATGGCAAATGGTAAAATTGCCTGCAATGCTACTTTTGCCAACTACCATGAAACGATTTACTCAATTGTTGGAGGTGTAGGTACTGCAATTCAGGTAAAATTTTTCTTTTCTCATTTTTCAGAACAATTGAATCAAACAAAGGAATGAAGACAATTTTTCAGTAGCTGTTATTATGAATTTACCAAAACCCTGCACTGATTTGTTTAATTCTTCCAGGTGGCTAAATATATCTGCAAAGTAAGATGGTCGAAGTATTGCTTCTCTTTTATCAAAAGCTTTAACAAAATCAAATTTAGTAAGAAATTGTAAAATTCTTTGCGCAATTCAAAATCCCTTCTTAGCATGCGACCCTTGGAAAACCACAGTAACTTTCATTATCAAAACGCATTTAAGACTCACTGACGATTTCGGGGTGCATCAACGTTGTCACATCCAAAATTTAAAGTCTGATAGATCGAATTTAAAAAGTTTGGCAGATTGAAAAAGGCATTGTAAACATTCGCAAAATATAAATGAAAAGATATACTTAAATTTATAATTTTACTAAATCTTCACTCAAAAATTACGAGTACTGTGTAGTTGCGCTGAATTAAGTTACTGTGGAATCGGTGAGCGGTAAGAAAATGTTACTATCAATAAAGATACAAAAATAGGCCTTACGTACAAAAAGGTGGACTACCCCTGCCCTCGAAAATGATATCATAGAATATATTAAGTTTGTTATTCCGTTTGTAATGCCTGAAAATAATGATGCTGGAGCAAAATGGATTGAACACTCACGCATAATATTAAAAGTTATTTTGATTTTTGCATGTTCTTCTGTTCGTCCGTGCGTCCTATCGATAACTCAAGAGCGCGTTTGCTTAGGCAGTTGAAATTTTTCACATGGCCTTTTAAAAAAAAATGTAGATGTCAATTCGAAATTAAAACAAATCGGGTAACCCATTTATAGGGCTGCCGTACAAAAGTTTTGTTTTTCTCTATATATTTGAACACTGCCTAAGAGCACGTTGACGTAAAGAGCTGAAATTTTATACACGGCGTTTTCACAAAAATAGTTATCGCAACTTTAAAAAGGACTAAGTCGAGCAACCCCCTTTTGCTGTTTCCGTATAAAAATTTAGATTTTTTACGTGTACTGCGAAAACGATCAATCCTACTAGATGTTCTTATTGTACTCACAAGTCCTTCAGAATATAAAATCCTATGAAATTGGTTATAATAATTTTTATTGTCCTACGAACCATTCTAGAAATGTATGCCAAAAACCATTTTAATAATCAAACTTGCTCAAAGGGGTGACTATACGAAATTGTATACGGGCATTCATCTAGCGTATGGTAGGAATTGGTTTTAAACCAATCCCAGTTTTTTTCTTGTTAGTTTCTTATGTTTGCAGTTTTCTACATTCGATGTTTCTTTTAGGTTGTCAACAATTGTCGGAAGTCAAAATAAAAATGAAAAGGAAACAATTTGATATTGTTTTTTTTAATTTGGAGGATTTTCGCACCGAAATGCATGATAACTCCAGGACTTTCTTGCAACATTTTTGCAATACTCCGAGCCATTCATGTAATCCTAACAAGCTACCTGTAATTGTTATCTAGAGGGGATGGGGAAGTGGTTGAACATTAATTAGAAGCGTACACGATTTATTATCATCTGAAATGAAAGGCATCTAATTAGGCCTTACCACTCAGAAGTTATAGCGTGATTTTTAAAATTTTAAGAATACATCTTTCACTCCCGCACCATAAAAATAGTCAGAATTTACGCCCGCGACAGTAAAGGGGAATGCCCACTTTCCATTCAACTTTATGCTCATCATATGAGAGATGTCTTAAATGATGCATTATGATACTCTGAAAATATTTCATTAACAATATTTATTTCAATTCAGCGGAGAAAAGCTTTGGCAATCAGATATACTCGTAGCTTGAGCGACATTCTTAGTTGAAAAAGTGGACTTTTCTATTTTTCGTGATTGCGCGGAATTGGTGAGTAGTAGAAAATGACTTCCTATAAGAAAAATGTTCACAACAGAACAATAATGGAGCACCATGGAAGAAAGAACTGCGAAAATACATGTGAAATGTACTATCTGGGGGTGTATGTGAGTTAAGTGCATGAAAATTAGTTTTCCAATGGCTAAAACATGCTGACAAAGTTTTCTGAATCAGGAAAAAAGTACACCACCCGATAGTATTCGGCGTGATCTTTAATTTGATATGTAACTTGCCGCCCACCTCCTACACCCACCTTAAAAGTTTGCAGAGAAATGTTTTCTTCTACGAATTGTAGCTGCGACCTGAGGCGAACAGTGAAATTCGTTTTCCGATCGGATATAACCCTATCTAACTCAGTTCCAATAAAAAAAGGAAAATACTAAAAAGTGAGTATGAGAATGGCTATAAATAGCTATTTAAGACTCTGAGTATAGGAGTGTGAGTACTCGAACTTCTTTTCAGGACCTAAGGAATTTGATTCTGTACTAAATTATCCAAAATGTACTAGATAAAACTTTTACCCTCTCCCCAAGCCTTCCTCGCTTAATTGAAATAAACATTGTTAATAAAATAAGTTCAGAGTATCATAATGCATCGTTTAATGGCTTAAACACGATTGCGACCATAGAGCGACTGACGAATTCCTATGCAATATACGCCCCATAAAATGTTCCAAGAGAAAATTGTTCCTATGACTGCAATAGTCGTCGCTTGTCGGCCTCTCTGGTCGTCGTAATTGAATTAATTCAATAAAGTGGTCGACGACAACGAAAACTGCAGATTCCTATGTAATACACGGTCCATAAAACGTTCCTGGCGAAAATTGTTCCTACTTCAATAGTCGTCGGTCGTCGCAATTGTGTTTAAGACTTTAGACATTTCTCATGTCGGACCTAAAATAAGCATTCCATTTTAGATTATCATTCTTCCTGTTGTCTCTAGCTTGTATTCTTTCACTTTAGAGCGCCACCTTCGAAGAAATTCCAAAACTAGGGATGAGATTCTAATTTAAGCCAAGAGTGTAAAAAATTTGTTTTCTTATACATAAATTTTTATTTTTAATTATTTCAAACTTTATGCATATAAAACTATGCAAAACTTAATAAATTGAAAATAATGAAGCGTATCGTATTTACGTTAAATATCATCTACTTACCTCCAGCTTAATGATCAGCAACCATTCCTAATTTGCATTAAAAATTATTATTGCCTATTTTTTCATATTCTGTCAAAACTATACAAATATTATTTTCGGGTCTTTCGTGTGTGATGATTCGTGCAAAAATACTTTTTTGCCAATGACAAATTAATCTAGAATATTTACCTGTATATAAAGACTCGAAGCAACTGTTAATTTTTGCACCATACTTTGAATTTCGTAAAACCAGTTTACTGTCCTAATTCCATCATTTCTTATATATTATATTTTATTGTATGCACATATAAGAATACTTCAACACAGAACACATAAGGAGCAAATATAACGTCTTTTAGAATTCATTACTGAATTCATTACTAAATTCAAACTCTGATATGAGATATTTAGAAAAATTTCAACTTGTATCGGGGACTTTGATACAAATCGTTAACATTTTCGAAAAAAGAAAAAAAAACAAAAAATACTCCTTAAAACCCGTTGAACCCCAATGGTGCCAATTGGAATCATGGCAAATTTAAGTTTTATTTGGATTCGTATCAAAGAAATTGGTTTGAAAATTTGATTCAAATTATTTAAAGAATACTCTACTAGTAGGCATCTAAAACGATGGCAATAAAATATTTTAAACATAATCTTTGACAGTTGGAAATTTGAAATTTTCTCATTCGCGAATTTTCACCAGAGCAAGCTGTTCGAAGTTAAAAAAAAAAAAAAACTGTATTCTTACATTTGTGTAGAAAAAAAAATATTTTCTGCTTGTTTGGAATTTACTTTATTCATATACACCACAAGGTAATTCGAAATTTTAATAAATTGTACAGAAAAAGCAGAATTTTTGCATGATTCCAATGGAAATCATTGGTAGCTAGAAGTTATAAAATGCATGACACTTATTTAAGTATTTAATTTCTAGGGAAAAATATTTCTGATGATTAAACGTAGAAATGAAAATATATATGTATATAGATTACGAAAATTGTGCCTTTGTAGAGCAGCAACAACTTGAAATGAAGCTGAATATCTCAATATTCCCGAAGAATCAGTTGATTCAAAGGGACTTAAGATCGTAGATGCCTCCTAACTGGCAAAAGAAGGATATGGAAATCGTAAATGATAAATGTGAAATTGGGTTTTCCTATCCACCATTAGTTGAAATACCTTTTCAATACTTTACTAGATTCATTGACGACAAAATTCTTCAAAATTAGTATTGCAAACAAACTTGTACTCAATACAACAGAGCGGTGTATCAGTCAATACCAGCCACTATGAAATATGTCGTTTTTTGAAAATAAGTTTCCTCACGGGAATTATATCCATGCCGCAATATAGCATGTATTGGAGTGAATCTACAAGATATCCTCCCATATTAAATGCAATGATTCGAAATCTTACTTGCATGTTTCTGATAACAGCGAGATGTTGACAAGAGATCACCCAAACTACGATAAATTATTTAAATTTCGTCCTTTTATAACAGCGCTCAAAGACAATTTCAAAAACAATTAATGCAGAAGAACACAATTGTATAGATGAAATGATGATCCCAATGAAATCGAAAACAAGAGTGAGTCGCATAAATGGAGAGTAAAAGTCTTGGCTAGAGCAGGGGCTGATGGAATTTTATATGATTTTGAAATTTATACTGGAAAATCGACTGGTGTTATCAGCACTCCTTTAGGATTAAGCGGGGACATAGTTCTACGACTCGTCGAAGGTCTTCCGCAACAGAAAAATTTTAAAATATCCACAGATAACTGGTTTTCTTCGTTCAATTTGTACCGCACTCTGAAGCAGCAAGGATTTCTTTCAATTGGAACCGTACGCAAAAACCGCCTGGCCGGGTGTGACTTAGCAAGCGATAAGGATCTAAAAAAGTACGAAAGGAGTTATGTAGATGCTTATAGTAATCTTCTAATTTTAAAATGGTTTGATAACAAATTTGTCCATGTTATATTTCTTATAAGACGTCATTACCGATTAAAAATGTGAAACGTGGTCTGCAAAACAAAATAAATACGTGAAAGTTCCACGTCCACACATTATCAGAGTTTACAATTCAAAAATGAGTGGAGTGGATTTGCAAGATATGCTTTTAACATTACATAGTACAAATATAAGAGGTAAAAGATATTACCTTCGAATTATTTTTCATCTTACCGACGTAGCTTGTTGTTAACGCCTGGCTGCTTTACCAGCGCCATTTAGAACAGCTGGAAGAAAAACATACGTCACTTGTAAAATTTAGAGCAGAAATAAGCCATGTACTCCTTCAAAAGACCAATGTGCAAGAAATAAGCGAGGCCGTCCCAGTTATAGTTCATTGGCTATAAAGAGAAAGGTAGTTGCACCTAGACCACCTCAAGATGCACGATACGATGGAAATTTACGATTGGCCTGAACATATTGACCAAAAATCCAGATGCAGATACTGCGTTCATAATTATACCCGAACTAGATGCGAAAAGTGTCAAATGCCGTGGTGTTTAAATAAAGGAAAAAATTGTTTCAGAGGATTCCATCTTAAATAATATTAAGGCTAAGCTTGTAAGTAATCTTATTAGAAAATAATTACTATTATAGACTATTATTAATTTTTTTTTTACATATAAGTACCCCTAACTACCAATGATTCCAATTGGAATCACAAAAATATTTACATAACGCTAAATTTTTTTAAAAAAACAAATTTCATTCTAAATTATTTAAATATATTCTTTCATATATAAAAATATTTTCTATTATTTATTTTTTGCATTCTTTCATAATTCGGGTCTGAAAGGGTTATTAAAAGAATTTGGAAAATAAAAGTCAATATCTTAACACAATGTCAGCTAATAAAAAAAAACTGAAATAATTCTTTTAGGAACAACAGGATCTTCAAAATCGATATATAATCGAAAGAATTAAAAGTATTTTCCCAGAATTAAGCTAATTATATTTGTTGCTTATTTATACGTTAGCACTATTGCATTTTCGCATCATGTAAGTATGTTTTGGAAAACATTAAAATCATCTACTAGTCAACTAACTGGCAGGTCATTACTTGTCGCGATAATATGACAAAATGTCAATATTTATTGAACATTCACAATGAACGATTAAGCCAATATATACCCATCATAAGCGCCCGATCCCATCTCATCCCATCCAATTCCATCAATCAAAAAGAAATCTCTTAAGAGGAGAAGCACGTCAAACCTTAAGTAAACATAAATCTAGATACACCTAGCACCTCTAGAAAAGGTTTTTATTCAATTTCAAAATACAATTCAAGTGAGACTTTCTTACAATGAAGCATAGTTAAATGCGACACCTACATACATACATTGATACATACGCACCTACTTATGTATGTATTTAATGTAAATCTACAAAAAAAATTAACAGCACAAAAGTACTCTTGAGTCTAGTAGAGATGACTCCCCTGCCTCTAAACTTTATTCAAACAAATAGGACTCAAAGTTTCTTATAAATAGGAGACAGTGGAATGTATGCAAGCCATTTAAAGATCGCAAACGAAGCTTTTGTGGAACAAGACGACTAGAGTTTATTAAAGCTTTGGATTCTAACAACAACAAATTCCCAATCGGGTCTAGAAGTTCGTTAAAGTTTTAAGAAGGCGGACAAATCGAATATCGAGCTATTGGAGCGTGTGCGTAATCTTTGCGATTTTAAAATTTCTTATAAAATAATTGTGCTAAAAATTTTGACAATGCTTGTGCATAAAGTGGTGAGTGCAGTTTTTTTTTTTTTATTTGTTATTTATTTATGAATATAAAATTAATATTAAAACCAACGAGGATGAAGACGTGTTAATTATAGTGAAATGTCGATAATTAAGAGTGCACGCTATTTAGTTGCAAAAAAAAAACTGCAAATTAGATTTCAGGTGTTTTCTTCCGTTGCAGTCTTGTGATGAGTTTTCTTGGGACATTTTCTGAATATCTCTGGTGCAAATAACTATTTTTCAAATTATGAACAACTCAAATCTTTTTCGATTTTTGTTTTAACAGTTAAATAATTTTGTTCAAAAAATAATTTTTCCTGAATAAAAACTGCGCGAGTGTTAGAAAAGCGAAAATTACAGAAATATATATAAAAATTCAAAGTTAAAGGTGCTATAAAAGCTGCATGCCAAGCGATTGGTCAATAATTTATTATGTGACATTCATACGGATAGACTTGTAATTTTCTCACTTTGACTGTGATTTCTTTTGCTTAGAGCATTTGTTTGCCTTATTCACTATTGATTGTTGCAAAAATAACTGCATGTGTTTGCCCATTAATTTCTAGACAATCAATCTCTTTAAGCAACGAAACGAAATTATAAGTAAATAATAGTAAAGAAAAAAGGTTACTAAGGCTACTACCTAAGTAGTTACTTACTTATCTAATTCCTTTCGACTTGATTATGACAATAATAATTTCTCATTTTGATGTTCTTATTCAACTCAGGTTTGTTTTACTTACTTCTATAAATTTTCTCGGATGCATTATTCTGGCCACATATTTACTATTGTTTTGGGGTAGTAAATCAATTTCGAATGATAAATATAAAAATAGCGACAATAATAAACATACACAAAGTGATATTTATTGCTGGCATTACATAGTGTAAGTAAAGTATATTAAATTTCTGTTCCAATCTGTTCCAACTACATTGAATAAATTATTTCAATAATAAACAATTAATTAACACTATTCTGAGGAATATACAGTCAAGTCTGTTTTCACACGATAGATACTTTGTGTGCAAAATAAATTCACCGTATCTATTGAAAAATAGAGATTGGTTCCGATATGTATATAAAACTTTGTTATACATATAAAGTAAGTTATAATTTTAAAAGGAAAAATAAATTTCATTAATTCATAAACCCAAAAACTATTGTTATGTGGAACAATATTTTATTCGCTATCACTTTCTGATAAAAAATTTATACGTTTGCATTTATGTAAAACTAAAATATCACAAAATTTGTCATTGTTGTGGCTATAGACCTTTATAAAGTTCTCTATAAGAAGCCATTAATAAATTGAGCTTGGAACTTTCCAGCTTATTCTGCATTTGGATCATGTTTTACGAAATGGCTACCCAATTTACTGGTATTAGACATTTTTTAATTATATCTGCACTGAGAATAAGTTCCTTCTCGTCATTATCACTATGTTCTTTAAGACCAGTAGTCTCAAGGGCTCTATTATTTCATTTTCAGTAAAAAGAGTCCAGAGGCAGAGAAATCTTCAAGGTGGTATTTTATCACCTTTATTATGGGTACTCATTATAGCTGATATCTTGCTAACACTCAGCCGAATAGTGGGTACAAAGCAGTATGTTACACAGCACAGACGACCTGGTTATCTTGGTCAAAGATAGCTACAAGTCTGAACTATGCGAACTAGTGCAGAGCACGACGACTGGTCATACACAGGGCTACGGATTTTGGAACTTTGCGTCAATCCATTGAAAAGTGAACTATGACTCTTTACTAAAAAAACATAGGAACATTCGCAGATTGAATCTGTACTATATCGGCTTCACATGTTTGGAACTGAAGGATAGGGTAAATTATCTATGTATCATACTTAGAAAACTAAGTTGGAAACAATACCTTGAAAACAGAACGAATAAAGCTCTTAGAGCCTTCGAGATGTGAAGCAGCCCCATAAGAAAAGATCCATAGGATTTATACTAGTTTCATCTGACCCATGCTAATCTACGGTTCTATGGGGTGGTGGAAGGCAATGAAGTTCGCCAATCAACGTAAGATATTGGAGAAGATTAAAAGATTGTGCCTCCTTAGTGTAAGCGGTGCGCTCCAGTCTACCAGCTTTGGGCTCTCCTCAACATACACCTCATGCATGCACAGGTCAAGAAGGGGGTGTCAATCTCTGTGGTGAGGCTACATCTCAATCAGAGCTGGATTCATATTGATACAAGTATTCCATGTGAATCCATCTTTGAATTCGTGCAGTGCTTCGTACCTAACATAGAGACAGCAATCACCTCCTCGAAACTATGCTGAAAAGCGACTTTAAATCGAAAATTCCAGGTAGGGAAGAATATGAATCATATTATGTGCTTTAACCATTGACAAGCCCTATCATATACACAGATGGCTCCAAATCGGAAGAGAATACCATAGCACGCATTTTTTGCGAGGAGCCTCATATGCAAATTTCCATACACATTGAAGGCCATGTAACGGTTTTCCAGGTAGTAGTCAAGGCCATCCGTGAGGGTGGAAGGTATCTCCTTAACTTAGATACTCAGAACAAGGAGATTGCAATCTGCTCAGACAGCCAAGCAGCTGTCAAGGCCTTGTCAAAACTTTTTACAACCTCCAAACTTGTATTGGAATGTAAAGCTACCCTGAACTACTTTTCATGAAGCAACAGGGTACTGGCGCTTTGGGTGCCAGGTTACAACGACATTAGTGGGAATGAAAAAGCGAACACACTTTCTCGTCTTGGTGCAACCTCGTAGGCATCCTGCTCCAGAATTGGAATAGCACCAAAACACCTTGTCTTAGCTTAGGCCGATTGCCAACATAGTCGCAGTTAGTTAGATGACCGTCCAGGTTGAACTACAAAACAGCTGTGGGGCAGACCTAAGCTAAACGAAACGAAAAAGCTATTGGCACTAAGCAAACCAACCCTGAGAAGTCTGGTATCAAGTCTTACTGGGCACTCCTTTCTCGGGGGTCACCTACACAGGTTGGGGACTGTTGCTGTTCCTATATGCAAGAATCCGGGACGATAACTCACTTTCTTTGTCACTGTTCGGCTCATTCTGGGAAGCATTACAAATTTCTTGGCTCACACCTCCTGGACGAACTCCATGCAGTCTCCAAGGAGGGCTGAGAGCCACCACTTAAATTCGTAAGAGTGTCCGGTTGGGACCTATATGCAATTGCTCATACTATTAATACTAATTTTTCAAATTAATTTGGATTGCTACAATATATTAATCATAAGCTACACGAATTAAGGAGCTTAAACTGATTAATCATTGATAATTTATACGAAAAATTTTTACTTAGTAATTAAAATCGAAATTTTTCAGCAATTACCAGTTTATTAGAAGTCTAGAATCGGTTCCTGAAGTACTTCTGGTACTACATATGTGATTTAGTGCTATATTATATACTCTTTACCCACTGAGGATGAAATTACGAATTTCGATGCTTTTCTAAATTTTAGTCCCAATTTTAACTTAAGTTCTACATAAATGTTAATTAAATATCAAGCGAAATTAAGAAGTTGAAGTAACTTTTGAGGGCGAGAAGAACCCGATAAATTTCGCCGCTACCTCCTAATTCGTTTATTCTTTTTGATCTTTAAATTTTTTTTTTTTAACATTAACGTAATGTTTAATAAATCTCTTGAATGTTGGCTGCATTAAATTAAAAATTAAGCTTATATCAATTCTCCACGCATTTCAACAACAAAAATTAACAACGATTGAAAAAAAAAAATGTTGAAAGGCACTATTTCTTGAAGAGAACGACTACATGAATTATATAAATATCAAAATAAAAGCTTGACTTGTAAATGTAAACAAACAAAAATATGATTCCTGTAGATCTTACAGTTCTGGTGCTATGATTTTATCTTTATTTTTGGGTGCCTATTTGGACGCTATTTTTTTTTTTAAGACGCCTTATCTCAAGGAATTGTCAAGAATATTGCAAACGTATGCCCTCTAATACTATTTTCCCTCAAAATGAACTAACCATAAGATATCATCAGGAGATTAACATCTTTAACCGGAACACCCTGTCTAGTTATTTTAATTTTACATAATTTTTACATTTAATTAAAAACGTAATTTCACTTTTTGAAGTCATGGTTAAAAACAAACTGAAAAGGTGAAAATTTTTCTATTTCAGATATGAAAATATTCTTGGGCCCATTTCACTAAAATGAAAACCATTTTCTCTCTTAAATAAATACGAAAGTGAGGAAAACCTCAAGCTTTTTTTTTCTATAACGTATTTTTTTTTATTCGAATTTTTTCAATGTCAATGGCTGGTTTTTCAGACTTTGGTATGGTTTAAAATGTGATTGACACAAAATTTGCAATTTTCTAACTCTTCTAAAGCAAATCAAAGTCGAGATGACCAGACATGATTTGTAAAAAGTTCTCTTCTCTAGTCCTATAACGATTCCAGTTAAACTATTTAGGAAATTTACTATCTAGAATTAAAAAGAAAATTAAGGGAAAATTAACGGTATACATATATGGGGGTTGCGCAGGGGAGCTGTACCGGTGTCCCCAAACCTAGGTGTGGCCCGAACCTAGGGCGGATTGATCTATCTTCTATATAAATATATAAAGAAACTTGTCCTGACTGATTTATCATCGCCGAGCCGAAACTACTACAGATGAAATTTGGAATACAACTTTGTTTTGTGCACTGAGAAGGGATTTTTCGAAAATCAACCCCTAAAAGAGTGAAATAGTGGATTGAAATTTGTACAGAAAAAATATAAATAAAGCGCGTATCGAATTGAAACATTCCACAAATTGTCTGCTATACACAAATGATTAAACACATATTTTACAGATTTTTTTTAAATTTATCAATAAGGAGGTGAGAAAGGGGTTTTAAAGTATGTATGGAAAAACAATTTTAAATGTTCCTATTAACTTGAAACGTCGGACAAAAAATTTGAATAAACAAATTATTAAAATCACTACTCTTGATATTTAAAATTCAACCTCTAAAGGAGTGAAAGAGAGTATCAGAGTTTGTATGCCTAAAGTACCTGAGTGCCTGTAACGTTGCAAAAATAAATCTATAATCCACACGCAGTATTTTATCGATTGTGCAAGTTTAACCAATAGCATGTGACGCTGCCTTATTTATTTATTTAATTATTTATTTATTTATTTCGCTAAAAATGCTAGCTACAATGGTAAAAAAAACAATATCATAGTAAAAGCTATAAAACAGAACAATTTTTAAAAAATTTTCTTAATTGGGACTTATTGATGTGAAAATCAATCGAATGAAAATTCAAATTAAAAGTACAGCACATTCTAGACATTGGCTCAAAGTGTCCATAGTTGGTGCGATGGGAGCACAAGTAAATAAAATCATTCGATCGTAAGTGTCGAGTTCGTGAATTGAATTTAATTTTATTAAGCATCAAAGGCATGTCGATGTCACCCTTCATAAGTTCAAAAATAAAGCTTATATCACATATTTTCCTACGAGTTTCTAGAATAGGAAGGTGTATTTAATTTAATCTATCCTTATAAGGATGAAGATGAAGTCTATCCCTCCATTCGAGATCTCTTAGGGCAAAAAATAAATATCTCCTTTGCACGCTCTCAATACGTTCTGTGTGATTTTTCTACGAGGGAGACCAGACAGGAGTGGCATATTCCAAAATGGGTCTAACAAGAGTGGTAAAAAGAGCTTTAGTAACGTAGACATCATCAAGTTCCTTTGCCCAGCGCTTTACAAAACCTAACATTGAGTTCGCTCTACTAACGATGTGATCAATGTGGAGGTTAAAAGTGAGTTTAGAGTCAAACAATACCCCCAAGTCAGATATTTTATCAACTTTCGAAAGCAACAAACCATTCATAACATAGACATCATTCGCAGGAACTCACTTACGAGAGAAAACTCTTGGTACACCATTCAACAAGTCTGTCCAGGTTCTTCTGCAATTTAAGACAATCAGAATACGAATCGATAGATTTATACAGTTTAAATCATCTGCGTAAACTAGTATATCAGATTTGTTGACCATATAAGAAACATCATTTATGAATAATATGAAGAACAGGGGCCCTACATGGCTACCCTGTGGAGCACCAGAGTAAGTTGTTATTTCCTTAGAAAGAGCAGAAAGGAACTGTATCCTAAGCTTACGATCCTTAAGATAGGAAGATAACCAATTCAACAACCAAATCGGGAAATCCAACGATTTCAGTTTAAATAACAGAAGAGAGTGTGAAAGCTTGTCAAAAGCCTTGCTGAAGTCTGTATAAATACAGTGAGTTTCGCAACCACGCTCAAACGATTCGATACAAGTAGATATAAACTGAAGCAGATTTGTTGTTGTTGATCTTCCCTTCATAAAACCACAATGAACTACAATGAAAATACAGAAATTCATACAAAGAAGTTTCAAACAGTTTGGGAATACAAGACATTTTAACGATAGGACGATAGTTGGCAAAAATCTCCTTTTTACTAAATAGATGCGGTAGAGGTCAGTTACGATACTAATTTCTTTGCACAAGTTCTGTCTAATAACAAAACTTAGTAAAACCATGTTTGCAAGATAAACAGCTCACTCTGCTTATAAACTACCCGAAAATTTGATGTTTATTGAAGCACCACTGTGCAATATTTCAAAGCAAAATGTATTGCAGAGGTCCTAAAATAGACTTAAGTTAATAGTGTGGAATGAATGTAGTAAATCACATTAACGTGCTGACGAGGTATTTAGTAGAACGGAATTACAGTTATTTTATCAGGAGACTTTCGGCAAACTTTACCAGTCGTCATACCCCCAGAAGCACACGAACCCATTTGTGCCTAATTTAAAAGCGACGCTTCTGTTGGGTATATTTCGGGCATGTTGCTTAAAATAAAACACATAGATCTGATTAATGGTAAAATCTCTCTCAAGTTTCGCCGCAGTAGTGACATTACAGAAATGATGTACACCTGGGCAGTACCCCAAGACGAAATCCATTTAGTAGCAATGCGGGCGTGCTTTTTTATCTCCGAAAAATTACAATGTACCTAGTTATCATAAAATGTCATAACTTTATTCTAAAAATTGGAGCATCAGTTATATTACAAAAAAAAAACAAGAAAAAACCTCCGAAAATTATGCAATGGTACTAGCACAGCCGACAAAGGTTCTCCCTCGAAATATTGTAGAGGGCGTTGTACTCAAAAAGAAACCGCATTCCTACCACAAATACCGTTGATAACCTAAGAGTAGCCATTTGAATTGAAATGCAATTCCCCTTCAAAGTTTGCTTCGTGATAACAATTAATAAATCCCAGGAGCAGTCATTGAAAGTGATTTGATCGAAATATATCTGAAAGAGGACTGCTTTTCAGACGAGCATACCCTAGACAGACGGACAAAATCAATGATCATTCATTCGTAAGTGATTTTTTCAAAAGATTTTGTGAATTAAAACGAAAGTCCTGTCAACTTTTTATATGCAATTGACAGCACATTTTTAATAATTAAAATTTAAATTCAAAGGTAAAGCGATTTTTGAAAAATTCATTTACAAACGAATGATCATTGATTTTGCTCGTCTGCCTAGGGTATTAGTGCCGCTAAGGAAGGCAGTATCGCAAATGTCAAGAGGTCCTTAACTATCGTCTTTGTAAACTACACAAACCGTTTTTTCCTTTAACCTCTGTTAACCTGCACGCACATTGGGCGATATTGCAAAAAAATCATATATGTAGGGGAATGTCGTCAGGGTTGGCTTTCCTTCTAGGTCGGACATCTACGATTTTTTTAGTTTTGACCACTAGCGCCACCAATGTTCGAATGCGAAAAAACTTCTCTCAGTAACAGCGAACTTTTTGTGACATTCCAGATTTAGAGCGTGCACACAAGGTATGTGCTGTGCATTCAGTGATTTGAATTTCCAAAAAAAAAATTTTCTTTATCAATAGTGAATACGACCAGAAAGTGAGGCGAAAATATGCAAACATCAAGATAAGTATTGTGAATGTGTTGTATGATATATGCTTGAAAATAAACCAAGAGGAAAATACAATCTTGTAACAAACATGTTTGGTTGTGGTGTCACGTGATGCGACAATGGCACTTGTCATCAAGATTAGCTACTTTGTGTAGTCAGGGTTGACACACTGTGATTGTGTGCTTGGAAGACGCCCTAAAAACGTCCAGAAGCAATCTCAATGTAGTTCGCCAATAAAACACCAGCTAAAGGAAGATGTCCGCTAAAAAAGCACAGAAAAATCCCTCAAGAGAGAATTGAATTTGAAGGTCGTCAATATAACGAAATTTGTCGTAAATGCCAAAAAAATGCAACAAATTCAGTTTTTTATTTCATTCAATTAATTTTTCCAGATCATTTTCGATCATTTCAGCACACTTTTCGTCGACTTGCCAACCTAGACAGCACTGGCCAACTTTGACAGCATTTAAATTTTTTTTAAATGCCCATATTTTCTTCGCATATCGCTCAGCAAAACTGTTCCTTTTTCCCAGACCTTTCCGAAAATGTGCTTTGATTGACAAGGTTCTTCCTTAAACGGAAGTTATGGGTAAAAATCAAAAGGGTGTCCAAACCTGACGGCACTCCACATATATATAACTTCCTCCATAAGTTAACCAAACCCCACCAATTAAAACAAATACAATGTCCATAGATTGCAAGATCCTATAACATTGACATTCATAACGACTATTTAGTACCTACTTAATAATAAAATACTAACTATATAGTGTAAATCTCAGCTAAAAGTTTTGATATTAATTTTATAAATTTTCCTATGTATATATGTAGGTCTATTCAAAATGTCATATTCGTTGTATTCAATGAGACCTTACACAATTTGATAGGAGATTAACCCTAGGATAGTGTACTTGAAATTGATAAGAAAAAGTTTAAAACTACCCCACACGTCTATAAATGAAATATATAATCAAATATTATAAAACTTACCTTAGGATAGTATACTTGAAAGTAATAGGAGAAAATTTATGAAAGTAATCTGAAACGCTTATAAATGAATAAATGAAGAAAATTAACTTTTATGACTTTTAAAATAAAAGTCACAATTAACCGGTAATTGTACAAGTTAAAAAAAACAGTCATTATATAACCATTTCATTTTAACTTTTATTTTAAAAGTTTTTAATAACCGATAATTTTTACCGTTTATTTTTCAGTCAAAAAATAAAAGTCAAAAATCGAATTTTATTTTTCGGTCAAATAATAAAAGCATTTCCTTTGACTTTTATTTTCTTCAGCCATATAAGTCACTTGTTAAAGAATTTTTCATTTTAGGGTATTACTGTTCAAAACATGTTATGTGTGGAAAATAAGTGCGCATTGCTTCATGCTGAAAATATTCAATAAACAAACAATAAAAATCACGGCAATTTTACATTAATTGAAATATAACATTTACTTATACTGCAACTGTACATAGTAGATCTTCGAAAATATTATCAAGGTAAAATCGTTTGCTTTTGCAAGCAGAATGTGATCAAACACAAATGGAAAACATTTAAGAGTACATTGTGTTTGTTAGTAATATGTACATTATTGAAATTAAAAAAAAAAAAACATTATTTATTAACGAACATTTAATAGGTGTAATCCAATGCAACTAATATACTAATTAACATGTATATTAGCAGAGAAAAGAATTCCATATATGCAAATAATGAAAACTTCAGCGAAGAAAATTATACTTTTTCATCTGCAGAGTAGACGTAATGAAAAAAATTCTATAAATTGAAAAGTTTTTTTAATGTAAAATTGTCTTGACTTTTAGTGTTTGTTTATTGAAGTAATACGCACTTGTTTTCCAGACATAACACGTTTTGAATAATATTTCTTTCACATTTCGCATAAAAATTTTTTCTTACTTTCAGTAATACCCCAAAATGAAAAATTCTTTAACAAGTGACTTAAATATCTGGCTGAAGAAAATAAAAGTCAAAGAAAATGCTTTTATTGTTTGATTGAAAAATAAAAGTAAAGGAATGACATTTTTATTTGATTGAAAAATAAAATTCGGTTTTTGACCTTTATTTTTTGACTGAAAAATAAACGTTAAAAATTACCGGTTATTAAAAACTTTTATTGTAAAAGTTTATTTTTACTTTTATTTATTTACTTTTATAAAAAAAGTCAAATTTTTCGTGGTCAAATATACACACCATTAAAATATTTTTTGTTGTATTGCTTATTTTGTATATGACATTTTTGTTTGAAAATTAGAAAATACCGATTATTTTCGAGCCCTGGAAAATTTATAAAACCTACCCCAAATTACTATACAATATTTATATCGACTTGTATAGGATGCATAGGATTATAAGTTAAATAATATTATTTCAAGTATAAAATTCAGTTAACTTCAAAAGTTCTTCAGTAGTTTACCCAGCTTTTTTACTTTTAGTATAACTATTAAATTAACTGTTTCGTTGTCTGTAGCACGGCTTAGCGTTTTTAGCATATTCAAAATTGAGAGAGTTGCGGGGTCCCAGTCTTTAAAATCATGATAGGAAATAAATATAACGAACGAAATTTTTACTAAGAAAATCAAAACTAACCATTTTCTCGTTAGGCTGCGATATGTAAAATTGATTTTCCAGAGTTTTTCACTGCAGTAAACACAATTGCATGGTATTTTCTCCATGGAGTTGACAGAAAGGGCTTTTCAGAATAGAAGAGGTCGAAGCCATAATGTATATAGACAGAAATTAATTAAATAGCATCAATTCATATTATATGTATGTATAAATTACGAACTCAGGACAAATGAAAATATTTATTTGCAAGTTACTTAAAAATAATTAAATTTGTTGAAAAAAAAAAAGTCATTTTTACCTGCAGAAACAAAATTTTCATACGAAAGGTCCGGGAAAGATTTTGAGAAAACTTTAATAATTGTTTTCGCCACACTGAATTTGGAAATATATTCCCGAAAACATTTTTAATACAACTAAACTTATTGACTATAGACAGACCAACAGATGATTTTAATTACCGAAACATGAGGCGCACACTCCAGCTGTTGGCTTAGAAATGAACTGTCCAGTTAAGTTGCAGAATAGTTTTGAACTCTCTTTACTTATATATTTAAATTGAATTAGATTGATATACGGAAATGGATAGCTCAAGGTCTTTCAATATAGTAATTATATAAAATGTTAAGTTATATTTATAAGAGTTTAATATAAAAACTGAACCAAGTGAATTCATACTCAGCTGCAGGCCAGTAGCTAGAACCAAATTAAAATTAGGGCATCAGAAATTTGAAGTAGGGCATTTGGGATACATCGGTTCAGGTAAAGGGACATCTTTAAAAAAAAAAAGGTTCTAAAACTCTCCTTTTATTACATTTTTTTATAGATGAACTAAAACAGGTACCTACAATAAGAAGAAATAAATGGACTAAACAAGAAATACAACATGGTAAAAATATTCAATATAATTACAGTCTTCGATTTACCATATTTGTGGAATTTTCGTAGCACTTCATCAAAACCTGCCATCATCTCGTAAGCCATTGACATTCTTTCAGACTTATTGATAGCAATTAGTGTCGAAAAGGTAGATTCGCACGAATCAGTACTGCATCCGGCTGTTGCGACTGATGTAAATAATTTATACATATCTCTGAAGAATTCACTTTGTCCGTATAGAACTTCTAATAATTTTTCGCTCTGATCTCCTCGACTTTTGAACTCATTCAAGTACCTTTTCACAATAGTAGCGTCTTCTTTGGAAGCTATTTTAATATACCTTACAAATAATTGCAATTACAGATTTGTTTTTTGCTCCTCACAACAATTTTATGTTTAAATGTTGAACAGACTTAAACTTTGTCCAACTCATCAAGACACAAATTTTAATCTAGTAGATCCTCATTATCTTCAAATCTTCTGTTTATTTCAGTTGTTATTATGTCTACGGTTTCATAATATTCCGCTTTAAATGGCGGAGTTTAAATTATGCTTGCAGTGTTTTAACGAGAAGGAAATGGACCATACAGCATTTAATCCTCCAATGTCTTGCCTTTACTTGTCTCTTCTGTTCTGGGAATTATTTTCAGATTCTTTTCTACAATCTGGTATTCTCAGCTTCTTCTTCTGACCTCAATTACTTCCTGGACATGTTTTATTATCAACATGGCATCCTTCAATCTCATGCTTCGACCCTGTAAGGCAGCATTAGCCGGTTGGAAAGCACACAAAATTTTTTTTGCTACGATATTTGCCAATCGAACTTCCATGTTTGACATAACGCTTTTGATGTCAACACTTTTTCCAATATCATCACCATTGAATTTTTCATTTTATCTGGAGTCTTTAAAATCAGAGAATAATTTTCATATACGACTCTTGTAACCGCCAAATGTCCTGACCAAGGCTGTTTAAGTAAGCGACCAATCGTTCTACCTTCATTCAAGGCAGTAAGAGGTTAGAGGCAAGCAGCGCAAATATGACCGAGTAGTGGCTGACTGGTCAGTGTTGCCGAACACACACACTCGCCTCGACGACTTTTATGACGTGACGTCGCTGTTATCGAGTGATAGCCATAAGACTACCAGTCTTGTCTGTCGGCCCCACTGACTTATAACAATGGACTGAGCGTATTGCCATTTTCCTATAGGAAAGAATGGCACAAGTTGTACAGTTCTCTCTTTCGCCCTATGGCAGAGTTGGAGCTACCAACACAAAATATTGCTTACTGAACATTTACTTATGTCATTTGATGTATTTATGTTGGCTGCAGATGCATCACCCCAGAAAGAATAAGGTAAAGATAGTGTTTACTATGCGCCGTCTCTCTTGCCCATACGCAGGATTCAGTTAAGAATAACTTTTGAAAATTAAAGTCAGAATTAGTTTAATTTCTCATAAGAGTGCTTCTAAGCGATTAAAATATCACTTGGACAAAAGAAAATAATTTTTTTTAATTTAATTCTATTTACGGGTGTAAAATTTCATCTGATTGGTTGAGTTTTACATATTTTTATGTAGTAAATGTTTTAAAGGGTGCTCTAACGGTGATATACAGAAACACACATATTTTGTGCCACATGAAATAGCAAATCGCTCAGTCCATTGTTATAAGTCAGTGGTCGGCCCGAAGCTGACAGCTCACTCCATGTTAACTATGCTGGTAGGTTGGCACGCTTGCACCTCGGCTAATAGCAGAGAGTATGGGGTGGGTAAACTGAAGAAACCTACACTACCATGTGCCATGAACAAAATTATTCGTGCCAAAGGAAGAAGGACAAGATATATATATATCTATCTATATACCTAGCCTACACACTGAGTCCAAAAGGACTGTACATCACTTACCTTGGGAAGGATGAGGAGGATCAAATGGTGATGATCCTCGGGTGTCTTTCCCCACCGCCCATGGCATCGCGGGCACTTGTTGACGATACCCCTTAGACCTGTAAATAGAGGGCAGAGAACTCCGGGAGAGAGAAAAGAGAGACTGCACTGTCTTTAGTATTCCATATCAATTCTTTTTATTTTCCGATAAATTTAATTTATTTACAAACGTTTTTCCTTTTTTTTGCTTAATTTCACATGATCACATGTGGTTCTGTCTTTCTGTCTTGCTAATGCCGATAGGCGGCTCCCGTTTTAGCAACTTTGAGTTTTTTTTTTTTGCTGTTATGCAATTGTAACGGGTTCTCCAATAAGAGGTGTTATTTTAATTAGCCCGCTATTTGAGTAGATGTCACTTTCGGAGCTGTCGTTTTTTCACATTTGACAAGTAGAAACTACGCCATTAATAAAAATGGAACAATACACGATTCAACAACACATTGAAAATATTAAAAGTCACTATGAAAATGGTGAAAATGTGGCAGAGACGGTTCGTAAAAGTCGAATATTTTTGGGTCGTCGTGAAGCACCTTGTCGGACCGCAATACAGAAATTGGTAGAAAAATTCGAGCTGTTGGGACAAGTTAGTGATGTGAAGAATAAAACCCGTGCACGTCGCTCAAGAACAGCCGAGAATATTGCTGCTGTAGCCGAAAGTGTTGAAAAAAACCCAGGTTTGTCCATTCCTCGTCGTTCTTTGGAATTAGGCATTCCACAAACGTCATTATACCGTATTTTGCATAAAGAGTTGGGTCTTAAGGCTTATAAAGTTCAGTTAACACAAGAACTCAAGCCGGAAGATCATCAACAACGTCGAGTCTTTGCTGATTGGGTCCTTGAAATGCATGAAAATGATCCGGAATTCCATCGAAAACTCATCTTGAGTGATGAGGCCCATTTCCACCTCGATGGCTTCGTCAACAAGCAAAATTGTCGCATCTGGGGCTCGGAAAACCCAAGAGTTATTGTTGAAAAGCCTCTCTATCCTCAACGTGTGACTGTTTGGTGCGGTTTATGGTCCCGCGGGGTCATTGGACCTTACTTTTTCGAAAATGAGGCTGGAGCAACAGTTACGGTGAATGGATTGCGCTATCGACGATGATTAATGATTATTTTATGGCCGGAATTGGATGGTATTGATCTGGACAACGTTTACTTTCAACAAGACGGCGCTACGTGCCATACAAGCAACGAAACCATTCATCTTTTACGGGAAAAGTTTCCGGACCGTGTTATCTCTCGAAGAGGTGATCACAATTGGCCACCGAGATCTTGTGACTTAACACCTTGCGACTTCTTCCTTTGGGGCCAAGTGAAAGAGAAGGTCTACGCCAACAGCCCAGCGTCGACTCAAGACCTCAAAGATGGAACTCGTGAGGCTATCGAAGACATAGGACATATCAAAATAACACCTCTTATTGGAAAACCCTTTACTATAAAAATAGTGTTTTATATTTTTTTTCTTTTCTCAAAACAGTCAAAACCTTGACATTTTATCTATAAAATTATCTAAAGAAAAATAATGTTTTACAATAATAACGACCGAATTTAAAATTTTTATTTTCATCCGACATTCACATTATAATTTCATATTAATAATTTCTTGATTGCTGTAATCACATCTCTCGAATTGTGAAGTAGAAAACTTAGATCATGAATCAATTTTTGTAAAATGAATGCGTGTGAATGATTCTATTGTTTCTTAGACAAGTTTAGATTCACCTTAGAGAAAAAGATACAATCGAAATTATTTTAATATGCGTAGTAATTTATATGCGAAATTTAATTTAATCACTGGGAATAAAAAATGCATCATTTAATGCAAATGACAAAGACACTTTATTCCAATTAGATCACTTCTATACAGGTGTGTAGTAATCAGACTACCAGTATACTAGGTACTACTAGTGTTAGCAATACCTTTTCTTTTATCTATATGCTCATCTTTTGTGTTATCTTCGATACACCGAAATGTTTAACATAGAAAGATAGCTGCAATTTCTATATAGTATATAAGTAAATTACCTTCAGAATATATTGTATATTAAGATAGATGAAAAACTCTGTTTTTTTTTCATATATTTCTCTTCGATTTTATAGTTACTGGACGCAATTATAAAACTCAACTCATGTTAAAACAACCAAGTGGCTCTATTAAGATTAGAAGGGGTGGATACTTAGAAATATTATGCATTATTTGTATAGCAAAATTAATAAGTAGCAAAATACGTATAATTTTAATTATAATCCAATTATGCCTATTACGAATCATTATTATTTTTTTAATTATGTCATGCTTCGTTGAATCACACCGTATAATAGCACCAGTTCATGTGCATATAATATTAAGTATTTACACGGCGCATATACCAGCTTTCTAGAACATCTTAATTTTTTATTTTGAGCGCAATGTTTTACAGAAATTTTACTAAATATCTTTTACAAAGTCACCGATAAACATAAATTGCAAGAACTTTTATATGTAGGAAGAGCCCGCACAAAATTTACGCAATGATCTCAAAATCACAAAAGTTTTCTAAAACAAGTAAAAATTCTAGAACTGGTCTAAAACCAATTTTTATCCTAAATGAATACCCGTATTAAGAGGCGTATCTAGGTTTAACTTTAAACATTGGGGGGGAGAAAACATATTAAAGGAAGGCGCCACTGCATGACAATACATTTTATTTCATATTAAAAAAAATATATATATACAAGGTATTCCGTAAGTCGACGTCGATCCGGAATAGAGTGATAGACCAAATCATAATAGTTAGCAGAAAAATATAAAAATAAAAAATCTAAGTCATGTAATTTTTAAATCATAGACATTTCTTTTGTTTTCGAGAAAATGTAAAATGTTGTTACAAATTTTTACTTTTTTTCAATTTTATTTTTCTTAAGTAATCCCGAATAGTGCTTATGTAAACTGTTGCTTTAAATTCTAAGCCAACTGCTCCGGTATTTTAAGGAATTATTTGCAATTCCAGGAATGGGACTGTAAAATGTCAATTCCAATACAAGAGTATTTAGTGCTGGGAATTATTAATTCTTAAATACTTGGTATTGGTAATTTTGTTCAAATATTACTACTACTACTACTACTTTTTACCGGGTTAAACTTAATTTTGTTCAAGAAAGAATTTTTTGGGATTCTCCGGTATATAGCAAAAACTAAAAAATGTTCTAATTTGTTATTTCATCACACAACTCATTTTTAGCTTTTGCTATATACCGGAGAATCCCAAAAAATTCTTTCTTGAACAAAATTAAGTTTAACCCGGTAAAAAGTAGTAGTAGTAGTAGTAATATTTATTAGTTTAAAGAACTTTCTAATAACATTTCAATTACTTATAATTCTTAGTTCTTAAGACTTAATTATTTTAATTTACTTTAATTCAATTGACCGCTTATACAAAATAAATAAAATTTAAACATTATCATAATAAGTTTTAATAAATTCAGCTAGCTTTAATTTAAATGAATGTATTCTGTGCTCTGCTTTCAATTCGGTTGGCAAGTTATTAAAGTACTGTAGTCCCCTATACATCAAAGAATTTTGTGTGCTGCTCTTGTTCCATCTTCTTAGCCTAAAGTTGTTATTTTGCCTTAAATTGTACGGTTGCGCTTGAGATACATATTCAACATTTTTACTTAAGTAGGCCGGAAGTAGGTTATGCTTGATTTTAAAGATGAAAACCATTGCATTATATGTCAATCGCTGCCTTACATTCATCCATTTTAGGGTCTCCAACATATACTGGATCGGCGTGTATAAATTGCATTTTAAAATCATGCGCATAGCTTTATTTTGTAATAATTGCAGACGTTCCTTTATTTCATTCGAGCTCGCATATAATAGTGTTGACCAATATTGGAAGTGTGGCAAAACCAATGCATTATACAACATAATTGCATTCCTCACACTTAACATTCTTCTAATTCTACGTAAAAACCCGATTTTTTTGGCGATTTTACCACATATATAGTCAGCATGTTCTTTAAATTTCAGTTTATTATCTAATACAATACCGAGATATTTAAGGTTATCCACACATTCAACATTAATTCCATTTATATGTACAGAAATACTATCAACACAATTACACTTCATATATTTAGTTGTTAATGCTTTCTAAGTCTGTATTTAAGTTAGTACACATATTATGGATGTTCTTACCACTTATGTATATTAAGGTGTCATCCGCGAATAACGACATTTTGCTATAACTAATCACATCCTTGACATCATTAATATATAATAGAAACAGAATCACACCTAGCACTGAACCCTGTGGTACACCAAGGTTAACTTCGACTGACTCTGAGAATATGTTATTCACCTTAGTCCTCTGTGATCGCTCTGATAGATAGGATTCAAACCACTTATATTCCACTCCCTCTATTCCAAGCATTGAAAGCTTCTGTAACAAGATTTGTCTGTCTATGGTCTCAAAGGCTCGTTTAAGATCCAAGAATACAGCTATAACATTCTTCCAGTCAAATATTATCCAATTAAGGGCTGTTTCACATGAGTGTCCACCTCTAAAACCAGACTGCTCTTCTGCTAATAATTTATTGGATTCGATGTACTGCACTAGCATGTTAGCTACGTGTCGTTCCAGGATTTTTTCTTGTACGGGCAGCATGTTTATCGGAAGAAATTCCTCACAATTACTTGTATTAGGTACCTTCTCAATTGGGACGACTATCGATTCTTTCCAAATTTTAGGAAAGATACCTGTCTGTAGCGATAAGTTTATAACTTTTAATAACACCGGACCCAATATTTCTATTGATTGGAAGATTATATCACAGTCTAGGCCATTGTAGTCTTTCTTCTTATTGCACTCTTTCAATATATCACAGATCATTTTTGTATCACAGTATGTCATTCTAAATCTACAAAGTGTCATTCTATTTGGTAAAGTATATTACACGGTGGGAATAGAGTCGTTAATTGCTCTAATACTCTCGATAAAATATATGTTTAACTTGTTAGCTATTTTTGCTGGGTCGCGTATATATTCTTGGTCAAATCTGACTTCCTTAAAATCCCTTACTTTATCTTTACTTATAACAAGATTTTTAATTGCTTTCCAGAGCCATTTCTGGTCTCCGGAATGCGTTTCTAATACGAGTTTCTAAGGTCTTTGTACCTATCCCAATCATCCCTGCTGCGACTGTAAATAGCTCTATTATATGCAATTATCTTCCCTTGTTTCATGTTCTCTAACTCATGTGAGTACCAATGAAAGTTAATGTTTTGTGTAAGAATTTTCTTTACCGTCATCCTCTGCAGGCAATATTTCAACTTTTCATCGAATGAGCTTGACAAATCATCAATGTCATTAATGAGGAAAATATTCTCAAAGTTAACTTCATTCAAGAGATTCTCGAATTTAGTTTTGCTGTATTTTATAATGTTTGATGTCTTACTATTATCAGATTTATCTCTTTAATTTTGAGTGTCTCATGGTCTGTTATTTTGTGGTCCCTATCAATATTTACAGATACATCCATAATATCCACTCCTGTGAGCACGTAATCAATTAGAGTTTGTGAGTCTCTCGTTGTTCTAGTTGGTTGTGTAACTAATTGCTTTAAACCTTGATCAGCTATTACATTTCTTATAACATTGTGATGACTATCAGTTCCTAGAAAATTTATATTAAAATCTCCAGTCACAATAGTATTACTTTCATTCTCCATTGATTGGGCAAACCAATTCGAATAAAACGATTTAAAATCACTAACAGGTTTGCCTGGAGACCTGTACAGAACTACAATTGACCATTTTTTACTATTTATCCATATATATACCTTTATAATACATGCTATACCCGCTTGCTTATCCACACTCGCAACCCTGTATTGATTTTTTTCTTTTACAAACATCATTACTCCTCCTGTATGTCTAGAATCAGAATTACAATTAATAAGCTCATAGTTTTTAATCTTTAGCTCGCTGACTTCAATTTTGGACGTGATATGCGATTCTGATAAAAGTAGTAGATCTGGATTACATTCCTTTATTAATAACTCTAATTCCGTTTTGTTAGTTAGAAAGCCTTGCATATTTAGATAATATAAAATCACTTCATTGCTTGTTTTTCCGTTATTTAATTGCTACAGCCATCTTTTTTTTCAACACTTAGCTTTCTTTTATATACATGACATTCAGAGTCAAAAGCATAGTGGTTAACATCCAATTTTAAATTTAATTCTGCATTTGCTCTAACACAGTTCACACACTTCAAGAATTGTGCTTCACATTCCACTCTTTCATGCTCCCCGCCGCACTTGACACATATTTTTTTCTCAGCTTTGCAATCTTTACTCGTATGACTAAAACCTAAGCATTTATAACACCTTTTAACGTATACTGCATCACTCACTTCACAATTATCCCATCCCAGGCTAATTTTTCCAACTTTCATCACTTCATTAAAGCATTCAAGGTCTAATTCTATCACTATACTATAAGAATCACGCCTCTTATATTTACTTTTATACTTATTTTTCCACATTGCCTTAAATACCATTTGGGAATTTTGTAAAATATCATTTTGCTTCTTTAAACTATTAATTATATCACTTTCTTCCATTTTCTCCATGACATTATCAATTCTGATTCTTGGTTTCCTACCATTCCACATATTAACACTGTAATTCTTACCTAATTTACCTTCCACATCTTTTTTTAACATCTCCACTGATTTCTCATTATCACATTTCACTATTATCGCACCGCTATGTAATTTTTTAATTCCTGACACCTGTATACCTGTTTTCGCGGGATTCAAATTCGATTTAACTTCACCTTTCGTTTTATCTGCACTTTGTTTTCCCTTTGGTTTAACAATAACAGCTGGTGTTTTTTTAAGCACACTTGCGTATGAGTCTTTTACCTGCAAACTACCATCAATTGCTTTCTTAATTTCAGATACCACTTTTTTCTCACTCATACCACTATTTTTTTCAATCTGCAATGCCTGATCAACTTTTTGAACATAACTGGCCAGCTTATTCTTAATATCATTTATATTTACTTCAATATGCTGTATCGTTGTTAACTTAACTTTGCATTCATCACACAGTATAGCTACACTTTTTTTCTTTGCAATTGTTTTAATATCATAATCCGTCAAATCCAAGCATTTAGCATGAAATACACTATTGCAACCACCGTTGCATAAAACAGCATCCGATGCACGTGTAGCTTTATCGCAAGTACTACAACTCGAGTTCATTTTCACAAGCACATTTATATGGACTCATACAGATAGCCCAGAAAAAACCGTTTCACGATTAAGAAAATTTCTTTTTATTAAATTCCAGAGAAACTTTAATTTTCAAACACCGCACTTTGCTAAATTACGTAGCAAAATTATCCAATTATTCACTTTTAACAAAATTTCCGTATTCTGAATACAACTTAAATTGAAAAATTTTTAGAGCGGTCAAAAAAACGTTCTTGCAACTCAGATTACGAACAACATAATCTGTTGGTATTGGTAATGATAATGGTACTTGAATTTTACAGCTGTGATTATTTGTTATTTAATTTCTTAACTAAAGATCTGCCCTGAGTTACTTCTGATATGTGTGCATATATGCAGATCATGTGCAAATTTCACTTATCAGGTTTATTGGATTTTTTGAAGATAACATTGCAAGAGTATACATACTCTGACATTGGTCGCTACTTAATGATCCCTTTATAAAGTTTTATTGTTTGCTGAAATGGTTTAGAACTGAATGATCTATCTCATGTTATGCTTAATGGAAGTCCTTTACCTTACTATATATAGATTAATATAGCGTTCGTATTTGCTATTATACCCCTGCTAATAATTTAATATCATACTCTTTAATTGGGCTTATATTTTTATTGATAGTAAGTTATTGTATGTATAAAATATCTTCATTGTACACAGTTCTGAAATAAAGTATTTGCTCAAGCTCTAAAAGCATAATTGACTATTGCTAACTAAGCGCACTTTACAATAACAACTTGACTGACAGAAAGAGTTAAATTTAAAAATATTTTATTTATATAGTCACACACCAGCTAATTGAAATTTATTGTACTTTACAGATCGAACGAGCCTCATCTTTGGAGATCTTGAGCTATGCAAGTATTATAATTATCGGTGGATTGCTTTATTCAATTTCTGGATATCTAAAATCGGTTTTCTTGTCTTTGAAATTACCTGGACCTCCAACAGTACCATTTCTTGGAAATTGTTTGCTAGTTAATGAAAGAGATTGTAACACACTAGTCTTAATATTGCACAATTTAATGCTAATGTGAGATTTTTTTTTATATAAATATTTCTAGTGTTAACAAAACGAGCATCTACAGCATTCAATCTTTATGGATCATTGATACGTCTTTGGGTAGTACTATTCCCATTTTTCGTAGTTCTTGAACCACATGACCTGCAAGTTATATTGTCATCTAAAAAGCACACCGATAAAGTATTCTTTTATCGACTTATGCATAATTTCCTAGGTAATGGTCTTATAACAAGTAGTGGAGAAAAATGGAGTACACATAGAAAATTGATTCAACCAACGTTCCATTTAAGCATACTGGAAAAGTTTATTGGAACTTTTGCAGATGCATCACAAGCACTCTTCGAAAAACTGGATCCAACCCAAAAGGAAATAAATATTGCACAATTTGTTAATAATTGCGTTATTGATATTTTAAATGGTAAGTAAACAAACGTTACCTATTTCATAACCAATTAAGGAAGAATTTATATTTTATTATAGAAGCTATTTTAGGAGTACCAGTAAAAAAGAAGGATGGCATCAATATGGAAGAATCACCATTTAGACAGTAATTTGGAAAGAACTGTAAAAAATTAAATTCAACTTCTAAAAAACAAAAATATAAAATCATTCTAGGGGAAAAGTAGTTGTACCCTATAGAGTCCTTCATCCTTGGCTCTTAGTCGATTCCATCTATCGAATGACAAAAACGGCAGCTGAAGAGTTGAACCAAAAGAAAAGACTCAATGAATTTACAAGAAAAATGATTCATCATCGACGAGAATTGAAATCAAAAGGTGAAGATCTAGGGCGAAAATGTCTACTCGACTATATGATTGAAATTTCCGAAAATCATCCATCATTTACTGAAGAAGATATTATCAATGAGGCTTGCACTTTTATGTTAGCTGGACAGGACTCTGTTGGAGCTGCAACAGCATTTTGTTTATTTCTACTAGCCGAAAATCTGGAAGCACAACAAAAATGTATCGAAGAGATCGATTCGATTTTTGGTGATGATGATCGATCACCGACTATGAATGATTTACGTGATATGCGATATCTTGAAATGTGCGTTAAAGAAACTCTTCGTCTCTATCCAAGTGTACCTGTGATTGCTCGGAAAATTACTGAAGATATTAATGTGGGCAAACATACTTTGCCAGCTGGTTGTAATGTTTTTATTGTGCCATATTCAACACATCGTCTACCACATATATATCCTGATCCAGAGAAATTCAATCCCGAACGTTTTTCAACGGAAAATTCAGAGGCTAGACATCCTTATGCGTATATTCCATTTAGTGCTGGTGCTCGAAATTGTATTGGACATCGATTTGCGATTCTGGAAATGAAAACAATTATATCAAGATTATTGCGAAGCTTTGAACTATATCCTGTTGCTGGTAAAACAAAATTCCAAGTGATCTTTCGAATTACATTGCGAGCTTCAGGAGGACTCTGGGTGCACTTGAAAGAAAGAAAAACATTCCCGAAAGTTGCTGTATGACTCTGTGTGTGTGTGTGTGTGTGTGAATTTTTTTTAACTTTAAAATAATTTAAAAAATAATTGTTTAGCAATGTTACTAGTATATGATTTTAATTTTTATTTATAAATCTTTTGATGGTTTATTATTTAATGAATTCAAATGATTTTTTTTTTTAACAACTAATTTCCTATTTTTTTACTACCCCCACATCCCTAAATTTTCCAACAACGTACTTAGTTTGAATGAAGTAGCACTCTTCTGGCATTTAGCTAAGATAATAGAAAATATTTAACATCAAGATTCCTCGGCAATCATGATCCGCACAATCAAAAAACCTCAATCCAACATTTTAGATTTCAATGAAATTTATAAATTGCTTCCTTATTTTTGTCGCACAAAACAAAACTTTTTTTTGGATCCATTTGCATTGATCGGATTCTGGAAAATGTGGATATATATTTAAAAAAAAATCTCATGCTCTTCGCATGATTTAGACGCTCTTAAGTAACAGAATTAATGTAAACATCATATTATAAGCGCTAGTTGATGGAAGAGTTCAATTGAAAATGTTATAGCGTAACCTGCGTGACGCTGGCGGTTATGGAGGCAGGATGGCTAAGTTCACATGAACTTAACAAATTTTTCAAAGTTAATTATCAGTCTCAAGACTATAAACAGTTGTTCTTGGCAGGTAGGTTGGGATTCTCTTTATAGCTCTAGTGGGTTTAGTTTTCGGGGAGTGAATAGAACTAAAGTCTTGAATGCGATTTTCACTATTAAATCTAATGCTGTCGGCCCTGACACTATAATTATAATTATAATTGCACCGCTCATTATAGGACACTTTATATATATATATCTTCAATACCTGCATTACGAAATCGGTGTTCCCAAAAGTATGGTACGCGTACTTGCTATCCGTAACAGCCTTTGGAGAAACTGCTTTATTGACAGGTTCACCTTATTGGCTTATTGTTCACTGCTTTCTTTTATAGTTCCACTAGTAATCCAACTCTGCCCAAAAAAGCAGTATCCTTTTTAATGAAATTTTCTCGAAATCAACAGTTTTCAGCAGGTGTGACCAAATGTGTGAAATCTATGTTGGGTAATTGCCTAGCATTCGACATGTTCCAAATTTATTATCTATTTCGAGACATATATATCATGGCTATCCTATGCGGGTTTTTTGTTAAGCTTACAGTATCCCCATAAGACCCCTGTAATAAATCTCAGCTGATTTCTAGGCAATATCAAAAGCTCTAGACTCATTATTTATGAGGCTCTTTTGATGAATCATTCTGTTTGTTTTTATGTGGTCAGTTTCGCGGTTTTATAAGAAATGCCACAACATAGTACGAATTCGAAAATGGGCCACGGACGGTCCCTTTTTGACCTATGCGTCTGATTTATCGTTTCTGAGGATACTGACACACATTGACCTGTTAATCCTTTATCAAGGCTTGTGAATGCTTGGATGCATTTCCACACTAGCTTCGACTTGATCTCAGGTCATGAAATGAATTTCAATTTCGTTCGGCTGTCTATAAATAGGTATTGTTTTTTTATTAGTGGAGGAGCGGCTGAAACTTTCGCCTGGAATATTGAAGTGTATTTTCCTAGGCTCTTTATAAATGTTAGCTCTGGGTCTTAAAGCATATAGTATTCCTGGTCCTAATCCTTTCTCGATTTGACAACTTTCGATATAGAAATTATGTCTTCATTTTCTAGATTTTTATCTATAATCTACCTAATTTGGTATCTCCATCTTGAATGACAGACAGTGGTTATGTTTAACCATAATTTTCTCTCATATCATGTCCAGTAATGGATTTTTTTTTTTTCTTTTTGTTATAGTGCTGAGACTTTCTGAGTTCCATTCACTATATCCATCTGGAGTCAAGCCTGTTTTTCAATAATAGTTCCGAAGACTAGTAGACAAATTTTAACTATGTATGCAGCGCATTTTGGTGATAAAGGGTGAGATTGGTGCATTGAAAATAGTTTTGAGTTCAATAAAAGAAAAGATCTTCTGAAAATCGCCAGTAAAAATGAAGATTTTTCTTTTGATCGTTGTGATAAGCAGTCCAATAGAATAAATAATTTATTCTATTTCATCTCCACTCTAATTATTACTGAAATGAATTAAATCAAATTAAAAATACAAATTAGTACAAACTACAACAGCGAAGCACATTTTACAAACTCTTTTATTATGTTTAAAATAAATATACAAATTAAAAGTGCTGTGCACAAAATCTTTTATAACAAATCTACGGGGCAATCTATGTAGATCTAGCTAAAATACAATTCGGAGTTCGAAGTAAATATGAATCGAAAGAGGGTTTCGTTAAAGACAAATTAAATTCCACGATAACAATTACATACAATAATATTTCTTATCAGTTAACAATAATAATAATAAAACACAATGCTTACCACTACAGCTGAGTTACAAGTAAAATGTCGTAAGGAGCTAAGAACTAAAGCCTATAAGATCAGTCAGTGTGTGAGTTTTGTATTCGTAAGGCGCCACCAAATTCTGCAATGGCATTTCGAAAAACAGAATCAACTTTTTCTGAGAGAATTGAATTTTCTCGAATGACAATTTATGTCTTGTTGTATTATATTATTTGTGTCGCCTCGCGTTGCAAGGTGCAGTTGTGGAGTTTTTTGGACAGTAAATTTCCGAATTGGCTGAGACGTTTTTGGTACAGATAGCCGTTCGGTAACGTCCTTAACTCGTCCGGTTAACCGGACTGTCGCTCTAGATGGTAATGGAGATCCGGGAAGAGATGTAGACTGTACTGATTTGACGCCTGCTAAAAGTATAAATATGGTTTAGCAAAAAAAGGAATACATATAATATTAGTGATAATGTAAATTACTTCTAGTGTTATTCGCCAAACGATTAAACACATATTTGGGTTTAGTAAAATCACACTCCGTGCTAGTCCTTGAACTAAATGCAGAATTACTCACGTGTAGATTTGGTTTTGGAGACATACTTCTGCCACTAAATTTGTTTTTCAACATCGATACTTTTCCAGATGATTCGAATATAGCTTTCGGTTTGGATTTCTCCTTAGTAATACTATTCTCTAGTGATTTTTTTCTCATTCTAATGGTATTGGTAAAATCTGATTTCATAATATTTTCTTTTGGATGGGTATCTTGCGAAAACGGAGGTAGATGTATATTATTATTGATGTGATTATTGTCCGGTATATTTATAATTAAATTTTCCAGAGAACTTTGATTATCATTGACATTCGATACCGTTCCATCTACAAACATTGAAGTAACAGGATTAATGAATTTTTCACTAACATCATTTGATTTCCGATCAATACTTTGGGCTTTTACAATTTCCTCTAATTTTGTTTTAAGAATGTCATGCGGAACAGCTATGGACAAGCATTTTACATTTTCAGATTCTGTTTGAACAACAGGCACTCTTCCGAAATGCGAATGTGTACACAAACAAGGCATATTTCCACCTCCACTACAATTCGAACATTCACTAAATCCAGAATCACTGCGCTCGCTACATTGTGTCTTGTCTCTTATTTTAACTGTCGATGGTATTTTACTTAATATTTTCTTATGCTCCAATAAAAGGGAAGCATCAAAATTATCCTCTTCTTCATTAAGTGAGGACATATGTTGTTGATGAATTTGACCAGCCGGTATTCCAGATCCAACACATATCGAAGGACGTGGACTATTTGATATAGATCCTGTGACTATAGCAGAATTACGACGGGATGCAGATAAATTTGCCATGCGACCAAGAGCTCTAATGGCATTTCCAGTTTTCTATAGTTAAAAGCAAATTCACAAAACACAATAAAAGTAATATAAAAAAATATCTCGAATAGAGAAAACCATGCAAAAGAACACAAAACTTAAGTGGCCTAGTAAATCATCAAAAATTGCTATACTTACTTGCCACTTTCTCCTAATGATGAATTTCTTCAATTTATCTGTACAAATTTTGTTATTACACAGATTTTCATCATGTTTTGATAGCCAATTCGATTCTAAGCATTGTGTTGACGTCAGTCTATCTTCTTTTCTATGCACAAGTAAACTTGAAATGAAATCTTTAGCCTCTTGTGAAACAGCATCGAAAGCTTCATCATCGAAATCATAATCGGCTCGTGTAATATTTGAAAATGTCTCAACATCTGAGTCACCCATAAAAGGAGACAGTCCTGATAATCTATGTAAATATATAACGGTTAATTTATTTAAGAACTTAATTTTTAAGATAATAAAAGATCATACAAAACATAACAAATAACGCCAACACTCCACATATCTGACTGAAAGCTAATCGGTTCATAGTTGATAATTTCTGGAGGAATAAATTCAGGGGTACCGAATAGTACCCTCACTGGTGTATCTAATTTCAATCGCTGTGCCAGACCAAAATCGATAATTTTAATTTGATGACTAGTTCTTGTGTGGCACATAATATTTTCTGGCTTAAGATCAAGATGAACAACAGATTGACTGTGCATATATTGGACTCCTTCACAAATTTGCCGTACAAATAAAATGCAATCTCGTTCGGTAAGAGTAAAATCATCAGCTACAACCCGTTCAAAAAGCTCTCCTCCGGTTATGCTGGAAAATTAATGATTATATAGTTAAAATAATTTTTCATTAATATTAGTAAATGGTTAGTTATATGTATAACCACACACATTATGCTTACTATTCTACGACCATGATAATTTCTCTAGGATTTTCAAAATCTGCTACAAGATGAAGTAGTTTTTGGTGTCGTAGCGATTTCATAATGGATATTTCTTCTTGGACTTTTATTCTGTCTCGTGATTTAATGCATTTTATTATTTTCGCAGCTAAAATTTGTTTTGTTTCTTTCTCTTGGACTTTATAGACGGTTCCAAATCGTCCCTTTCCCAATTCCTCGAGTGTTTCAAAACGAGCTTTAAAATCTCCTCCTGCTCGTATCGAAATCATCTTGCTTTCTACTGAAAGTGTAAAAAAATTTAATTTTTTTAAAAAATTTCAACAAGTAACAATTGCTAAAAAACGTACTGTTTATATACTATACTTAAGAAAAAAAATAAAAAAAAAAAATAAATAAAAAAACTTCGGAGACAGACTACTGGAACCAAATTTCTAACGGACAGACATAGCTTCCAGTAATCATGCGAAATATCTGGGGTTTTTATTTTATGATATTGTCAAAGCACTCTGTAATTCCGTAAAATAGTCTTGGCAGGAAAAGAAGAAGTAGTAGGGAATTTAGGACTATACTAAAGTCTAAGTTATATTGGAATCAACCGGCTAACCGCATCACATGTTGGATAGATATTGTTCTTCTGTATAATGTATTGTAAAAATATGTCAATAAATCCGCCACTAGCATGTACCCCCGGAACGTAAGAATGATCATTAGTCAAATTACGTAATAGAATGTATGATCATTTCTGTGCATCATGTGTCTAGGATATAAGCGAGTCTCTGCTCTGCTCGGCTCGGATGATTTTATCGGATGTTTGTGATCTCGATATTACTACTACCAATAAATGATAAATAATTTTATTTAGTTTTATCTTGTCCCATACGGGACTCGAACTAACAATTTTTAGAATCGATTCGATCGATTTCGATCGAGAGTTTAGTCGATCCTTTTCAGTGACAGAATTTTGATATATCGATGAGCTAGATAGTCAAGCCAATTAGTTGCAAGATTCGAATTTGTTTATTTTTATTTCTGAGCTTTGTCAACTGGGCCACCAGCACTTGGACCGGTCTTCCACATAAATTTTTACTTCTTTATTCTGAAGCTAGGCAGTTCTGAAACTGAAACTGTTCTCAATGTGCGTCCTTTCACCTCTCACACTCAATTATATCAGCTGGAAAAAAGAATTTTTCTTCATCACAAATGAGCCGGGCTAAATCTAAAACCTTTGGAAGAAAAATGGGTATGCACCCTTGAATTGTACACTAAATGTAAACTCCTATAGTAATACCAACAGTATCGTGTTTTAAAACCGCACTCACTTCAGGAGACTGAACAATATTCAAAAATCAGTCCGACTAAACATAAAACCGTCAAATACAACAATGGAAACAATAATCCATCTACCCTCGTTTCGATACCCGTCACATATGTAATGCTGCAAAAAAAATGCTCTAAACAAAAACATAAAAATACTAAATATTACATACATATATGTATATCTTCTAATCATGACCACGACAATATACTGACGGTCTAACATAACAAAACTGTCAGAAGGGAAATGATAGAAAGATCCTCGTCTCAACAGTAACGTATTCGTGGACGGATCACAGTATATCAATGAACTTAAGACAGAATTTAATTTTCTCGAAATTATTTAACATGCCAAAAGGCATATCATCTGGTATATTAATACAGTGTGTTATCGAGTAGCATTCTTCTTTTCCAAGGGAAGACGACGAAAGATCTCAAGAGGCCAAGACAACCGATTGTACTAACCTGCTAAAAGAAAAGTACAAAAAACCTCTCACTCAACCTCAACCTCAACCTTCTTGTCATCTTAATGAAGTGCATCATGTCCAGGTTAGGTAAGCTTTACAGGTCATCCGAACATAGGAGCGAAAAGGCTCAAGAGTATCCAGTCTACATCGGATAAAGTGTTCGTATGTCTCAACGTCTCTTTCCAGATAGGACAGACACTCAGAACTGCCAAAAACTCCCATCTTTATTAGATGAGTGTAAAGTGTGCTGTTGCCAGTGATGATACCGACCACGGTCCTATATTATTTTCTTTTGAACCCCAAGAGAAAGTCCGTGAACTTCAAACGAATAACCGATGAGAAACCCTATCAATGAGCTCAGCCCCAACAACAGGTTCTGGTCCAAGAAAGGGGAAACTGGAGTGGAACCTGGTTAGCGAGATCGCAATCATTCTCCAAAATTCCCATGTATTCAGCAATCTTTAGAGATACCGTGTGATTGATACAAGAAAAAAATAAGAATTAATATCGACCGATAGCTAGGCGAGAATGCAGTCTTCCTGGTTATGGTTATTTGGCTTGCGGTAATTTTAATGTGGTAATTGTGATAACAGGTGTGATTTACGGATCATCAATGCTCATTATTGAAAACTTGCCCTTCATGACCGCATTGGTAATCTACAGTCCTTAACTTACCATAACCTACAATACGCACAATATCCGTGGTTTACAATTAATTCTTAAATAATGCTCCACTTAAGTTTAAGTCTATGAAAATGGATTTTTAATAGGAAACTAATAAAATGTTAGTACCAATTCGATTACAGCACATTCATGACCAAGACCAAATAAGAGGAGTTTTTGTTTTTAATCTAATTTAATTCCCAGATAACACAGAACATGTTCTGATCATCTTCATGATATGTTCCACAGGATATGAGAACATGTTCTCTTGACTGCACGTATTGATATCAAAAGACATATTCTTTCTATATGTTTTTTATAAGACTCATGTCCGCCCTGCCGAGCGAAATCTTCGGACGTCGTCAAAAATGATCGTGCGAAAATCGGTGCGTATCCGGAAGAACGTATTCTAAAGGATATAAAATTGATATAAATTAGCATCCACGGAAATATATTCAGAACGTATTCTAAAGGATATAAATGAGTATCCACAGGAACATATTCAAAACGATATTAAATAGATATGGATGAAATCCATATTGGGGACATTTTTAAATGAAAAAAGCATAAACTAACTACCAAAATTACTCACTAGAAACCACCACAAACTAGTCATTAAAACTGACTGCGTTTCGAAACGAAAATTCGATATAAAATAAAGTATAGAAAAAGATTCATTTTTATGTCCGACGGTACACAAACCCGAACGCTGCTGCACCAAGGCAGGAACGAAAAATCGATTTGCCAAAATACATGTTAAAAATATATTCTATTCATATCAATTGGAATACTTTTACCGAAATTGAACGAAGTTTACCGATTTCGGGCCGATCGTCTGTGTCCAAAAAGTATCTCTTTAGAACATGTTCCATTTTGTTATCTGGGTTATACTGATTTGGTCCGCATATAAACGCAATAACTATAATGTACTTTACTTAATAAATATATGCTTCTTATTTTTCTATATGGTCCTACCGAGATGAGAATAATAACGTAAAAAAAACTTTAAGGATCTAACCGATAAGGCCTGCGCACATTGAACGTAGCACAGCACAGTACAGCGTAGGGCAGGGTAGCATAGGTTTTTCTAATATGAACAAGTAAATAACGACCGCATATTACATACAGCAGAAGCAATATGCAGTTGGTCATTTATTTGTGTATATTACAAAAACCTACGATACCCTGCCCTACGATGTGCTGGGCTGTGCTGCGTTCAATGTGTAGCAGGCCTAAAGCTAGATAATCATTTTCCATTTTTTTTTTTTCAAAAACATACAAATATACGTGAGTATTAATTTACACAACAAAATATGGTATTTAATAAACACGACGAACAATTTTTTTGTTGTTATATGTTACATGGATGGAAGTACCTAGTGTAACTTTAACTTACCATTAACATCGATTTTTGTTGCAACAGTAACTACCTCACTAGGTAAACTTGGATCACTTCTTCCATGAATATTTTCAGCCCGAACTCGAAATCTATACGTTGAACCAGCACTCACATTCTTTACAGTATACGCCAAAGAATCAACAACAGCAGCAATTTCCTTCCATTCACCAACACCCTCCTGCATTTCAACACTGAAATTTATTAGAAAAAAAAAATCACTAGATTACGATTTCAAAATCAAAAATTTAAAAAAAAAAAAAAAACTTACATGAAACCAGTTAGAACACACCCGCCATCATAGGGTGGACCACACCATGCTACTGCTATCCGATCAGGACCTTGTGAAACACTTGGTTTACCACTAGGCGGTTCCGGGGGACCCTCAACGGCTACTGATGCTGCAGCAAAATCGCTACTGTACTCATTCATAACTTCAACAGAATATTTGCCGCTATCATCTGTAGTTATATCGGTCAGAAGCAGCCTTGATTGAGTTCTGTTTGTTTTTATTTGCACATTTGAACTTTCCGTAATTAGATGGCCCTGCATTTGGAATATATTATAGTGCCAGCAAATCATATTATATACATAAGTAGTAGTATCAGAAAGAACATTGCTGTTCAGGTACGCGAAAAAAAAAAAAAAAAAAACTTAAAACCACAAGATAAAGATTATTTTACAGGTCACCACAAGCAAATGATCTGATTACCGTCACAACTACTGCAAAGAAATTAGAAATGACGAAATCAAAAACAAAAGTACTTACAGCTTTAAACCATTTGACTATGGGTGGAGGAAAGCCTCCGAAATGAACGTCCAGAGTGAAAGTGCCTTCTACAAATGATGTACAATCAGCTGGAGCCTTAGTGATGTATGCTGGAACGTCAGGATGCTCGTTGTTGCCACTTTCTTCGAAATCAAATAAAGTCTGAACTGGGCTTGGAATAATAGCTAACTCAGTATAGGATACTTCTTCGTCATTTGTTAAAGGATGTTGGACTATAGCCTTAATTTCACCACTGTGCTGATAGTTTACGCCCAAAATATGCAAAATTCTTACTCCATCTGGCTGATCCTCAAGCTGGAAAATGCACTCAACGTTTGTAAGTAAATATTCTCTCTGTTTTTTCTTTAGTTTTTTTTTTTTTTTTCTTTATAGTTAATAACAATAACACAAGATTTCAGAAAGAAAATATCACAAAACACTTGCCCCAAGTGTAAACACAGAACACAACAAAACAATATATTAATGTGACCCCGCTCCGCTATATATTAATAAAAAATTTAGTACTGAAAAGCTGATACTGATTTAAATCACTTTAAACCGCTGCATCACGTTGTATAGAAATTGCTAGTCACCACCTGTTCCCTTGGCGATCTGTGATCAAGTAGATTCGCACCAGCTCAAAATTCATCGATCGTCCGAAGCTTTTATGGTGACAACGGCTGATAATAATATTCAATGCAAGTAGCCATGAATAATGCTGGCAAGGCATATTAGGGTTACTATAAACCGGGAAAGCCTACAGAGTCTTACGTTCCCGCTTGACGAGAGTCACTCATCATTTGAACAGGTGATCGTCATCAATTTTAGCTCAAAAGATTTCACAGAAGAATATTTCAATACGACTATAGGCATAATTTAACGCAACCGGCTCAGCGCGGGCTCGGTATACGATCAATTGCTTTGACGTCACATTATGTAATTACAATGCCCGGAGGTATTTTGATATTCCCCCGGAGAACAATTATTTCCATCTATGAAATCCGATATGAATTTTTACGCAAATTTTAATAGTGTCACATCTTTTGGTGAGCTTTATATGTACGTCAGCATAGAAAAATAATTGAATGTAATAATTCAATGGTGCTGCTTCCGGTAAACAAGAATGATTCAAGCCATGGACGATATGGACGGTGAATATATTTAGCTCTGGCTCTCTAATTTTTTGTTTTTTTTTTGTTTTTTGTTTTTTTGAAGATATGCTTGTAATATTAGCTGTGTTCTTTTGTGCACCTAGAACTCCCATATACTGAAGAAAACAAATTGTTTTGTCGATTGAAGCGAACTATTTGTACTGCTCGCTTCATTTATATATCTTCTATGAAAATGTATGAGACGTTCGTTTGCGTATCTTTTGATCTACCCTGTTCTGCGAATACAAAATAACATAGCTGTTAGAGGGGTTTTTTCGAACACTTTTATCTAGGACAATTCGTTTGGTAATCGTAAATACCAAAAATTTTCTAACAATTCCCAAAAAAAAAAAATATAACTTAAAACACTGAGAGAAATTTGGAACACTCAAAATTAAGCTTTTTGGGATGTTGTCGTCAGTAATAGTATATAAATAGTTGGTGGTAGTACAACAGGTTAAGGTTCCATGTAAATAATCAAAAGGGAAGCATACAGCAAGAAAAAAAAACAACAAACTCAACTGTAAAGCATACATGTTAATTTTTTGCTACAGGTTAGCATATGCGGCAAAAGAGGTAGACGAAAATTGAGTCACTTTCACAAAATTATCTAACATTTATCGTAGGTAGTGTAAAATTACTTTATCCAAAGCAAAAAAAAAAGCTACATACAATAATTTACAAACAAATAATGAAATTTCACTTTTTTGACGGAAATTTTACGGCCACATCATGTACATAAAATTACAAAGTAATAATTTACTTTTATAATTTTATTTAGTAGAAATGTAATTTTACTCAAATTACTTTAAAAGCTGATTTTCATTGATGCGACAACCTGGTCTTCACCTTAACCTGCAGTGGAAAAAAACTCAGGACATTATACTCAAAAGAAAATTACTCTAAAAAAATTAATACGAAATTTTAGAAAATTGTTATGTAACAGTGTATCTACTAACACTAAATAACACTAATTGCTTGTGCTCAATTGACTGGCAGTTTAAGTCAATCGAGCACACTACCCTCCTTGCTAATAATAGAATTGACTTGATGTAACTATGATTTTTGTCTTGAAGGGGCAGGTCCTCCAACTTTCGTACATAGGATGTATACCAGCTGAAGGGTATTCCCAGCTATTGACCGACATTTTTTATCCATTTCCATTGCTAATAATATCTAGAACCAATGAAATTGCATAGATAAAAAAACATACCATAAAGATTCTGAGAGTCTATAAGTTACAGAACCTGAAAGAAACATAATTTAAATTCGAAAATATAATTTCCGTGAACTCTGATATCTCGGCAGTGCTGCTTTACGCGGACGATAAAATCATACCAGCCGAAAGTAAATGACCACAGGTGGCCCTCAACAAAATTCAGCAATTTGTCCCTAATATTTTAGAATTTTATAATAAGTTGGGCTTTGGCATTAATAAAGCTAAATCTGTTTTAGGAACGCTAGTGGTAAAGGACAATATCTCGCAGTACACGAAAACAGAACGCTTTCGTTAATTAATCACTAGGTAAAGTTACCCGTTCTCTCTTAAGTTTGTAATTAAAATAAATTTGAAAGACAAGTACCGAAGTACTGTCAGTTTCTAGACTTAAAGCCGAAGATCACAAAATTCAATAACGAAATTTTTTGAGAGTATAGATACTGTGTGTAATGTTTTTCGATCAGCAGTAATAGGGCGATCTCATCAGTAGTGTAGACAGCAGGCAGTTTCAGGGTTTCATTGCTGTCCTGATAAAATCGCCTATACTCTCAAAAAGTTTCTTTATTAAATTTGTTGATCTTCGGCTTTAGGCCATAGAAACTGACAGTACCTCGGTACTTCTCTTTTAATTTTCTCTCCTCATATGCAGTAGGTTGGGAATTGCCTGTAGACTCATGTATTGTACGGACGGATCTCGAAAGAGTAAAAAACTCGTTACCACTTTCTAAAATAAATTTGTATTTTAAATCTTTTAATTTTTTAAAAATTTTTTTCTTTTCTTTTATTTTTTAAACTTTTTTTTTTATTTTTTTTATTAATTATTTTTTTAAAATATATTTTTCAATAAAAAAAGCACGTTATAGACAGAGTCTGGGTTTTTATATACATTTATAATTTGATCCCCTTAAAGAATAATATTTAATATATACCTCGGTATCAATTTATATCACCGCTTTTGATTCAACCCTCACGCGAGGTGCATACTTAACAAGGCCAAAGCAATCTGATCTATTCTCAGACCCTTGCTGAACTTCCAATTTTTATCTCGAAATACAAAATGACTTATATATTAAATTTTAATTAGTCCGATTAAAAACTACGATTTTACCGCCTGATTCACTATATAACCCACAGTGAACAATCAACTAGAAGCCTTTCAGAGAATGATAATCAAACATTACATTAGCAAATTCAAGAGACCTACTAGCCCCAAATGGTACCCTAATACTCTACTGTATGAGAAAGTTAAAATATCCCCTTCAATGATATACCTCAGTAGTGTCGCCGCAAAATCAATATCGACTCTAGAGCATAATCAAAATGCACTCTCTAGACAGGTTTTCATTGACAACTTTAACAATTCGATTGAAAACATCTATTACCTCTTCCCAATAAATCTGTTTAATACTAATTCTCAATTTGCATTACCAAACACCTCAAATACCCTTTTACAATGGGACCTCAATCGGTAACTACAGACGATCACTCTCTTCACCCCTGAATATGCATTTCAACGGCGCCAGACATCAAGATTGTTTGAATATTGAACGAGCAAGAGTTCACCTCTTGCACTTAAGTTGAAAACTAAGTCACTATCTGAGCTAAGTTTGCATAACCAAATTAGATTTAGTCGAATAGCAACATATAGCCTTTCCAGTTCTAAAATAAGCATATAATACTCTGTTAGTAAATATAAAGAACTTATATTTTATTTTATTTTAATTCTATTCTATTTTTATTTGCCTGTATTCAATTGGGTTCTTGTTATGATCTTAATTTGTATAAAAAAAAAAAACAAACAAAAAATCCTAATTGTTATCTAGTTCTTAAATCTGTAGGTTAAAGCCAGTATAGGATAAGTTTAGTATATCCTCTGTAGAATTCTTCCTATGCACACTACACGAGCTGTAACCCAAGCTCACCCTCAAACCCTTGATATCAGATTCAGCCGTGCCATGAAATTTCGCGACTCTTTCATAAGCAGAATAGTACGAATGTGGAACAGTTTGCCATACTGTTTTCTCCCTGAGCTATGAGCCGCAAACATTAAACCATAATGGACACAGTCACCTCCTTGGCTCAGCCCTTTGGCTTCTTTACTACAGGCTGTTGAGCTAAGACTTTTTTTTACTTTCATATGTATGAGAAACATGTCGTTTGAAAGCTTTTAGCATTTATAATATTAAATTCATAAGTTTAATTATTATGCATTTGAATTTTTCATTCATTAGAAAATCATATTCATGATTTTCAAGGGAGAGAGACTTCAAACTTAAAAAAGAACGTTCGTCTTAAGCGAAAGCTGTACTCTCATTTCATAGCGAATTGGGTAGAGTTTAATATAATGCAGAAACTCTTCGTAATTTTTTTAAAAGACTCACAATTACTTTTTTTTTCCTAAAAGTAAATATTTTGACCTATAAATAGGCGTTAGAATCATCGTCACCAGAAGCCTTGTTTATTTTATATACATTATTAAACATGAAACGTGTCTGCTTTTGCATAATGTGCAATGCTAAAATCTTTCAAACGACACGTTTCTCATACATATGCAAGTCAAGAAAAGTTTTAGCGCCACGGTAAAAATGGCAATGACTTGCCCGTAATTTTTTAAATCTTTCTATGTTAATTTACCCGTTGATAAAGTGGAATTCTACTTTATCAACATCGTTGTAAAAATGCTTTTAAATGCATCGGTGGAAAATTATACTGATAACCCACTTTTTATCATAACAATTTTTTTTATTACTATAAAATATCTATTTATTTACACATTCACACTTTGGAAGTTTCGCAACTATTATTAGTGGGAAAATACACACTTAAATCCCACTTTGTTTATTAATTCTAATAACATTTTCCAATTACGTTTTGCATAATAATTAGATACAGTAAAATATAGATTTTACTAAGTACGTAAATTGGTTGAAAATTACTACCGAAATGTAAATGGATATAAATAATATGCGAGCATAAAGGAATTCATCATTCCACTGAGCCCTGTGTATTCTTGAAGGGTTTATGAATTTTACTAGACATCATTTCAGGTAAAACTTGTTATGGAAGTATGTTGAAGGCGACTTGACCAGGACGTTAAGTCCAAACTGCCAGCATGAGCTGACAGATCGCCTGATGACAACGATAGCACAGGGCGGCATGCTAGCACCTCGGCTAAGGGTGGCGGAGAGTGTGGGGGAGTTCCCGAAAATACCTGCCGCTGTCATCATCCATAATCAAAAAAATTTCATGCCTGCATACAAAAGAGCCGACACACACTCGGTCCTGAAGGGACCCTTACGTCACTTACCTACTTACTGTGGAAGGCGCAGATGTTCTGCCTTCATGGCCTTGCCCCATCCTCCCTATGACTCTGCTCGGCACTATCTGCAAAGTCCCTTTGGCTGACCTGTGGAAGGAATTAGAGCGGACCTATGCGACCTTCATGCGAGAGGGCTCCAGGAAATTGGAAGGAGAAAAATTTAAATACCGTTAGGCCAGCATTACGTTATAAACTTGCCTTTATTAACACAAACTAGAATCCTACCCAGTTCTCTAATCTAGGATATCACTTTTAAACGTAATATCATCATCGGTACATCATAACAATTTGCAGAGTTGATGGTTGAAGATAATTACTTGCTGGCTTTACGCACGTTTGAATCCTAATACTATATTAATGGGTGAATTTAGTAGTTACAACTTCCTGAAAGATCAGGAGACCTATGTGCATAACAGAAAATTTTATTTCTTTCAGGACTACCAAGCAAAGTCTGACTAAATGTTACTAAGATATTTTTGTTATGAAAAGTTGCTACTATCTATTGAAATGAATTTTATACACTTTCTGTTGCCTTACTCTTGAGTTCGAACAGAATAGTAACCTAGAGTTCCTCGTAGCAGAATTGTATTCTACGACCTTACCCTTTGCGTATATGTACTTACGTATACTTATGCAATATGAACTTTGCTTATACTATGCCTGCTTACTTTACTGTACTTTACTTACACTAATATAAATACTTTAAGATACTTCGTTATTCAAAAAGCCTAACGCCTGTCTAAAGTAAATGTCGTTTTAGTTGTACCAACTAGTCTATATTTAAGTAATTGATTCAAACAACTTAAATTTCAACTTCATATTCTGAACCGTAACTTCACGAAACGCTTTAACGTATAATTACCTTATTAAGGTCACTTAAATTTAAAATTCATGTGTTGTGCCATAATTTCATCAACTAGACTCAATGTAATTAATTAAATACAACTCTTTTCTCAGGCGCTTTCCTCACTCTTATGTGTTTAATCGTCTTCTAGTTTTCTTTTTTTGCTTATTTAAGAAAGCGCAAAATATATATATGCATGGAAGACCAATAAAATGATAAAATGAAAAAGGGCAACTTACGTTTTTATTGCTGGGCAATCCATCGCAGAGGCCTCCGTGATGCTCCGCCTTGCTGCTGCTATTACATAAAACTTTAAACTTAATAAAGTAATTAGGTTGAATCATGTGACGTAGTTACACTAAGCTACTCTACGGCTACTACACGGCTTCCCTGAGTGTGTAATATACTATGCTTATTATAATCATAATTGAATAGCTATCTGGACAAATGACAACGACACCTCGTCATGATGATTCCGATATACTAATAATATTATCGTCAGTGGACGATTTTACCGTGTTGTAAAGAGGAATTTCCGGTATTAAAGTCTTCATAGAACAAAGTTGAACTTGATGATTTTGCTTGTGATCTCTTTTCTTTCTTTTCGATGGGACTAATATTCGTCACTGAACAACTTTCTGGTCTCCTTGTTCTCCCTGTTTTTCCTAAAGAAAATGGCAGCCTTTTCTTTGAGAGCATGCACAAATTTCCATAAGGGACTTCATGAGTCCTGGAGATGATTCAGTTATTATCCGATTTAATTCGCCTTATTATTTAATAGTTCCACTCTTATTTCCCATGCGTAACGCAAATTTTATCAGTTAGAAACTATTTACCTCTGACGAACTTCCCCAGCTTCTTATATTTAAAAATATACTCGATTAATTTTCGTATAAAAATATAAACTACGATTGGTTTTTCCGTTTAAGAATAAAATCTCAATCGTTTTCTCGTCTCTCTAATAAGAGATATTATTTAACACAAAACGAAATATAAATTAGTTCTTTTAACTACCTTTTCGAGGTTTTTCCTGACGTACGCCACACCAGATTCGAACTCCAACAGATCCCTTTTCTCACCTCACAAATGGGGCTCCGGAGGGAGAAACCAAGTTTTATGGGGTGCCGTTGGCGGATTAATCTTTGGTTACTGTGCGAATAAAGTACCAGGTGGGGATGTAAATTTATTAATAACTATAAATATTCTTCGAACTTACGTGAGGGTCTGGTTTTCTTCGTCGGATTGCGGCGAGAAATATTTGATTTTGCGGGATTTTCAATTTTAGCAACCTTACTTTCCTGCTAGCAAACTATGACAGACCGATATCGATGGTCTTCTTCTTCTTTCTGTCACTGAACATGACACCGAGCTTGAGGAAGCATTTCTCTCGGTCGGGGCGCGTTTTGGTTTCATGCTGTAGTCGACAACAAGCCGGGCATACACGCTTCAGTCCGTGGTGGCATATTGCTATATGCAATATGCTACGACCATAACAGGGCAGAGTGGTCTGCGCCACCCGTGGTTCAGACGACGCTGAAAAATGGTCGACTGAGCTAGCCGGTCTTACACATAGGCCTCATCACTGCGGGCGCTCAATGTGTGTCACGGCCCACGACCCTATGCTTTCCTCATCCTCAGACTCTACTTCCGATGACACGTCGAGGACACATCCTTGAAGTCTCGTCAGTCTTCGATCAGAATTCGACATCCTTCTCCGTGTGGGGAAGCCAAAGCTACATCGACAAGCTGGTAACCCAAAAAATCCAGCCGGTCGATGCCTCTCTGCCTTCCTTCACCGAGATGCTGAGGAAGCCCCGCGATCAGTAACCTAAAGAACTGATCGCTAAGCTTTCCCGGCGCAACCTCTCACCCTGATCTCAGACTGCGATTGTTCAAGGGTGTGTCTCCAAGGCGTCGTCGAAGTAGTGACATGTTGACAGCCGAATATGGGAATGGATTCCAACAGGTATATCACCCACCATTGACGGGGCAATAGGAGGGCTTCGTGATATCCTATAGTTTACCAGTTAAGCTGGCTGGATGCCTTCTTAGGGCTACCAGGAATAGATCTAGTACTACTATGTCCGACGATTAACGAAATGTTGCAGCTGGACAGACAAGGAAAAATTTTCCTCCTAATGAGGCCGATCCGGAAGGGACTATAAAAGGTTATCTACTCACAAGCGATAGGGGTGCTATAATGAGATTGACTTTCAACAGGTATATCACCCACCATTGACGGGGCAATAGGAGGGCTTCGTGATATCCTATAGTTTACCAGTTAAGCTGGCTGGATGCCTTCTTAGGGCTACCAGGAATAAACGACAATAAGTATCGAAGATGTTTTCATACTGATGATCACTGCTTGATGTCTTTAGCGTGATAGACACCTAACAGTTTTCCCCGCAGATCTTCAAGTTCGTATAGTGAGTTTCCTTTCTTGGCTCTAACCCGACATTTAACAAATTTTCGTCCCAGTTTAGCACTAGTCTGCTGTTGGAAATTGCTTTGGGCAAAAGTCCTTCTAAATACCTCCTGACCAACTTTGAACTCGACGGGTTTTGCCCTGAGATTGTAGGCTTTTGAACCCTGTTCGAATGCGTGTTGTAAATTTTCCTGCACTCTCGCACGGATCAATCTCATTTTATCTTCTGCGTCTACTCTCAGTGGCTCATTAAGAGTTCCAATGCTCCTCAAGATGGAATAGGAGCTGCCATGTTCTATCATTTGTTGACCGAAGAGTGTTCGATAGGGAGAGAAACCAGTAGCTTGATGGAAAGAGCTCCGGAGGGAACTAGCTATTTGGCTCAGTTTCTCATCCCATCTGGTGTGTTCCTTCTGGATATAGGCCCTAATCCCTGACAACAGAGACCGGTTTACTCGCTCTGAGGCGTTTGCTTGCGGCGAGTAAACTGCCGTTCGCATATGCTTTACCCCATACTTTTCCAGTAGTCTGGCGAACTGAGCCGAGCAAAACTGGACTCCATTGTCAGAGACTATGGTCTCCGGAACTCCGAACACGTGAAACACTTCAGTCTCAATGAATTGGCATACATTGAGCGTAGACGCTTTTCTCATAGGTTTGAGAAGTGGGAATTTAGAAAAGTGGTCAAGAACTATCAGAATGCAGACGTTTCCTTTAACTGACCGAGGATATGGACCTAAGAAATCGACGTACAGCTTTTGCCATGGTCGTTCTATCACAGACTGGACTTTCATCGGTGGTCGCAAAATAGTATTAGGAGCCTTCGTTTCTTTACACACGTCACAGGCGGCTACGTAATTTCTGACATCAACTGTCATTCGTGGCCAGTACAGATGTCTTCGCAGACGTTCTAGGGTTTTCCCTATTCCTCCGTGTGAAGCTAGCGGCGGATCATGCGCTCTCGAAATGACGTCGGTGACAAGCCCACGTGGAATCCAAAGCTTCCACGCTTCTTCCTCCTGGATCGGATCGCCTGTTCTCGGAACAGTCCGAATATAAACGAAGCCATCCCTGACGCAAAGATCTGGTAGTTTGCCAGAAGTCGTTTTAACCTTATGCCTCAGTTCTTCATATTCCAACGAATTGAAATATGGCGAACTAAGGTCAACTTCCGGGCCAGGATCTTCGTTTGTGTTCATGCTGTCACAATGAATGCGTGACAGCGCATCAGGGACTACGTTCAGGCTTCCTTTCCTGTGTTCAATAGTGAAGTCGAAGCCCTGAAGCTTCAAACTCCACCGAGCAAGTCTTCCGCTGAGGTCCTTTTGAGACATCAGCCATTTCAAGCTCGCGTGATCCGTCACTATCTTGAACGGCATAAGCTCTATGAAGGGCCGGAACTTCTGTACGCTCAAGACTGCAGCTAGGCATTCTTGCTCTGTGACGGTGTAATTTCGTTGAGCGGAGTTCAACTTTTTCGAGACGTAGGCTATTGGCTTCTCGTGGCCATCGTCATCTAGCTGAAACAACACTCCTCCAATACCTTGTTGGCTCGCATCGCACTGGATGACGAACGGTTTGGTGAAGTCTGGACTCACTAGCAACGGAGCAGAAGTAAGTTTTTGTTTGAGTAGATCAAGAGACGTCTGGGCTTCAGATGTCCATTTGAACTGACTCGGGTTTTTCAAAGTGTCTGTAATGGATGCAGTCAAATCAGCATAGTTCGGAATAAACCGTCTGTACCATCCTGCCATACCTAGTAGGCGTCGGGCTTGCCGAACAGTTTTAGGTGACGGATAGTCAACTATGGCTGATATTTTGTCAGGGTCAGTTCTCATACCTCCCCTTCCTACAATGAATCCCAGGTATTTAGTCTCCTTGATACAAAACTTGCTCTTCTCGACGTTTATAGTAAGGCCAGCTTTCCTCAAACAATCCGCTACCCTGGCTAGCAGCATGAGATGAGTGTCAAAGTCAGATGATAGAATTAATAAATCGTCTAAATAGACGAGAACGTTCTCACGAAGATCGAAAGGAATGACTTTATCCATGAGGCGGCACATCGTTTGGGGAGCGTTGCATAGGCCGAATGGCATCACTGTGTACTGATAGAGAGGATGACCAGGTACTGTGAAAGCGGTCTTCTCTCTGGAATCAGTGTCCAGTGGGATCTGCCAGAATGCATCTTTCAGGTCCAGGCTCGTTATGTAGTTTGCCGGAGGAAGTCGACTCAGAAGTGCGTCTATCTGCGGTAGCGGATAGGCGTCCTTCTTCGTAACCGAGTTGACCTTCCTGGCGTCAAAACAAAGCCGGACCTTTCCAGGCTTCCTTACCAGAACGACTGGAGAGCTCCAAGGACTCTGGCTCTCCTCTATCACACCCAGTGATAGCATTCGCTCTAATTCTGCATCCATCAAACTTTGCACTGCCGGGGAAATCGGATAAAAGCGCTGTTTTATCGGGGCGGCGTCATTCGTATCAATCTTGTGAGTGACCAATGATGTTTTTCCCAGGCCTAAAGAGGCGAAAGAGGGGAAAAGCTGTTTTGTGCTCTCTAAGCGTTGGTGTTCTAAACTAGAAAGGATATGCCCATCGGTGTCAGAGGTAGCTATTCCACTTGGATTCACTTCTGCGACTATACCTAGGACATCCGGAGCTAACCCAAAGAGGCGCCAGAAGTCTATTCCCAGATATAGTGCCTGTGTGAGCCCAGGAACCACGTAAAAACGCACGTTTTGGGTCTTATCACGGAAAGTGACATCCAAGTTCACATGACCATGAACAGTCGTCATGGCACCATTAGCTACTTGGACCTGTGTCCGATACTTCTTCCATTCAACCTCTGCTTCAGCAAGCTTCTCGAGAGCTCCCTGGCCTAGAATACTGACAGTGGCACCACTATCAAGTAATCCAGTCTCAGTTCGCCCGAGCAGCTTTACTTCTGCGTACGGTCGAATGTCGTCTGGCATCGACACGGAAATCTGTGCTAGTTTTTTCCTTTCCAGTTTCATTCGTCGACAGTATTCTCGCCAACGAACGGTTGATCTTTTCCTTTTCGGTCTCATATCCCGGTCGGGAAACATAATCTCAGCTAACTCTGCTACTGAGGAGAAAATTCGGTCTCTTGCTGCTCTGTATCTCTGCAGACGCGTATGATACGGCGTCAGCGGATGTAAAACTGGCTCACGCCCACTCGTCATATCAGAGCTTGGTGGCCGTTTTAAGATAGAAATGGCAGGAGGCCAAATCTCCTGCTCAGTAACCTTGTCAGCTACACGTGCTATAGGTGTCAACGGGACATCGAAGAGTAAAGACTCTTCTAATGAAGTGTCTAGCAATGTCACGGGCTCCCCAGAAGTGGAAATGGGAGCTTGAAGATCTGCAGAGAAATCCATCAAGTTCTCCGCCTCTTCCAGTGAAGTAATTGTACAATCCGGTGCTTTTCTGATATCACCAGAGTCACTGAATGATATCAGAGGACACGTTAGGGAGTTATCACGAGTGTCTACTAATGGAGCGGGCTTTCCTCCTTGTTCGTTACAGTTGCTGCTTGCGACGTTGACGCTGGTCGGGAAGAGGTGTTCGTATTCCCGACCCGTCTCTCGTTTTTCTGTCTGCAGTAGCGGCAATCAGGCTTGAAAACATTCTTGCGTCCGCATCCATAGCAGAACACAACTCGACTCGCTTGTCTACAATCTTGATAATAATGACCAGACTGATCACAATTCCAGCAGACAATAGCATTTTTGTTTGAAATACTCGATAGCTCGCCTAGGCCGTGGTCACTGCCTGTCGCTGCTGCCAGTTCAGGGTCCAAGTTCTGAAAATTGTCAACTGCGTGCACTCGTTGGTTCCGGTACGGATTCCAACTACCAGCTGTAGCAATGCGTGTCTGCGTAGCTTGGATACGAGTAACCAGCGATCTCAGCTGTCCTATAGTATAAGTGGGGTGCAAACATATTTTTTCCTGGATCTCAGGCAACAAATTGGATTTAACAATCTCTAGAAACTCTTGGTCTGGCATGGCGGTCTGTAGCTGGTCACGCAGCAATACTAAATGGTGGTGATACATAGCGAATATTTCGCCAGGTTTTTGCTTTCGAGACATCAGCTGTAATCGTATTTTTAAATCATCCTTGGGCACTCCCCATTCCATGGACAATCCCGTTTTGATGAATTCCCAAGTTGGGAAAGGGTTATTCCTCAATATTGACCAGTACCAATCTTTAGCTGGTCCTGTTAATAACGTAAGCATGTTCCTTACCAGCAGATCGAAATCTCCTTCCAGAGCGGAGTGCGTGAGCGCTTCGACTCTAAAAATGAATTCGTCTACCGGGAGCTCTGCGTTATTTCCATTGTACGTCAGGTTCCATCTACGGATGGGACTTCCGGATCGTCGCTGTCCTACATGTGCAGGAACACGAATAGGCGGTGTTGGTTGAGGTGGAGCGAGGTTTGGCATAGGCTGACCAAAGGCTGAAGGCGGTCTATGGAATGATTGTCTCCTTGTATTGGGAAAATCGTTCGACGTTCTTGGATTACCCATAGACGGGGGTGGACGTGAAAAATCTATTGGTGGCACCATGGCTGCTACTTGCTGACGGACACTATCTACTAACTCAGACCGTAATGTACTGAGGCTGTGTTCGAGACCTTCACGTACCAAGTCTTTCATTTGAATGCGCAGGCCTGCCAGCAACGCATCCGTAGCAGCTGAGGTGTGGCCTTGGGCTGGTGGTAATGGACTGTCTTGCCGTGAGTTGGGATTAGTGAACGTCCGGGAATGCAAATTGAACATTCCTGGAGACAAAGAGCGTCTATTAGGTGGTGGTAGGTCGAAAGTAGGCAGATTGAAGCTCGGCACATCGTGCTTAGTAGACTTCACAGGCTTCACCTTCTTCGGTCTCTTTGGGATTGCACCTGTATATTCGATAAAGTCTTGTTGTGTAATATGGCACCGACAGTTAGGACAACTAGCATGTTCACCTATCCAATGCTGCAGGCATGCCTGGTGAAAAATGTGTTCACATTTGGTTATTACAGGCTTCCTTTCGACTGACCAGCTTGCATCACGACAGATGGAGCATGGTTCAGGTAGCATTGACATACCGTTTGTCGCAGGTGGTGGCGTTCTCACTGTACCCATAGTGAGTCAAAATTGAAAACGTTTTGCAAACCAAAGGTTCGAAGAAGAATATCAGAGAAATTAAAAAAAGGTCAAAAATCGAGATCACAGGCTCAAACAGGATCGAAGCTAACGAGCTACTAAATTTGAAAGTTGGGATGAGATACTATGATCCAAGGAAATATCTTCCCAAGCGTCCGAAGAAATTTTTTTTAAAAAATAAATTTTGCAAAACAAGGATTCGAAGAGTTAATTTAAGCTTCTTAAATCGAGATAATATGAGGATTGAATCCCCAGAACAAAAACCGATGTCCGGAAGCGTCAATAACTTCGTCGACTAAATTCTCATAAATTCTGCAAACTACAAAGAATCCAAAAAAAATCGCAAAGACAGGTCAAACGTTTCAACAATTTTCAAAGATCAGACAATTTCTCCCCCACTTCCAGGAGCTAACTCCCACATAAGAGGTCAGGTCGCTCCCTCTCTTCCAAGGTCATAATACAGATATAAGCAAGTGACGTGAGTGTGTGCATTGAAAAAGTCGGAGCTCTTGCAGAAATCTGGGAAGAGTAAAGTCGGAGGTATCAAAGGCTGAGAATGCTGCCAGAGATTCTTCAGCCAGGCAGTTAGCAGTATGCCAACTCCTGATCACTGAAGATCTCCAGCATCAATCCCATCCTCCGAGAACTCGTTCTCTTCTCCTCACCGAATCGTCGTGTCCAGCTAGTTCGCTAGCCGGGCAGAGTCATGAGTCTGGTCAACTAATTAGCTGGAAGCCAAGAAGTTGTCTCGCAGATTCATAACTCTGTCCAGCCAGTTGGCCAACAGAGACATGTCCCCACAAGAGCTCAAACGAAAGATTTCGTGAGGCCACCTACCATTTCCATGGCAGAAGGCCAGCGGGAAAGATCATCCAAAAACATTTCAAAAAACTTTCAAAAAAAATTCAACAAACGTTACTTTACTTTAATCCAAAAATTCAAAATATCAAAGACTTCCAATAAACTTTCAAAATATTACGTTACTTTACAAAAAAAATTTTCAACCAAACCAATTAGACTCAGGTCCACCTATATCTTCCACTGGATGTGAGACTTGAGGTCAATCAACTGGCAGATACCAGATGATCATCTCTCTCAAAGTCTCAGTCCCCAGTAAAATTTATATTTAGACCACCGAAGTCTAACTGAGGTGGCCCCACGTTGGGCGCCATTTTGTTATGGAAGTATGTTGAAGGCGACTTGACCAGGACGTTAAGTCCAAACTGCCAGCATGAGCTGACAGATCGCCTGATGACAACGATAGCACAGGGCGGCATGCTAGCACCTCGGCTAAGGGTGGCGGAGAGTGTGGGGGAGTTCCCGAAAATACCTGCCGCTGTCATCATCCATAATCAAAAAAATTTCATGCCTGCATACAAAAGAGCCGACACACACTCGGTCCTGAAGGGACCCTTACGTCACTTACCTACTTACTGTGGAAGGCACCGATGTTCTGCCTTCATGGCCTTGCCCCATCCTCCCTATGACTCTGCTCGGCACTATCTGCAAAGTCCCTTTGGCTGACCTGTGGAAGGAATTAGAGCGGACCTATGCGACCTTCATGCGAGAGGGCTCCAGGAAATTGGAAGGAGAAAAATTTAAATACCGTTAGGCCAGCATTACGTTATAAACTTGCCTTTATTAACACAAACTAGAATCCTACCCAGTTCTCTAATCTAGGATATCACTTTTAAACGTAATATCATCATCGGTACATCATAACAATTTGCAGAGTTGATGGTTGAAGATAATTACTTGCTGGCTTTACGCACGTTTGAATCCTAATACTATATTAATGGGTGAATTTAGTAGTTACAACTTCCTGAAAGATCAGGAGACCTATGTGCATAACAGAAAATTTTATTTCTTTCAGGACTACCAAGCAAAGTCTGACTAAATGTTACTAAGATATTTTTGTTATGAAAAGTTGCTACTATCTATTGAAATGAATTTTATACACTTTCTGTTGCCTTACTCTTGAGTTCGAACAGAATAGTAACCTAGAGTTCCTCGTAGCAGAATTGTATTCTACGACCTTACCCTTTGCGTATATGTACTTACGTATACTTATGCAATATGAACTTTGCTTATACTATGCCTGCTTACTTTACTGTACTTTACTTACACTAATATAAATACTTTAAGATACTTCGTTATTCAAAAAGCCTAACGCCTGTCTAAAGTAAATGTCGTTTTAGTTGTACCAACTAGTCTATATTTAAGTAATTGATTCAAACAACTTAAATTTCAACTTCATATTCTGAACCGTAACTTCACGAAACGCTTTAACGTATAATTACCTTATTAAGGTCACTTAAATTTAAAATTCATGTGTTGTGCCATAATTTCATCAACTAGACTCAATGTAATTAATTAAATACAACTCTTTTCTCAGGCGCTTTCCTCACTCTTATGTGTTTAATCGTCTTCTAGTTTTCTTTTTTTGCTTATTTAAGAAAGCGCAAAATATATATATGCATGGAAGACCAATAAAATGATAAAATGAAAAAGGGCAACTTACGTTTTTATTGCTGGGCAATCCATCGCAGAGGCCTCCGTGATGCTCCGCCTTGCTGCTGCTATTACATAAAACTTTAAACTTAATAAAGTAATTAGGTTGAATCATGTGACGTAGTTACACTAAGCTACTCTACGGCTACTACACGGCTTCCCTGAGTGTGTAATATACTATGCTTATTATAATCATAATTGAATAGCTATCTGGACAAATGACAACGACACCTCGTCATGATGATTCCGATATACTAATAATATTATCGTCAGTGGACGATTTTACCGTGTTGTAAAGAGGAATTTCCGGTATTAAAGTCTTCATAGAACAAAGTTGAACTTGATGATTTTGCTTGTGATCTCTTTTCTTTCTTTTCGATGGGACTAATATTCGTCACTGAACAACTTTCTGGTCTCCTTGTTCTCCCTGTTTTTCCTAAAGAAAATGGCAGCCTTTTCTTTGAGAGCATGCACAAATTTCCATAAGGGACTTCATGAGTCCTGGAGATGATTCAGTTATTATCCGATTTAATTCGCCTTATTATTTAATAGTTCCACTCTTATTTCCCATGCGTAACGCAAATTTTATCAGTTAGAAACTATTTACCTCTGACGAACTTCCCCAGCTTCTTATATTTAAAAATATACTCGATTAATTTTCGTATAAAAATATAAACTACGATTGGTTTTTCCGTTTAAGAATAAAATCTCAATCGTTTTCTCGTCTCTCTAATAAGAGATATTATTTAACACAAAACGAAATATAAATTAGTTCTTTTAACTACCTTTTCGAGGTTTTTCCTGACGTACGCCACACCAGATTCGAACTCCAACAGATCCCTTTTCTCACCTCACAAATGGGGCTCCGGAGGGAGAAACCAAGTTTTATGGGGTGCCGTTGGCGGATTAATCTTTGGTTACTGTGCGAATAAAGTACCAGGTGGGGATGTAAATTTATTAATAACTATAAATATTCTTCGAACTTACGTGAGGGTCTGGTTTTCTTCGTCGGATTGCGGCGAGAAATATTTGATTTTGCGGGATTTTCAATTTTAGCAACCTTACTTTCCTGCTAGCAAACTATGACAGACCGATATCGATGGTCTTCTTCTTCTTTCTGTCACTGAACATGACACCGAGCTTGAGGAAGCATTTCTCTCGGTCGGGGCGCGTTTTGGTTTCATGCTGTAGTCGACAACAAGCCGGGCATACACGCTTCAGTCCGTGGTGGCATATTGCTATATGCAATATGCTACGACCATAACAAACTGTGTAAATTTACACAATTGTTTTACAGAGTAGAAATAAATATCTGTATCAATCAAACACATTGCGGCACAAGAATATTTATGAGTAAATTCATAGTTTCTTTACGTTGAGAAAAAACTAATTTTTTAACAACTTTTCTAGACTTAAAACGAACGATTTACACTTTAAGCAAATAAGGAGCAACATTTAGATAATAGGATTAGCTATTTCAATATTCTCCAGAAGAAAAAAAGGAGATATCAACAAGATATCGGATATTATATCAATTAATCTCAATTTTAGCAATGGGTACTCGTTCGATACATAGACGGATTTAAAATGGACGGAAATGTTTTGCCTTCATTTCCGTTTAAATAAATTCAATAATAACTCAATTATTAATTATTCAACAAAATAGGTACCTCTGTTCGAAAACCTAGAAAATTAAAATAATCAACATTTTCCAACTCACATTCAATCGGGGTTTTTTCTCCATAAAGCTAATTTCCTTGTTCACCACTCTTTCAAAGAGAGTTCGAAAGACAACACTAAATTTATCGTAAACTCATTTTTACTTCCGTCTTTTATAATTTCCCCCTTCTTTCGAAAATATCGCTCATATTACAAAACAATTCACAACAGAAAACACTTCAGTCTAAGAATATTATCTACTAATAACAAAATGAATAAGCAAAACAACTGGCGATGATGAAGCTAGCCGCTAACATCTGAAGTCTAGATCAGCAGTCCACAAAATGTACTAAAAGTACCTAAACAAACATTTACGCATGCGGTTAATTCACACGTAAGGCAACAGCTGAGTAGAGAAATTGTACAGATATCTTAGCGGATTATTTTTATTTACCGAAAATTCCCGTGAATCATAGGTGACCTCTCGACCGCATACTGTCCACTTAATATTCGCGTCATGTGGTTCCACTCGAGCGCAGAAAGAAACTATTGTACCTTGCAGACCGAGAGCTGGGAGTGGATGTTTGATAATTTCCAAGTTGGATTTTTCTGGGTTGAATGGCACGACGTCGTCATCATCGTCAACATCTAAACGGCAGAAAGTTGTACATGACCCATTTTTCGTTTTAACTGTGCACTCATACAGGCCCGCGTCCATGTCAAATGGGTCAAAAATTCGAAGAGCCAAAATACCATTTCCATGATCGATGTAACTACAGAAAAAAAAAAAACAAAATAATTAAATATAAAGTTATGAGCATTCCTGGCGAGAATTCCAACATACCTGAACTCATCCGAATCACAGAGTACTTGGCCATCTTTTGACCACGTGTAGGAATATGATTCACAGCAATTCACCTCAAACATAAGGTCGACTGTTTTGCCTTCTCGAACACGTAGATCGGGGGGCAGGTGATTTATAAGAATTGGTGCATCACATGGAATGTCGTCTTCAGGTTTCAAAAATGTAACATTAGTTGACGAGGTAATTAAGCCAAACTCGTTCTGAGCTACGCAGGTATAAATTCCCTCGTCCATTTTCGTTACACTTTCAATCGCAAGAGAAGTTTCTGTGTCAGTAAGTGTGATTTGAATTCGGGCAGAATCCATAATTTCTTCCCCATTATGGTAAAATTTTCGTGCAGGCACTGATGATCCTCTAAATCCACAAGAAAGATATAATCTTCCACCAATTCCAGTTGGATTTCCCATCAATCTTCGTGAAGGATATATATTTCTTCTTGGAGATGCACTATATGTTCTTAAAGGTCTTGAAGATCGCCTGCTATTTCCAATCACATCCAGTCTTGCAGTCGCCTCAATTCTACCGTAATCATTTTCTAGCGTTATCCTATAGAGGCCGGCATCATCAAAGGTGACTTCTTCGATTTCAAGTATCCTGACATCGTCACGCTCTTTAATCGTAATCCGAGCCGTTTGTGTAACAATTATTCCATCTTTATCCCAAGTAGACCACGGCATAGGATGTCCAGCAATTGCGCATTGGAAACGTACAGTTTCACCTTCTTCTACTACTCGATTGTGTGGAATCGAATAAAACTTGGGTGTAGCGAACTTATGTCTCCTCGGAGTTAAATCAATACTGCTATGCCTAAAAGATAATTTCATCGGAGATATACCTCTGATTGGGGTAGTTCTCGGTGTAGATCTGGGTGTTGATGTAGCCGATAAGAATAGTCCGGCTGGTCGTGTTAATTGTCGACTAAGGAGATTTTCTTTTTCCTCTGGTACATCTACTATGATGCATGCGGATGAATATGCTCGACCGATATTGTTTGATGCTACGCAAGTGTATTCACCTTCATCCTCGGGATATACACGGGGAATAGATAGAGTTGCACGGTAGCCATCATATGCCATTATGAAATCTTTGTCACTGGGTAAAACTCGTCCATCTTTTTCCCATATTACAATCGGTTCTGGTACCCCTTCAAGATTACACTCCAGAGTTACAGCATCACCATCACAACAGCGAAGATCTTTTAAGTGCCGCGATACAGTTGGTAAAGTTTCAACGTTTCTGATTATTTAAAAAAATAGATTTATCAACAAAATTATTTTTTAAACAATCAAGTAAAAGGAAAAGCTTACCCGTGCTTAACTGACCCTTTTTCCATTGAAGCTGATTTAGACATATCTGATAAAAAAAGTAAACTTTTGTTAATAAGAAAGTTTATAATTGTGAAATACATAATAATAGTTGGATTTTTCTAGTTTGTACAAAATGATTCCTTTATCTTGAATTTCTAAATTAATCTGGTATTAAATTTGCATCACAATTGTTCTAATTTATAGTTGAAATGGGAATCAAGAAGTTGAATGCGCAAGAGAAGAAACATGACTCTATTAAAACCCTTGGAGATGTTCACGACAATTATTTTCCGTTCAGAGGAAAGAATTAATCGGAAATGTGTGGAAGTATCCCAGTATTGCAGCTGCAGCTGACTTTATCAAGTTATCGACACGACTCCACGAGGAGGCTTCTGGTAATCGATATCGATTACAACCTTTACTTTTCATAAAACGACAAGATAGAAACAATATTCGAACAAGATATGAGATAATTGTACTCTGCCATTCTGGTAATCCGTTAAGATAGTCTTTTGTATTAGCTGGTCACCAGTCTTCGAGGAATTATTGGTGGTTCTTTTATTAAAAGCAATAACCTAGGTATCATTGGATGAACAACCTAATTATCAATAATCAGTCATCGATGGAAAACATTATGGGAGAACTCTAGAGTTTCAGAGGTATCAATCGCCGTGGTATTTAAAAACAAAATACAATAACGTTTCTTGTATTTGCATTTGTACCTGAATTAATACTCGAAGCTATCCAGAATAAAAATAATGACCGCTACTATGTCCGCACAGGCAAGAATATCAACAGATGTGACAAATACATGATCTTGAGAAGGATTAATACAGCAATCAATCGAATAAAACGAAATCAGCTTGCTCGAACCAGATAAGAGTGCTCCTGCCTTGATTAGATTAACATCTTGCGCTTATCATGGAACAATGTACACAAAAACGGTCTCCAATAAACCAAGATTTTTTGCATTTCGGAAAAGTCGTTGAATCAGTTAACAGTATGATGGAGTTGGCTTTAGTGACATGGACTTCTCCAGAAGATTAGTGAACCTGATCAATTCATATTAGAATCAGTTAACAGTATGATAGAGTTCGCTTTAGTGACATGGACTTCTCCAGAAGATTAGTGAACCTGATCAATTCATATTAGATACGAATGTAGGCACTAGCATAGATGATAACATTATTGACATTTCTTGCTTTTTAATTATAAACTACAACGAATTGCACAATATTCTCTTTACTTACGAAATGGCAGTACTTTCTTTTTCCCCACGTACTGTTTCATTTTTTCTATTTAATCTTCAAATTCAATCAAATCAGATCGATACTCGAAACTTCTGGAAATACTTTTACGAACTATAGTGCATGAACAGCCATTCGAGTCATTTCATAAGAATACGAAATAAAAAAACTAGAGGTAGATTAATCTTAAAGAATTTTTGAAGTACATATCCATTTGCTAACTTCACTCCTTTTAATCGGAAAAAAATTATTTTGCCGAGACTATAAATATAATATGGAATAACAAAACAAACCAGTCCCCTTAAAATTTTAAATTTCATAAAATTACATATAAAAACATTTGCCTAATTAAAACCAAAACGAAAAATTTTTAATTATCCAATAAGTTTCCCGAAAGCCTCAAGAATCCGGTTTATATGGCATCTCTAATTATGTAAAAAAATTTAACGAAACTACCGCCATCTATATTTAGACCATATCTAGACCTTCTTGTATTTGTGTAGTGGCTGGTGACATTTTGCATGACAAGTACGACGTAAGCGATGCCATTTAATTGTCAATTTCAGAGTTTACATTTTATAATCAAAAGTTTTTAATTAAAAATGACTACTACACTTGATCCAGGCTTTAAAAGAGCCGATAGCAGTAATATTCCAACAGTTACAAGTGAAATGGTTTTTTCATTTATCACGAGATTGGCACAATCCGGAATAACATCGCCAATAGCAAGGTGAGCAGTGTATTTTTAGAATTTTCCGCTTCCATGTGTTTACTATTTATAATTTCAGTGATAGCAATGAAGATTTTAAGATCGATCGTGTTCAAGTGAAACGGAAAGGACCGTGCATATTAAAAGCAAATGTTTTTCAACCGGATGCCGATGAAGAGAAATTTATTGTGGAACTGGTTGTCGATGAACAGCAAAGCGATATTGTGTCAGTTAGTTGTGAAGGTTGCGACGATAAACAAGGTGGATGGGTCTGCAATTCTATCAGAAAATATTCTTATTTTTCCATTCGAAATTACAGATTCATGTCCTCATGCTATAGCATTCTTGTTTTGGATACATAGGAAAAGTAACGATGATGATCCCGTTCAGAGAACATTTTGGGATATAGAGACTGAACAAAACCACGACGACAAGACAATAGCATTGAGAATTGAAGATATTTTTGCTAATGAAGAAGACAAAATCAAGGAAGACGTTGAAAGTGTAACAGAAGAGGATGGCCAGGCATTTCTTGAGGCAGTTCTCAATGAAATGGAAAAAACTGGACTCACTGATTCGCCTTTATATAATCACTGCAGACCTATAATTGATGAATTTGAACCTTTATATATTCATCACACGATGTTGGATAATGCTAACAATGATGTGAGAGATTATAAAACATTTGTAATGCACATGGAAGAAGTTGCAAGACGAGGACTATTCGAACAATTGAGGGAAGTCACTACCTACAATTACAAAAAACATATTTGGATGGAGACACAATATTGTAGAATTCGTTGTTCTTTAATGCATCGAATTTCAGCCCGTAAAGATACCAGTGAGGATGAAACTATTTTGAATTCGATCTTTTGCACTGACCGAGAATGGAATATCGAGGAACGAAAACAGTTAAAGGAACATAAAAAATATATTCTCAAACAGACTGAGAAGCTAGAGAACAAAGAGTACAGAGAATGTGGACTTATTTTATGTGAAAGTTATCCGTTTATCTGTGCCTCACCGGATGGTATAACTGATGATCATATTGTTGAAATAAAAGCCCCAAAATCGGACGAAGAATTCGAAAAGTATTTAGTTGGAAAAGAGACTATAGCCCAAAAATATATGGCTCAAATTCAAATTCAGATGTATCTTGCGAATGTACCGAAAGCCTTATACTGTGTGCTGAGCCCAACTTTTGATACGAACGGAGCCCTTCACTATGTTTGGGTGCAAGCAGATATGCAAGAGATTGTCCCTTTACTGAGCGCTGCAGAAGATTTTTGGAAAGGTGTTGTCTTTCCTAGGCTTAAGAAAATTTATCTTGGTGAATAAATATTTTCGATGTTCGATTGGACTGATAGATTTTTCTTGTTTTTTTGTTTTTTAGTTTTAAGTACATATTTGGATGGAATGTAGACTGTAGGTCAAGAGCCCAAAATATATTGCTTATAAATCACAGGTGGACGCTCAAAATTATGGATTGGAATGCAACTGCCCCTTCCCACTTTATACAGTTCATCTAGGAGGTAGGAAAAAGAGCCGGACAGTGACAAAAAACATGCCGCCGTTCCGGTTTCCTTTGTACATCCGCCTCCTTAGGTTCCACAGTAAGAATTGACCCGAGGTTTCTCAGGGTATTTGCTTTACTACTTACTTTAAATACTTACCTTTTGCATAGATTTGGAGGGATATTATTGCCTTGGCCTCTCCATGACAATTTGTTGCTGTAACAGAGTAAGTGCCAGTGAAGTCTAGTTTTGCACTTGGTATTTCCAGGCGATATTCTGGTCCCTCTCCAATTCTTTTGAAGTGTGGAGCGTCCTTGTAGTACTCAGGCTGTAAAGAGAAATCATTTTATATATGATTAGTAACTGCAAAAGTAGGGGATTTGACATAAGTTTTGTATATAAATTTGTAATAGAAAATTATCTGTGATGTTAGATAAAGCAATCATTTGGAGTTTCAGTGTATCTAAACATTCGAATTGCACGTATACATGAACCTCCATAAGAATCCGATCTGTTAGTACAAATTTGCAGTTTTTTTTTTAGTGGAATAATGGGCCTGGATCTTTTGTGACATTTAGCTTATTTTACGAGTGAAATGAAATAAAAACATCTGTTCACGTCATCCTCTTACCCCATTTAAAAGCTAGTGCTATTTCAATTCTTATAAATTATAGGCGAAGTGGCTAATTTTATTGTAAAATGTGTTCCTTAGATTTTGCTACATATTCCGTATGAAACTTGATAGTTTTAAGAAATTGTGGGCTGATTTGTTGTAGATATACGACACATAGAATCCATTCTTAACCGAAAGCCTTAGATACTATTACCAGATTGCATAAGAAATCAGTTTTATCTGTACTCAAACTAATACTAATACTTTCCGGGTAGAATGTGCAATTCACGTAGATAAGCGTGGAAAATTTATGTATGAAAATCATAAAGAGCTTCCTATAACCTGTTTTGGGTTGGGATGGATTAAGATTTCGTGGTCTGGAAGACAGACAGAAAAAATTTATATATTTCATTTTCATTGATTACATTTAGTTGCCAACCATGAAAAGGCCATTATGGAAGCAAGTAGAAAACTTGTTGCTTACTAAATGCTTATAAAATGTATAAATTTGACAAGGTAAGCAATATATTTATTGAAATGTGATGTTACCACCATGCAATAGATCCATGCCTCTTATTGATGTAATGATAAAGAGTTTATCCAGTTTGGATATATCATACAGGGTGTTTCATAATTGGTTCGCATAACTCAAGGGTTTGATAGCTGAGGTGGAGGCAAACAAAAAATTATATGATGAAGGAGCTCGCAATATCTATGCGCGCGGCCCGTCCAACCTTACATTTTCATTAATTTGCGGATATTCATATGCCCAAGTATGGAAGTGGTATGATAATGAAATTATGAATCATAGCAACGAGAATATCCCAAAACGGTTGCATTTGCATATATGCATATTAAAGGTAACAATCCGGAGTTTCTAAATCTTGTAAAAAGATCATACATTTTGGCGGGAAAATCGTTAATATTTGAAAAAATTAGGAATTTTTTTTTTCCGTCTCTTGACATCCTAAACCTTCCGACAGAAAGTACAGAAAGTGATAGAAAGGCAGATTGGTTATTCATTGGAAGGCTTAGACGGTTTGCTATCATTTGCGCTGAAATGACGCGTCTTACCCCTCCTCTTGATCATTTGAGTTATGCGGACCGTGTTTCATCCTGTATGTATATGTATAGCTGAGTGGTGCTTTTCGTTCAGTTTTGTTTTAGTTTTTACGTGTTTGTTATTTATTACAGAAGCTTTGCAATATTAAAAAAAATATGCTTTTCCCAACAGGAATACAGGCAGTAGGTAGGAAATGTTGATCTTGTGCCTCTATTTTTATACCCTAGATGAAATCTAAAGGGTCATTCCATTTTTGTAACACATAGAAATATTGCTAGTAGAGAAAAATGGGTTGGACAGCCGCGCATAATATTAAAAGTTATTTTGATTCTTGCATGTCGTCTGTCCGTCCGTCCGTCCTCACGGTCAAGATAACTCGAACACGCGTTCACTTAGGAAGCTGAAATTATGCAGACGGCCTTTTAAAAAAAAAAATTAAGTTCAAAAATGGGACAAATCGGGTAACTCCTTCGTAGGGTTGCTATACGATAATTTCGTTTTTCACTATACATATATTTGAACACTGCCTGAGAACGCGTCAACTTAGAGAACTGAAATTTTGTACACGGTGTTTTCATAGTAATAGTAAGTAAAACTTCAAAAATAGATTAAATTAGGCAACCCCTCCTTGGTGTTGCCATATAAAAATTTGGGCTTCTTACGTATACTGTAAAAACAATCAGTCCTAGACGTTTTTCTTTTACTGAAAGGTTCTTCAGAATATGAAATCCTGTGAAATTGGTTATAATCATTTTTACTGTCCAACGAAACGTTCTAGAAATATATGTAAAACCATTTCAAAAATCACATTTGCAGAAAAATTACATATGGGCATTCTTCTAGGGTATCATAAGAATTTGTCGTTTAGATCAATTCTAGCTTTTTTACTCTACGTTAAAAAAAATTTCGCAACTTTTATTCGGATGCCATAATTTTTATAAGCGTAGAAAAGTATTCATTTTCTTAGGAACATTCTTGACGATTTTCCTTTAGAATAATTGGCCAACAACAGTTAAAAAAGCTTCACAGTATAGATAGAGGAGCTCTCATCAGCTTAGTTGGAATTGGGTAATTCGAAAGTATGTCCCATTAATAAAACTGGTTCTCATGAAATGTGTGTAGTATATCCATATTTCTACTTGGGTTCACCGGTAACCAGTTCCATTAGATATAGCAACAAATCTGCAACTACATATCAATCACCTTCATTTCTATTCAACATACTTTGTCTCAAATTCTTAGTGGAACACTACATCTTAGCATAAATTGAAGAAGTGAAATAAATATCTGAATACAAACAAATCGGATAATTACATACAAATAATAGGAATTAGCGATGGGTAGCGTTTCATCTTGCACCCGCTTAGTTGTGCTTACTTACATAGGTATCAACTGTCACCATAATCTTTTTAGAGATATTTTCTGTATATTTTACAAAATGAACATGCGAGCACATATGGATTTACTAGATTTCTCTGGCTCTACAAAAAGTCCATTTCTGTGCACTTGTCGCGATTGATGTGCCTACATACATACCTACTTTAGATAAACGTGCGCAAATTTATTTTTTTTTCTTTTATTGCTTACATTTTTCGCCTTCACGGCGGACGTCTTACTTGTTACTATAATATTACCTGGTGGAACCAACCATAGACTCATATTCAGTAGCTTTAGACGTCACTCAGTCGAACCCCTAGCAGAAAACAGTCTACTTTTATGGCTATATCGAGTGACTCATGTGTCCTTAACTGAGCTTGAATTTCGTTTTGAGTGCATTTTACCTGCTCCGTTGCATTCATCAGCTTTAGCTTAGTTTATAGCTGAAAAGATTAATTAACCTAGCTACATATAGCTGAAATTGGCATAATGAATGATACTTATTCAATTTCATCTCACCTTGGAGGTGATCATTTGTCTAATTCGAAAAAAATTCCAAGTGCCTAAATGCGTTCAAGTGCGGTTTCTTGTGTTCCCTTTTCTTATAAATCAGAACAGAGTGCGCCTTCTACTACTTACCAAATGAGTTTTCATGCTATTTTTATCTGCTCTGACTTGCAGTAATACTTTGAGCTTGGTACTTTTGCGACTGAAATAATTATTATTCTAGCTGTGGCCTCTGAGGAAAGCAATAATGAAGAACGACCAAAAAACTACCGCACAGTTAGGAAAGTTCGTGGTTTCCTTACGGTGTGTAGTAAGTAGAAAGTATTGGAAAGATTGTAGGGGAATTAAGTAAGAGCTTTTTGTTTCTTTGAAAATTCGTTCTAGGTAGGTATATTGATTTTATAATGCCTTTTAAGCTGTACTTGCTTTCATTCAAGTGTATAGTTTGAGCTTCTTTGCAACAGCAGTTTATAGTTTCCGGTGATTATTTCAATAATAATAAGGTACCAATTCTTCCTCCCTGGGCTGTTTGTTTTTATAATTTAGGTAGGTACTAGGTAGGTATTCCATTGGACAGTATACAAACAAGACAAGAACAGAGTAAAAGAACAATATAAAAGAACGCATCAAGGAAACAAGAATTTTCTTTCAAGTCGGTAGGTTGCTTGATGTTTGTTTATTTATAAATAATTATTGACTCACCTATGAAATGATGACTAAAAATTCAAAGTTTTAAATACGTTTTCGATAAATTATTTTATTTGGTAATGAGAAAAAATGTGGAGTCATATGTACATATACATAACGTTCACAGCAATGGCGGACTAAGTCTGGGTCAGAGGAGGTCTAGGGGCCTTCAAATTTCAAGAAATCTTCTTTAGTCAAATCTCAAATAAAGCCTAGTAGCGGGTCTCCAATATCGGGCCGTTCTTTAGTAACTAAATTATGACAGTGGAGGCTCAGAGAAAAGATATATATTAAAAACAAGAAGAGGAAAAATTTTACAATTTTTTTACAGAAATACAACACGCGAACACGCGGTCATAATATTTCTAAAAACAGATAGTTAAAATTATTTGTAAATATTAAAAATATGCAAAATATGCATAATGTATATACAATAAGAGAAAAAATTAACAATAATATTGAAAATACGGCCACGAGAAGAAATCCAATTCATCCGTACTTACAGCAAAGACGTACAAAACTACGTTAACTACAAAAATTCGGTGAATAAATTTATCAAATTTCAGAACTCTGAGAACAAATATTTTTAGTGCGCTAAAGAACGGCGCGGGCGGATAAATTCAAGCTAAATTTTTTGGAGACTTACTGGTGGTGCCATCTCTAATCAAAAACCAAAGACAAATTTTGCGCGTTGACCTTAGTACCGCTCTTGCTAAAATTCAGGATAAATTTTCGCCAATATCTTTTAGCTTGCTAAATTTTCATACAAAATTTAGCTTAGCGCGGACCTTAGTACTAGGCTTAAAAGGACGAAATATATTCAGTAAGTAAGAGGCAGCTTGGAGTTGGATGCCCCCGTACATATGTATGCAAAATATAAACGTAGATAGATACATATTATTAGGGTGTGGCAATTGGCAATATCAATATTAGCATATCTTTATTTACTTATAAGAGATTACATTCTTTGCATATTTCGATCTCCTTACTTTCAAAGAACCATTTTACACCACGGACTCTAACCCCTCCGCTTTTGGAAAAAATTAAAATTTTAGATTTTGCTAAGTTAACAGAAAGATTCTATAACTTGCAATAATTTTCCAGATTACCTACTAATCATTATCCACATTATCGGCATATACATCAGTCCATGCCATGCCATTCATTGTGAGTCCTATGAAGTCGCTCAGATCATTCAAGTAAAGGGGGAATATCATAGTGCTCAAAACGCACCAGAAAGGATTTTGAGCTTTCGCGAAGCTACATAGGCACAGAAATTTGAATATAGAACAACGATTGTAACAAGAATGAAATCTTCATGTCATGTTCTGATTCCATTAACCAAATTTAAAATGTATAAAAAAAAAGCACTTAGTTGTACTCATTGGATGATCGCAACGAGCGAGTAACAAAGCAAGAAAATTTGGAGATGATGCCTTCTTACAAGAAAAAAGAAATATTGCATGGAATACCCATCGAAAAATTTACGTAAATCTTCCACATAATCATTTCACTCATTCCGTAATGAGAGAATTAGTCAGACGTTCAGCCATAAAAGCTAGATTGAAAAGAACAGTAGTTGCTTCCCATTAACTTTTGTTTGTTGGAATTTTGCCTCCTGGCTTATCATTTATGTCATCTTTTGTAGCGAAATTTCGAGCTTTTATTGCACTTTGGATGTTGTTAATTCATATTTGAATGTTGTTACATTTTTTTTTATGAATGAGTTCTACTGGGGAAGAGTTAAGTACATACAAGATCACTATTTATATAGTTAAAGAGTTCTTAGCACATAACCTATTCAGGTCATTCCGAAATTAGACGATTTTTTGTTGAATTACGATTTTCAGTCACTAAGGAAACAAATTATCTTTGAAATTAGGTTCGAGAATAGCTTTGAGAATAGGTTATGAGCTAATAACTCGTTACCGGCAACATATAGCACATAGGTAGTCAAATTAAAGAGGAGAGTCCACAGTTTATAATTTTTATAAAAAAAAGTTATGTTAACCACTTTTTTGTAAAAAAAAAAAAAAACGATGTCAAAGTAAAAAAAAACATGGTAAGATAATCCGAAAATCTTACTGAGCAGTCGTCGGAAAGGCCATGAAGTTTAGCATACAACGAGCTCTTGACAGCAACCATACACCCTGTAGTTTTTAAGATACAGGGTGTTTTGTGAAAGACTACCATAATTTCTTAATCACCCTGAATCTCTCAAACGGTTGATGTGGATCCCCCTGCATTTAATTTTTTTGGTTCATCTAGGTGAGTACTATCACCTGCTGCTCTATGGACCACCTAGACGAAAACACCCTGTATATTTGGACTCTGACTGAGAGCGCGACGACATGGAAAGCTCAAATTTTGTCATGGCATTTCGATAAAAATTCCAAATACCTACAAGTTCAAAAATAAATAGACTAAATTGGGCTACCCCTTCTTGTTGTTGCCATACAAAACTTTGATTTTTCACTATATACGAAAATTTTTTTTTTATTCGTTATGGTCCAGGAAAAGTCAACGCCATCCGATGAGCTTAACACATGTTTGAAGTCGTCTGTTTTATGGAAATATGTCAAGACACTCAATTTAAGTATCAATATGCGCGTGGAGTTGCAGAACAACCAATCTGGAGAAGTATTTTCAAAACAATTACTGGACATTGGAAATGGCAAAATTCCCGTTGACATTTCGGCTGGCTGCATTACATTTGGACAGGAAAACGTCTGTCGGGTCAGCTAGTATATGTCCTATATGTATATTGTTAACCAACTGAAACCATAAATTTGAACAATTTAATTTGCTCATAACTTTTACATTATTTAAGTGCAGGCTTTAAAACTTTTTGCACATTCAATGAATTTTTATTTCAATGAAAAAAAGTTAAAAAAATTCTTTAAAATTAATCAAAGATTTTATTCAATAATTTTCTCAACATCCGTTGTGTATCGTACGACTTATAGTTCGGTACTATGAGAGAGTCAATTTTACTGTTCCAGCATTAGAGCTTCTGTGAGACAGATGAGAATTTTTCGTATATTGCCATCTTTCGACAAGATTATCATGCAGAACAGTAATTTTTCATGAACTGGACTTCTAATTTTTATGTGTCATGTGTTCCTTATGGCCGTATCTAGGTCAAGCAATGAGCTATCACCGAAATAAATCCAATGTTTTTTAATGAAAAGAATCCACCCAATAGGCTATAAAAAAAAATACTTCAAATTTTAAGATTTAAGATGGTAGAGCAAAATGGATTGGACACCCACGCTTAATATTTATTAAAAGTGATTTTGATTCTTGCATGTCCGTCCGTCTGTGCTCGAGACTCGAGAGCGCGTTCACTTAGAAATCTGAAATTTTGTACATGGACTTTAAAAAAAAAAGAAAAATTAAGTTCGAAAATGAGACAAATCGGGCAACTCCCTCGTGGGGTTGCCATACAAAAATTTCGTTTTCCACTATATATTTGGACACTGCCGGAGAACGCGTCGACATAGAGAGCTGATATTTGATACATGGTGTTTTTATAGTAATAACAAATAAAATTTCAAAAATGGACTAAATCGGGCAACCCGTTCTTGGTTTTGCCATATAAAAATTTAGGTTTTTTAAATAGATATACTGTGAAAATGATCAGACCTAGACATTTTTATTGTACTAAAAACTTCTTCAGAATAAGAAATGCTATAATCATTTTTTCTGTCCGATAAACCGTTCTAGAAATATACGCGAAAAATCCACTTCAAAAATCAAACTTGCATAGATCGGTTTCCATACGAAATTTTATACGGGAATTCATCTAGGCTATCATAAGAATTGGTCTTAGACCAATTCTAGCTTTTTTACTTGTTCTAAATTAAAATTATTATCATAAGGCCAGGGCCGCATTTATACTTTTGGAGGCCCTAGGTGCAAAATCATTATGAGGCCACAAAAAAAGAAGTCTATTTCAGTTAATAAAATGCATTATGCATTTTTTTTTTATTTTATTGAAAACAAAAGTCGATATTTCCATAATAAAGAATTTTAATAACATAAAAATAACACAACATTGGTATTTAAAAAAAGTATAAAAACAATTCAGTTCAATTTTAAATAAAAAATAAAATAATACTAAACATTTTTTCTTTCTGGCTTTTGTTTTAGCAAATAAATATGTACGTGCGTAAAGTTAGCACCGCAACTTCGACTTATGTAGTTTATCGTTAATTTGTCGTGAAAACCATAAATTTGTCGTGTCCTTTTTTCGAAAGGAAAATGGATGTGGTACTAAGTTGACGTCAAGCTAGCACCGCAACTCATTACAACTCGACGTAACTTATCGGATTGGAAAATTTTACATCTTGGAATTTGTCGTTAATTTGTCTCGAAACCTATAAATTTGTCGTGTCCTATTTTCTACAGAAAACTGAATGTGGTGCTAACTTGACACGCATACATTTACGGTTCTCGGAGATATTATTGATATCTCTGGAAGCTGTCGAATAAACACTAACACTGCACAACTACACGACCTGGCTGCTACTGCGCGGGAGGGATTTCGCCAACTTGGGACCAGTGACCCTGGCACTAAGTTGGAGGTTGCTTTCGTTCTTAACAGACCACCTCACATACTTCTCAGCACACTTACAACACGTGTGCTCCGTGATGTGCTTATGTCAATAAGACCTCCGGAGTATACAGGATACAACAGATGGCGAACACACCTCGGGGTGAATATGGGCGTGATGGAAGGGATAACTTGCAGAGTAGTCTACAGTTATCCTTCTAGTTACAAAGATGCTGAGTATTCAAATTGCTGCATCACAGTCTTATGCATGCTAATCAGTTGTCACATATCGACCGGTGGGTTCAGAGGATCTGCACAGTTTGTTCTGGTGAAGGCACCTTGTTTCACAGGTTCTTCACTTGTCGAGCTTTGCAGAGTCTAATGAAACTGGTGCGCGATATGTCTCAGTTGATCCACCCGAATTTCGGCATTACTAGGACATCGTTTTTATGGGGACCAAAGGTTAGTAGTCGGGTGAACTGTTTGATTAGCTTTGTGTTGACACTGGCCAAATCTACAATTCACTTGTACTATACATGAGAGTCGGAGATGGGAGTCAGACACTGACCCACAACACCACGCACAAGCACTTAAGCGCCACTTCGTTGACAGATTGAAGAGACGTTTACGTCTTGAATATCTGGCAACGAACGCAGACACATTCAACTGCACATGGCAACCACTATCGTCGGTGCAGGACAGAGCTCTTGTCTTTCGCTGGTGATAGCAGGCCACAGCATTTGCAACACTAGTACACGGGGCTTCTCCCCGCTTAGGAATCGTTGCACGTGCTGTGGGAAGGACAAGCACTCTGTTAGAGATGCTAAGCTGGAGGGATGATGAGGGCAGTTTGTAGAGGTCTATGATACTACAGGCTGCCCTCGTGGGACTCTATAATGGTATCGGGTAAAGTTTTTCGTTCGTTCGGCTATTAAGGTTTTAATTCGGTTTCGGTCTCGGTGCTAAATTGCAAAATTTTTTGTTGAAATTTGGGACTAATTGTTCTAATTGTTTTTAATTGTCCCTTTTGACTGTTTATAAGTTAGTTTAGCTAGTTTCTTTTTTACACTTTTGTGCCTTTTGCCAATTAGTTTTAAGAAATATTTAAAAGAGCCACAAAAAAAACCAAAAAAAAAAGTGCCTATATAAATAAAAAAAAAAAAAAAAAAATTATTAAAAAGATTTGGTCTATATTTTTTTTCGAATTTTAAAAGAAAAATCAATTCCTGAATTTTATTTTTCGTTTTTAAATAAAAAACATTTCCCGATCATTTCCTTAATTTTATTTTTCATTTTTTAAATAAAAAACATTTCCCGATTTTTATATCTGATTTTTTAAATATAAATCCAAAAAGAAAGTTACTTTTTATATTTTCGAATAAAAATCATAATTTCCAAAAGTATACGAAATTTGCGAAGACTCGGTAATAAGAATCATAGTGCTACATTCCAATCAATCCTCCTATAACTTTTTCTAAATGATTTGACCGATTACACCCTTTAAAATGTTAAGTTATTAATATTAGAGCTTTAGTCTTGTTACACATATACATCGAAATCAATTCCACCCTTGTATCTTACCCCAGTTTAACGAAGTGTTAGATACGTAACTGGATAAGCGAACCAGTAGTTAAAAAAATTTAATATCAGCACTGTGCATAGGCAATGTATTTTAACTTTTATAATATTATTTACGCCATGAAACACTTTTCGCATGCAAGAAGTCCTGATATTGAATATTCATAGAATATTGTTACCATGCAATGAATTGAGGTTGGATTAAAACTACCAAAAATAAGAAATAAACAGGAGAGCATTTTGTAAACGTGAATCCTAACTAAACGCACTAGCCATATTCATACATCGAATTTTTTGGAATAGAATACACGAGAAAGTTATGGAAGAATTTCAAGGAGAAGCACAGCTTTTGTAGGCAACTGGGTCGATCGGCAGGACGGAAAGAACTTAGTTCATGTTCGTCTCAGTCAATGAAGAATATCACTTCGTTGAGAGTCTGGGAGCATCAAACAATTGGTCGTTTCGAGAAGATCTGTCTGTAACAAATCTTAATGAAAAAGCTGCATTCCAAATTCAGTTGACATACGAATTAAAACAAGTAGATCATTCTAAGAATCGACAATTCACCAGTTGAATTCTGGAGAAGTGCTGTTATAAATAAAATTGTTGACACATAGAATCTTCAAGTGATTCATGAAATCCTCAATAACACACTGTTTGATGCGAATTATTTTAGGCAAGCTGATTGATTGAGAGCTGTACTTTTTTCGAAATTGATATCGACTGCACTTTGATAGCTGAGATTTTGTAACCTCAGTTGGTCAATATGGACTTTCATGAGACATGATATTGAAGCAAGATGGCGTAATCCGTTATAGTACGGGATAAACAATTACTTTTTACGATTATGTCATTTATATGATTCGTGCAATTTGGCACTCTTTCACTTATTCTTGTGGGAATTATCGAAATGTCTAATCTATGCTAATAAGCTACGAACAAATTCTAAATTCAAGATCTAGATCCATCGCGTGATTGGTATAATGGAATCACATCTTTCCGCAAATGTCATCAAAAACATCATAAAAACAGCACCAACTGCATATTTGAGGACATTTTGCTTATAAACTTTATAATGAAAAAAAAAAATACATTATCGCTTATTTTAAAAAAATATGCTTTTTATTTAAAAATTAAATTGTGCGCTGAAGGTGGGACACCCTATCATAGATAAGAAATAGATAAGAAGAGAATTGGTTTTTCTTCCTTTCAGGAAAAAAATTTGCTCTCTTCAAACCAACATGGGTTTATTTTGGGTAGGTCTACAACCCCTAACTTTTTGGAATTTGTTCCGGATACCATTGGCGGATTTACAAAAAGCTACCACGGATTGTATTTATACAGACTTTAGTAAAGTGTTCGACAAGTTATCTCACTTCGTGATACTGTTTAAAATGGAATAGTATGGGTTTCCTCAAACATTTTTAAAATGGACAGCCTTATTTAGATAACAGAACATACCAAATCTATTTCTACCATACCATCTCTAGAGTCTTGAAGGCTTCGTCTGGCATACCTTAAGGGAGTCATTTGAGTCCGTTGCTCTTTATTCTATCTATTGACGACATTGTCTGTATTGTGAAGCACTATAAAATCTTGATTTATGTTGAAGAGTTGACGACATTAAACTTTTTGCCCAGATTAAATCTTTTAACCATTGTGGTGCAAAAGCAATATCTTGGTACTCAATATAGACAAATGCGGAATAAGAAACAAATCACTTATGATTATGAGTTCGGGGATTCCTCGTTTCGCCCTTTGGGTTCTGTCTGTGACTTGGGTGCCAAATGTGACCATAGTTTGAATTTTATCTTAGCATTGCATTTGTACACTTGATTTGTGAGATCATTTCTTGAATACGCTAGCCAGGTCTGGTCTTCTTGTTACGATAAATACATCGACCGTATCGAGTCTCTTCAGCGGAACTTCTTACGGTATGCCCTTATGTAAATCCTCTGGAATAATTCATTGATTCTTCTACCGTAAGAGAATCGCTTGAAGCTTTTAAATATGCACTCGCTTGAGAAACATCGTATGGTTGCCGATGTAACTTTTGTGCATCAACACTTAAATGCGAATATTCCCTGTTGTTACTTAACAGAATCTCTTTCCGTGATAGTAGGCGCAATTTAAAAAGGCTACCTCTGTTGCATGTAAACTCCTCAAGGTCTAACTTTTGCATGTGCATTGCTGTCAATAATAAGGCTGAACATTTTGTTGTTGAAGCATGTTTTAGAAAATGTCTATATAATACTTAAATCATTTGTTCTATGTTGCATTGTATGTCATTTAGTCTGGTGTTTGGTTTATGTTTAGTTTAACATGATAATACTAACACCCCATTCTGTGGGTTCCTAGTTACTTGGGGATCATGGGGAATGAAGAGGCTGTCCTTGGCTGGCTCTGATTCTCCGTTCCTCGAACCGGAATCTGCCGTAGGCGTTGCCACCTCGAGTATCGGGTCTATCATCAAAGTGGATGTTCATAGGAAGCATCAGCAGATATGGGCGAACTTGAGTACTTGCAGGTGTACAAAACTGTTTCTTGATGGGACCAATGGAAATATTTCCGATTTTCTCATGGCGCTCGGAAGGAAGTAATGTAGAACTGTGGTTGGCATCATCACCGGTCACAGCTCACTTCACGCTCATCTAACAAGGATGGGACTTATTGACAACCCTGAATATCTGTCCTGCCTGAAGGGAGAGTCTGATACAACCGAACACTTTTTGTGTGCGTATCCGGCCTTCGCCCGGAGCAAGCTGAATTCTCTAGGGTCTGCCCTTCTATATGTGGATGAGCTGAAGAACCTTCCTCACCAAGACCTGATGCGCTTCATTAAGAGGACAGGAAGGTTTTGGTAAATGGGCTTCTAGCAGGTTAGCACAATGAGCCGCTATGGCCTCCGTACTTGGGATGGGATCTCCTGTTCCCTGCATAAAAACTACTAACACCGTCTAAGTGATGAAGAGCATATAATGTTGAACGTTTATTTATTAAACAAGTCACTACAGCGAGTTTGTGTTAAGCTGGTTCTGATAGTCATCATTAATTCTAGACTGCTTAGAATTAATATTCAAGATTGTTTTAAGTCCAGGATTTCTTTCCACCGATTCTTTCTTTATTTGTCTAGGTTAAATTTTCCAGGATGTTTAAAAATTCCTGTTTTCAAATAAGTCATAGTACAACATTCTAGAAATCTGAAAATACAAAATCTCTAAACGACAAATCGCGTAGTACCGAAATTCTCGAAAATTTTGGAATCCCGACACAATTTATTTCAGTAAAAACAAAAAAAGAAACAGGATATTCAATTATTTAATAATCTGAAACTTTGTTTTAAGGGCTTATAATTGAATTTGTAATTGGTATTCATGTTAATAAGCGAAACTCTTGTTGTATCTCGGTTGAAGTTTTACATCTTGTAGTTTAAAATTATCTATCGGAATTATGACAATATAATAATTGTGCATGGGAGTTTTAATGTTAATTTCCTTCGTGAGAGTGGATACTTATAGATTCAACGAGTTTTGATTTTTAATTACGTGATTAAATCCATTAACTGAAATACATCAACGCCTTTAGTCTTCTATTCCTTGATAGCAACTGTGTATTATTTTATAATTTAACTTTACGACAATTTTTGTAAAGACTCTGGAGAAAATTCTGCATACGTGGATTCAAGAATACGGATTATGACATAATTTGTATTGTGGTTCCGTTAGACTTTATCAAGATATTCGACATAGTTAATCCCAACAAATTGCTTTATAAATTAGAGGCTGTCTCACTCTCAGAAATTATTTTTGGCTGATAAATATCAACAGGTGAAAATTGACAATGATTTTGTTTTTTCAAATGTTTAGTACAAATATGTATATTAAAATCGACTGTACCCCAGGGCTCTATTCTTGGCTCACTATTTTTCAGTATGCTCATTAATAACCATAACCATAATCATTTATCTTCTACATAAATTATACAGTCGAACATCTGCACAATTTATGAAGATGATAAATCTGTGATGATTTGAAGGTGAAAGGTCTTATAATCGAAATATAGTTAGGATATATCGTGTTTTTATTATGTTTGTGGTATAGCAAAGATACCTTCTCGAGAAGAATAACGTGTCGAAGAGAAAAACATAAAAAAACTCGATAGTTGATCCCGATAATGTCTTTTTTCCATCGCTATATATTAAATTTGATTTGATAAAGGACTTCATCTTTGGAGAAAATTATAGACAATTTTCACTATCTAAGAGATAAGTTTCCGAAAATGATCGATGCTAAATTGATGAGATTTTTCGGTTTGGAACTAAGAAAAATGAGTGGAGAAAACTCTTTTACAAACAAAAAATCTTTAAAAAAGAAATTTTTATGCAAAAGAAGGCGTTTTGTATCAGCAGGTACCGTATACTCATCAGTATGGCTTGGTTCATGCCTGCCATATATGCCTGCCAAACTAAATAGGCCAAGCTAACCTCATATATGCACTTAATATAATTTTTAAGTGTGAATTATATACGAGGCGAAATACTAAGTATTTACTTGATTACTTGATTAGCAAGATTAACTTGATTAGCAAGATTAACCTTATGTGGGATTAGCATTTCATAGAGAGTTTTGCTATGAAATAAATTCATACCGAATTTAGTCAATGTGAAATTGATCGATTTTTTTTTTGCCAAATCCTTACTGATGAGTATACGTTTCCTGCTGATACTAAATGCCTGCTTTTACATAGAAATTCATTTTTTAAAGATTTTTCGTTTGTATAACATTTTTTCCCCATTCAATTCTAGAGCTGCGGATTTGGATATGAATTTATTTCATTGCAAAACTTTCCACTAAGAGAAATTATAAAAGGACAGAGGCTTCGATGCTGTGTTGCAACCAAATGAATTAATGGCTCGCAATTACTTAAAATCAATTCTAGCAAAAAAAATATATATATGAGATATCTAACAAGGAATTATATTGACGATTTACTTAAAAATTATGAAGAATTAGGATATCGCATGTCTCTTAAGTTGTATTTTTTCACTCAAACAAAATTTAAGAAAACTACCCAGTAAAACAAATGGGATCCATTCCCACTGCCGTATGTATTTTAGAATCGGTTTCAATACGAATTTCATGAATCGATTTGAGAATCAGAACTTTGCAGGCAAATAACTGGGCCCTTAATCGATTCCAAACAAATTTTCAGATCTTCATTCAATAACAGTACATTTCGATAAGCCGAATAGGACATGAAACAAAACGGAATTAATCCTTAGTTGTAAGTTTGAAGTGGAAATGGAATGGGGTAGTTTTGTTGAGGTAAGGTAAAAATATAGGTTAGAAGCAAAGAAGATATTAAAAGTCGTAAGTATTTAACCAGAAAATTATGTAAGCGAATAATTCAACCTCAATCCATACCAAATCTATACCGATACATTGAAATATTTAAAAATTGACTCCATACCGATTTCAAGTATATTTCGAATCACTTATGAAATATATTTTTCAATGATTCAAAAATCAATTTATAATCGATTACAAGATCAATTTTCTATTGGGAACTGCTAAAATCAATCAAAGAACCAAAAAAGCGGACATTGTCCATATAAAATAATTCATTTTGACAAGAAAAAGAATCGTCACTTCTACAGATAAGTAGTTATTCCGTATATAAAAAGAATTTATTCCTGTATTACTAGGTATCTATATAATAAGCATGGTAAAAGTTCACCAAAAAGCTTAAATTCAGTAATGTTAGGAAACTATTGATAAATTTAATCATAAAAGACGGCGATAAAAGTTTTGTAAAAATTATAATTTGAAATAATTGTTTTGGACTTTATTGCTAAATAAAAGTAATTTCGTATTTGATGTAAAAAACAAACACATTTTATATTCTAAAAAAATTCCAAACCAACCAATAGTTGCAAACTTTTACTCAACAATATCAACAAAAAAAAAACTTCATATTATTCCATTTCAACAGATTTCTGTGATTAGTCACTTAAAAAACAAAACATTTAATAGGCGGCTGTCGTATATGTATACATATTTTTTAAATTAATTTAAAATGAACCACTTGGATACCATCTACTAACTAAGCATGAAATTTTCATATGTGATTCATCCATCGACGAGACCTCAACTAAATGCAAATTGTAACATATTGAAAACACCATCTGTGGCTGATTTCTTGTAAAACTATTCCACATTTGTCGAGCAATTCGATTGTATATTGGCAGTAACTAAGAGAGATCTTAGGATTGATAACAGAATTGAACAAGTAAGCATGAAATATATGTAAGTAAATGGTGTAAGCAACCTGTATATGCATGGAGATGAGATATATTCTCAGATATAGTATATTAATATGTATATACGTGAGACATGCACCTTTTTGGTATGAAATGCCACCTATCCGAATAGCGTTCATAAATATTCATGCCAAAATGAAAACGATGAATTTTCATGAACACCATAAATATTATATGTATCTATACTACAAAAACAGAGATGGTTTATTACCTACCAAATTTGTGCAGAACTTTCCGAAAGAGTAATAGATTTAACACAATCCGGGCAAGGTTTAATTATATATAGATGTAAACACTTTTTCACTGTACCTATATACACGAAAAAAGGTGCAATGTTGTTTTCACAATAATTTTCCGTTAATAAAATCCAATTACTTTGATATTTTCAACGAAATTTCCACTTTGATTGATTTGTGATTTGATTGATGTTAAAAAAAAATAATAATAATTAAATCTAAGAGATGTGCACACTCTAGTTATTCTCGCGAAGTTCTATTAATTATTTGAAAACTATACCTTCCTTCCAGTCCATGTTTAATAGAAAAAAAAACACTTGCTTATCATAAATTAACGCTACGATTATTATTATTATTTTTTCATCTCATTTACAACTTTATTGATGCAAATTAACACCTCTTTTGATTACTTGCTCCGATAAATACGCGCCTTTCCGGGAAAAAATATTTGACCGTACGCGGATTCTTACGCTAACCCACTTCCCACGCAGAGACTTCTGTTTACAGCTTTAGATACTTTCGCATTTCGTGCAACTATGTATAATTGAAATAACGAGCAGCGATTCGTGCAAAATACCTGCAGATAAAAGGGAGGTAAATTATTGTTCGACCCACTCGATGTCACAGCCTGTATTCAACTACATAGCTTTGCAGCTGCTCTGTTTGCTATGCTATGCTACGCGTTTAAGTTGCCCGAGAAAATTTCTCAAGACATCGATTGTCGCTGAATGTGTCGTGATAGTCGTTTAGTTTGACGACATGGAGATACTATCGCAGATATTCATCTTTTATTCCGATATCATGCCAAGCACCATATTCAAGAAGGTGTATTCGATGAAATTTTGGTTTAGATTGATTTTAAAAGCCTCTGAAAATTCTTCTGAAATCTGTTTGTTTAATGGAGAAATAATAAAATCGAATTGATATAAAATTGAAAGATTTTGTCATTAAAACTCTGATTTTGAAATTGTTGTTAGGGTCTTACATACACTACACGAGAATCCTATATGAATTTTAGACAAACATTTTTAATTAATTTAAGAAGTGTACCGATAGTACAGGAAAATTGTCAGAAATATTTTTTTTAACTATTCTTGGGTCAAATTTAGAAATAAATTTTCAACTCACTTCCATTGAACCGATTTTCTTAAAACTCGACGCACATGCGTAGTTCCGTAGTATTTTTATGTTAAAATGAGTATAGAGAAGTCATGAGGCAAGGTTTTTACTAGAGGCCTGCTAAAAATCTAAATTTTTGACCAACGTATCTAAGAAACCGATTTTCTTGAAACTTTGCATGCATATGCAGTTCCGATCATAATGGAATATTTCCAAGTCAAAGGGGCGACTCTTGAAAATTCTTGAAATCAAATATTGCGTGAATTGAAGTTTTTATACAAATAAATATCTAGAAAGTTCATGATACTGAGGCAGAGCAGGGCAATACTTAAGTAAAAAAAGACTTAAGTACTACTTAAAGTACATTTTCGTTACTTAAGACTTATTACTCAATACTTTTGAAATGCCCCTACTTAGTACTTGAATATAAGTACTTGCTTCTTATTACTTGTACTTAAGACTTAGGTTTGTACTTAAGTACCAAGATTTTTACTTATGTATTTCAGAGTCTATTAAATACCTTCAAACATCTAACTCTTCGTAGAAAAGCAAACACAATCTCTAGCGTAACTCCATTTTTATTGAGTTTTAAAGCACGCAAAGAACTGTCAAAGAATGTGGCGCACTCACGCGTGAAGGCAGAGCCTTAGACAATAACAAGACTAATAACATACAAACAAGACTGAGCAAGTAGAACAAAAACCAGTAACGTATTGCTCGAATATAAAATTGACGATGCCTCGACTTGATGATATAACCACTGACATGTATAATATGGATTGCAAAAAGTGGGCTTACTTCTATATTGCTGACTCTTTCGGCCTAAGGACCAAGTACCAACTGAGACAGAACTGAAAACAACAAATAAATTAGTGGATTCGTAGAAATAAATGTTTTTAAATTAATCATTTAGGGTTATTACTGACAAACGGTGTTTTATCAAAGACAATGTATTCATTAGATACACAGAAGAATTTCTAAATGCTTTATTAAAATCACTTCCCGAGCTGCGTGCACATTTTTTCAACTTCCCGCGAATGATTTTTTCAATGTTGGCACCGACGTAAGAACTCCTTTTGACACAAGCAATTGTGCCCACGTGAAATAGAAACGTAAGCTGTCCATATTATATACGTCAGTGGACAATGGTAAGCAAGCAATGCCTCGCCCCAATATAAAATCAACGATGCCTCGACCTGATTTAGGGAAGGCCTAAATTTTTTCTTAGAAATTTACTGGACATTTTTTCCTTAGAATTGCTATGCAATATTTGAGGCGATAATGGGTGCTTAGGCGGACCTCTAATAGTTTTTGTGAGTATAGCAATGAGAGGTGAAAGTTTTACTCTACCTGCAGCGCTGAAAACTATAAAAAAAAATATAAATAGTAGCCACTGGTTACTATACATATTATAGTTTTCAAAAGGTATTTATTTATTAATATATATTAAGCGAACTCGATAAACTTCATTATATTACTGCCAACGTACAAATATTTTAAAAAAGTACTTTAAAAAGTACTTCAAATAGTACTCAGTACTTTTCATAGACCTTGTACTTAGTTACAAGTACTTTTAATACATGCGGTATTTGTACTTACGCTAAAGTACTCAGGCCTTCGGTACTTGTACTTGTACTTAAGTACTTTTTCTTTGGTACTTGCCCAACTCTGTACTGAGGTACATACTAGAACCGAAAATGTAATGTAAATTAAATGGCGTTTAGAGAACGAGGCAGAGTTATTAAGGAAAGCGTACCAATCCAGTATAAGAATGAAACGACTAGAACAGGGACATGAATGCTTACAAGAGGAAACAGCAGAGAAAGAGCAACATAAATCTCGATTTAAATAAGTCCACTTTTGTAGCGAATGACGGTCAGAGGTGCTGAATGGTAATGCATATTATTATTATTTCATTTTATTTCGGAAAGTACACAACATTATTAATCTTTTGAAGTACATTATAAATTGGAAAATAAAAAGAGAAAAGCGTGAGTTCAAAATAAAAAAAAAGAAGAAGAAAAAACAGAGTTCAAACGGTATAAAAATGATAGTACTAATAAAAATTCAAAACAAAAGAAAAAGAAAAAAAAACTTCTAAAATAAAATAACTAATATTACCTACTAATCATAAGAAGCAATTCCACCACCACTAAGGTATATGGGAGTAAAGCAGCATTCTGAACTCTCCAACTGTACCCGCACTCCTCACTCTATTTGGCAAATTATTCCAACTACGAGCAATATAAACAAAAGTAAGAGCCTTCCAATACTCGCCTATTAAATCGCATGATCAAAACGTTAAGGTGCCGCGACGATTGAAGGAAAGAAATGTAGTCAGCCAGATAATCCGGAACACCCGTGCGTACTAACTTATAAAAAAAGACAAGTGCCTTGCGTCTGAGATACGACTCCAAAGAACAGCCGAGAAGATCTTTACTAAACCGGGGAGATGTGATCAAACCTGCGAAGACCGAAAACAAATCTAATGCAGTCGTTAAAGGCAACATTAATTCTGCGACAGCAACATGAATCGAGTAGTGGATAAATAAGACTTCCATTAGAAAAATGGGGTATGATCAGGGCTTTGACGAGTTTCAGTTTGATGCTGCAACTTAAAATCTGGGTAGAAAGCCATAATCGCCACAATCCGCCATAAATTTTGCCAATGAGGAAAGATATGTGATCACAAACGCTCAATCTTGAATTGATCTTTATCCCCAAATTTGTAGCCTGCTCAACATAGGGTAACATACAGCCGTCGAGAAAGACGAGAGGAATATATGCTTCTAAGGAGTCATGGCGTATCACAAGGCATTGAGACTTGCCTGGATTAATCATAAGGTCGTTATTTACTGCCCAGCCATAAACTCTTTCCAAGTCCTCATTTAGATGTGCAATACAGTCTTTTATGAGACCAATTGGTCTGCTAGTGTACAATTGAACATCGTCGGCATATAGGTGAACGTTAGTATCACAACCTCTAAGAAAATTATCAGCGCATTTTGCAATCGCGTTTATAAGATCTGTACCAAACGTTGGATACCAAACTTACACAGTTCAATATAGAGGAACTGCATTATAATATTTGCCATCTGAATTGTGTGAAAAATCAAATCTACTAATGTATTCTCAATGTGGAGCACATAATCTCAGCAGAAAGGCAAATGCAACATTGAAGGCATATTGGAATAATTTGGAAGAACAGATTAGAATCTTGATAATTATCGGGACGAGAATGATTCCAAAGCTTCTGAAAGTCCGAGTGCAACAAAAATAATGAGGTGGTCACAAAAAGGGATTGAGCAAAAATATAATTTCAACAAACACAAAATAAAACAAAAACGCACGATTCAAAATATAAAAACCAAAAATAAATAACGTACAGTGAGTTAAGTAAAAGTTTACCGCAAGGTTCTGTTCTCTCTCCTACTCTCTTCCTAATTTTTATTAATGATCTGTTAGCTTTCACTTTCAATCCTATTCATAGTTTTGCAGACGACAGTACCCTTGATTTCGTGTACTCGTTCGACTCTATATCAAATTCCCGTGGGAATGTTATAGTTGACAAATGAAGCCACTTATTTAGTTAACTAAACTATGACCTCAAAACAGTATCCGCTTTAGACAAAGCGAATCGGGTCTTGTTAAATGCTTTCAAAACACATTGTTGTATGTTATCACTCAAACGTGCTACAACACCCGTTAAAACCATTTACGTCGTGATGGAGTAGATATCTCGAATTACGAGTACTAAACATCTTAGACATTGAAATATCCAACAATCTTAGTTGGTCCGATCATATTTTTGGTACTGCTAAAAACGCGAGGAAATGTCTGGGCTTCATGCAAAGATCTAAAAAAGATTTGATTCCATCATCAAACTTGTCACAAATCTACAATCGTATCAGGCGTAGATTTGAATATAATTTCCATATTTGGGCAGGGGCTCGAGACACTGCATTGTCCGAGTTAGGAAAAGTCTAAAAGAATGCCTACTGGCTCATTAACGATGATATATCAATAGCAATTATTGGTTCCCTAGAGTATTGGGGTAATGACGAAAAAAAAAAATCTTCCATTGCACACAACACGAGCTATAATATGAGCTCAATCGCCCACCCTTGAAGACATATTCGGCCATATGTAAGAAAAACAGTACGTATATGGAACAGTTTGTCATACCCTGTTTTCCCTCTCAGCTATGACCTGCAAACATTCAAGCGTAATGTACATTGTAACCTCCTTGGATCAACCCAATAACCTTCAATTCCCTTTTCTGCCAATGCTGTGCTACCGTATCATAGGGTACCCTGTGAACTTTGGCAACATTATACAAATAATTAAGAAAAAAAAAAATTACTATCCTTTGTCAAATGAATATTTTCAAAAAAGTTTAAAAAATACAATAATATTGAGTCTTCCTCTTCTTGCCTTAGTTGCAGCAAAAGCATCAATTAAATTTGAAAGAGCCATGTCTTATAGTGCATCACATTCAATGGACACCATTGGCAATCCAACCAGCCGCTCTTGTGATATAACAGTTTTTTTGACATTTTTAATTTTAAAATGCTATTGGCAGAGTAAAATCCTGACGGCTATAAATTATTCGGATACACCAAATTTAGTTTTACATATGTCAGTCAATTGTTTTATAATAACTAAAGGCATGTCTGGTTATTTTCTGGAATCAGGTGGTTAAGCAAAAAAGTCTTAACTCTATAAATCATTTATATTCTCTTCATCCCCTTCTCTCAAAATTTTTCCGCAATTCCTCTTTTTCTGATAAATTTTTGAATTTTTGAATGTGTAAACAAAACCAAAATTGATTTTAAAAACATTTTACAATTCAAACGATAGTAATGATCTATTTATAATTAAAATAGAAAATTTACGTATAAATCTACCAGTCCCTTTTTGAGGAAAACAATGTTGAATATCTGAGGCAATTTTTTGCAATATCACATCCAATTTATCAATTTGTACTACCTGTTAGCCATATAAAGCGTGCGTATTTTCGTATGCGCATAGAGTCGGGCCTATTTGTCAAATTCATCAAATTTATCAAATTTACTGGACTATTTTTTTGCCAAACTGTTAATTCATATGAAAAGGTTTATTTCACGTACGAGCTAACAAAAAATGATAATTAAATATGGGAAATAACATAATTTTATGAGAAAACGAACAAGTAAGCCTTTTACCGTGAGCAGAGGCATCAACGTAAAAATATCATCTATAAAAGCTTCTCAAAAAAACGGTGATTTTTTTTTATAATAAATGGCAGATGACAACCCGTCAATTAGCTGCTGCAGACTAATCAATCTAGCATTGTGAACAATAACAATTCAATTAACTGATGCAGAGCCCCAGATAACAGATTCAGTCGAGAGGCTCCCAAGAGGAAAAAAAGTTATGTTACATATTAATTTTATTGTAGAACTATCATAGTACTTTTTAGTAATGTCTTTAGATTGTCTTTGAAATAAATTTCCTATTAGTTTTTGTCCAATAAATTGTCAATATAAAAGACAGAAAGTTCTTTATGGTTTTACGTGAGCACCTGCCAAGTATGGCTTAATCTCACGGCATTCTTCATGCTAGGATTGTTATCGACAATCAACGTCCTCATGTGCATAACAACGAGTTCCAGTATGCCAATAGAGCATGACATGACATCAACTTACTGGTAGAAGCGAGACGTATCCAATCTCTGCCGATCTAGAATCACAGCACCCTTCACCACAGCCACCACGATGCTCGCATAAAGGGGCCATCTCAAGTTGAGGTGGATAAATCCTTGTTATTCAAGGCTCCTCTAACCCCGTGGTACCAAGTTAACCAATGTCGGGCCGCCCATTTGGTACAGCTTTCGTAAAGCATTATCAACGGACCATGAATACTCCCAGTGTCTATCTTCATGCAAGATACCCTTTTTGTAACGGTACTGGTAACTTCTTTCGAGCCTAGATCCTATTAGCAACGTCTAAAAGAATTGTACTTGGCCTATATAAGTAATACAACCCTTATGAGCGCAGTCAGAGAGGGCCACGTGAAGGTTAAGATATGCCCGTATTCAGTCTGGATAGGCTTCGAGATTCACGATTTGAATCTTATAGCTGACCATGCATACTAACAACCATATAAGCACTACTAACATACATACCTGATTTCCGTCATTCGTCATTTTATTCATCAACTAAGGCATACTTTCGCCCCCTGCCCAAAAGGCTATGTATGTCTTTCTCCTTTCTCCATCTCTCTCTATGTCTGAAATTTTATTATTCTGACTATCATGAGCACTTAAATTCTGTGCATAATGACCTCTTGTCATTAAAGCCCTACGACATTACCCACAGAAAAATCTCAATTTTATTTCACTAAGGCATAGTTATCTCGCCGTGAGAAGTACCAATTCGTGCATATGGTATCTTTCACCCATACTACCTTACTGTACGTACTCTGGAAATGCCAAAACGATCTCCAGTACAACTTAACAACTAAACAACAAACCAACAAATTTCTTCCATCAAGTATGCATGCTTTCCTCTTATACAGCTTTCACCTTGTTCACCATTGTGCTTCACAAATTTCTTTACCACCCCCCCCCCCCCCCCATATAAAAGTCAATACAAATATCGGGACTTCAATAAGTTCTAGCTGGTTATTGACAGATGGCGTTATTTTAGCCTTTTTTCTTAAGGCAACACTGCAGCCAACTTCATCGTGAAGCTCCGTGTAAAGGAACAATTTTTCCAGAATGTTGTGCCAAAAAAATAGCATTTGCGGGGAATTTTACTGCATTATTTTTTTTTTTTGAAAAAAAAAATGCAACTGAAGAACATAGAATTATTGTGGAGACTTACGGCGACCATATTCTGTTGGAAACAGCATGCAGAGATTAGTTTAGATGCTTCAAAAATATTGACTTGAATGCTCTGGCGCACCAAAAAAGTTTGCAGATGAAGAATTTTAAGCATTATTCGATAAAGTCTCAGATCAGATGCAAAATAAACTTGCAGAATCATCACACCAATAGTTGTCAAGCGTTTAAAGCATTTAGCATGATTCCAAAGCAAGGAAATTGATGCCGTACGAATTGAAGGTGAGAGATGTCGATTTAATGGGATCAGCTGGGTGTAGCGTATTTTTAGCTATTCAAACCCAACGAAACTATTACGAAAGAACTCTACCGACTACACTGGTTGCATTTGAGCCGAACGCAATACGAGGAGAAGCAGGACAAAGTGACTTTGCTGCATGACAATGTTCGACTACATGTTGCAAGACTGGCCAAAACCAACTTGGAAACGTTCTAAGGATTAGCTAAACAGCATTCACATTCAAATGATTATGCGAAAAATTGGATCGATTCTTGGATAGCCTCAAAAGACGTGTCGTTTTTACGACGTGGAATTCATATGCTGCCAGAAAGATGAGAGAAAGTAGTGGCTACTAACAATGGACAATATTTTCAGTGACATGTTTTGTACTATATTATTAAAACAAAACAACGAGAACTTTTTCAAGTCTCATATATATACAAATTTACGTATTAATCCTTCTTAAATTAATTATTAAAAATTCTTCCAATTGTTTTTTTTTTGTCTAACTATATATAACTAAGAGTAAAACAACCAAATTCAAGAGGTAAACTAACTAAGACCTAAGGCATTATTCAGCCAAATAACATTTTAGGTATTTTGACAAAACAATAAGTATTTGTTCAAGAAGTAAATTTGGATTCTCCGGTATATAGCAAAATCTAGAAGATGTTTTTAATTTGTTATTTCATCACACAATCCATTATATTTTTGGTGACAAGTTTCAAGTCTTGGTTTTGACTCATCAACAGTTCCCAAATAGCGAAATTGAGTTACTTGAAAAACAAATGAAAAAATTGAAAAATTGAGAAAAATTGAATAAAAAATTTTACTAAAAAAATGTTTAAAAAATTTTAAAAATCAGATTCATTCGAAACGAATCGAACCTGTATACGCCCGCAGTGGGCTGAAAAAATAAAGAAGAAGAAGCGTTTCGTGTTAGCAGAAAACCTTACAGTCATCGGTACAGCTTGGTTTTCTGCCTGCTCTGTAGACGCGAGACGAGAATCCAAATAAATTCCTTCTTGAACAAATACAAGTTTATCCCATATATGAAAAAGCACAGAATTTCGAGTTTAAAAAGTATTATTGTGCCTAAAAATTGGACAGCGATCATAAATCTTTTTACCTATCTGATTTTCCGACGGTAGACAGCAGCGGGAAATTCACTATCAAAATAGGTAGTCCAAAAATTGGGAGTACAATTGTAACGACTATTGTGAAAGAAGAAGATACTGAAATTTCATTTCTTATTAGTTTTGAGCGTTTTGAAACAGATTTTTATCGTAAATATTTTATATTACTTTATATTTTATTTTATTTATTTCCATTGCAATGGACCAAAGTGTGGAAAGGAAAAGTTTAAAATACAGAAATAAAATGAATTAAAATCAAACTAAATGCCAAAAATATCGCAACTTTACAACTTTGTATTCAAGCACCTCGAAATATCCATTCAAACAATGTCTTTTTTGTCAACTCGTGTGTTCTGGTTGTCTAAATTAAATTTAAATTAAAAACAAGTAAAAAAGCTAGAATTGGTCTAAGACCAATTCTTAGGATACCCTAGATGAATGCCCGTATTAAATTTCGTATGGTCACCGATCTATTCAAGTATTGATTTTGAAGTTGTTTTTCGCATATATTTCTAGAACGGTTTGTCGCACAGACAAAATGATTATAACCAATTTTATAGGATTTCGTATTCTGCAGAAGTTTTTAGTACCATAAAAATGTCTTGGACTGATCGTTTTCAAAGTATACGTAAAAAACCGAAATTTTTATATGGCAACACCAAGAAAGAGTTGCCCGATTTAGTCCATTTTTGACATTTTATTTCCTAATGTAGTAAAAACATTATGTGCGAAATTTCAGCTCTCTACGTCGACGCGTTCTCAGGCAGTGACCAAATATATAGCGGAAAACGAAATTTTTATATGGCAACCCCACGAAGGAGTTGCCCGATTTGGCTCATTTTCGAACTTAATTTTACTTTTTTTTTTTAAAGTCTGTGTACAAAATTTCAGCTCTCTACGTGTTCGCGTTCTCAAGTTATCGTGCGCACAGACGGACGGACGGACGGACGGACGGACGTACGGACAGACGGACGGACGGACAGACGGACGGACGGACGGACATGCAAAAATCGAAATAACTTTTAATATTATGAATGGGTGTCCAATCCATTTTGCTCTACCATCATTATTTCGAGGTGTTACAAACGGAATGACAAACTTAGTATACCCCTATGATTTCATCTAGGGTATAAAAAAATTATTCTATGGTTTCGCACTTCCTCAATCAATTTCTCATCAAAATCTATTGTTTTGAAATTGATCGCCGTCTTACAACCTTGACAAAAATGAATGCTTTTAGAAGTTTGACAACGGCATTTTTTCGTCGTTTGCCGTTGCTCGTCGCAATTATATTTAAGCCTTAACTTAACAAATTTTGTTTTAAAGTTCTTCCAGTAGAACCCTAGTTTCATGCAATCAACATCTAACCACCCCTTGATTTTTCATAGCGACACTGATTCAAGCCTGAGTTGTTCAAAATTGTTACGTTCGTAGGGAAGCATTAAATTTTTCATAGAAATACACTTGGAAATTGTTTTTAAGAATTGGAATGAATAACTATTCACCGACAACGGTCCAAGCGAATCGGTGCATTGATTCTGGTGGTTCACTCTTTTGGACAGGGGTACAAGCATTCAGCTTTCTTAAAAAGATTTGAAAATTTTTCTTTAGATTTTTCATGCACTATTGGTGGCTGACAATGGTTCCAAAGAGTTATATTGTTTCAGGCGCCTTGGCTGGTCTGGGTCGCTAAATATATTTATGAGCGTTGTCAAGCATACATTTTGTTCATAAATTATTCGTATGAAGCACATCCGATACAAGGTGGTTGCAAATCGGACCTCTTCGTTCCGACCAAAGTAATTGCGGTCCATTGACATTGGAGTGGGCATCAAAACATCTCTATCTACTGCGAGAAAATGCTTGCGTTTCGTAAATGACCTTTGCACCGTGAAAGATTAACAGAGAGGTGAATGGCATGGATGCGCCAACTAGTGGTCAATAAAATGATTAAAGACTGCATAATGTTTTGCTACAGCTTTTATTACTTGCTTGTAAGACTGCTGATCACGTAACGTTTACGTAGAAAATCTCAGCAGCCAAGTTGACAACTACTAACTGACAGAGAATGCAACTGATTTATGCAACTTTGAAATTGTTGTAATCCTACAGGTATGTCGCATATCCAGTTTGCATGAAATAGATAGATGCCCAACTTCTGTTAAAATGTTTGAGTTAAAATTTATTATTATATCTGTTATCTCTGGTTCCGTAAACTGGACACTGAACTCTTAAAAAAAAATAATCGCTAAATTCTTGCAGGCATATAATTCTTAATTGGAATGAACTTCTATGGAGGATTTGTAAATGTCAATTTAATTGCAAAATGCTGATCCATATGAATATACCTAAACTGGTTGATTTTTGGTACATTATACCATAGATGGCTTAAGAACTAAATATCGCGTGGTAACCAGAGCGAGGTATACTGATTGTGAAATGGGTGGTGTATTCCGGAATATACTAGAACATGTTGTAGAATGTAGAGCATGGCGAGACCAAACTTTGATTTAACAGCAATTTAGTACACATTTGATCGGCTTCGTCCTCAATACGGCAAATGCGAGAAAATATGAATCATTCAACGTATCCATCATTTCAAATGTTCTGTTCTATTCTGGAATATCCCACTAGCCAAATAAAATTTGTATACTCTGCTCTGATATTGCATGCGGCGTCTAGTTCTTGTGCCATACGAGAAAACCATGTTTAAATGGGAAGTCAATTCTATACAATCCATCCTCGGAAAGGCCGGGAAAATATTGTACAAACTGAAAATTACGGGAAACTTTATTTTTAATTTAAAATATGCTTAACAATTTTGTGCGGCATCAGTTAAGATCAGTTAAGTTCCCATCAAAAGAAATAGTCAGTGACATATCATGCACTTCTACTCCTAATCCTTTGAATGTGAATCAAGGTGCAGGTTGCCACTGTCAGTCATTTACTTCACCAGTGAAAGAATCGGTTGCGTCACATCTGTTTCTATAATCTTTGCACGAGATAGAGTATCTGGATATGAGTCCTTAATGTCTGTCCACTCTGAGATCGACATTGATGTGGATAATATTATCGACAGGTTTTCCAAATCCAATCGAAAATTGGGTTTTGTGATATCTAACTTAAATATGATAAAAAAAATTTAAAAGCGACTACTTCCGACTTTTTCCTCCCCCATGAAACATTTTAGCTGTGACCCAAAAGGCTGCAGGTCTAAATAAGCGCCTGTAGTAAGCCTTCTTGGATAGTTTTGCGGTTAAGGTCTTAAGTAAATACTTTTGCTTTTGATTAATTAAAACTGCATTAGTATCGATACATACGGTTCGGAATCGGATGCGGTTGGAATATTTTCCCACGTTTGCCATTTTGATTAAATATTCTGATTCTACTTTCCAGAGGGCTTATATATAATATGAAATAAATTTGTTTGCTTGGAGTATGAAAATCTTTTTTTGTAACTGAAATAGTTCTTCCACAAACAAGCTCCACAATTAAATTGTTACTTTTACCGCCATCTACCTTATATTACCTTGGCAATTGACTAAGATTTCTTGGGTATTTTGATAACTCACGGGTAATGTGGTGAATGTATCTTAGAGGTATTTTACGTAAATCTCCTTGGGCAAAATAATTAGACTGTATCAGATAATTTTGCTAACTGAAATCCCTTGTAATTTAACAAATATTTTATATATATTGTCATAATTTATATATAATATAGTAAGTATGTTGAAACTACATACCCGAAAGGTTGAAATGCATTTTTGGATGAATGCCCAATGGTAGTATAAGTGAGAAATTACAATTTTTCAGTTGATATACAAAAGTATTTATTTTTTCTATTCATTGAGTAAATAAATAGTCTATCTATTTAATTTCTTTTCATGCAAATATTTAGTTGCCTCTTAATAAGAAGAACTGAATAATTTAATTCATCTCTGTTGTAAAATTATACTTTATGACATAGCACTACTATGGATCATTCCAAAAAATGATATTTAAAAACTTATTGGGAAAGCCATTTGGATAGTAATTTAGACAATAGACATTGAATAAATTATGGCAATATATCAACACACATATCTATATAAGGATGTATATGCCTTATATAACCAAATTAACTATATCAAGAACGAACTAGAAGAAATTTGGTTCACGAGGTAGTAATTATTAGAGCGTAAAAGGGGTTTACCTATACATGTATGTATGTATATAATAAAATTTCCCAAAAGATTCTATAACAACAAAAGATTCTTCCAAGTAATTCATTTCTAACAAAACAATTTAGTCACACTTTTAAGCGATAATAAATTTTTTACGACACTCATAAATTCAAACATAACTCACCCAAAATGTACAAAATTACTTCAATGTAAAAACTTTCACCTTTTCTAACCACTTTATATTTTCACACAATTAATTATTCTTAGAGCTTTAAAAGTGATAATGAGATAATTTCTATGACACCGTTAAAAATCATATAAGATAAACAAAAAACATTTTGAAATTTTAGTCAGGTCTTAGAATTCTTTGGCGGCTTATTGAAATACATCAAACCGAAATATGCGTCTTGCATGCAACAATTTCCAAGTTACCTTAAAAGGCTTTTGAATGGCGTTTGCATGCTAGAGACGCTTAAGATGGAATTTTCTAATTAACCAGATACTAAAAGCTTTTGATTTCTTCCTCTCTAGCATAGAAAATATCTAGGTAACTTGTCTGCATGCAATTTATAATTTATATATATACATATTGCGCATTTTATAAAATAAAATAAAGTTTCTCGCTTAAGTCTTTCGTTTTTTTTTCAGCTTCATTCAGGTGATCTTAATTGAAATTATCTCGAATCAAAGTAATTGAGATCACAAAAAACAATTGAAATAATTTTGCATTTTTGTATTCAGTATTTGAAATTTGTTGGAATCATTAATCAATGTAAAATATTTAACGAAATCAAGTTTTAAACTTTTATTTATTGGGGCATCTAATATTCGAGGGACATTGGGATAAATTTAAATGCAATCACTACAGTTGACAGATGTTAATAGTTTTCGGCAGAATAGAAAATATTAATCAAGTCCGATTTACGTGACTAGATAATGCATAAATGTTGTATGTATACCTACATAACATGACCATTAAAAGCTTTAAAATAGTTCGTCCTCTAATATTGAAGGTCTTTCTTTACACAATGAATGCTGTAACTAAAAACTAAATTGATTCATGGGAAAAGCATTTCAGTTTCAAATTTAAGTTATCGCGACCTTAACATGAAAAAAATTCTTTTACTTAGTTTATTGAACGTGTTGATTACTTATAGATTTTGTGTTAATAATTAAAGAACATTAACACTTTTGTTATTAATTAATGCTAAAAGAAGTTGAAAAAATGTGCAGTGCGTAAATTTTAGTTATAAGCACAAAAGAACTCAACTATCGCATAAGTTGTATATAAATATGTACGGAAGGGTCTATATATGTAAAATGGACAAATTTCTGTGGTATGTACATAGAATATGTATAAGACTGGGTATGTATATTTAAACCGTGTAAAAAATAGTAAATCATTGTCAAAAATTAAGTTAAAAATGTTTTAAAGATAAACGAGACATTGGTACACGGAAAGTTTTACTTGTTGGATCATTTATAACACTAGTCGTCTCCCAAGTTGTATCTCACTGAGACGTTTGAGGGGTCTGTGGAAAACAAGCGACGAGATCAATCGATCTATTGAAATAGTGGGGTAGTGGGAATGAAATTAAAAAAAAAATAATCGGGGTAATATTTAAAAAGCTGTGAACCCATTTTCTCTTAATTCATCGGTCGGATTGAAAAATTTTATACAGTGAATTATGCAGGGTGTCCCACATGTAGTCTGGGACCCAAAGGCAATGGATAGGGCATGCTTAGACAAACAAAAAATTATGTGAGCGAGGGGGAGGGAACTTCTCAACGTTACACCTTATAGTTATTTATTAGACATACAGGGTGTTCCGGTGGAAATGATTCATATTTCGTATATCGATAGAGTGTTGCTTTCTAAGTAAAAAGTTCTTTTAGATCATATGAAAATACTCAGTCTTTTAAAAGATATTCGAGCTTTAATGCTTATTGCATTCTTTAAGTTAGACTTTCAATGAAGCAGTTGCAACTTTTGAAGTAGGTACCTATTCATTAGATGGGATTTTTTTTTTAATTTTCATTTAGCCTTCAAAATAAAATAAATACTTAGTGGATTATGTGAAAACACAGCGAATTAAGATCCCTTAAAGTCAGAAATTTTGAGTTAAGGTCTTTATTTAGTATCGACAACTCAGATAAAGTAAAAGATTGATTAGAATAATTCTGAACAAAATCATCTATATAAGTAGGTAAAGTTGGTTCTCGATGGAAAAGTGGTTTAAGTTGATTAAATTTACCTTTTAAGATGCAATATTTTTTAGTAGTCTTGTGTTGGATAACATTCTGGATCTTATTTTCAATGCGCTGCCAACTCATAGGATCCCCGCGAATTCTTTTAACAGAAAAAAGTGAAGGTCATATACTTTAGGTTCCGAAATGACCCAGATTGTATGGGTTATCGAAAACGCATAAGGCAGGTAACAGCAGGAGGCCCATTGTATCGAATATTAATTCCACGTTGGAGAAGTTAGATAAATGGTTAGTAACTGAGTTTCGAAATTTGACCCCTTCGATGAATATGTCAGTAAAAAACTCTGTCAGTCTAGTAGAGAAAATAAAAGATGTTTCGTTAGAAGAAGATGAAGTGTTGTGTTCCTTTGATGTTGTAACACTTTTCCCTAGTGTTTCTCTGTCGGATACTTTTGAATTTTTAGAGAGATGGTTGGATACACAGGATATCAATAATGAAAAAAGATTGATGTTGATTGAACTAACCAAGTTATGCATGAACCACAATTATTTCATGTTTAGAGATAAATTTTACAAACAAGTTGATGGCACAGCAATGGGGTGCGCACTATCTCCATTTTTATCTTCTGATATTTTTCTTGGATACTTGGAAGCACAGTGCAAAGAAAATGATTGGTTTCCACGAATTTGGTTTAGATATGTTGACGACATTTTTGTAGTAGTTAAGAGAGAGATGGTTTTGTCCATTATGCAGGAGCTCAATGGTTTGTTTTCATCTATTAAATTTACTTATGAGATAGAACAAAGTAAAAGTCTTCCTTTTCTGGATATTTTAATTAAAACAGTAGAGTCAACAACCAGCTCAATTTTTCAATACCAACATAAAATGTCAGCTTTTTACTCCATGATCCATCGTATGCTGAATATTCCGATGATTGACTTTGACTACCAAAACGAGTTGAAATATATCAAGGACACTGCCCCGATAAATGGCTATAACCCTCAAATAATTGACACAATTATACAAAAAATTAATCAAAATAAGTGAATACGTAGCATAACTACTTTGAAAAGCGATTGTGAGCAGGCGCGGATCTAGCATTGAAATTAGGGGGGGGGGGGTCATTTTACAAATTAAATCATCGAGCAAAAAAAAAAAAAACATCCAACGCCGGTGCATGGCCACCGCAGTACCTACTGCAGTACTTGGAACTAGGAAATCCGCATTAAGCGGTGCGGATGATGTGTCTTTTTCAGTATACTTTTTTTTTACAAAAACTAATTTTTTTAATAGAATAGGGTGCAAACTGCAGGAGTCATTCAAGCCCAACGTTTCTCAGTTTTACACACTGGTATATATGTCGTAGGCATTTAATAAAATCCGGCATTTAATTAAAGGCCTAGTCATTTAATTAAATGCCGGCATTCAATGAAAATCGTATTGATATCTTTCTTTTACCATTATCTGCCTAGGCATTTAATTAAATGCCGGCTAGCTCTCCAGGCAAATAATAAAATAAGCAAATATATATCAACGCACGATCCGCAAGCCTTTACGCCGTTAAATCGGGTGGTATTACACTATCGGCGTAAAGGCTTGCGGATCGTGCGTTGATATATATTTGCTTATTTTATTATTTGCCTGGAGAGCCAGCCGGCATTTAATTTAATTAATTAATTAATAAATTAATTAATTAAAGTTGAAAAGTGAAACCTCTTGAATTTCTATTAACCCAAATAATTAATTTAAAAACATTTATTTCGACATACCCACTTATTTATTTATTGTTTACAGCCCTTTCTCAGTTCGCACGTTACATAGGAAAGTGACCAACTCAAAAAATGCAACTTTTCAGGAGAGCGAAAAAACGAAAAGCTGTACATAGAATTAATTCTAGCTTAACGTAGTAATTGTTTGCTAAAAATAGTCTGAACTCTTAAATTTGTTAGTAAATATATTTCTGAAGATTTATATAAAAGAAATTTTAAGTTTTTGTTACCGCAGTTGGCGAGGATAGCTGTTAAACCCGCATCCTCTTAAGTTGTGTCGCTTTTCTTTGTTGCGAAATAAATATTTTTACAAGTTTTTTTTAAGTGGTACAACTCACGATTTTTAAGAATTAAATTCCGTACTTTGAACTTTGTGGAAAAATGTCATAACTCATAATATAATTTGTAAGAAATAATTGCTGTTTTGTGGAAAAGTGATACAATTTAAAATAATACTGTTAAAATGTCGAAAACATATTTACGTTTGTTATAAAGATCGTCACAAGTCAACAAGTGACACCTACACACTGTTCTATGAAGAATATCTCTGTTCTTAAGTAACAGAAAAGTGATACTATCTCTATCTAGCGGCAAAAACAATCAGATAGAAATATGCCAATTTCATGGTGTAATTAACTCAAAAACGACAAATTTTGAGTTAGGTCACATTTCCATGTGACGTGCGAATTAGTAGTTGGTGCTTAGATCGAAAGAGAACGCTATATAGAAATGAGCCCACTTTCTGCAGTGTATTTCTATGGACGTAGTCAGTCCATATTTTAAATGTCAGTGGTTTTACATAAGAACGCTGCAAATATTTTAGAATGTTAGGAGTGTTTGAGTGTGTGAAATTGTCATCAGCAATTGATTCAAATTCCTCAGTTAAAAACAAAAAGTATTTCCCATAGAACGACTTGGGACAAATAAAAGTTTTAAATTTCAACCCAAGTCGTTTCAATAGAAAAAAGCCCCACGACAAATCTTACCTTCAGTAAGATTTGTCGAAAATAAAAATACCATATGTATGTACATATATACCTACATACATATCGGGCGCAGAAAATTTACTCGGTGAAGATTTAAACGATCAAGTCTTCACCAGAAAGCCTCCTTTCAGCAAATTGTCGCGAGCGGAATACATTCTGGGTGCAACAATGTATGCACGATAGCAAGACGATGGTTTGATATTTATGAAAATACTAACACTAATTGTAAACAGGTAAAGAAAATAGAAGTTGCGATAAGAAAAAAAAAATAAACGTTTTGTGAAAATAACCATAAGAGGAAGTTTGTGAAAGAAAAAGTTTGTGAACAAAGCAAAAGTAAAACAATATATATATAAATAAAATAAAAGTGTGCGAGTTGTCTTAATCATAGCTTCCTGAAACGGCGTAGAATGATTGCCCCGAAATATAACAGGAGTTAGGACTAATTGTAAGTTAAGTTAGGGCTCTGATGTGGTAGCGAGGGAGTCTGTTTCGTGTCTTGGGAAGTGTTTCTCTGAGGTCCGAAGCCCAAATTCCGAGAAAAACCTATACACATACATCACATGCATACAATAGCATTCATTGAAATAAATTTTTATTTTTTTAAGTTTCGGAATAAAGTTTTTTTTTAAGTTGAATTATATAAATAAAAAAAAGTATAAAATAAAAAAAAATATTTTTTCAAATAACTCAATTAATTAAATATTTTTTCTCAAATTTAGGGGGGGGGGTCATGACCCCCCCCCCCCCTGGATCCGCCACTGATTGTGAGAAGAATGATGTTAAGCGAGTGGTGATTACATATCATCCAGCAATTACCGGGAAACTTAAGAACATTTTTAAGAAAACCGAAAAACAGGTTGTTCCAGTGTCTAAGAATAAACTTGGCGCTCATCTTTGCACAACCAAAGATATAGTTGATCCCCTGGATAAAAGTGGTATTATATTCCTTGAATTGTTTATGTAATTCTATATACATTAGCCAGTCATCGAGAGCGGTTAAAATGAAATAAACACAATAGACACATAATAAACAATGAAAGTAATAGATCAAGTGTCGCAAATCACATTTTGAATAATTTGAACCATAAACTTAACTTAGATGACTTCAAATTAAATAAGGCTGAATCGAATAAACAGAAACTAGACGCTTGGGAGTGTCTTTTTATGCATTTGTATGAGGAGCGCTTGATGAAATTCAGGAGAAGCACCGATAGAGCATGGGCTCTTTTATTTGTTGATAGCATAGATACTACTTCAATCAACATTCATTTTTCTGAATAGATTTTCTATTTATTGTAGTGACCCTTTATTATATTTCTGTACTGTCTATTGAAATTGTTTCTCAGTTTATAAAGATTACCAATGATGGTAGCTTAGCTATCGAAACGCGTTTATCTATTAAAATAACCTTGTGAAACAATAAGTAGCCTTTTTCTTATTCTATATCTTTATTAAATGTATTTCACAGTGCTCAAAAAAATAATTAAAACTTCATGAACTTACTTTTTGAAAATTTCAAACTTATAAATTTCTTTCAAGTAAAACAAGTTTTACTTAGTTTTTTGTTTTATTTTTCTTTATGTTTTATTACAATTTAAAAATATTTCATTATACTTATTCACTCATGTTACAATAAACAATTATCAAGTTAATAAAATTAGTTTATAATAAATTTTCAATATGATTACTGTGCTTCATTATACAGATCTGTGCCCGTCTTAAAAAATTCTTGGATTGTCAATATGTTGCAATTGTATCCTATTATATGTTAGGATTTCCCGAGAATACACCTTATCCTTTAAATAAATACCCTCACACGTAGTTATCCATTGGCGTTAAATCTGGCGACCGTGGCGGCCAAGGACTACCGCGAATAATAAAAAATTTCATCTCCCAAAATATAAGGAAGAATGTTTTCCAAAATATGAAGATAAGTCTCTCCGTTCAAAGTCCCTTCGGAAATATAAGGTCCGATCAGGTACTAATCCACGAGACCTCCCCAAACTATTAAACCAAACCGATACTATATATTCACATGATGGATATTATGCTGATTTTCCTGTTGCCAACTGTTTCAAAGGATTTAGTAATCCTGCCCTTCTGAAATAGAACTCAACAGACCATAATATTTTATTTAACAAGTAAAAAAGCTAGAATTGGTTTAAGACCAGTTCTTAACCTTAGATGAATGCTCGTTTGTTATTTCGTATGTTCATCCATTTGAGTAATTTTGATTTTTGCAGTGGTTGTTCGCATATATTTCTAGAACGGTTCGTCGGACAGAAAAAATGATTATAACCAGTTTTATAGGATTTCGTATTCTGAAGAAGTTTTTAGTACAATAAAAATGTCTAGAATTGATCGTTTTCACAGTATCCGTAAAAAACCTAAATGTTATACGGCAACACCAAGAAGGGGTTGCCCGATTTATTCCATTTTTGAAATTTTATTTGCTATGGAAAACAAAATTTTGGTATGGCAACCCCACGAAAGAGTTGCCCGGTTTGTCTCATTTTCGAACATAATTTTACTTTATTTTTTGTGTACATAATTTCAGCTCTGTAAGACGGACATGCAAAAACCAAAATAATTTTATGCATGCGTATTCAATCCATTTTGCTCTACCATCATTATTTCTGTGCGTTACAAACAGAATGACAAACTTAGTATACCCTATAGATTTCATCTAGGGTATAAAAATAGAGAATCTCTTGAACTCATTTCTATAATACTAGTACAGAATTTAATTCGTAGTTGGTATCCGATGAATGATATAAAAAAATAGTACGTCACAGTTTTAGCTTCCGTACAAAATCAGTGATTCCTACTCAAAATTTCTGACTTTGAATGCTCTTAATTTTCTGTGTATTAACATAATCCACTAAATAATTATTTTATTTTGAAGGCTAAATAAATGCATATTGAAATTAAAAAAAAAAAAAAATCAATCGAATAAATAGGTACTTCAAAAGTTACAACAGCTTCAGTGAAAGTCTAACTTAAAGAATGCAATAATCAGTAAAGCTCCAATATCTCTTAAAAGAGCGAGTATTTTCATATGGTCTATAAAAGAACTTTTCACTCAGAAAGCAACGCTCTGTCGATACCAAATAGGAATCACTTCCACCGGAACACCCTGTATAATAGTTGGAGCTATTCAAAGTATCAAAAATACGTCATCAACACGAATTTTTCATATTAGATTTAAGAAGCCCAAAAATTTTTGCTTTAAAATCACAATATATACGCAAAATGTAACCTCTTCTGCGTTTTTTTTTTTCATATTTTCATATCATGTTCAGTGAGTGGCAGCCAATGTTTTCTGTATACCTACCGTGGATTTATTTACTATTTACTTACTACAACTACAAATTTCATAGAATTTTAGGCTAAATATGTAAAATAAAATAATATTTAAAAATAATAATCCCTTACCTTTAAGAAATCTCTAAGCCAAACAACATCTGGTTTTGGGTCTCCAACTACCTCACAAAAGATTATAACAGTGTCGCCTTCAAATGCTTCACTAGACCTTGGTTTTTTAACGAACATTGGTTCCTTGGAATAACTGAAATAACAAGTTCCAAATAAAATTTTTCCTTTTAACTAAGTATTTATGCTTTCAATTTAACTTACGGCATATCGGGACTTCTTATAATTGGAATATTTCCTTTTTCTGTTTTTAATGATTCTTCGACAACAACTCGACAGCTGCTTTCAACTCGGCCAACAGCATTTGAAGCTACACATATATAAATTCCAGCATCTCGTAAAGTTGCATCGGCAATAATAAGCTGAACAAAACCATCATGATCTAGAGTAGCTAAAATTTTTCTACTCGGCCGTAATCGTGTTCCATTTCTATGCCATGCTACACCTACAGCTGGATATGCTTCTACCTTTGAAGTAAGACGAATTTCCGTTCCTTCCTTGAATATATATACAGGATCTAAAGGCATATAAAAATCTGGAGCAATATAAGCTCTAATGCCTTTATCAACGGTAAGAGAACAATTACATGAAACTGAACCCAATTCATTTTTAGCTGTTGCAGTATATGTTCCGCTATCATCCAGAGATGTACTTCCGATTTCTAGAGTATTAAACTGGCCATCATCACATATCAAGAATCGACCATCATTTTCCACTTCTCTACCATCTTTAAACCAACTCAGTTCAGGCTGAGGATATCCTAATATTTGACATGTTAACCTTACTGGATGCGTAACTTGTACTCTGCGATCTCTTAATCTCATTGTAAATTGAGGAAGCATTTCAGTCAAGGTAAGATAGTCAGAGTTGACGAACTCCTTTAATTTATTATCCGCTTCATAGATTTTCGGATCAGATACAACTTGAAGGCGTGCATATGAAGAGATTTTTCCTTGATTATTGGTTGCTTCGCATGTATACCGTCCAGTATCGATATCAAAAATCTGACTTATATTAAGCCTACAAATTGATCCAATTTGCCTAATCGATACTCTGTCAGTGGACTCCATTTTTTGTCCATCCTTATACCAAATCACATTTGGCTTCGGTGATCCTTTTATATTACACTCCAATATACATTCTTTGTCTATCAACGCTTTCATTTGTCCGGGAAGAATTTTTGTGAATTCAGGAAGACATTCAGCTCCACCGATTAGAACTGGATAGCTTGTCTGGACAGACTTTCCCCATCCATATCGATTACGTGGTGTTACTCGGAAATGATATTCTGATCCTTGTTTCAGGTTGAAAATGTCGAAACTGTTGATTGGGGTCATCCCTAGTTCACGCCAAGTAGCACCTCCATCTTTACCTACCTGCCAAGCTTCCATTTTGTATGCAACAACAGGTGCTGCATCTCCACTATAAGGTTTGCCCCATGATAAACTGATATGAGTTTTTCCCGAATCAACGACAATAGGCTCTGATGATATAGGTTCTGGCGGATCTGAAAAATGTAAGATTGTTATTGGTAGTCGGTTTAGATTTTAGAACATTTTTGAACAAGCATTTCGTTCTATACATGTACATACATAAGCAATCTTTTGTTACTGCTTTGCCGGAGAAAATACAACATATCTGTATTTTAAATACTATGATTAAGTCAAGGTTATTGTGGGAAACATCATGAAATATTTCATTTTGAATCAAAATTCTGTGAATGAACCTAACATCCACCATAAGTTGGATCAAACAATTCATTTTAGTACCTGCCGACATCCAACAAAGGAATAACTTTTGTAAACAGAACGCCACTGCTACACAATTCGTTCCAATTTGGTTATAAACTAAATCGTCGCTGGAAACTTTATCGTATTATGTCCTCTAATCTTTCCCTATTTCTTTTCCGCCATGCTGCGCTTTGCATCATAGGGTATCCTCTGAGCTTGGCTTAATATTAAAAAAAAAAAAAAAAAGATAAAAAAAACACATTAAAATGGCGCAACGTTTTTGGAGAATTGCTGTGTTTCTTTATATTCTACTTCAAATCTAATTAAACTCAACTTGATACAAGAAATAAACCTCTTATAAACTACTTTTCAACCATTTCGTTTAGTCGAAGTTGTTTCCAGTTTTTAAGCTTAAGTTTCTATTCGAAAAAAAATATATGTAGAAATGTAACGAAGTTATTATCTTTACAATCTTAGGACTACTGGAATAAGGACGAATTTGTAGCAATCAGGTTAAATTTTTATTAAATTATTGCTGTGCCTCCTAAATTTATAATATTTTATTGGTTATATAAACAAAACCCTTTTCGGAAGTTATAGTATGGTAGCCTCTATGTTTTTTCTAGAGTACATAGAAACATACTATACACCCAACTCTTTTTTTACACGGTCTTTTTTTACCCAAAAAAGAAAAAAATATTTTTTTTACACAAATTATTTGTCCTAACACGTTCAAAAAAAAAATGTTGTATGTATACGCAGTGCGTATACAATTTTGTTTTTCTTGGATGTGTTAGAACATAGTAGAACAAAATTCGTTACACAGTTACAAAAATAAAATATAATTGGGGAAATTCCCGTAATTTTTATAGTCGCATTTTATATTTTTCTATTTAAAATTGCGTTAAGACTTCATTAAGCAATTGTATTGAAAAGTGTTAACATTGTGGTGGTCGAAGAAAAAAATATTTATTTTTAAAAGTTTTAGTGCCAATATAATTTCTGTTTGGGTCTTCTTACAACGGCTTTTGTTTGGATTTTCTTACAACGAAATGGTGTTATTATTGCAAAAATCTAGTTTAGAAAATTGAAGTGATTTTTATTTAATTTTTGTTATAGCCTAACAAGATGTCTGAAAAATCAAAAATTAACCGGACGAGCCAAGCCATTTCTTTAGAAACTAAAATTAAAATCTTAGACTCTCTTAAGAGAGGTGAAGGTCCAACATCTGTTCGCAAAAATTTTGGTTTGAATGAAGCGACAGTCAGAACAATAAAAAAAAATAAAGATTCCATTCGGCAATCAGTAATTTCTCGATCGAATGTCAGTTTCAAAACAGCATCATACAGTCGAAATACTATCTTAGAGAAAATGGAAAAACTTTTAGTGTTTTGGATAGAGGATCTACTGCAGAAAAAAAACCTATAGATGGAAAACTTATAAAAGAGAAGGGACTTAGAATATACGAACGACTTTAGGAATCGGGACGGTCAACAAGTCTCCAAACAATCAGGAAATTGATATTTAATGCAAGTGAGGGGAAAAACTTTCCCGGGAAGCTAGTAAAAATAATTCAACACGGGGGTTATACGCCAGATCAAGTATTTAATGCCGACGAAACGGGATTATTTTGGAAAAAAGTGCCTACCACAACCTAGATATCGCGTGACGTCCTTATTGTGCAGCAACGCATATGGTGATAAGATTTTAAAGCTTCTGTTAATCAACCGATCACTCATACCGCGAGATTTGAAAGGAAAAAACATTAAACAACTTGCGAATAATAAGGCATGGATGACGTCAGCTTTATTTAAAAAATGGTTCCACGAGTGCTTCGTTCCTGAAGTAAAAAAATATATGGAACAAAAATGGCTTGAATTCAAAATACTTTTGCTCGTTGATAATGCGCCTAGCCATCCTATGGTAGATCATCCGAATATTCAGTTAGTGTTTCTGCCGTCTAATACCACTTCACTGATTCAGCCATTTGATCAGGGTATAATAGCAACATTTAAAATTTATTACATAAAACAAGCATTTAAATATATTTTGGATTCAGTCGAACAAAGGGATTTGACGGTCGTACAAGCATGGAAAATATATACAATTATGAATTGTATTACACATGCTTCTCTTCCCAAAACAATTGCTGACATCTACTCTAAATGCTTGTTGGAGAAAAAATGCGTCAAAAGTGGCAATTCTGTAACAGAAGCATCAATTGTGTGTTCTGAAATTATTAATCTATCACACGCAATTGGTGGTGAAGGCTTTGAAAGCCTTGAATCTGCGGACATCGAGGAATTGATGATTGATAAACGTCTGGATGAGGAGAATCTAATTGAAGCTGCAACGGTTGATGCTATTAATGAAGACCATGATGATGAAGATGAAGTTGAAATTTATCAATTAACAGCTGATTTAATTTGCGAGGGCTTGAAATTTGCTGCAAGTATGGAACATCATTTCCTCACTTATAATCCCGACATGGGACGTGCATTAAAATTTCAACGTAACCTGCAGATCTGTACGGCTGGGTATCAAAAACTGTATAAGCAACTTGACAAACCAAAAACACAGAAGCTGATAACAGATTTCCTAATTAAAAAAAAAAACCAACATCAGAAAACGTTAATAATGAACCAGACTCTTCACTGGATTCAGACTCATCAGATGGGTTAGACATCTCTAGTGATGAAGGCGATTTTTGTCCAGTCGGTAATAAACGCTCGCACTTATAATCAACGAGCGATGAATAGTCTAAATATGTAAAAAAATTATTTCTATTCTACTAATTTGGATTTTTTATAATTACATATGAGCTAAAAGTTTCTCTTTATTATGTACTTATTTTAAATATTTTTTTAATAATAATATGTATTAATTACATTATGCTTTTAATTATAATTTGTGTAGTTGTTGGTTTTTAATATTACATATACTTTTTTCGCACGATTTTTAGGACAACATACAGCCCTTTTTTTCGTCTTACATGGTTTTTTAAAGTTTTGGAACACATCCTCAATATTAATATGTGCAGCATGTCTTTATTTACACGATTTTTTTTTTGCGCGGTTTTCGGTGGAACGTATCTACCGTGTAAAAAAAGAGTTAGGTGTATATGTAGGTACCTAAAGTGAAATCCAATTTTTATACTTTTTGGTTGCATAGAGCATAAAATTGAGTCTATAAGTTCTTTACAGCAAAATAATAAGATAACACTACCTGTAAGTATAACTCATTGATAATTTCTCAGTAACTAAAAAGTTGCAATTATTTTTTATCGCAATTTCGTTACAAGAAAATTGTGTTTTTATTCAATATTAAAATATGTAATTGAATTGTGGTTTTGATCTGATCTAAATATTTCTGGTTAGCTTAATTAACTTATGCGATAAAATTTACGGAATTTTAATCAATAAAAAAAAAATATTTACAATGTTGTATAACAAAGTTATGGCAGTATTTCGAAGTTTATGTTTTTCAGGGTTCCGTACCCAAAGGGTAACAACGGGAACCCTATTAGTAAGACTTCGCTGTCCGTCCGTCATCAGGTTGTATCTCATGACCCGTGATAGGTAGACAGTTGAAATTTTCACAAATTGTGTATTTCTATTGCCGCTATAACAAAAAATAATAAAACTAAAATACAATTCAGAATTAAAGGGGTTTTCCTCGTTTTATTCCTTAGAGCATATAACGAAAAGGATAGGCTATGCTGTAAAAAATTCGTGTACGTGTGATAAGCATTTTTTCTTGCGACACGGAGGGAAAATGACAAGAGGAGTATCACCTTGTTATTCGTGAGTTCGACAATTCTAATTTATTTCTGACATTTCAGATTTAATGACAAGAAGTTCGGGTTTGATTTAGCGATTTTGATTAAAAGTTATTTTTACTAAATAGTAGTGTGGTACAATAGTGAAATATTGTTTTGTGAACGGGATTTTATATAATCGAGACTTCGGAGTCTTGAATTATTGCGATGAAGTGCGCTGTGCTGTACTGCAGAAACAACCGGTGATATTCCCTTAGGAAATTATTTTGCCGGCAAGCTTAATTCTTTTAATAATAAATTATAGTGTTTGAAATAAAATAAGAGTGAAATATTTATAAAAATGAACAGCCGTTGCAAAAAAAGTTAACATTTTCCAATGCCGCTTTGTTTATTTATAATTGAATTGACATTGAATTGACATAAGGCGTTACAGTAGCCATACAAAAGAAATGCCAAAAAATATTATCAGAAAATAAACGGGGCATTAGGAAAATTCGTAAAAATGCAAAAAGTTATAAAAATATTATAAAATTATAAACTTAAAAATTAATTTAAAAATTTTGCAATATAATGGGATCTCTTCTATTGAATTCCTTCAATACTTAATATAGTTTCAACCACTAAATTATTCGCCCGGTGTAAAAATGTCGTAGTTGACTACTTCCATGACTAAAACGCATACATCGATGCGGTTCTACTACATGCAGAAAAATGCTTAAGTTTTTCCTCCTCATAGCCTATCCTTTTTGTTATATGATCATTATTATTATCATTAGTAGACATTTTTTTTTTCAAATGACTTTCAAATGACAGCATTATTATTATTTTTTCAAATGATAGCATTATTTTTTCACATGACGGCTACTCTCATTTGAAAAAATTAATAAAAAGTACATAGTGTTAAATTTTGTACGATGGTACGGAACCCTTCGTGCGCGAGTCCGACTCGCACTTGCCCGGTTGTGTTTTATGGATATATATCTACATATTATAAACTGCAGCCTATTAGCATCTCGAAGTTTAATGAGCTATATAAATTTTTTTCCAGCCTTGTCGTAAGGTAATGACAACTTACACTTTCAAGTATTAATAATAATACCTTAAAGCAAAATTGTCGGAACTTAGAATTGATAGGTCATGAAAAACTCCGTGAAATAAACAAAAAGTAGGCTATTATGTAGCTGCAACGTTTTAAGTTGTAATTTTGACAAAAAGGTTACATTGTTCTGCTAGGGGGTTGCCCTTGGCAGTTTGCTATATATACGAATATTGCAAAACATGTGATCATGGATAAAATAGATTAATTGCATTTTCCATGGCACCCTAGATTTAAAGTTGTATTTTTACTGTAAAAGTTGAGCTGAAGATACGATTAGATATATTTTTCTAGTAGAAGTCCAATAATACAGTTGCCTTAGATTTCTTCATTTTTAACTGACTTCAAAAAGAAGAGGTTCTCAATTCGACTGATTTTTTTTTATGGATGTTACCTCATATCTCCGATAATTCGATAATTCATTTTTTTTTTTATTTAGAAAAGTCATGCCTTCAGGGTGGTTCCAAAAAATTTGGTCATAATTCGATGAGGACCTTCACAACTTAAAAACTCCACAAAGCAAATCAATCGTGAATAATGGAATTATACAGGGTGTTTCGTGGTGAGAGGTACAAAGGGAAGAAGTGGTAGCACTCACCTAGAAAAACAATAAATTGAATGACGGGAGGAGGGAGGCGATTTTAACCGTCCCTGAATTACAGGGTGATTAAGAACATAAGCTAGTTTTTTTACGAAATATCATTTATTGGTAAAAGTACCAAGTCTACGGTCACCGTAAAGACCTTATTGTATATAGAACCTCATAGTCTTTCTCATACACCCCCCCCCCGGGAGTTATGGTACTCTAAAATAAAAATATCGGATCTTCTTACCTTATTATTAGGGTAAAAGCGCTACGGCTTCAATTAGGACATAGCTGTAATAGGTAGGTCAAATTGTTCGCATTAAAAAAATTAAGGGTTTTGTTTTTTTTTAAATAAGGAGTCAAAGTAAAAAATATATAAAAATATCCAAAATTTATTTTTTAGACCGCCATCACTCCGAAGAGGAGAGGAGTACACAGTATGCGCAGTAGTAGGAAAAACAACATATGTATGTCCTCACGCATCTGCCCGCCTTGCTCACTGCAACACATTCATCGATCACGTCGCGAACCGCTGTCCGATACCTGACGTCTTGGCACAGAATAAAAAAACATTATTAAGTAGAATTACCATCTCGGGCAGCAAATGATTACGTTTAAAGGAGACTTAAGATTTAGTTCTCAATATCATGGCAAACAGCGCACTGCAATAGCAATTGTTGCTTGCTTAGCATTTTGTGTGCCTGTCGAAACTCATGGACCAAAAGTGAAATCGAGTTTATTTGAACCAAATGACTACGATCTCTCAAACAAAAACTCTCAGCTAAGTAATCATTGTATATGACGCTGTGCAGTCATGGGCTGATGATATCGAATGTAGCTGCCTATCGGGAAATATGTCAAGCGCTTGTAAAGGGAAGTTCTTCCACGCCATAGCCAGAAAATATCTTTTCCGAAGCGCTCTCTTACCATATCCAAAGGAATCTTTGCGGAAGCAGATCTCTTCTCTGAGTTTAGGCTTATTCGTTTTTTGTTGGAAAAAGATGACTCATATGCATCTGAAAGCACAGCAGAATTTTCATTCTGTAGTAATCAGTTGATGTGTGCGGTTAATTGAAATTTAATTTAATTTAAAATAAAATGGAGCGCATTCAGAATAAAACTGAAATTATTCATAAAGCCCTTATCCTGATTCTCTCTGTGTTCCCAAAAAGCGCTCCAATACTGCTACAGCTACCTTATAAGCGCTCCAAGAATGCTACCCTACAAGCGCACCAAGAGCGCTTCCCAAGAATCTGCAACTGAGCGCTTCCCTCTGCGGACATGTTCAGTGGGGAGGTCCTGCAAGCTTCAAAAGAAGCGCTCTTGCATTCGTTTTTGAGCGCTCCCATTTCCGGCTGGGTGTCTACAGAGTCGGACTGTGGCTGCACATACACACACTCAGCTGAGAGTTATTGAGAGTAAAATTGTAAGGTTACTTTGTAATCAAAATTATTTTATTACTTTGTTAAGTAATGTATATAGTAAGTGTAGCCGTTGGGAGGGTAAGGAGACAAGCTGTAAATTACTAACAGACTATTTTCCTGTATGGATAGTAGTTTAGGCTCTATAGCATATATAAAGTCAATGTTTGGCACTTTTCCATAAGTATGAATATAGAACATTTTAGAGAACGGACTCGCACGCATACATATATATTTCTGTTTCATATGGCTTGGAAAGTATTCTCGAAGGTTTTTCCCAGCTGGAAGACTTGTGGAAGCAAAGTACTTTTTCTCAATTGCTTCCATGTTAGTCGCATTGAAGCTTGGTGGAAGGGAACTCAGCGGAAAAAAATTGATAGGCCTTCCAATGGAAGTTTGGAGGAAGCGGTAGAAAAGCTTTTCTATTGCTTTCTCCTCATGACATGTAATTTTAAAAAGAAATGAGGTGTCCAACGAAAAGTCATACATCGCTACCGCTTGCATCCTGTGTTTCTAATTCCCGCTGGGTATCAATAATTGGCCCGGGATCATAAAAATATTTTTAGCCTTTTGGTTAATAGGTTTGAAGTCAGGTTTTGGTTTTTTAAAAATGATTTTATTACTTTAATTCTTTACTTAGTGAGACAAAAGCAATAAATTTAACTTTTACTGAAGATTGTGTATGATAGCAATGGAGAATGTAAAGGATAAAGAATTTTCAAAAAGATGTTATCCCTCAGGGGATGATGGAAGCACAGCATGGCAAGAAGGAGACAGGAAAAGGAATTAGTACGGAGAGTGACGGAGGTGCTGATGCTATGTCCTTCATAAGCTTTCGCAGATTGTAGGCCCAAAAAGAACTTATCAGGGAATTTTACTGTACAGCCGAAAATAATTTGAAGGGTGAAAGGATGTGCGTGGTTTGAAGCACGAGTATTGCCTATAGGAATAATTCTAGAAGGGATCAGACTACATAATTCATCAGAACATTGATAAACCATGTAACGATAAAGGTACAAAAGGCATCCAACATTGCAATTCGAGTGAGTCGATATGACAAGTTATTGCCAAATCGCAAATGAGTTTAAAGGCTCTATTTTGCACAATATCCAGTGAAACTAAAGCTGTACGAGCGGCTGCGGCCCAGATATGGGAATTGTATTCAATTTTAGGTCTGCTCTAGGACTTGTAGAGAACCACTATATTCGATGAGCTCAAGTATTTCTTACACATATTCAGAAATTCAAAATATTTCGATGCTTCTTTGGCAGTAGAGAAATGGTGATCTGTCTTTGATATTAATGCCAAGAATGCATAAATACGGTGTATCGTAAAGAAAAGGGAATGAAAAAATTATGATTTTGTTTTAAAAAAATGAAACAAGTTTGCGACTTAGATCCATTGAACTCGACGCAATCCGCTTTGCCCCAAGCCAAGCGAGAATATTATCAAGGTCGTTATTTAATGATCTAATCATCCAATCCCTTTTAACGGATGTGGCATTCTCTGGAGTTCCCAATAGTGTCAAAGGAGTAAGCGAAATACTGTCATCGGCAAAACTATGGATGAGATTGAAAGTAAGGGAAAGCAGATCATTAGTGAAAATTAAGAAGAAAGGTGGGGAGATAAAAGAGCACTGGAACACACCGGCATATATAGCATGAGGTTCTGGTGAAACGCCATCTATTTAATACAACCCGTATTAGGCGACCGGATAAACAACTCTCAATCCATAATAGCATGAAGAGAAGAGAGCAAGTGCTATAAGTTTGGCAAAAACGGGTGGATGTCAATGTCAGACTCTTGAAATATTTAGGTCAACAATTTTGATCTCACCAAAATTATGAAGACTATGGTTCCAACATTCCGTAAGAAAAGTGAGCAAATCTCTAGATGAGCGTGCAGCTCGAAAGCCATATTTGCGATCATTGGGGAGTTGATTGATTTCTCGATACTTCATTAATTGATCCAAGAAACTTTTGAAAGAATCCAAGTGATTGCTACCCTCTCTTTTCTTGGAAATAGGCTAAACGTGAGCTAGTTTCCAAGCAGTTGGAAATTTTCCTGTCGAATAAGGACTTACAGTTTTGGAGGTGTTGATCTCCTTAAAAACTTTGAATACATCTCTCGTACGGATGTGTATTGGCTCTTGTACACATCCACATGGGAGATGCAAAACAGGTGTCTGTGAAGTGGGTAGAAGATGAGAACTTGAAATGAATCTAGTAGCCAGAATCTTAGCTTTATGCAGGTAGTCATCAACCATTTCACTATTATTTAGTAGCGAAGGTATTGAGAAACTGTTGTAATTGTTCTTAATGGTTTTGATCAGGGACACCAGAAACCTTTGCTACCTTTGCGGCTTGACAATATTTTTTGTCTAACATTCTGGTGAAAAAGATTTTTTCTCTGGATAATGAATTTGCAGTGTTTTCCATGCAGTCTTGTAGACTTGTTTCAGTTCTGGACATGGATGCAATAGATAAAGGTAAAAAGCAGAATCTTTCGCTTTTATTGCTTGGTTGCACTTATCGTTAAATCAAGAGCGATTTTACTGTTAAGATTTGCTCTAAGAATACGGAATGTATACTAAGTTCTAATGTACATTCATCAACATCCCTTGAAGCAAAACAAACCGACCAATCAATTTCTCTAAGATACTGATTGAGACTTTCAAAATCAGCAGTTTTATAGTGCTAAAGAACCCTTAGGTGGAGAAGTAGGATGGCATAGGTTTGAAGTGGTAAATTGAGCCGTGATTAAGCAGTGATTCACCGAGAGCGGAACCGACTGAGATGGAATATTTCTCAGGGTGAAATATTATATACAAATCTGGAAAATTAGCTCTATCTCCAGATGCATCAGAAATTCGCGTGGTGCAAATTAGAGACTTTTTAAGCTACTTGCATACACCTAATATATACATGTAAGGATTATAGCTTCCGAACGCACCCAGTATCCAGCATTTATCTCAGGGGTCACCCTGTTCCAATGCAGGATAGGAAACATATAGATGACAACAAGATGAAGACAAATTTGACTAAAGAAGAAAAGCTCTCTTCTACTCTGACGGCGAGCGAGTGTACATCGCCTCCCTGCAGTACTACAAAGATTGTAACCAAAGTGAAATAAAGTTTATTTTAATTTATTGGAAGTATTTGTTAATGAATATACCCCCTAAACCATCCTATCAAGGAAAATAACCTACATACATGTCCATCCCTTTTCCTGTTCATCATCAAAAATTACTACCAGATATTTTACCTCCGAAACGCACTGTAGTCCACAACCATTTCGTCCTAAACATTATGTACAGTTAATTTTATTCAGATTGAGGGCTAAATGTTTCCCCCATTCAACAAATTCGTAGATCAACCCGCGATCTTCATTTGCAATTAGAAGGGAACCAGCCACGTTAAGAACATTTTAATTGTACTTGCTCGTTATGAATGTGGTCTATTATTACTATCTGCGTCCTAGGATTTAAAAAGGGACAACTCCTTCCTAACCTAATCAGCAGCACCAATTTTTTTCAATTTTATTTTTTAAACAATTTTTTTTTAAGTCCAAAAGATGAAATTAAATTTATCTTTCTAATTCAGAGCCGAATTTATCAAGTTGGTTACGTTATATAGTGCGTCGTCCCTGGGTTCTATTATTGCTCCACATTGATTAGGTATAATAAATAAGATGTCACTGCGTTCCTAATACATTTTTCAAGTAATAAAATTATCAATAAATTCTGTAGCTATATCTTGAGGGTTATTAAGCAAATGTTCACTTCTAAAATTAAATTAAATTAGCCAGTTTCATTCGTCGCTTGACCAAAGTAATCTGATATTGTGGCGACCTACTTATTCCAAATGCACTTTGAGATAGCGAGGCGACAAGATATCAAGAACCCTTTTAAAATATTTATGATTTGTAAAATATTTTGTACTTTTGAAATCAGATTAGCTTTGACTTTAATAATAAAAACAGTTTGGAGTTCTGGAACAATTTTCCAGACAACAACTCAATTAATAGAGTTTTCGTTTAAAGTAGCGAAGTACAACAATTGGTGACCCCAACGTGATAAGAAGACAGTGAAGATGTCTTTGAGTGAATCATCTGCAGCTGCCTCAGGAAGCGAATCATCGATAAACCGTGTCCAAGTACGGATACCACCATTCTGGAAAGCCAGCCCTGCTTTATGGTTTAAGCAAATCGAATCACAGTTCATTAACTGTGGCATTACAGCTGATGCAACAAAGTATCATACGGTGGTGGGGACGATCGAGAGTGACGTACTCACACACATAAGTGATATCGTCCTTCAACCTCCGTTAGAGAACATGTATGAAACGTTAAAAAAACGTTTGGTGGAGCTATTTTCCGTATCAGAAGAGAAGAAATTAAGGCAACTTCTGGGTGATTTAACTATTGGCGACATGAAACCATCAGAATTATTAAGGAGAATGCAAGAATTATCATCCGGAAAATTAGATGATAATTTTTTAAAAACTCTATGTTAGTAGTGACTTCCAAAGCAGACGCAGGCTATCCTGGCAATAAGTGAGGACAACCTTTCCAAACTGACAGTTAAGGCAGATAAGATAACGGAAGTCATTGATGTGTCAGAGGTATACAGCATTAAGCAAAAAGAAGGATCTGAGGTACCAGTGTGGGAAGATATTGCTAGCAAGTTAGCAGATTTTCAATTTCAGATTCTCGAAATGAAGAAGCAATTGGAGCAGCGATCAGGATCCAGGGGTAGAAGTGCCTCAAGAGGTCGAAGCAGAACACCAAGTTACTCTGAGGATAGAGATTATTGCTGGTATCATAGACTGCCAAATCGTCTATGATACCAGCAATAATTCCACGAAGTGCAGATCTCCATGCTTGTTTGCAAATACAAAACACTAGGTGACCAATTAACTTCGACGACTAACGTTACTGGTTTGGAAATAAGTCGTCTTTACATTTCGGATAATTAATATTCTAATGAAAAATACCGTGAGCCGATTTTTCTGTTTTACCTCCTTGTCCACAAAAACGTTTACAGAAACGCTCTTTTTGTCCTTTTGCAGCAAATGGTTCGAGAATCAATACTTTTGATACAAAGTTGGTTTCGCTTAATCTTGGGCTAAGACGAAACTTCGATTAGCATTTCGTGATAGCTGATGGTACAAGACCGATTATAGGCGCAGATTTTTTGAAGAAGTTTGAACTATTAGTCGATTTAAAAAACAGTTGTCTCATTGATAGTTTGACTTCAATCAAATCAGTTGGAAAATTTTTTTTTGACAAAACAGCTGGGATTAAGACGATCTCTGGTAACACAGTGTACTACCAAATTCTTTTAAAATCCCCAAACGTTACCAATCCGTTAACGAGTGCAGCAAAAATAAAGCATAAAGTAACTCATCATATTAAAAATAATGGACCTCCGGTATATGCGAAACCAAGAAGATTTCCACCGGATAAACTGAAGATATCCAAGAAAAAATTTGAATTTATGATGCAGCAAGGTTTGCGGTCCGTCAAAAAGTTGCTGGGCAAGTCCATTACACATGGTCAAGAAGCAAAATGGTGATTGGCGTCCTTGCGGAGATTATCGACGATTAAATTCAGTTAGGTACTATTCCTGATCGCTATCCTATTCCGCATATACAGGATTTCGCGCAAAATCTTGAAAAGAAAAAGATATTCAGCACAATCGATTTGGTCCGAGCTTATCATTAAATCCCAATTACTGCAGACGATGTCGAAAAGACAGCAATAATAACCCCATTTGGATTATTCGAATTTCCATTCATAACATTCGGGTTATGTAATGCTGCGCAGACTTTTCAGAGGTTTATGCATGAGGTGCTCCGAGGATTAGATTTTTGTTTCCCATATCTTGATGATATTTTAATTGCTTCAACTGACGAGGACGAACATTTGCAGCATTTAAGAATCTTGTTCAAGTACCTAGCTGAGCATGGAGTGATCATTAACATGAAAAAATGTAATTTTGGAAAAAAAGAGAAAAAAGTTCTTAGGTTATTTGATTTCAGAAGATGGTACCAAACCACTCTCTGAGAAAGTTTCGGCAATAATAGAGATCAAAGAGCCAGCGACCGTACGATATTTGCGACGTTTTCTAGGAATGATTAATTTCTATAGAAGGTTTATTCCCAAAGCTGTGGAAACTCAAATGATTCTATTGAGATATCAGAATGGAAATAAGAAGAATGATAAGACTCTCATCAATTGGACTGAAGAGAGAAGAAAGGCTTTTGAGAAATGCAAAAAGGACCTAGCAAATGCAACATTATCGGCACATCCTTCACAATCAATCTTGTTTGCGCTGATCTTTCAAATAAAAATTTTTCATTTGTTTTCACAAATGCACAGGAAAATTTTGGTATTGTGCACTGCACTAGAAGGGCGATGCATTTGAAAACTCCTATACTTCTACTAAAATACGGAAAGACATTTGCATTGGTATAACAGGAGCACTTCACATAATATCAACTATAGGGATGGAGACTTTAATCCGACTCCTGCTTGTTGACGTTCACTGTAAATGTATGATTGCAAATCAATTTCTAAGACTAAAAGAGTAAAGTTGTTGGGTAGCCGCAGAAGGATACTGAAGATCTATTTTTGAATACTGTGCGCGGAAAGTTATGATTAAATGGATTAAAATTTTTCGAGACAGTTATGTTCTGCGGTATATTCCCCAATGTTGGAAAGACGTCAGGGTGGTATTCATACCCAAAGCAGGAAAAAATGCTAGTTCTCTAGCCAAGTCCATGGAAAAAAGACCTACATATTCGAAGTGAATTAAATTACTTCATTCTAAGCAGTTTTCTTGTCACGCTGGCAGGTATACTGAGACTGCCATCCAAACCTTAGTCCAAAGACATCGAAAAAGCTCTCGAAGTAAAAGAGGTGGCCTTATGTGCATTTGCAGATTTGTAGACATAGAAGTAGCTTTTGATAACACCTCCTTCGATGCAATTAAATTAGCCGCTGAGGATAAAGGCTTTGAGCCACCCACGGTTAACTGGATAGACTCCATGCAGCAGAAGGATAACCACAACTGTGGAGAACTGCTCAGTCACGATCATTGCATCTAAAGTCTGTCCACAAGCAGGAGTCGTCTCTCTACTCTTGTGGTCGATTATGATTGACAATCTCCTAATGAAGCTGACCAATTCGGGATTTAATATACAAGGCTACGCGGATGACGTATTAGTCACAATATGGGGCAAGCATGATCAGGTCATATCTGATCTCATGCGAAAAGTCCTTTCCAAAGTCCGCATGTGACGTGTAAACAAAGGCCTTAACAAAAACCCCAAAATCGTTATCGTTCCGTTCACGTGAAGAACGAAACTTTCACTCACGGCTCTTCTTCGTGATAATACGGAATTTCTATTTTCCGACGAAGTTAAATTTCTGGGGTTCACTCTAGATAAAAAAACTTACCCGAAATTCGTATCTGTCCAGAGTGACGGAGAGTGAGGTAGGATCTCTTTACACGTGTCGTCGTTTCATTGGCAGAACATGGGGTCTGAAACAATAGGGAGGTCGGACAGGTCTCTAGGCTCTACCTTATCCTTATGTAGGTGCCTATACATGAGGGTCATAAAGGCAATGAAATCACTGACGGCCTAGCAAAAATAGGAGCGGAAAACGCCTTTGTCGGACTAAGGCCATTTTGTAGCACTTCTAAGTATTACCTCAGAACTATCCTAAATATCTGGGAGAATAATTAAAAACCACTTTATTGGGAAAGACTATATACAGGGACTTTGTCAGGCAAAGAAATTTGTCGACATCTCTACCGGAAAAATATGAGAACTCCTACTTCTTAGGAGAACACAGCTCAAAATGATTACAGAGCACTTCTCAGGCCATTACCCATTGAGGTATTATTATCTATACAAGATGGGCCTAGCTGAGACTTCATCCTGTCGCTTCTGTGAGGATACTCAGAACACCTCAGCACCTGCTCAGCATTGTCCATTGAATATTGTCCATTGAATATTACTATACCTCGAACATGCTTTTCCTCCACCAAACTACGCGTGGAATCGAAATACCAGAATGATCCTAGACTTCATTAATAGTTTAAACCTAGAAAGGGAGTAAATCGAACTCTGACTCCCAATAATTCTTCAAGGTCGCAGTGAGGCTAACACCTGAATACCCCTTCACAAATCTGATCTAATCTAAACTGAGCTACGTGACACTGCTTACGACTTCTAGAATTAATTTAAAATATATCACATGATCAGGATATCAAGATTTGGATAGAATGTCAAGTTATAATGAAAGTGCTGATGCGAATAATACCGTATCGCGAATAATCTAGCAGAAAAGGAGACAAAAGATGATATTATTAGAAAGAGTTCAGCAATGATTCTAATTTTTACACAAGGATCCATAGAAAAAGTTTTAGAAGCCATTATAAATGTTCTGGATCCACAGCTTGAAAACTAGCTTGCAAATTGCAAATGAAAAGATCCATAAGATCTCACGACAGCTTTGTCTCCATTGTCTCCGTGGTAGGTATTCAGAACGCTTACAGACTTCATTTAATAGTTTAAATTCAAATTGTTTATTCATTACATCAAAACAGGTCTCTATAGAAGTAATTAGATGAAACGTACAAGGTACTTTATTCTTCTATAAATTAGGGAAAATAGTAGATAGAAATCTGGGGATTCATTAACTCAACTCAATAAGATCTCAGTCTAGGGTAATGAGGAATTGCATCACAGCTGCCACTGAAAACGTAACCTTGATTCAATAAATCGAAATTGATAGAATTGTAATTGTTTACGCCGCTTTTGTTGGGCTCATGAAGGATAAGTATCCGATTCTTTCAATATAAAATCTAATGTTAAACATAGCCGTATTCTGTCAAATATATTATTTTTGAATGTTTTCAACGAAGTTCTTGTTGTAGCTTTTGATTACAGAGAAGATACACAGTACAGATACAGACAATAGCATACGTGCAACCCACAATTCACGTGTAGTTCCGTCGACGGTAGATAAACACCACCATCCCTCCCGTTAAAATCATCGCAACATGGATGACTGAAGTCAGATATTATCGATAACCCAAACAATACATTAATTGAAACTGGTAAGGAAAATAAGGTCAGGTTCAAGGGGAAACATGTAATATATGTAATTAGACTTTTTGTCCCCATATTGGGCAACATAAACTGATCGATGAATAAAATAAATATATTTTTTTTAAACAGAAACAATATGAAACAAAAAATTAAAAAATTCAACTCCCCGGAGAAATATTCTTACTTTTATTAATAATAATCTTTAAGTCTCATAAAATTATACAATATAATCGGAAAGATATAAAATAAATTAAATATGCAAAAAGAAATACAATTCGAATTTTAAGTAAATACAATTTTTAGGCATTGATGTTATTTGGACCGGACGAACGTACTATCGAATTTGTACACTTACTTACATTTTGGGATGGAAGATAAAAACACTTTCACTAAGTTATAAATTCACAAAGATTCCGATTTATTTCCTTTGCTAACAGGTTAAAACAATAACGGCTTGATGTTAAGAAACCTGTAAACGAAAATCAAAATCTCCGCTGAAGTATAAAAAAATCATTCTTGCTTATGCTTTATATACACCTTTGCGATTCGAACTGATGTTTTGAATGAGCAAGCAAACGAAGAATGCTTACAGAATGCAGAATTTTCCAACAAATTGACAATTAGACAAAACAATAATTATATACAAAATATGATATTTGCAAAATACAGAAGAGTGAAGGTGAGTACAACCACATAGAGCTATAGATCTTAAAACAATACGGGAAACAATGATTCTTTAGTTTTAAAATTAAACATAATCAGAATTAAATTTTTTAAGAATATCAATATACCAACGCATGAATGTTTTTTTAATTAAAATCAAGTTTTTCGCAATTTTCATATATTCCTGACACATTTCTTAAAAAATAAAATGGAAATTCGAGTGTAAAGCGATTTTTGAAAAATCTAGTTACGATACAAACGAATGTTTGATGAATTTACACGTAAATCGAAGGATATACAAAACTGATCCGTGTGGTGAAAACACTAAACGAATATCATTAATTTATAGATTTTATTTTTGAAATCTACTTAAATTTTAAATTAAGATAAATACACTATTGAAAACTGCTACTGAAAGATCAATTTTAGTGACAAAAAAGAAGAAAGAACTCAGCGAAGGGAACAAAATATTCTAAAAAAGTATAATCACCATAAATTTATAAAAAATATACCTTTTGTCGATAATATCAGGGCAAATAAATAAAATATTAATTAAAATTCATTTTAATTTTAAACAAGATTACTATGACTTATTACCGGATATAATTTTATCCTTGGTCAAAAACTCTTGCCTTATATAATTAGCACCCAGAATTAGTTCTGAGCTTATTAGCGGTGGGATTAGTTGATCTTTTCAAGCATCTACGGTAGCAGGAATAAACTAAGTCGTACTGAAGAGTATAAGGTCTCTGCTGATACGAAACGCTTATTCCTCTTATTTCTTTTTTCAGTCAACTGCGGGCTTATACAAGTTCGATTTGCTTCGACTTAATCTGATTTTTTTAATTTATGAACTAAAATTTTTTTTTCAATTTTTCTCAATTTTTTCATATTGTCATTTCTTTCCATTCTTCTATTTTTCAAATTTCGCTGTTTGAGACCTGCCGAAGAGTCATACCAAGACTTGAAGCTTTCCTCCCAAAATTAATAATTGAATGAGTTGTGTGATTAAATAACAAATAAGAATTTTTTCGTTTTTGCTTCTTCAACAAGAATTTAATTTTAAAGAAACTTTTTATAAAGGTAGCTCCTGTATTTCACATAAGCACAGTCCCCAAAATGTTCAAGGTTCATCTTTAAAGCCTTGTTTCTTTTCTCCTGCTAACTGAACTTTTCGCCTTAATTTGTCACGTCTTTTTTTTTTTTGTTTTTTTTTTTCAGTCGCTTTCATAATGACGACGTTCTTATTATTTTAATGGAAAAAATAAATAATTTAGTAAAAATTTATGTTTAATAAACGAAAATACATATTCAAATATTTAAAGAGTTCTGCCATACAAATATTAAACGCGATGGCGCTATGTATTTCTTCTCGAACTATTTGCTGCGCTCTTTTCTCATCCTGAATGAATCTGTGGCGTGAATTGACAAAATGACAAAACATAATTTAGTTTTGAGTATATAAAAAGGAACGAAACAGAACCATTGTAATTATAAATAGTTGTTTATAAAAAAAAATAAAGCAATTTTTCAACAAAAAGAACTTTACCTTAACTAATTTCGCCCTGCATTCAAAACAACACATTCACAAATACAAATTAATATCGTTCTGCTTGAATCCGAGAAAAACTCAGGTGCATTCAGAATTATTTTGAGTGCGAAAAAAGTGACAGATTCAAATTAAATCGTTCGGTCCAAGAAAAATAACGAAATAGCATGAAACAGATTCATTCTGAACGAGAAAAAGAACAGAGTAATTATTATCATCAATCACATGATAACAACTTTCAAAATTTGAAAGAGAAAAGAAACGTGGCGTGTTTGAATTTTTAGCAACAAGTGCCTTAGGATTTATGTGCGGGAGAAAAAAAACGGTTATGTATTAAAGGAAGACTCTAACTGTAACGTCGCATTAAACCAGGGCTGTGTTCAACATTACAGCTATAGCTGCTTTTAGCTGCTTTCGTATGCTTTCGCAATTAAATACAAAGAGCTTTTGACAATTCACGCATATAGATTTCCAAAGCATAAAAGCAGCTTTTAGCTGTCCAAAATCCCGCAGTCGCTTTTCCTTGCTATGGCTAAATTTGACAGTTCTCAAAGTGTTGCTCTATTGTGCTATCGAAGCATCTATAATAGCTATAATATTGAACAAATCCCGAATGTAATGGAAGTAAAAACCGACCAACTTCGTTAAAAATGTACATTCGTTTTTACCAGCACCATGTCTTGAGTCAAGTATCTAGGCATTACCCTTGATAGCAGGCTAACCTGGGATTCCGTCTTAAAAAGAGTGCTGGAGAAACCCACAGCAGAAACATGGACATGCCGCATGTTTTTGGTAGAGCTTGGGGTCTCATACCAAAAATGACCCAATGGTTATATCCATACATCTATTATAAGATCCATGGTTTGGTTTGGTAGCCAAAAACTGAGCAAAAGACAGCTCATGCTAGTTTTCAAAAACTACAACTGCTTGTATGTCTAGGAGTAACCGCTACTATGCCAACCTGCCCATCTGCAGGATAGAGGATCTTACGAGGATATACTGATCCCACTGCCTCTATACTTTTATGTTAGGAAAGAGGCCATCCTCGGTGCAATAAGACAGCAAAGGGCTAGAATATGCTTGGGGCAAAAATTTATATAATATTAGACAGCCAAGTAGCACTCAAAGCGTTAGATTCGTTCATCCTTGAATCTAAACTGGTTTGAAGCTGTCTACTGTCTTGAAACAACTTGCCAAAATAAATAAGGTTACGCTGACTTGGGTGCCATGACGGAATTAAGGGCAATAAGATCGTGGACCGCTTTGCAAAGATAGGAGCTAGATCTGAATTTATTGGCCCTGAGTCTGGTTTGGAAAAATAAACCCGGGGGTAAGACAAGCGAAAAGGTTCATTACGTATTCATAACAGAAGATTATAGAATTCCTTACGCTAAGCAGGAAGGAATTAAGGACAGGCGAAGAGGTTCATTACGCATTCACAACAGAAGATCAAAAAAATTCCTCACGCTAAGCAGGAAGGAATTAAGGCTCATAACGGACTTGTTTACTGGACTGTGAGGCTCTGTGTCGTATAAGACTTAAACATCTAGAAATGGGATTTCCATTGCCGGAGGATGTTGTAAAAATGGCTGTAAGAACGATATAAGTTTCGTAAGAGAATTTAACTTCGAACGGGTGCCCTAGGGCACATAGAAGTAATGTCACAAATGAACTTATAGGTCGTACTGACTAGATGGGAGGCGGTAAAATATTTGATTGGAACAATTTTATTTCAAAATTTTCATGTAATCTTGCAGAAAAAACAAAATCTCTAGGAAATTGATAGGTATTTGAACGATAAATAAATATTGGAATGAAACGGGTAATTTTTGAGACAAGAATACTCCGACCATTCAGAGAGAGACAGACAAAAAACAATAAGTTAAACAAGCGAAAAGTGGTATAAGTTGACTGGGCTGTTAATTTGCTTTGGTACTAACTGTTAATAATAGCTCAGCTTGTGTGATAACACTAGTTTCTATAACTAGTTCAAGGCTCTGATGGCAGTAGCCTAAAATGTATCTTAAGGAAAACAAAATTTTCCTTGATTTCCAAATTCACAACTGGAAAAATAATAAGAATAATTCTCCAGATTAGAATAAATAACTCAAAGCTTATCATTTGTATTTGACAGGTCCATGAGGTCAGGAGGAATGTAGTTTCATAGGTAAGTTCGCAGAATTGGGATAAATGTACAAGTAAACCAAATTCGAAATGAAATGAAAAGAAAATTGTTCGGCGCAAATTTCGTCCAGTTTGTTTCAGTCGAGGTGGCTACAAGGCACAGAAAATCAACAGTTTTGAACATGATGAAAAATTTTGTTCACAATTTTGATATAAGGATAGTTGAAGGTAGTTATATAAAACTGCTTAAGAGGACAAAAAATCCAGTAGTAACTTCAGAGGTATTTGCAAGAAGATACCTACACCTACATATATGATCTTTAGAAGGGATGCAGGCATAAATATGTATTCTGATGATGAAATATATATCACGGCACCAAGGAAGATTTGAATCTGTAATGGTATAAGGAAGCATTGTGGCTTTGAGCAGAATGCGATTAAGTACAAACAGATCTGGGAAAGAAGATCATCAAAATTGAAGATGTATAGGTTTGCGAACTTAGAATCAGATTTTTACAAATAATTACACCACCGAGCTCATTATAGAGTTTTTTGAGAAAAAGAAAACTAGAATAAAATATGGCAAAAGTTTAAACATACAATTTCCTTATACAGTTTCATTTACATAACAAATGTAAAACCAAACATTTATCGTGTAGTTTATCAAAATAAACAAGTACGTATGTATGACTATGTATACACAAATGCTTGTATGCATGTAATAACGACACAACAACAAATTATACTTACTTTTGAAATAAACAGTTTCCGGATAACTTTCTAGGGATTGACCCCAACGTGGTGTTGTTGGAGTTGTAGAACGTGCTCGTGGTCTAACCTGTTAACAGCCAAATTTTTTCTTTAATTTTTCTTTTTGGGATTTTTAATCTAAAAATAAAAAAGCCGTTAAAGAAAAGAAAGCATTTTAAAAATAAATAAAAAGATGCAAAAAAAAAATCGTATAGGAATGAAATTTCCCATGGAATGTTTTACAAAATAAGTGAATTATGCATCCTGAAATAAAAAGAAAAAAGGAAACAAAACAACGATTTTTTCCAAACATTACCGTGACGGTAACAAATATTCGATCAGTGCCATGATCGTTACGTGCAACTACGAAGTATGTTCCAGAATCAGAAATTTTAGCATTGTGGACAGTGAACCGGATGTAGTCTTCCTGGGCTTCTTTGCTTACACGATCAGACTTGGTGATATCTTTAGTTCCTTTTAGCAATGTCACTAATAAAAAAAAAAATAAAACAATTGATCAATTTTTGTACATCTACCTAAATGTAAATAATAAAAAAAAAAGAAAAACTTCCTTACATTTTGCTTTTGGTTCACCCTGTACTCTGAATGAAATTGAAAATGGATCATTAACAGCAATTTTCATTTCACTTTCAGGTCGAGATAAGAAAAGTGCTGGTTTTCCACCTTTAATTGTTGGCCCAATAATATGAACATTTGCATTCGATTCGATTCTTCCAAATGCATTAGATGCTCGACATGTATAGACTCCATCAAAATCTGGTGTAACTTTTTCAATTGCAAGCGTATAGACGCCATGATCTTCGAAAGTTTTTATATTTTCAGCTGTTGCAATCGGACTCTTATTCTTCAACCATTGAACTTCAATGGGTGAATTTGTCGGAGCAAATTCAGCTTGAATAGCAATGGTACCGCCCGCAGTAACAATATGATTACCCAGTTGATTACTAAAGTGAGGCTTATTCACGTCACGATGGAAGAAACCATGTGTCTTTTCCATGATGAATCTTTCACGACCAGCAAATTGAACTGTATGAGAAATCTTTTCGGCTTGTACAGCATTCTCAGCGCGACAAGAATAAACACCACTGTCCCTTTCGGTCGGATTATTAACAACCAATTTACAATAGCCATCAGCTTGATCGAATTGTTGATATTTTTCGTTGGGTATAATTGTTTCGTTGTCTTTTATCCATTCGATTTGTGGACGAGGTTGACCGCGTACACGGCAGTCCAAAACAAGTTCGTTTTCGCCCAAGAAATATGTATCTGCATGTAAGAGATTTATGTTTTTGTTTCTTTTAGAAATTCATTAATTAATATACAAAAATTGTTATTCGATTTTGAGGAAGTCAATGTTATATTTTGTAACCACGCGATTTTATTTTAAATTTTTAAGTTTTAACTACTCAAGTGTGTGATGTGCATACGAAATGATGATTCAATCCAAAAAGAAGTAAAAGAGTTGATAGATATAGGCAACTAAAGATTATCACAAACTAGTAAACGAAAAATTGAAAAATAGTAGGAACTGCTCGCATAAGTGAATCTCCCTAAATGATATCTTATATCCATGGAAGGAGTCGGCATTAGCCTAGCGATTCACTACACTTTAAAAAAATTAAAAAAAAAAAAAGTTTAGATTAAGCCGATTATTTTAATAAAATCAACTGCTGGTCTTTATACTTATGATGAATAAGAGTTATCCATGCTAATAATTTCTATGATTGTGTTATGGGGCTAAATATATTAAGGAAAAAGACCTGAGTTACACAAGGAGCTAGGCAAAGTTTTATAGTGCATAACTGAATTTTCAATACATAAGATTTCATTTCAGATAAATAAAAATTCAATTAAATCATAATCGAAAATTTATTAACATATGCGACATTTTTGGGCAGATATCGCACAGACGTAGATGTTAAAAAATGAAAGCATCTGAAATTTATGCATTTTTTCACGGAGGAACCTATGAGCTCCACGAAATTTTTGAATATCGTTCGAAGAAACCAAAAACATATTTTCTATACAGGTATCTGAACCCTATATACAAAATATATGTTATGTTTCTTCAAACGATATTCAAAAATTCTCTAGAAATATTGCATAGAGCCTAGAGAATAAGTTGCACATTTACTGTTGCAAACAAACAGATAACTTCAGATGTCTAGACCTTATGGCAGAAAGTAATATTCAATAATTTGAAATTAACGAAAGTCGGTACTTTTCTGGTATCAAAAAGATAAAAAATGTAATCAATTTAAAAGGATAGAACTGAACTGCAATCGGTAGCATCTGTGTACACCGGAAGGGAAGACTTCAATTTTAATTAAAAAATTTATTAACGTAAACAAAATTTTCCGCTACTAATGTTCCATTAAATTCTGAACCAATGCAACTATAGTCAAAACTTTTTACTACAAAGAAAACTTTCCCTTACAGGAAAAACGAACTTAATGTAACATTGAAATCCTCAAATAACTGATTAGTAATAAACCTGAACAAGGAATAACATTTAACAAAATTGTGTATTTATGACTTAAAATGTGTTAATGATTTCATTGAGAGTATAGTTGAATGCCAATAATACATATAACTAAAACAACAGAGTAAGGTTAAATTGTCCTTACCGTAAAAAGAATAAAAAAATCAAATTCAAGTTACAATTAAATTTTTTCTAACAAACTTTTTCTCCTCAATGAAATCACAAATTCATATGAACCTTTTTAAAAAAAAAATATTTCTGTTATACCTCGAATGATTCTTGTGAATACGGGTGGCTTTGGTGTTGATTCATATCCTTTATATACTCGTAGTTGTGCATATGAAAATGATTCTCCAAATGAATTTCGCGCAACACATGCATAATCTCCAGAATCATCAGGATGAGCTGAGAATATTTCCAAAGTTGCTAGACCTTGATCGAAATGTTTTCGATATCTGGTACTAGTTGGTATAGGCCTATTGCTTTTTAGCCATAAAATTTCTGCATCACAACCAAGTACATTGCAAGTTAACTTTATTGTAGAATTCTCTGTTGCTGTCCTATCACATAGTGTTGTACTAAAAACTGGTTTACGTTTATTATCCCGATAATGTAGAGCTTCATGTATTCTTCTTTTTGTATCTTCTACAAAATCTTTATGAGAAATTCTTTCTTGCACGTTCTCTGTTAATTCATAATTTTCCTCATATGCTCTGGGCATTAAAGAGTTGTCACCATTTGTAAATGACGCTTGAAGTGATTGCTTAAATTTCATTTCGTCTATTTTTAGTGTCAACTCATCAATACGATTATATTCTTCAGCTCGACAAGTGAAGCTGCCAATATCAGTTGATACAGGATTTCGTATAATTAACTTTCGAACTCCTCCAGCTTCTTCGATTGGTCGATATCGATTATTGGAAATGTTACAGTTGTCCTTGAACCAACTTACTTTCGGACGTCCATGTACGATACATTCAAGAATTAGTTCATTCTTTCGAGCATCATAGATTTCTGTTCAATTTTTGGGGAAAAGTTACTTACCGGATTTCGATAATTTAAAACAAATGTGTCTAAATATAATTGTGCAATTTTCAAAAATAAGTGTTTTTTTTTCTGAACTACTAAAAATAAGGGGTAGTAAGTACCTAGTAATAACGTTTTTAAGACTCAAATGCATTCATGTCATGTGAGCTGTAGAAATTTGAAAAATTCCTTCAGATATTAAATCACAAACTTAACAGAAAAGGCGATTACCAAAACTGATTAGACTTGTTGGACTGATTGGGTATATGAAAATACGAGGGTGGTTTTAAATATTTCTGCTACCTTGTAAGAGTAATTACTACTGATACTGACGGAATAAATAAAGATATCGGTTCCCGTATAAATGAAGAAATTAAGAGAAGAAAATGGGTTTAGATTGTCCCATTCTCGAGCTCGTAGATGCAACCGTTGAATTAAAAGTTTTCGCATAGAACACAGTGAATGAAAACACCTAGATGATAAACCAACTTTTCAATTTGTATCTGCTTATTAATCATAATCAGAGTAATTGAAATGAGAGAAATTTGACATTTAAAAGGTTAAAAACTAACGGAAAGAATATATATTCTAGAGGAAACTTTCTTCGAAGTTATAGAGAAAAAATGAAAGCGGTTGGTTTTTCTCTACGATAAAACGGGTAGCATAGGAGTAAAGCAAAATTTCGAAATATATTTTTAAACTACGAAAGGAGACAGTTACTAAAACACTGTTTATAAAAAATGACTAGGTCAGAGTTAAAGAGAGAACATCATCTTATCGAGCTCGTTTTTATCATTTCACAGAGGATGCTTAGACATAGTCAGTCAACGGTTACCAACAAAAGTTGTGGTGTACAACAATACTCAATAACAGATTAACTAACAACAATAAATCTTGAAGAAGATAGGCCAATCCGACAGTGAACTGTGTCGACTATGCGGAGAGGAAGATGAAACCTCGATGTGTGAGTGCCCAGCGCTTGCAGGTCTAAAACTGTAAATCACTGGAGAAACATTTATCTCTCCAAATAATGTTTGCAATCTAATCCCACGAGCTCTTTAAAGGACTCGATTTCGCCTATACACCTTAGGGGAAAGCCCACTAGATCAATTCTGGCCGCGGTATCCGCTAGGTCTTAGAAGCCTAGTCGCCCCTACTCTTAACATTAACAGTAACAACAATAAGCTTAAAAAAAATAATGTTCATTAAAAAAATAGAAACCCTCGAATGGTATAAGCCTACTAAGATGCTTGAAGCGCATTTAATTCAGAAATAATTTCTATTGCTCTGCCGAATTTTATTAAATATTGACGCAGATTCGATTGAATTATTACTAAAAGCTTATCCAAGATAAAAACAATTGGACAGAATATGAAGACTAGACAAGGAATACGTACACAAAGATAGACATTCTTGCATATCAAAATACATATTGAGAGGTACTCCTCAGAAATCGGAGAACTACTATAAAGTTTGTCATTCAGTTTGTAACACCTAGAAGTAGTGATGGTAGAGCAAACTGGATTGGACACCCATGCATAAAATTAAAAGTTATTTTGATAACTCGAGAATGCGTATACTTAGAGAGCTGAAATCTTCCACATGGGCTTTAAACAAAAAAGTTAAATTATGTTCAAAAATGGGACAAATCGGGTAACTCCTTCATAGGGTTGCCATACAAAAATTTCGTTTTTCTCTACTTATTTCGACACTACCTGAGAACGGATCAACCTAAAGTGTTGACGTTTTTGTACATAGTGTTTTCATAAAAATAGTAAATATAATTTCAAAAATGGACTAAATCGGGCAACCTCTTCTTGGTGTTGTTATATAAAAATTTAGGATTTTTACATATCCTTTGAAAACGATCAGTCCTATACAGTTTTAATGTACTGAAAAGTTCTTCAAAATATGAAATCCTATAAAATTGGTTATAATCATTTTTGCTGTCCAACGAATCGTTCTAGAGATATATTCAAAAACTACTTCAAAAATTAAACTTGTGCAGATAGGTGACCATACGAAATTACAAACGAACATTCATCTAGCTTTTTTACTAGTAACTAGTAAAAATTCTCTTCAAATTACCTTTGTACACTTTTTTCGTAAAATTACTTTACCTACATAGTCTTCAGAGATCACAATAAAATAACACCAGAAACATATAACAAAAGCCGTCGAAAAGAATTCAACTGCAAAGATATAAAATTGTCAATTAAAAGCTCCAATAAAGATCAAAACTATAGATCGAACAAATACTACGACGACACACAACGAACTACAAAAATAATAGCAGAAGAAGGTCGTAAAATAAATAAATTCACTATAGAAGAGGTTCTTTTGTGTACCTTGTTCTAGAACTCCCATATACTGGAGAGAAAAAATTATTCTGTCGATTGAAGCGAACTATTTGTACTGTTCACTTCATTTAAATCTTTTTATGAAAATGTATGAAGCGTTCTTTTATGTATCTATTGTTCTGCTCTGTTCTGTTCTACGAACACAAAAGAATACAGCCATTATAAAGGTGCTAGCTGTTCTATTTTTATATCGAATCTGCTGTAAGCTCCGCAATTCAGTCTTTCCATCGAATATGTTTAGGTACTAAGCAAAGTAAGATTCATGAAGACGCACTGAACGACCTGCAATTGGTGTGGAAATTCGTAGGTATAAATAGTAAGTAATTATTGGTCATATACTAAAACTAGTTACAATATTTCCAGCTAATAAATTCTTTAGGGCCACAGCAGTAGAGTTATTCCCTCAAAAATTATTCTTGAAGTGTACAGTCAACTACAAAAACCGCTCGTTAAATTCCTATGTTTTTTCAAGAGACTATTATGTAGGAAGAGTTAATCAAATTGATATTGAAACTTATTTATGAAAATTACACTACCAATTTTAACTAAACTACCTTTTAAAGGTTGTGAGAATGATTCTGGTAGCTTCACAACTTCCAATTTTTCATATACATTCAATTTCGATTGAGTGATAATTTCATTGAATACGTTCTTAGCAATGCAAGTGTATTCTCCAGAGTCATCCGGCGTAGCATTATTGATTTCCAAAATTAATAGACCATCCGTGCTTGAGATTTTATATTTTGAGTTTGGTTCCAATACTTTATGATTATTTTTAAGCCACACAACTTCATCGATTTGGCCCTTAATCGAACATACAAATTTAACTTTGCTCTCTTCTTGGATTGAAATATCTTTTAGGAAGGATTCTATTGATAGTTTCTGCTTAAAATCACTAAACTTTCCATCCTCTCTTTCCGATGCTGCTTTTATCGTCTTCTGAGCATTGCTAATTAATAATTCTTCATTCATCTGATCTTGTCTTCTATGTCTATCAACCTTAACAGGTTTAATATGATCGGAAATATCTAATTGTTTGCTTAACTTTGTATATCCAGAACAGTTCTCAGCATTACATGTATATAGTGCATTATCCTCTTCAGTTGGATTGTTTATGATTAATTGATGTACACCACCGGGTAGTTCGACAATTTTGAATTTATTACAACTTACTGTGATTGGAGTGCTATTTTTACTCCATGAAATTTTCGGCATAGGTATTCCATGCAATTTGCACTCCAAAATGAGTTGATTGGAATGTGATTGATATGAATCTGAAATATTTTATGAAAATGGTTTTGTTTTAAAGTATAGAGCACACAAAATATGAGATCACGAACCACCTGAACTGAATATAAATAAGTAATATTAGTGCTTAAGCAGAAATGCAAAATAAAACGTATCATAATGGAAGCAATATTTATGATTTTCTATTAGTTGCCCTAAATGCGGATTCTTCTGTGTATAAAGCAGATTTCTATAAGGGCTACCATAAACACTTTTTAGATCATCACTAATTTGCTTCACATTTTTTCATTTTTTATAAATAATAACATAAAAACAAAAACAAAATGTCTGTGTAGTTGTACTGAATACATACCATTCACAAGACGAAGACATCAACAAGTATAATAAGAGCGCACCATAGTCGAAAATTCCTACCTTTGATACCAACAGTGAAAACAGGTGCAATCGAATCCTCCTTTTTCACTTTGTACACAGTTAATTTGCATAAACTTGTAATTTCGCTATCAGGATTTCGAGCAACAAGTTTATACTCTCCAGAATCATCTTCTGCTAGATTAGATAGCACTAGAACAGCGAGACCATCTTGACAAGCCGATTTACTTTTTGGTCCGAAAACGATGGGTTGATCATTTCTGAACCAACGTACTTGTGGATCAGGTCCATTAATATAGACACTCATGCGAACCCCTGTACCTTCAGGTGCTATTCTATTGTTTAAGAAATTACCAAAGTACAGTTTTTTCTTTGGATCTGGAGGAGGAGCAGCACTACGACGTCCTCCACTAGACTCAGCAGCACTCTTCTTTCCTTTTTTCTTTTCGTCTTTCTTTCCCTCCTTCTTTTCTTCTTTTTTCTCGTCCTTCTTTTCTTCTGTTTTTTCTTCCTTATTATCTTCTTCTACTTGTTCTTCTACATTTGCTGCTGCCTCTTCTTTCTTTGCAGTTGATTCTCTAGCTGGAGAAGTTTGTCGAAGTTTCTTAGCTTCTACAACAACCATATGCACTATTTCAGCTTTGTCTGCACGATTTTCAGCTTGACAAACATATTTGCCGCTATCATATGGTATTGGATCATTAATAGTCAATTCACAGGTTCCATCGGCAAGTTGAGTTATCTGGTATTTCTCACTTGGTTCGATTCGTACGCCATCCTTAACCCAATTGACAATGGGAGTTGGTAAGCCTCTAATATGACAGTTTAGCACCAATTCATTAACTTTTCCACTGTAGGTATCTTTAATAGCACGAGTGAATGTAGGTGGAACATCAGCTGATCCTGGATTTGCGTATACATTTACATTACAAAGTGTTGTTGTGTCTCCACTGACATCTTTCGCATAACATTTATAAACTCCACTGTCACTTTCGGTGGTACTAAGAAGTTCCAGGGTACACAGACCTTCTCGATAGTTCTGCCGAACTTTTGGACTGTATACGAGTGGTTGATCATTTTTCAACCATCGAATTTGTGGTTCCTTTCCTTCAACGTAGCAAGTAAGTTTCACTTTTGATCCCTCGGCAACAACGCGATCAGAGAGTTTTGCTGCGAAATATATGCCAACTTTTTTCTCACGTTTCTCTTCCTTTGCTGGTTTTGTATCTTTTACATCCTTACTAGATTCAGCTTCAGCTTTAGATCCTTTTGGTTTCGGTTTTTTCCCTTTGGGCTTAGCAGCTCCTTCTTCACCTTCTTTTTTCTCTTCTGTAGCGTTTACTTCAGTTTGCTCTCCAGCTATCTCTGAAGTTTTTTCATTTTCAATTATTTTAATTTTGTCTTTGCTCCTCAATAGACTTTTATCAGCATGAAAGACTCCATGAATATTTTCCGCTATTTTAGCAGCCTTGCCTTCAAATAAAACAAAATGTGCCACTTCTGCTGTTCCAGCACTATTCTCTGCTTTGCATACATATTTTCCAGTATCAGCAGTAACTGGTTTATCAACTATTAGCTCACAAGTGCCATCTGGATGATCGATGATTTGATATTTTTCGCCTCTTACAATCTCGACGCTATCCTTGAACCAAGTGACCGTCGGATTAGGCTGACCACGAACGTGTGATTCTAAAATTAGCTCATTGGTATTCAAGTGATAAGTGTCTGCAAATAAATGAAAGAAGAAACTATTTAACCTAATTACACAATTGCGAGCCGATTTATTTCAAATATCGAGAACGACTTCAAAGAGATTCTATTATTAGATACACATGCGAGATATGCAATGTAATTTACCTTTGAGAGCACGAGTGAACATCGGCTCTAAGTCAGCACTGACCTTGGGCTGATAAATGTGTAACAAAGCCGATGTGGTTATTTCATTGGCTGGATTTCGAGCGATTATGGTGTATTCACCTGAGTCATCTGGATTTGCTTTGCTAATTTCCAAAATGGCAAAACTTTCCTTGGACAGGTTTTTGATTCTTGGGCCATATGGTACGATGCCTCCATTTTTCAGCCATTTTATTTGGGGTTCAGGACCACCGATGACAGCTTGAAGTTTAACTGTAGAACCTTCTGCCAAATAGCGATTTGTCATATTCGCAATAAAGTAAAGTTTATCTTTTGGTGACGCTTCAGGAATAGCTTGTCGACGACGTCCACCGCCTTCACCACCTTCCTCAGGAGCCTTCTTTTTTCCTTTAGTTGGTGGTTTTCCTTTTTGATCCTTAGTCTCATCTTCAGCAGCTACAGGCTTTGTAGGTTTCGGCTGTGGTTCCTTTTCTTCAACCATACTTGATAAACTTGCACTAGATCGTCTCGACACTGGTATATTGTCTACTATCACTTTATGTGTAATCTTTTGAGATCCCAAGCTATTTTCAGCGACACAAATATAATTTCCACTGTCCTTTTGTGTTGGTTTATTGACAATTAGCTCACAAATACCATCTATATGCTCAATTTGTTGTATTCGTGCATCAAGCACAATTGGCATCTCATCTCTTAGCCAGACGATTGTTGGTCGCGGATTGCCGCGCACTTTTGTATCGATTATCAAATCATTCTCTGACGAGTGATAAACATCTATCGAACAAGAAAAAAAAAGAAACAGAAAATTAGACCAAAAGTTATTTTCGATACCTAAGTATTGGCTGGCTTTTGCTGAACTTACCTCTCATTGGCAGAACAAACATTGGCTCTTGTTCGTCACCCTCGACTTTCGCGCTGTAAATTTTGAGGTAACATTGAGTATCAATTTCGCTGAATTGATTTTTGGCAATGCACTTGTAGACTCCGGAGTTTTCTGATGTCACACTTGTAAGTTCGAGAACGGCTTTGTTCTCTTGTGACAAATTTTTCACTTTTGGACTTAGCTGAACAGGTTTGTCATCTTTTAGCCAACGTACAGCTGGATCAGGTCCGATTACATTGCACATAAGTTTAATTGTAGCACCTTCTAGGGCAGTTCGATCTCGAAGCTGTGTAGCAAATTGTAATTTATTTTTCGGTGCAACTGGTGGCTCGTCGATTTGACGAATTCTTCTTTCACCAGGGGCTTTTTTCTTATCAGATTCTCCTTTTGATTTTAAAGCTTCTTCCATGGCACGCTTTGCAGCCTCTTCCTTTTCTTTTTTCAAAAAGTGTATGTGACTAGTTTTTGGTTTTGCAAACACAACGGTATGAGATATCTCCTCTTGGCCACTGTCATTGACAGCACGACAAACATATTTGCCACTATCTCTTGCCGATGGTCGGTAAATCATTAATTTATATACTCCATGAGCTTCTTCTAAAAGGGTGTACTTAAAACTGGGCGTAATTGCCACGCTCTCTTTTATCCATGTTACCTTCGGCCGAGGTATACCGTGGATATGGCATTCAATAGTTAGTTCATCATCATGCAAATGGTAGAAGTCTGTAGTTAAAATATAATTTTTAATCACTCAAATATGAAGGATAAAAATAGACAGACTATTACCTCTGATAAGACTGATAGTCGGTGGAGATGGTTCATCCTTGAAGATTTCGTAAATTGTGACAATACACGAAGAAGTAACTTCATCATTGGCATTGGCAATAACACATGAATATTCGCCACAATCTGTTGTACTGGTATTGAGTACCTCAAGTGATAGAATATTATTGTTGTTACTTATTCTATGTCTTGGATCTGGAGTAACTTGTTTGCCATCCTTAAACCATTTTGCAGACAAGTCTGGCCCTGAAACTGCGGAAGCTAACCTAACCGACTGGCCAGCTTCTGCTGCTCGATCTGTAAGGAAATTGATAAACGCTGGACGGCGTGCTGCTTCCCTATTCTTTTGCCAATCAGCATCACGCTCCTTTTCGGTCTTTGATTGCAATTTACTGTGCTTCCGCATTTTTTTCATGAACTCTTCGCCTTCTTCTTCTGCTATTTTCGCCCATTTTTCTTCTTCCTCCGGGTCTGGACGAACAAAGCCTTCATCAGATGAGCCACTTCCACGTCGGTCAGCATCAGTTTTTCCATCGCCATGTACACTTGGGGTTGCTGCCTGACCTGACTCTGAGGGTTCGTAATCAGTTCTATGGGAAATACTTTCATCACCACTCTCTGCTGGTGTTCTATCCTCGTCTTCTTCTTCACTTCCTCCTTCATCGCCGCCTTCGTCCTCCTCTTCGTCTGAATCTCTATCTTCATCTTCCTCTTCCTCTTCCCTTCTCCGTCGCTCTTCTTCTTCCCTAATTCTTCGCGCTTCTTCTTCTTGTCTCTTTTTCTCTTCAGCCTCCTGCTTCAAACGCTTCTGTCGCTCTTCATATGTTTCCCGTTTTGGCTTCTCTTGCTTTTTAGACTCTTCGGCAGCCTTGGCAGCTGCAGCTTTGGCTTGTTCTTCCATTTGCTCAGCGAATTTACTTTTGGCTTTTTTTGGTGGTGGCTTTTTCTTTTCTGGAGGAGGTGGAGGTGGGGCAGATTGCTTTTCAAACATTTTCTTATTAGCCTTTGATCCTCCACCAATTTCCAACTTCAATGAGAGTTTTGGGGAGGGGGATTTTTCTCTCTTTTCCTTCTTTTCAGTCTTCTTATCGGACTTCTTTTTAGGAGTTTTTTCCCTTTCTTCTTTAGATTTTTTTGTTTTTTTCTTTTTCTTTTTCTCTTCCTCAGGCGGTGCTGATGATTCTCGATCTTCTTCTTCAGTATATTCTTCATATTCTTCGTATTCTTCAACAACGTAAATCACTTCGACATTTGATATATCCATTACAGCGGCTCGATCGATTACAGACATATCAGACGTTATGTAACGAACTGGCTCGACTTCTGGCTCCGTAATATCCATATATAGGGCTTTGTCAAAAACGGCCTTATTACAGAACAGTTGCTGCTTAATATCTGTTCCAAGTTGAAAAGGGGTTTTTTCTTTGTCTTCTCGTTTTAAAAACGGCGTTATACTTCGCCATGCCGATGGAGTTGCGCTTCGTCTATTTAAATATAAATTGAAGGGGGTTTGACTTCTTCCTCTAATCGGTGTCATACTCCGACCCCGAATGCTACCTGGAGTTGGAGATTTTATGCGACGCCTTTTTGTTGTTGGGACCTGTAAAGATTCCTGTCCAGGTCCAGGCGATGGTCGCTCATCTGGGCCAGGTGATGGCCTAGTTTCCGCGGATGTTTGTGGATCACCGTCCGTTTCACCCATTTTTAAAAATTTTATCGATCCCCTTTCAAGTACACTACAACTTCGAGTTGTTCGTTTATCGACCGTTCGATGGGACGTTAAATCTACGACTGATTTAAATTATTAGCTGATTCGAATGTGACACATCCTAAGGCAACAATTATCAATAGAACCGATCAACAATCAATTATAAGCTAATTTGGCTTGGATGCCAAGTTTTTTAAAGTAATCTAAAATTACTTAGCAACACCCAACAAACAGATATAATCTATCTCTTTGATTTCTTCTCTCTGTACAGTCGTAATCACGGCCATAAACCTTTTATCTTTGTCTAGCCTAAGATCATACATGCGCAGAGCATCTATTTTTATGCTATTAAAACTAAATTTTTATACCAGAAAACAAACAGCCGAAATTTATTTTAAATCAGTGTCACATGTGCTTGCACATACCAATCTGCATTGTTTCGAATCGAATTCGAAAACTGTTTCCCTATGGAGTTTTGAATGGCAAAGCCTTGCAAAATGTTAATATATATATATATCAAAAAGCTATTAAAAAATAAAGGTGCACAGAATTAGTCAAACAAATCGATAGCAACGAAGAGCTGTTCAGATGATCGGAAAAATTTGTGTGGATCTAAAAATAACACAAATTCCACTACTTCTCAGTCACACGGTCAAATTGTTTCTGCTCAGGTAGATGCGAACATGCGAGTCACATGTGGATCGAAATAGCGGCAGTGACTCAAAGTTGAAAGTTCGCATCAGACCCATTCAATTTGACCGTCAACGTGAGGATTGCAATTTTGTTATGTATATAAATGTACTTACCTTGAATTCTCCTGGTAAATATCGGAGGAGAAAAGCTCTCGGACGGACCCTTGGGAGATTCATAGATGGTTATAATCGAACTAGTCTCGATTTCGCCACATCGATTCGCTGCGACGCAGGTATAAATTCCGGAATCTTCAACTGTTGTATTACAGATTTCCAGAGAGTATAATCCATTCTTGCAGGTGATAGTGTACTTTGCAGATGGAGAAAGCACATGTTTATCCTTATACCATACTTGAGTAATATCTTCACCAGAAATTCCACAGGTCAACTTAATGGTGCCACCTTCAGAGACTGTTCTATTTGACAGTTTTACATCAAAAGTAGGTCTGCGTTTTACTGTTTTGATAGGCTTGGTATCCTTACGGGCCTCTTTAGTGCTTGAAATTTCTTCTGCTTCATATCTGCTCGTGCTTAACTTAGACTCCTGCGCTAGTTTTCTCTCAACATTTTCATGTTTCGATGGAACTTGTTCCACTTGAGTTCCATTCGTAACGAAGAAATCTACTTCTTGCACTTCCCTTTCTGATTTAGTAGTTGCATTTTGTATCAGTTTGTTTTCTAATTTAAATCTACTCAGCTCTGGATGGAAAAGATCACCTTCTTCTGCGGAACTCATATCAATCGTGGATGATTTTTTAGGAACTATTCGTTCAGGAAGCAAATCGTCTTCTGACTTTACTTCCAAATTGGATTCATCTGAAATATTTTCCTTTTTCTCATTTGTTATTGTAGCTTCCGCAGTTTTAACCTTAGTAACTTCATTTGCCTTTGTACCTGCTATTCCATACTTCTTTTTCGACTTTCTTTTTTGCATTTTTTCTGCATTAGCTTCAGCAGTCTCGGCAGTTTGCGCTATGGCCCCGTCGCTCCCCTTGATTTCAACCGTTGACTGTATTTCCGCATTCTCTATTTCATTCTTTTCAATATTTTGTGCGCTTACCTCGCAAGTTTCTGCACTTTGCCTCTCAATACTTTCGATTGTACTTTCTTCTGCTTTAGATTTCTTTCTCTTTATTTTCACTTTCTCTTTTTCTGTTTTAACTTCTGAGGTTTCTGCAGATTGAGTCTTTGCATCGTCGATTTGAATTACGTTTGCTTTCCCTTCCTTTTTCTCCAACTTTTCTATCTCAATTTTTTCTGGCTTAATTTCGGTGGCCTCTGCATTTTGCGCCTTAACTTCTTCGATTTCACTTACTTCCGTTTTACCTTTTTTCTTTCCCAACTTTCTCTTTTCTATTCTTTCTGCCTTAACTTCAGAGGCAGTTTGGTTCTTTTCAGCTTCGACTTCATTTACTTCTGCTTTTTCTTCCTTCTTCTCCAACTTTCCTTTCTCTATTTCTCCAGCCTTAACTTCAGAGGTCTCTACAGTCTGTGCCTTTCCATCGTCGATTTCAACTATTAGCGCTTTTCCTTCCTTCTTCTCCACCTTTCCTTTCTCTATTTTTTCAGGCTTAACTTCGGAGGTCTCTGCAATTTCTTTCTTTGCAACTTCGATTTCATTTACTTCTGCTTTTCCTTTTTTCTTTTCCAACTTTCCTTTCTCTATGTTTTCTGCCCTGACTTCAGAGGTCTCTGCAGTTTGAGGGTTTGTAGTTTCCATTTCGGTTACTTCTGCTTTTCCTTCCTTTTTTTCTAACTGTCTTTTAACTACTTTCTCAGCCTTAACTTCGGAAGTCTCTGCAGTTTGTACGTTTGCAACTTCAATTTCGCTTACTTCTGCTTTTCCTTTCTTCTTCTCCAACTTTTCTTTCTCTACTTTTTCTGCCTTAACTTCAGAAGTTTCTGCAGTTTGAGGCTTCACTTCCTTGATTTCACTTACTTCCGCCTTTCCTTTTTTCTTCCTCAACTTTCCTTTCTCCATTTTTTCAGCCTTAACTTCGGAGGTCTCTGCACTTTGGTTCTTTGCAGCTTCGATTTCAATTACTTCTACTTTTCCTTCCTTCTTCTCCACCTTTCCTTTCTCTATTTTTTCAGGCTTAACTTCGGAAGCCTCTGCAGTTTGCGCTTTCACTTCTTGGATTTCACTTACTTCCGCCTTTCCTTTGCTGTTTTCCAACTTTCCTTTCTCTATTTTTTCTGCCCTGACTTCAGAGGCCTCTGCGGTCTGCGGCTTTGTAGTTTCCATTTCGCTTATTTCTGCTTTCCCTTCCTTCTTCTCCAACTTTCCTTTCTCTATTTTTTCAGCCTTAACTTCGGAGGTCTCTGCAGCTTGTGCCTTCACTTCTTCGATTTCAGTTACTTTCGTATTTTCTTTCATCGTCTCTAGCTTTCCTTTCTCTATTTTTTCATCCTTAACTTCGGAGGTCTCCGCACTTTGTTTCTTTGCAGGTTCGATTTCATTTACTTCTGCTTTTCCTTCCTTCTTCTCCAACTTTCCTTTCTCTATTTTTTCAGGCTTAACTTTGGAAGCCTCAGCAGTTTGCGCTTTCACTTCTTGGATTTCACTTACTTCCGTCTTTCCTTTGCTCTTTTCCAACTTTCCTTTCTCAATTTTTTCTGCCCTGACTTCAGAGGTCTCTGCAGTTTGCGGCTTTGTAGTTTCCATTTCGCTTACTTCTGCTTTATCTTCCTTCTTTTCTAAATTTGCTTTCTCTACTTTTTCTGCCTTAACTTCGGAAGTCTGTGCAGTTTGAGGTTTCACTTCTTTGATTTCACTTACTTCCGCCTTTCCTTTTTTCTTCCTCAACTTTCCTTTCTCCATTTTTTCTGCCTTAACTTCGGAGGTCTCTGCACTTTGGTTCTTTGCAGCTTCGATTTCACTTACTTCTACTTTTCCTTCCTTCTTCTCCAACTTTCCTTTCTCTATTTTTTCAGCCTTAACTTCGGAGGTCTCTGCAGTTTGAGCCTTCACTTCTTCGATTTCACTTACTTTCGTATTTTCTTTCATCGTCTCTAGCTTTAATTTCTCTACTTTTTCAGGCTTAACTTCGGAAGCCTCTGCAGTTTGCGCTTTCACTTCTTGGATTTCACTTACTTCCGCCTTTCCTTTGCTCTTTTCCAACTTTCCTTTCTCTATTTTTTCTGCCCTGACTTCAGAGGCCTCTGCGGTCTGCGGCTTTGTAGTTTCCATTTCGCTTATTTCTGCTTTCCCTTCCTTCTTCTCCAACTTTCCTTTCTCTATTTTTTCAGCCTTAACTTCGGAGGTCTCTGCAGCTTGTGCCTTCACATCTTCGATTTCAGTTACTTTCGTATTTTCTTTCATCGTCTCTAGCTTTCCTTTCTCTATTTTTTCATCCTTAACTTCGGAGGTCTCCGCACTTTGTTTCTTTGCAGGCTCGATTTCATTTACTTCTGCTTTTCCTTCCTTCTTCTCCAACTTTCCTTTCTCTATTTTTTCAGGCTTAACTTTGGAAGCCTCAGCAGTTTGCGCTTTCACTTCTTGGATTTCACTTACTTCCGTCTTTCCTTTGCTCTTTTCCAACTTTCCTTTCTCAATTTTTTCTGCCCTGACTTCAGAGGTCTCTGCAGTTTGCGGCTTTGTAGTTTCCATTTCGCTTACTTCTGCTTTATCTTCCTTCTTTTCTAAATTTGCTTTCTCTACTTTTTCTGCCTTAACTTCGGAAGTCTGTGCAGTTTGAGGTTTCACTTCTTTGATTTCACTTACTTCCGCCTTTCCTTTTTTCTTCCTCAACTTTCCTTTCTCCATTTTTTCTGCCTTAACTTCGGAGGTCTCTGCACTTTGGTTCTTTGCAGCTTCGATTTCACTTACTTCTACTTTTCCTTCCTTCTTCTCCAACTTTCCTTTCTCTATTTTTTCAGCCTTAACTTCGGAGGTCTCTGCAGTTTGAGCCTTCACTTCTTCGATTTCACTTACTTTCGTATTTTCTTTCATCGTCTCTAGCTTTAATTTCTCTACTTTTTCAGGCTTAACTTCGGAAGCCTCAGCAGTTTGCGCTTTCACTTCTTCGATTTCACTTACTTCCGCCTTTCCTTTGCTCTTTTCCAACTTTCCTTTCTCTATTTTTTCTGCCCTGACTTCAGAGGCCTCTGCAGTCTGCGACTTTGTAGTTTCCATTTCGCTTATTTCTGCTTTCCCTTCTTTCTTCTCCAACTTTCCTTTCTCTATTTTTCCAGCCTTAACTTCGGAGGTCTCTGCAGTTTGTACCTTTACTTCTTCGATTTTACCTACTTTCGTATTTTCTTTCATCGTCTCCAGCTTTCCTTTCTCTATTTTTTCTGCCTTAACTTCGGAGGTCTCCGCACTATGTTTCTTTGCAGCTTCGATTTCATTTACTTCTGCTTTTCCTTCCTTCTTCTCCAACTTTCCTTTTTCTATTTCTGCAGCCTTAACTTCGGAGGTCTCTGCAGTTTGTGCCTGCACTTCTTCGATTTCACTTATTTGCGTATTTTCTTTCATCGTCTCTAGCTTTCCTTTCTCTATTCTTTCTGCCTTAACTTCGGAGGTCTCCGCAATTTGTTTCTTTGAAGCTTCGATTTCACTTACTTCCGCCTTTCCTTTGCTCTTTTCCAACTTTCCTTTCTCTATTTTTTCTGCCTTGACTTCAGAGGTCTCTGCAGTCTGCGGCTTTGTAGTTTGCATTTCGCTTACTTCTGCTTTTCCTTCCTTCTTCGCCAACTTTCTTTTGCCTATTTTTTCAGGTTTAATTTCGAGAGTCTCTGCAGTTTGCGCCTTCGCTTCATCGATTTCAATTTCCTCTGACTTTTCTGCTTTCTTTTCCAAGTTTCCTTCCTCCACCTTTTCTGCCTTAACTCCAGAAGTGTCTGCAGTTTGAGCGGGCGCAATTTCAATTGCTTTTCCAATTATATCTTTTTCTACCTCTTCTGTTGGTAAACAGCTTAATTCAATCAACTCGCTTAATTCCACATTTACATCGCGCAAAATTTTTGACAACGGCTCAACACTATCTGCCAAATCAATGAGACGAATTCTATCCGGACTATTTTCTATGAAGTCATGAATTTTAATGAACTGCTGTTGGGCGTCTGTGATTAAACTCTGAAGCTGATTCGGAAGTTGGCTGTTAACATCATCGAAGGTCATGAAAGCTCCCATTAAGTGGTTCATTAGTTTAACTGCTTTACTTGAAGATTTATCTATTTTCGCATCTTCAGCAGTGGCCGTCGTATCAGTGAGAGAATTTTGTAAACCTTTCAATGGCTTGACCAAATTCTCTAGCTTCGACAGATTTGTCGATATAGAAGAAAGATGTTGAGCTAAACTTACAGTATTTTTCAGTTCTTCCTGCGAAATATTGAAAGTGTCTTTGACAATTAGGATTTGAACTTCTGGAGACTTGTCCAAAAGATCTTTAAAGATTTCTTCGATTTTTATAAATTTTTGTTTTTCCATTTCATCAGGTTGTTCGGCATCATATGTATGCACGAGACACTGTTTTAGTTTGAAAAGTGTTTTATAGAGGTCGCTTTTAATGTTTTTCTCTTTGTCGAGCTCAACGGGAGTTTCTGTTTCGGTCTGTAAAGCTATTAGTAAACCTTCTAACTCTCCAATAAGTTGTTGTCGTTGATCACTTCTTGCTTCAGTGGTATCATTCATGGATATCAATATGCTTTGAAGCGCGAACAAATTTCTGCATATTTCGTCTTTATCTTTCGGTGAAGTCAAGTGTTCAACTTCTACTTTAGGTTCATCGGCATTCGCTGGTTCGACTTTGTCAATCTTGACAATTTTAGCTTGGACACATTCGATTGTATTCGTTTCTTCAGTTGATTTTTCTGGCATTACTGCCTTAACTTCGGAAGCCACTGCAGTTTGCCCCTCAGCACCTTCGATTACGCTTACTTTTTCTTTCCCTTCCTTCTTCTCCAACTTTTCTTTTTCTACCCTTTCTTTATTGACTACAGACTTCTGTTCAGTTTGAGCCTTACTATCTCCAAGGTCACTTGTGTCTGGTTGTCCATTTTTCCTATCCACTGTTCCTTCTTCTATTGTTTCTGCTCTAACTTCGAAGGTATCTGCAGTATGAGACTTTGCATCTTCAATTTTCTTTACTTCCACTTTATCTTCTTTCTTCTCCAACTTTCCTTCCTCCACATGTTCTGCCTTAACTTCGGAAGTGTCTGCAGTTTGTACTTTCGTGTCTTCACTTTCTCTTTTATCTGCATCACATTCATTCTTCTCAAACTGTACTTTATCGATCTTTTCTTTCTTGCCTTCGAAAGCCTGTGCAGTTTGTTCGCCCGCAACTTCTATTGCCTTTATATCGCCTTTATCTTCCTTCTCCTCAATTATAACTTCCTCTATCTCCTCTGTTGGCAAACAGCTTAATTTAATCAACTCGCTTAATTCCACATTTATATCGCGCAAAATTTTTGACAACGGCTCAACACTATCTGCCAAATCAATGAGACGAATTCTATCCGGACTATTTTCTATGAAGTCATGAATTTTAATGAACTGCTGTTGGGCGTCTGTGATTAAACTCTGAAGCTGATTTGGAAGTTGGCTGTTAACATCATCGAAGGTCATGAAAGCTCCCATTAAGTGGTTCATTAGTTTAACTGCTTTACTTGAAGATTTATCTATTTTCGCATCTTCAGCAGTGGCCGTCGTATCAGTGAGAGAATTTTGTAAACCTTTCAATGGCTTGACCAAATTCTCTAGCTTCGACAGATTTGTCGATATAGAAGAAAGATGTTGAGCTAAACTTACAGTATTTTTCAGTTCTTCCTGCGAAATGTTTAAAATGTCGTTGACAATTAGAATTTCTACTTCTGGAGATTTGTCTAAAAGTTCTTTAAAGATTTCTTCAATTTTTTTAATTTTGTGTTTTTCTATCTCATCAGGTTTTCCAGCATCATATGTATGAACGAGACACTGTTTTAGTTTGAAAAGAGTTCTACAAAGATCGTTCTTAATGTTCCTCTGTTTGTCGATTTCAATTGGAGTTTCAGTTTCGGTCTGTAGAATTGTTTGTAAGTCTTCTAACTGCACAATTACTTCTTGCAATTGTCCACTTCCGGCAACAGCATTATCACCCAAATATTTTATAGAACTTCCTATCTCAGCTAAAGTTTCCAATACTTGATTAGTCATTTTTGCCAAAATTGATTGTGTGACTTCTGTTTGAGTAACATGATCTTGGCTCATTGCCAATCCTTTATATCTTCTTTCTTCTATTTTCTCTGCGTTAACTTCGAACGACTCTGCTACTTGTGCCTGTACAGTAGCATTTTCTTTTATTTCGGCATTTCCTTCTTTGGTCTCCAGTTTTTCTTCCTCTAGCTTTTCTGCCTTAATTTCGGAAGATTCTGCTGCTTGTACCTGTACACCAGCACTTTCCATTATTTCGGCTTTTCCTTCTTTGGTCTCCAATTTTCCTTCTTCTATTTTCTCTGCCTTAACTTCTGACGACTCTGCTGCCTGTACCTGTACACCAGCACTTTCATCTATTTCTGCTTTTCCTTCTTTGGTCTCCAATTTTGCTTCTTCTATTTTCTCTGCCTTAATTTCGGACGACTCTGCTGCTTGTGACTGTACACCAGCACTTTCTTTTAATTCGGCTTTTCCTTCTTTGGTCTCCACTTTTCCTTCTACTATTTTCTCTGCCTTAACTTCTGACGACTCTGCTGCTTGTACCTGCATACCAGCACTTTCCATTATTTCGGCTTGTCCTTTTTTGGTCTCCAATTTTCCTTCTTCTATTTTCTCTGCCTTAACTTCTGACGACTCTGCTGCTTGTACCTGTACACCAGCACTTTCCATTATTTCGGCTTTTCCTTCTTTGGTCTCCAATTTTCCTTCTTCTATTTTCTCTGCGTTAACTTCGGATGACTCTGCTGCTTGTGCCTGTACACCACCACTTTCCATTATTTCGGCTTTTCCTTCTTTGATCTCAAGATTTCCTTCCTCTAGCTTTTCTGCCTTAACTTCAGAAGACTCCGCTGCTTGTACCTGTACACAACCACTTTCCTTTATTTCGGCTTGTCCTTCTTTGGTCTCCAATTTTCCTTCTTCTATTTTCTCTGCCTTAACTTCAGAAGACTCCGCTGCTTGTGCCTGTACACCAGCACTTTCTTTTATTTCGGCTTTTCCTTCTTTGGTCTCCAATTTCCCTTCTTCTATTTTCTCTGCCTTAACTTCGGACGACTCTGCTGCTTGTGCCTGTACACCAGCACTTGCTTTTATTTCGGCTTTTCCTTCTTTGGTGTCTAATTTTCCTTCTTCTATTATCTCTGCCTTAACTTCGGACGACTCTGCTGCTTGTACCTGTATACCAGCACTTTCCATTATTTCGGCTTTTCCTTCTTTGGTCTCCAATTTTCCTTCTTCTATTTTCTCTGCCTTAACTTCAGAAGACTCCGCTGCTTGTGCCTGTACACCACCACTTTCTTTTATTTCGGCTTTTCCTTCTTTGGTCTCCAATTTCCCTTCTTCTATTTTCTCTGCGTTAACTTCGGACGACTCTGCTGCTTGTGCCTGTACACCACCACTTTCCATTATTTCGGCTTTTCCTTCTTTGATCTCAAGATTTCCTTCCTCTAGCTTTTCTGCCTTAACTTCAGAAGACTCCGCTGCTTGTACCTGTACACAACCACTTTCCTTTATTTCGGCTTTTCCTTCTTTGGTCTCCAATTTTCCTTCTTCTATTTTCTCTGCCTTAACTTCAGAAGACTCCGCTGCTTGTGCCTGTACACCAGCACTTTCTTTTATTTCGGCTTTTCCTTCTTTGGTCTCCAATTTCCCTTCTTCTATTTTCTCTGCCTTAACTTCGGACGACTCTGCTGCTTGTGCCTGTACACCAGCACTTGCTTTTATTTCGGCTTTTCCTTCTTTGGTGTCTAATTTTCCTTCTTCTATTATCTCTGGCTTAACTTCGGACGACTCTGCTGCTTGTACCTGTATTCCACCACTTTCCATTATTTCGGCTTTTCCTTCTTTGGTCTCCAGTCTTCCTTCCTCTAATTTTTCTGCCTTAACTTCAGAAGAATCTGCTGCTTGTGCCTGTACACCAGCACTTTCCTTTATTTCGGCTTGTCCTTCTTTGGTCTCCAATTTCCCTTCTTCTATTTTCTCTGCCTTAACTTCGGACGACTCTGCTGCTTGTACCTGTATACCAGCACTTTCTTTTATTTCGGCTTTTCCTTCTTTGGTCTCCAATTTCCCTTCTTCTATTTTCTCTGCCTTAACTTCGGACGACTCTGCTGCTTGTACCTGTACACCAGCACTTTCCATTATTTCGGCTTTTCCTTCTTTGGTCTCCAGTTTTCCTTGCTCTAGCTTTTCTGCCTTAACTTCGGAAGACTGTGCTGCTTGTAACTGTACACCAACACTTTCCATTATTTCGGCTTTTCCTTCTTTGACCTCCAGATTTCCTTCCTCTAGCTTTTCTGCCTTAACTTCAGAAGACTCTGCTGCTTGTACCTGTACACCACCACTTTCCTTTGTTTCGGCTTTTCCTTCTTTGGGCTCCAATTTTCCTTCTTCTATTTTCTCTGCCTTAACTTCGGACGACTCTGCTGCTTGCAACTGTACACCAGCACTTTCCATTATTTCGGCTTTTCCTTCTTTGGTCTCCAATTTTCCTTCTGCTATTTTCTCTGCCTTAACTTCTGACGACTCTGCTGCTTGTACCTGTATACCAGCACTTTCCATTATTTCGGCTTTTCCTTCTTTGGTCTCCAGTCTTCCTTCCTCTAGTTTTTCTGCCTTAACTTCGGAAGAATCTGCTGCTTGTGCCTGTACACCAGCACTTTCCTTTATTTCGGCTTGTCCTTCTTTGGTCTCCAATTTTCCTTCTTCTATTTTCTCTGCCTTAACTTCGGACGACTCTGCTGCTTGCGCCTGTACACCAGCACTTTCTTTTATTTCGGCTTTTCCTTCTTTGGTCTCCAATTTCCCTTCTTCTATTTTCTCTGCCTTAACTTCGGACGACTCTGCTGCTTGTACCTGTATACCAGCACTTTCTTTTATTTCGGCTTTTCCTTCTTTGGTCTCCAATTTCCCTTCTTCTATTTTCTCTGCCTTAACTTCGGACGACTCTGCTGCTTGTACCTGTATACCAGCACTTTCCATTATTTCGGCTTTTTCTTCATTGGTCTCCAATTTTCCTTCTGCTATTTTCTCTGCCTTAACTTCGGAAGAATCTGCTGCTTGTACCTGTACACCACCACTTTCCTTTGTTTCGGCTTTTCCTTCTTTGGGCTCCAATTTTCCTTCTTCTATTTTCTCTGCCTTAACTCCGGACGACTCTGCTGCTTGCAACTGTACACCAGCACTTTCCATTATTTCGGCTTTTCCTTCTTTGGTCTCCAATTTTCCTTCTGCTATTTTCTCTGCCTTAACTTCTGACGACTCTGCTGCTTGTACCTGTATACCAGCACTTTCCATTATTTCGGCTTTTCCTTCTTTGGTCTCCAATTTTCCTTCTGCTATTTTCTCTGCCTTAACTTCGGACGACTCTGCTGCTTGAGCCTGTACATCAGCAGTTTCCATTATTTCGGATTTTCCTTCTTTGGTCTCCAATTTCCCTTCTTCTATTTTTTCTGCCTTAATTTCGGACGACTCTGCTGCTTGAGCCTGTACACCAGCAGTTTCCATTATTTCGGATTTTCCTTCTTTGGTCTCCAATTTCCCTTCTTCTATTTTTTCTGCCTTAACTTCGGACGACTCTGCTGCTTGTACCTGTATACCAGCAATTTCCCTTATTTCGGCTTTTCCTTCTTTGGTCTCCAATTTCCCTTCTTCTATTTTTTCTGCCTTAACTTCGGACGACTCTGCTGCCTGTACCTGTATACCAGCACTTTCCATTATTTCGGCTTTTCCTTCTTTGGTCTCCAATTTCCCTTCTTCTATTTTTTCTGCCTTAACTTCGGACGACTCTGCTGCTTGTGCCTGTATACCAGCACTTTCCATTATTTCGGCTTTTCCTTCTTGGGTCTCCAATTTTCCATCTCCTATTTTCTCTGCCTTAACTTCGGACGACTCTGCTGCTTGTGCCTGTACACCAGCACTTTCCATTATTTCGGTTTTTCCTTCTTTGGTCTCCAATTTTGTTTCTTCTATTTTTTCTGCCTTAACTTCGGACGACTCCGCTGCTTGTACTTGTACACCAGCACTTTCCTTTATTTCGGCTTTCACTTCTTTGGTCTCCAATTTTCCTTCTTCTATTTTCTCTGCGTTAACTTCGGACAACTCTGCTGCTTGTACCTGTACACCAGCACTTTCTTTTATTTCGGCTTTTCCTTCATTGATATCCAAGTTTTCTTCCTGTATCTTTTCTGCTTTAACTTCGGAAGTCTCTGCAATTTGTACGTTGGCACCCAAACTCTCCTCTATTTCTGCTTTTTCTTCTTTCCTTTTCAGTATGCCTTCCTCTATCTTTTCTACCCTGACTTCACTAAGCTCTGCAGTTTGTATTATTTCATCTTCAACTTGATTTATTTCACCTTTGTTTTCCTTCTTTTCTATTTTAACTTCCTCTACATTCTGTGCTAGCAAACCGCTTAATTGAATCAATTCTCTTAATTCCACATTTATTGCACGCATAATGTTTGGCAACGAGTTAGCAGCATCTGCCAGATCCATGAGACGTATACTTTCTGGGCCATGTTCTATAAAGTCATGAATTTCAATGAATTCGTTTTGGCCTTTTGTGATCAAACCTTGAAGTTGACTCGGAAGATTGCTACTCAAATCGTCGAAAGTTATGAATGCTCCCATTAAATGGTTCATTAATTTTACTACTTTACTTGACGACTTATCTATTGTTACATCATCAACAGTTTCCGTCAAATCAACGAGAGAATCTTGTAGACTTTCCAGTGGTTTGGATATTTTATTTAAGTTGGACAATTTGATGTTAATAGAGGAAAGTTCTTGTACTAGACGAACAGTATTACTCAGTTCGTCTTGTGAAATCGTGAAAAGATTTTTGACAAATAAAATTTCTAATTCAGGAGACTTGTTAAGTAGGTCTTTGAAGGCTTTTTCTACTTGTTGAATTTTTTCCTTTTCTAGTTCGTCAGTTATGCCTGCATCGTATGTATGAACAATACATTGTCTTAGCTTAAAAAGAGTTTCAGAAAGCTTAGTTTTAATGTCTTTTGCTTTCCCGACTTTATCTGGAGTTTCTATTTCGGTTTGTATATTACTTTGTAGGCCTGCGATTTCTGCAATAAGCTGTTGAAGCTGCTCATTTCCTTCTTCAGGAGTTGTATTCAAAGATTTTAATGTGCATTGAAGTTCGGACAAATTTTCACATATTTCTTCATTCAATTGCACTAAACTCGAATGTTCAACTTTTTGCACTGGAGATGTTTGTAAAACTGTTTCTGCTTTTTTACCTTTGGCTTTGCCTCTTTTGACTTTTTCTGGTTCAATTTCAGACACTTCAGCTGATACACTTTCTTCAAGAACTTCTACTAGATCTTCCGTATTTTCAGCTGTCACTGCCTTAATAAATTCGATATTTTGTTCATCATCAATAAGTTGATCTTCTTGAATTGTTTCGGCTTTTATTTCGGTAAGACTTTTGACATATTGACTTTCCACTTTACTTTCTTGCTTTATTTCACGCTCTTGCATACTGTCTAAATTAGTGTCCGATTTTGGTGGTTTGACTTGCGTCATTTCTTCTTTGCAGGCTTTTTCTGTTTTCATCTCTTGTAAGTTGACTTCATCTATTTCCGCAATTAATGCTTCGTCCTTGCCATTCTTAATACCATATATATCGGTTTTAGTTGCTTTATTTTTATCTCCTTCTAATAACTCATCTTTTGGTTTTTCAACAATTTCATTTTCAAACGTAATTTCTTTTTCGAAAGTTTCTGGTACTTCAGATATCGTCTTCAAGAGTTCATTGAATTCATGAAGAGTTTTGGACATAGCCATTGTTTTTTCAGCAAGTTCCACTAGGTGAATTCTTTCATTTGTTGCTTCGATAAAATCATGAATAGTAATGAAACCTCCTTGAGTTAAAGCTATTGAGTTTTGCATTTCATTTGGCATTTTTTCACTAATATTATCGAATGATCTAAAGGCCTCCATCAGAAATTTTTGGAGTTGTATGATTTTTCCAGTTGATTTTTCCAATGTAACAGCTTCTCCTTGAGTCACCTCACAGAGAGCTTTCTGTAGACTATTTAATGGTTCGACAATATCTCCTACTTTTGACAAACTCTCATGTTTATTTTTAATTTCATCGGCCAATTTAATAGTTTTTTCTAATTCTTTAAGCGGTGGTTTAATTATTTCACTTACCAAAAGTGCTTCTATGTCTGGAGACTGTTCTATGATTTTCTTGTAAATTAAATTAATGTTTGCCGTTTCATTATATTCACTAGTTTCTCCAGCGTCATAAGTATGGACGAGACATTCTCTAAGTTTTAACAGAATTCGACAAACTTCTTGCTTTATTTCGCTCTCCTTAATGTTGTCATCCAACAAAATCTTTTGGACTTCGTCAACATTTTGTTGAATAGTTAAAAGATTTTTCTGTTCGGTTGAAATGATCTGTTCTTTTTTATCAAGTATTTTCAAATACTCTTGAAGTTCGAATAATGGAGTGCCCATTGTTTGTTTTAAGTTTTTCGTTATATCGTCTGAAGACGTCTGGTGAGATTCTTGCTTCAGTTCAGATAACTTTTCTTGTTGCAAACTATCTTTTGACTTAGAATCATTTTCATCATTACGTGGTGGTGTTTCTTGTATTTCAGGTCGAAAGGGCTCTGAAAGTGCTTTTCTAAAAGCTTGAAGGGGATTAGATATCTGTTGAAATTGTCTACAAACGTCTACTGTTTGTATATTTACTTGAGCAGATTCAATAAACTCGCTTATACTAATAAGAGCACTTTGAATATCTTGCAAGGTATGCTGAATAGAACTAGGAACAGTTTGGCTTATCAGATCGACTGCCATAAAAGCTTCCATAACATGAGTCTCCATTTTGATAATTTTAGAAGATGACTTTTCTATAGTATCGGATCTATTATCCATCAGCTCTAAGATATTATATTTCAATGATTCAAGTGATTGTTTGAAATAATTTAAATTAATCTCTTCCATTTTGTCAACAGTTGTGAGGGTTTTATCAATTTCCATAATGGGAATCTTTACAATTTCTTTTGACAGATAGATTTGCAAGATTGGGAATTCTTCAGACAATTCGTTGACTTGTGTCTGTAGTTCAAGTATAGACTTTTTCAATACACTATTACTCACTACAGAATTAGCAAGTTGCGAAGATTGTTCCGCTTTAAATAACACCTTTCCGATTACTTCAGCTATGTTTTCTTGTCGACCTGACAATAAAATGTGATTTAAGTTTTCAAGTGCTTCGGCAAGCTCATTAAATACAATCTCATTCTCCTCAAGTTCTTGTGATGTTTTCTTCTTTTTCTGTTTCTGTTTTCTTATAATAGTCAAGCAGTTCTGAGTAATATCCAACATTTTCGGAAATGCATTTATAATTTTTTCAGATTTTAATAGAAGTTCTTCTTGCTCCTTCAACAATATTTTTCTTGATTCCTCAGCAAATTCTTTGTCTTTTTCCATGTCTTTTGATTTATCTAATAAATTTTGTGGCTCTACTACTAAACTTTCTTTATTAATCTCTTCGAATTTTGGACGTTTTTCATCTTCTTTACTATCTTGATTTTGAATTTTTCGCTTCAAATTTAATATGGATTCACAAATTTCTTCACCAATACTTGCGCCAATTGATTTATGTTCTTCTTCTTGTTGTCGTCGTTCATTATCAATTTGCATTGAGTAATTTTCGTCTAAGTTTTCTGACAATTCTACGTTGTCGACGTTTTTTTTTATCTCTTCAGTTAATTCTGCCTGTTCACGGATATCAACAAATAGCTCAGCCGCATGATTATCAATTATTTTCGCAGTCACCAGAGTTTCGTGTACTTCTGCATCAAGTTGATCTAATTTCTGTAAAATATCTTGAAGTTTATTATTTTCCTCTGGGTATAATTCCCGTTCTTGTGATATACTTTTCAATTGTTCCACTTCTTCTTCCAATAAGCTTCGTTTTTCTAGACTCTCTTCTAATTTAGCTAACTCAATTTCTTGTACTTGACTCATTTCTAGCACTGGTATTAATTTCACGTCATCATTTTCTATCGTTTTAATTTCAACTGTTTGAGGGGATTTTTGTTCACCAAAATATTTCTGAGGATTATGCAATACATCCTGAAGACTCTGTAAAGGTGTTGTTATACTTTGAATTATCAGCACATCATTATCTGTTAATTTTGAAAAATCATCATTACTGCTTAAAATTGTTCCCTCAATTAAATCCAATTTAGATTTTAAATCATGAATTTTGCTACCGAACAAGTCTAAAAAGCTTTCAACTTTTTCTTCTGTGCTTGTATCAAACACTTGTTGAAGTGCCAACAAGCAATCCTGGGCTTCTTTTACTGGACGAAGAAATTCAAGGATCTCATTATCGCTACGTATAGGTGTTTCATTTAGTTTATCCATCAATGTCTTGTTAAGATTGTGAATCGGTTCTAATGCTGTGTTGATTTCTTCCACCAATTGAAGTAGCCTAATCTTACTTTCAGATGATTCGATGAAGTTACTTAGACTGATTAAATGATTTTGGGCATCAGCTGTTGCCTTTACTAGTTCAGCTGGTGCTTGCTCACTGATGTCATTTAGAACAGAAAATGATGCCATAATATGACTTTGAAGAGTGACCATTTTAGCTAGAAAGATAAATATGAATAAAAAAAATGATGGTGAAAGTTTAATTATTTATATTTTTCGTTATTGTTATTTTTTTTTTTTCCTCAGCGCATATACATATATCTGTAATAAATTCCTACTTTGTTCATGATTACACCATAAAAGCGCAACAGTAGTACGTTTGTGTAATCAAACGCTTTTCAGATTCGTAAGGTAGGCGAATTTTCGTCCCCGTAAATAGGTGCAATAAAAAACTCAACCACATATCGGGAAAGAAGTAATGTCTGCCACCCTCTATCCAAACATACATTTAAGAAAATTGGCCATCTTTCGCCTAAATTAAACAATTTTACGGTATTTTAAAAATCCAGCTCGCAATGACGTTTTAAGTCTTGAAGTCTTACAAAGAAATACTGCCGCCAAATAATGTCAGCTTTGTGTATAGTTTTCTAACCGATATTGAGAGTTTACGGGCAAATTTCGAAGATAACAGGAAATTTATTGAGGAAATAAATGCTATTTTTTTATATTATTTAAGTCAAGCTCAGGAGATACCCTATGATGCACAGCACAGATAGGGAAAGGAATTAAGGAACGTGAGGAGAGTGGCGAAGGTGCTAATGTATGTCACCCTTAAACTTTCGCAAGTTGTATACTGGAAGAAAGAAATAAGTTGATAGATTGTCCACATTCGCGCAGTTCGGAATAAAAAAGCATCACGGAATTTTGCTGTTCGTCCGAAAGTAATTTGAAGGGTAAAAGTATTTACGCGGTTTGGAGCGCGAGAGCAGGAATCAATGGATCAATGCAATTAATGCATCCAACATTGCGGTGGTGCACAAGTAAGTCGATATGACAAAGTGTTACCAAATCGTTAATGAGCTTGAAGGATCTCTTTTGAATAATATCAAAGAACATATTATAACTTAACTTTTAAGTTAGGTCTGTTAGATGTTCTTTTATAATATCCAATGATGCTAAAACTGACCCAAATATGAGAATTGTATTCCATTCTAGGAAAATGCAAAACAAGTGTCTGCGAAGTGGATGGAACACGAGAATTTTAAACGAATCTAGCAGCCAGAATATTAGCTTTATTCGGGGAGTCAACAACAACTTCACCATTGTTTAGTTGTGAAAGTATAGAGAAACTGCTGAAGCTGTATCTGATGGTCTTGACCAAGGACCAGAACATTCTGGTCAAAAAGAAATTTTTCTCTCTAGATAACGGACTTGCAGATGTTCTTGTTTCTTGTTTCAGTTCTGGGCATGGATGCAATTGATAGACGCGAAAAGTAGACTTTCGCTTTTATTGCTTGGTTGCACTTATCCAAAAGTGATTTTTTTTTTAGATTAGCTGTAGGAATACGGAATATATTCACTCATGCCAATACTTCAAATGTTACCAATTTCCTCTGATTTAGTAAAAATGTTGTGATGATCATCTTGAATACACGTATTTAGTCTGCTTTTATGATAAAATTAGAAATAAAACCGATCTTCAAATCAAAAATTTGGATTGATGGGCAGTTTTTATTATTTGATTTTTCAAATGTCCTAAATCCAAGATATGTTGGATACCGCAAAGACTGTCAGTGTCCTTCAAGCACTATCTCACTTTCGTTGTTGTAGAAGTTCATATTATTTTCTGTGAACGCCCATAATAAACTAATATTGAATATTCGCTCATTTAATATTATAAACGACAATCAACATTTAAAACAACTTTAATTTAACAAAAAACTCACCAGACGATTTATCCAGTTGTGGTTGGTTATCTTCACATATTTCCAATCCTTTTCCCATTAAGGCATTCAGAGGTGCTATTGCTTTTTGTAAATATTCCAAATTCTTGCAATTCTGAGAAACACTTTCAACTAAAGTTGAAAACCGCACAATTTCCACCTCAGACTGTTTAATCATTTCCTGACCAAGAAGAACTTCTAGATTAGGAACAATGTCTAAAATATCTTTGAAGTTTTTTTCAATATCCCTAAATGGTCCATCGATTCCCTTATTAAGCTCTTCGTTAGACTGAATTGCTTCATTAGTGTAATCTAAACATTGCTTCAGTTTTACAAGAGCATTAGAAATATTATTCTTATGAACTTCATCTCCCAAGTAAAAATCACAAGAAGATAGCTCCTCGTGAATAGTTTCAAAGGCGGATTGAAGTTCTTTTAAGGAATACTGTAATATTCCAGCAGATTCTTTCGTAAGTTTTTGTATTTCATTATCTTGTACAAATGTTAAACAATTGTTGATATTTTTAATTCCATCATTAAAACATTCTTTAATATCAGGTGCATTCATAACATCAATTTCAATCTGTTCGATTTGACCAATTTTTCTGGAATCTTCGAGAAGTGATTCTGCTGTAGTTTTCAAAGCGGAAACCTCATCTTGAGTTGAGAACTCAATCAAATTTTCAAAAACTTCTATGTTAGTACCTTGAATATATTTCAGTAGTTTATAAAGTGGAATAGACTTTTCTTTGATGGCACTGAAAGGAGGACATTCCTCAAATGACACAAGCGGAAACTGTTCTTGGATATTCAAAATAGATTGCTTCAAATCAAGCAATGGTTTTCCCAAAGTTTCTAATTTAGATACACCTTCCATAGTAGTTAAGGATTCAACTTGCGATATATGATGTTGTTCGTGAGTTTGAAGAGCTGCTTGTTGTAATTCATGCAGAGGTTGAATGATTTGTTTAAGAGGGCCGACAATATCTTTATTCATTAAACTCTCCAAAGTTTCAAGGACCTGCATTTCCGTTATGTTCACTATAAATGGTAAAATTTCCTCAGCTTTAGTACCACTAATAGATATTGATGGATGCACTACTATATCTTCAATACGCTCGATAGTGTCATTTTGTATTACTAACAGGCTCTGCCGTAACTCTTGGAGAGGCTCTGCTAAAGTTTTTAAAGCAGAAATATCATTTTGGCTACTCAAAAGTTCTTCCTTTTCTAAAACAATCTCATTTTGAATATTAACTATACAAGACTGCAGATCGTTTACTGATTCGGCAAATGTTTTCAAGTCAGATCTATCGTCTTGCTCCGAAAATGATTCAAGCGGTTCATGAATGCTTCCTTGTTGTACGGCAGCTACACAATTTTCCAAGTCTTTAATTTTCGACATTGTAGCCTGCAGTTGAGACACTTTTTCCACTTTTAATGAAGTAGGGTCAATTTCAGGTAAATGTTGTGAAACCTTTGCTAAGCATCGTTTCAAATCTTCAAATAGTATTTGTGCTTTAGTCTTATATATACTGTGGGCGGATGTGAGGGAATCTGCTTGTTCCAGTGTCAAAACCTGTTGCGTAATTGCTGCTTCTCCTGTTGGTGGCACATCTGCTATTGTTTTAATTCCTGAGATTTCATCCATTGTTGATAAATCTTCGACTTCTTCAACTGCACGATGAATTATTTGTTCCAAGCAGAATTGAAGTTCGTTGAGAGGCTGAGCTATTTTGGGCGTCTGCAAATCTGAAACATCATGTAAAGTTTCCGCTAAGCTAGTCTCCTGTTCTATCATTCCAATACAATTATGTAATTCTTGTAGGGGATCTGCTAATGTCTTCAAAATTGATAGATTCTCTTGTGACGATAGGGGCTCTGCATGTTCCATGACACGTTGATGACTTACAATCTTGAAAGTGTCTAATACATTTTGCAATGGCTTTGCTATTTGTTGAAGGATTTTTATGTCCGTATTTTCTGTAAGTTAAATGAAATTTTTTTTTAACTAAAATTAGATTTTTGTTAAATGGAAATATAAAAGTTTACGATAATTTAGTGCAATGGTTTCGATGGCAAAGAGTACATTTCAGTTGGCACTTATATTTCGGTGCGAAGAATCGATCTGATGATGGATGGATCTGATAACCTTCGCAATTTTCAGAAATACCAGAATCTGTGACTTAGGCGATATATTGTATCTTGGAACAATAGTCGCGTTGTGTTTGAGCATTTCACCACGAGAAAAGTCTCATGATGAAAAAATAATGGGAACTCTTAACCTAAATCTACAAAATTCTGTTTATTCATTGGTAAGACTGAGAAAGCCTGGGGTACGTGGAAAGGGAGCCACAATCATTGGTTACAAATAAAACCTGAAAGAAAATTGAACACAAGGTCCTCAAAGAATTCGAACAGCGTCCCTTAGAACCAATTGAAGTAAGAGACGACAAATAACGAAACGAAAATTTAGAAGATGCAATGAACTCTAGAAATAGCTTACTATAGCAAATAACGAAACCATCTCTAACAAGAACAGAACTAAATGCTTCAGAATAGTAAAAACTCTGAAAAAATATAACTAAGCAGAGATATTAGTAAGGATTCATAATAAAAACCCATAAGAGAGAGAGACTTAGCAAAATGCAAAAACTGGAGAGAAATCTGCCTATTGTCAACCTCGTTCCTCATAATTCTGACAATAACGTTAATCAAAATCAACTGAAAGCTTTGAAGACAGTGGGCTGGGTTTAGAAAAGGACACCTTCTGTATATATTTTTAAAACTCACTGAGACAATGCGAAATTTGCCTTTAAGATGCTAAGTTCTCCTCAATGGAAGATTCCGGAGTTCGACAGGGATATCTACTGTCACCACTGCTATTTTTACAGATTATGCAGACAATATTTACCTGCTGGGAATATAAAAATCTCGACCAAATTAAGAGCAGAGGCTTGAGACGCCTCAAAAATATAATAAATGCGAATTAATGCAAACAGAGCCGTCTCAAAAGTTGAATGAATATGACCAATCAGTGGAGATTTTGGACCACTTCTAATACGTCAGTAAAAGAATCAATGAATCAGGTTGTACAAAAGAATATATCAACTCCAATATATTATTATTATAGGTGTTGGAGTGGGGGACGGAGACCTGACCTCTAAGTACTGCGATCATTTAAAATATCTTTTATGCTATATGCCTACCGTGTTAAATCCAGTTCACGTTAGTCCTTTTTAGGAAGCATTAGTTATCTGCAGGCTCTACATCTTCGTGCAGAATCAGGAATTATCGTCTGTGATTTTATCTATTCTACTAAGCATGTATGTACTTAAGTTAGAGCTCCCATAGAAACGAGGCAAGAAATTGATTTGATCATCTCTCTCTAGTATGGAAATGAAATATATATATAAAAACAAAAGTCCGACTGCTCTCCTACAATGTTAAATCATATGCTGGAGCGCGTCCAACGGACAAGTTCAGCCCAATATAGGATATATAATATGAAATAAAAACATTGGAAGTGGAATTTTATAGGTCAACTGCGATACGACAATGACAATATCACTAAATAAGCCCTGGACTGAAAGCTAGAAGAAACTCATTAGAAGACCTAGAATTAACTGACGAAGAAAGAACTAAAATCTGTCAATCAAAACGAAGTACGTTTGCGTTCTATATCTCCCGAAGGATTAAAGGAATTAGATGATAATAATAACTACTTATACAACAATATTTCAGAGCGCACTCTTCGAAAAGTCATTAACAGGATTTATCAGAGAAAACCTATCATAGCCACAATCAAGTTTCTATATACTGTCTACACACAATAAGCAGACCAAGATGTCTTTAGGTAAATATTTTAGATCGAGGCTTTCATCTATCCATCCTCATGATCGTCCAGATTTAAGTGACCCGTAATTCAACGGCCATGTCAATTATAAACATCCGATCTGTGTTATAACATTGGAAAATTGATAGAAAATTATCTACACCAACAAATTGTAAGCTAAATATTGAAAACTTGTTAAAGAGCAACGAATTCCATACATGCAGATCACCTTAATATACCTAATTACTAATCCTTATAATAATAAGAAAAGTTTTAAGTCCTTTTTAACATACCTGCAAGATTCTGAACAGTTTCAAAAGTTGCAATTTCCTTCAACTTAGCCACGCACTGCAGCATATCTTGAAGTGGAGTTGCCAACGTTTTCAAAGCCGAAATATCTTCCCCAAGTGATAGGGACTTCACTTCTGATGCTGGAACTTGTAATGCAGGCTGTTCCTGTATACCAGCAATACAGGACTGGAGTTCCTCGATTGTAGTTAAAGTTTTAATTACTTCCATTTTTACTTTATCTGAAATCGGTTTAGCTTCATGTAGAGACGGTAAAGATTGTTCCATTTCTTCAGCAGTCTGTTCTGGTTTGAATATGTATTCGTCTAGAACTTTCTGCTCTTGTCTTTCTACTTCGTTTTCGATTTGTCTTATAGTTTGTCGAATTTTTTGTAAAGTTTGAATATTTGGATCGTTCGAGGTGGATTGACCCGTTAGAATTAATATGTCTTCACTTAACTTAGCCTTATCATGAAGTACATGTAAAGGATCAATGATATCATTCAGAGAGCCCGACATAGATGTCTCTTCTGTTTGGCGAAGGCAATAATTTAAGTCATCAATTGGCCTTTTAAGATTTTCCAACAGAGTAAGATGGTACTTGTTGAGAGGAGAATCTAAAATGCTGCCAATCAAATAAGACAAATTGCTCTTCAGATCGAAAAGGGATGACTGTAATTGTTCATTTACTCGTGATCTTAAATTTTCTGTATTGCTTTCAAAGTTAAGAACACTTTGAGCAATTGATTGTAGTAGTCTCTGAGCATCAGCGGTGTCTACTCCAAAATCTTCTCTAATCTGACCACTCTCAATATCTTGGCCAAGCTGTGCTAAACCACTTTGGATTTCCTGTAGCGGTGGTACCATAGACTCTATAATACTAACACTGACCATTCCTGAATGAATATTGTCCGACGATTGCTGTGAAAGAACTTCCATGCCCTTCTTAAGCTCGAAAAGTGGCGGAGTAATAATATCTAAAATTGCAATATTTATCTTTTGTTCGAGTGTTTCTTTTCCCGCCGAACTCATCGACTTCTGATCGACTTTTCTTATTTCAGCTTCTAATTCCCTAATGGGTTCAGTAAGTTTTTCGAGAAAAGTCTCATGAATTTTAGTAAAAAGTTGCTCCTCATTCTCTTCTAATGACAAATCATGTTCAATATTTTCCAGTGCCTGTTGAATTCTAACAACAGGACGACATATAAGTTTCAATGCATCTGCTTCAGTTGGCAATGTTGCAAGGGTAAACTTTTCAAATGGCAATGTTTCAGGAATATTTTGCACTTTCGCTACAGTTTCAGTAAAATGTTGTGCTGCTTCGAGAGCGGATGCTTCTTGCATTAAAGCTTGAGACTTTATCGTATCTTGTGTAATTTGAATTCCTTGCTTCATATCATCGACAATTAAACTTATCTCATTCTTGAGACGATCTCTTTCGAAATCTTGTGCGATCTTCTGTACTACATCTAAAGCTTGAATAAATTGTTCTCCGGAACTTTCAATTACACAAACACTTGTCCTTTGAATTAGTGTTTCACCCACTTCATCCATTTCAACACATTTTTCTATAACTTGTAAGCTGCGATGAATTTCACGGACGTCTTCTTCAAGTGATTCGAAAAGTGCTTCTAAGGGTAATTCTCCCGAATAAACTCGCATCTTACTTTGAATTTGTTGCAATGGTTCAGCAACGTTCTTGATAATTCCAATACTTTGCTCAGCAGAAGCAACAGACATCATCATTCCAGATTGAGCCATAACCTCATTTTCAACAACTGAAAGATTTTTTTCGATTGTCTTCAAGGTACGTGCCAACGGTATTAAGGCTTCTAAATTCGATCTTATTTCATTTTCGTCAGTTATTTCCTTTGAAGGACGCATTGCTTTTAGCCCATCACCAACTTCTCCTGATATGTCTTGTAGTTGAGCTTCCGTTTCACCTGTGAAAAAGAAAATGACATTTAATATTGACTCACTGTTTCTAGGATAATCATTAAAAATCTAAACTGAACCCTGTCCCAATTTAAGTCTTTGTAATTGACTTTGTCTTGTTATAATAACTATTGACGTCACTAATAAAATTCGTGTCCCAATTTATGTTTTCTTACCCCGATATTTATGTCAACACATAACTAGTCTATGGTGATATGTATATGCCGTAGACATTTGACGTAACTCAGCATTTCACGAAAAGTCTAGACACTTCATGGAAAATAGGCAAATAATGTAACGGTTTTGACTTAGCCCTTTTTTACATTATGTATCTGAACTTTTTAGTCATTTCATCAAATGCTAAAAGCGTTTACGCCGATACTGTAATACCACCCTATATAACCAAATACTAGAAGTGGGAGATGGAAGGTCGAGGGGGAGGTCGCACCCAGGCCTGCGACACACATACCCACACCCCACACATGCACACTCATATAAACTCATACACACACATACACGCGCGTGTATGTGTTTGTATGAGTGTATATGAGTGTGTATTTCGGTGTGTGTGTGTGTGTGTGTGTGTGTGTGTGTGTGTGTGTATGTGTGAGGTGTGGGTATGTGTGTCGCACGCCTGGGTGCGACCTCCCCCTCGACCTTCCATCTCCCACTTCTAGTATTTGGTTATATAGGGTGGTATTACAGTATCGGCGTAAACGCTTTTAGCATTTGATGAAATGACTAAAAAGTTCAGACACATAATGTAAAAAAGGGCTAAGTCAAAACCGTTACATTATTTGCCTATTTTCCATGAAGTGTCTAGACTTTTCGTGAAATGCTGAGTTACGTCAAATGTCTACGACATATATGTTTCGTAACGTTAGAATTCTAGACTTGGAAATCATAACGGTAGTATGGTTTAACTTTTAAGCTGGTGCAATCTCCTGGGTATATTAAATTGGTGGTTGGCACTTTCCGTAGAAGTCCGCGAAGGCCATCTTTTTTGTTTTCCTTACTTTACAGTTTTTTACATGTCATAATACATTCGCCAACCCCACTCTAAGCCAGTTTTTCTATTGTTGAACAGACTTCCAGAATTCCCATCAAGTTTCATAAGACTATAATATTACACCGCAAAACTACCTTCCTCTCAATATCCATGACATTACACATAAAACATTCCAACTTATTGACTACACAAACACACAGCAGTTTCTAATGCCTTTCTATATCGGCGATATCATATGCCTGTGTGTCATATATGAATATCTTCTTGAGGTTCCTGTATTGTATAGGCTACCTTGATTCGGGTAGGTCCCTTATAAAACTTAATGTAGTTGCCAGCGAAAAGGATCCCCTTGTAACATCCTTAAACTTGTGAAATATGACATGATAGATATCATAGAATGCAAATGTTATGTCAATGAACTTTTGCCTTCAACTAGTGTGTTGATTAAAAAGAAGATCAATTTCGTCATAAGTAATGAACACCAATTGCTCCTCTCACTTCACCACAAGGGGTCTGAGGTAGCCGGTTAGTTTTTTGGAGACTAACCGATAGTAAGCTTAGATATAATGACTTTGGCTACACATAGAGTGGGAAAGTTCAAACAACAAAAACCGCGAGGAGAAGTAAGCTTTGTATTCTATGTAGGCCGATGAAAAAATAATTTTCTCAGTAATTTCAGTCTATTTAGATTTAATTTAATCCATGGTAATGGATTAGTTACTCAGGTTTAGCAATAGTACCACATTAACATCTTTATCTTTATTATTACCACGTAGTGAGATATGTAGCTCTATATAAGATTTAACGAAATGAGCTACGGAAAAGCTACAGATGTGGTTCTTATAAACTCATAATTAATCACTTAAGGCGACTGTTGTTGCCGGATCTTCTTTGGGCAAAGTTTTTGAATTCTTGTGCGTGGAAGTTAATTCTGGTGTTGATAGGTACCTTTTAGTTGCTGTGCATTGCCCCCCTAGTAGGTATAATGACACAGTTGCAGACAAGTTCCTGAATAAAATATCCTATCTTTCTCAAAGATATACTGATATTTTTGTAGGAGGCGATTTTAATGCGGATGGGTATAGTGGAGAGAGCAATGCACGTACTTTGAACTATCAGTTACTTCAAGTTGATTTAAAAGTCGTAAATAGCTTACCAACGTTCTTTAATAGAAATAACCCTTCCCCGTTGGATTATCTTGCCACAACTAATAATGGAAATGTGTTATTTCATAACCAACTATCCTCTCCGAGTAACTTTGATCACGACTTTCTCGTTTTGTCTTATGACTTAAGCCGAGGCCCTATCATGAATTCAGCATCATTCTTCTATCATGATCATAACAATATAGAGTATGAGCTTCTCTATGACGAATGTAATTATTCGCCATGGATGGAAGTGTTCTCTCGGAACTCTGTCGATGTCAAGGTTTAGGTGTTTCGCAAACTAATATTACAGCTCTATCAACTGCATGTCCTTCTGCGTCGAAGGAGAATATCTCCACAACGTTGCCCTTGGATCACGCGTTAAATCTATACTCTCCTTGTTGAAAGAGATCACTTCTTCAGTCTATATAAAAGAACGCGTGATTCTGTCATCCATACTCGGTATAAGAGAATTCATAATTTGACAACTCTGAAACTACGTTAATAAAAAAACGCATTCTTCGAAGTTAAGCTAAATCCAGATCTGCCAAACAAAAAGTTGTGGTACAACATCCCGAAATTAGGTGATTCTGGAAAGGAGTCATATAAATGTGATATTGTTCCCGACCGTCATTTCCTTTCGACTAATACAACCGGCCATTTTTCGAGTGTGTCAACTGAAATTACTCCTCCCGTCACATCGATAGATCTGGGGTTTTAGCAGCACTGTGCAAGATCAAATCTACAGCTGGTGATGCTGTCCCCCAGGTTTGTTAAAATAATTACACCCTTTTTTGTTCATATTTTTGTCCAATATATTCAATTATCGTCTTATTGTTTCCCATTTCCTGCAAAAAAGGTCTTGTTGTTCCCATTCCTAAGCAACCTAATCCTAACGGTGTTAACGATTACCGACCAATCAGTCTTCTGTATCTATGTCCTTTTTAGCAAAGTTTTTGAGAGGCGTTATATATAACCAAGCGAACGGTTTTGCCGAACAAAATAATCTTTTATCTCCATGGCAGTTGAGTTTTTCGCGACGACATAGCTCCGAGACCGCGCTGAGTCGCTGAACTCTAATGAGTTGTCCGCTGTCGTTTTGCATGATTTCAGTAAAACTTTTGATTCAGTTAACCATAGCTGTCTATTAATAAAGCTCCAAACAAGCTTCAATATTTCCTCCTCAGCTATTAATCTCTTCAAAAGCTTTCTTTCTGCGTGACAGCAAGCAGTTAAGGCGCAAAGCTTACTATCCACATTGTTACATCTGAGGTGTGGTGTACCCCAAGGCTCGATTCTCGGATCGTTTCTGTTCAGTCAGTACATTAATGATCTCCCCGAATTCTTAAGAATTCATCCATTCATCTTTATCCAGATGATATACAGAATTACCTAAGCAGGCCTATAGGATTGCAAGAAGACTGCATATCTCGGATCAATGAAGATATACAATGAATAAAGAAGTGGTCCTTCGAAAATAAGCTCATGCTAAATCCTAAGAAGCCAGTTTGTATGTCTATTTACAGAACCAGCATTGAATCATCAAAATTGCCTGCTATATCACTTAACAACCCTATTTTACCCTATCTCAGCTCCGTGAAAAACCTTGGAACTGTAATGAACTCCAAGTTTACCTGCTGTAGCCATATAACTACTATCATACGCAAAGTATACAATTACGAAGCGGTGCATATTTATTATCGGTCAAGATGCGCCTTAGATTGGTACGAACGCTTATCATATCGCTCTTCACTTTTGGAATCATATTATTCCCGAAGATGGATTCAAGCTGCTGTCGAAAACTCAACGTCGCTTTCAATGATTCAGTTCGTTTTATATACCAATTGCCCCGCAATGAACATATGTCTATGTATCGTTACTCAATTATGGAACACCCATTAGATATTCATCTTGCTCACCGTGACCTATATTTTCTTCACAAGTTAATCTACAATAAATGTCCTGAATATCTTTACACCAAACTGCAATTTTTACGATCTCATAGAAACCTGAATCTGCTTCTCCCATGCTGCAGCTCACAATTTGGTGAACGTTCTTAATTTGTTCAAATCCCTCGAAAATGGAATTTTCTGTTACCAAGTTATCAATATAGATTTCAATTGTTTTAAAAAAAAAACTTACAATAAACTCCACTAAATATCCACAATCAATTAAAAAACTTACATGTCTTCGATGAATCTGAATCAGTCCCTTTTTTCCCACCACGTTTTCGTTTAGGCGGAATTGGTTCTTCGATGTCAAGTAAAGCATCAGCTTCTATTAGTCTCTCAGCATCACGTAATACAGAATCTTTATCAGGAACTTCTTGATCCCGATCAACAGACATTAAATTTGATGAATCCTGAGCACTAGCAAATGTAGGAAGATCAGTTTCTGTATCATCATCACCATGACTACTTGGCCCAGATGTTCTAGATTGAGAAAAACTAAAATATTCCTCCTGCTGATCTGCTCGAGATTTTTTTCGCTTTCTTTGTGGAGCTTGCATTTGCAGTTCTTCATCCATTTTCTCTAAATTTCGTTGAACATATTCTTCAGTCTCTTTATCATATCCTAATTCATCCTTTCTGGATGATAATTGATGTACAGTTACTTCACTGATTGTAAAATCTTCCATTCCAGCTTCAGTTCGATCTTCATCATGTGAAAAATATTCAGGCGCAATATCGATTACAACAGCTTCCATCAATAAATTTCCAGATTGAGAAGTTTCTTTGACAAATCTCAGTGGTGGAAGTTCGACAACATTGTGCTCAGTCACATGCTCAGAAATCTGTTCGGCATACATTTCAACAATTTGCAATGCTTCTTCTTCCGTAAGATCTGGAGTTTCATAGAGAGATACTGATACTTCTTTGCCATCAAATGAGAAAGAAACATCGCCTTTTTCATCAATCGTAATATCTCCAGCCGGCGTTTCATACAATTGTGAAGTTCGTTCTTCTTGAATTGTAGATAATGACAAATCCCTTTGAAGTGGCACATTATCTTGTTGATTTTTAGGTGCATCTTCAAATCCTAACAAGGAAGCGGAGCTTGCAACAACACCCATACAATTTCGTGCCTCACAAGTATACGTTCCTAGGCAGCATGTTCCATCTTCTCCAGAAATTATTCTGTGAATATCACCGGGCTTAAGTTCAACTCCGTCTTTATACCATTTAAGAACCGGCTGTGGAACTCCGATTACTTTACATTCCAAATTCACTGCTCCTTCTTCTGTTAGAACAGCTCGAAGGCATTCAAGGAATCGAGGCTTTTTATAGTGTCTAGGTATAAGTAGTTTTAGGAAGCAAGAAGTTACGCTAGCTCCAAAATCATTGGTTGCAACACATTTCCATTCGGCTTGATCTACAAATTCAATACATCGAATCTGTAGATGCCAAGTATTGTTATCACCGCAAAATGGATTGTAACGCTCATTTAATTCCACAGGAAGTTCATCCCGGAACCAAGAGAGTGTAGGATCAGGTGTAGCTTTAACTGAAAAAAAAAAAAACATTTCAATGTAACTTAATATTATTTTAAATTTTTTTCACTTACCAGCAACAGAAAATTGAAATTCTTCATTAATTTTAGCTTCTTGACTTTTAAGGCCGACAATAAATTTCGGTGGTTGATTGCGTTGACTCAAGAATAGACGTTCCTCATCATTCAATTGATTTTGTATATCCTCAATTGTTAGAACTGCAGTACTGCTAGTCTCACCCATACAGTTCTTAGCTATGCAACAATATGTACCCAGAGAGTTGCTTCCAGTTAACTGATAAACATCACCTGGTTTTAATTCCTGACCATCTTTAAACCATTTCAATATTGGTGTAGGAAATCCAACAACTTTGCATTCGAAAGACACGAGTCCTTCTTCTGTAAGGACTGCCTTTAAGCTTTCCATAAATCGAGGTTTTCTATGATTCTTTGGAACTGAAGAAAAACAAATCATAGTTAGGTAGATATTGAAAAAATATACTTAAAACTATTTCTTACTTTCCATTTCCACATGGCAGGTGGAGATGCCTACTGCACCTTCATTACTTGTGACTACACACTTCCAATCCCCTTCATCACAGCTTTCAGATGGCTTAATCTCTATCATGTATACTCCAAGCCCATCTTCGATAATTTTATATTTTTCTCCAGACTCTACACGACCTTCCTTGTTATACCAAGCTACAGTCTTTGGCCATGGTGGTACAACAACTACAAAATTTTTAAATTTAATATTCAGGTGAAATTCTTTCAATTTTGTTTTTTTTTTCAGTGTTTCTATGTCGGTACGGTGAAAAATTAAACAGATCTCGGTATTCAGTTAATGAAGCATGTTATGCTAAACTATACTCTCCGGAAAATATGGGATCGCTTCCAATCCACAGAGAAAAGTCACCCTGAACTTCAAGTTTGAATAAAAGAAGTTTTAAAGACTACGCGATTAAGAAACTCTTGTAATACTGAACTTCATACCATTTGGTGAAGCAACTGCAATTATGCCAACCTCGATGTTACCAAAGGAACAGAGTCCATCAGGAGCCTGGTGCGAGAGAAAACAAACCGCCTTAGTACGAAATTACGGAATGTGTGGACTTCGACTTTTTTGTACATTTACTTAATCAATCAAATAAAATTTAATGCTATTCGCTAAGAGCTACTGGTCTTATAATCTTAAACATGGCATACATCCTCCCTCTCTGACCATATCTATATGAGTAATAGGGAATGTACCAGGGTAGGTTTAGAGGATCTCAATGACATCTTGAAGCAAGATTTGGAGTAAATACCAGCCAACCTGGGCCGGACTGGGAGGACGGACGACCGATTGCTAGAAATGTCCCTCAAATTATAAACACTAACAGGACGCGGGGCCAAGATAGCATTATATATGGAAAATTTTCCATTCTCGGGGCAACAAAACCATTCACTTTCTTATAAAGCATTTGGCATTGTTTTTAGCATCATATCATTTTTATTTCGAATATCACATGAAAAATATTTTTTTTATCAAAATAGTTCAACAAGGCTTTCAAAGCTTTGCTATACCTACAATATGTGTACTTTTAAAACAAATTAAAAACAAATAGAAAACAATTTTTAAATTTTGTTTTAATTTTCTAATTTTTTAAAAAGCAAGTAATTGGATTTCATGTAAATCAATTTTGGAGTAGAGTATGGCAACTTAACTTCAATTGTCATGGTATATTACAGTCAACCTTTACTTATGACAAATTTTCAGTATTACTAATAAAATACGGTAATACTGTCAGTACCAAACAATTTTTAAATTTTGTTTTAATTTTCTAATTTTTTAAAAAGCAAGTAATTGGATTTCATGTAAATCAATTTTGGAGTAGAGTATGGCAACTTAACTTCAATTGTCATGGTATATTACAGTCAACCTTTACTTATGACAAATTTTCAGTATTACTAATAAAATACGGTAATACTGTCAGTACCAAAAGTAAAATTCTAATTGGCAGAAATCAAAGTACTTTTGATTTGTTTATTAAAATTAGCACAGTCGTGCGTAAGTGTACTGTAACAATAAATTTGTGAAAGTTGCTGCCAGGGATAAAGCTTAACACACCTAAAGAAAGTACTCAAATATTAGAAAAAGTCTAAATTTTTCCACTTTTGGTGAAGCAGTAACATCATTTTTTTTTTTACTATATAGGGACATATAAGTAAGTGAAGGAGCAATTAAATTTCTAAGCGGTTGCAAAAAAATTGCAAAAACAAAGAATAGGTTGCAAAGAGTTAAGAGTTCACTTCTTTCCTCAGTTCCTTCAGTCAGAGTCATTACGCCTCGTTTTGGCGCCTGAGGCAAATACGCCTCTGATCTATAAAAGTCTCAACATAACCTAATTTAACTTTACCTATCCTAATGTGGTCTATCAGCTGACTGAACAAAGTTGCGCAGCTATTGATCATGAAAAGAATATAAATAATATTTATTGCACATAAAATAATTAGTTGATATTCATTTTTTGCGAGTAATGTACAATTAAAAACCTTGAGGTGTATCAGTTTGATAGAAATATTCGCAAGATTTTATAAATGGACTTTTCTGGCTTTTTTCACAAAGAACTAGTGTTTATAATATTCCCGAAATTCGGAATGCTTATCATTTACTTTTCGATTTACAAGACAGCCACAATCGACAATGTTTCTTGACCCATTTGCAGATCGGAGGTAATTTTTTATTAACTTCAATTTTCTGAACCTTCATTGACATGAACTATCGTCATTGGCAATATCAGAAAAACTCGGAGCGCGATTTCCACATTCATTTAGATAGGACTCTTAGAAGCTATAGTCTTGAATTGATGAATCAAATCCAAAAGTGGCTCTTCTAAGGCTATCGCCGTTTACTTTGCTAAGAAGATCGCCAGAAAGGAATCGAAAATCTTCGGAAACTTATTCCAATATGCCGTACTTCAAGAGCATCAATCGATTCAAAAATTGGTGCACGAAGATTTTGTTTTATTGACATACTGGGGCAATAATTTTGTGATTCAAAACTTTCGACTAGCTTCGTTTTTCTTCTTTTTGTTTCTTTAAAGTTAACCTTCAGTAATTTTTGTAGCACGATCACAAGCCAATCTCAGCCTTGTTAAGCGGGAAAATCAAATCGAGAACAAAAAATTTATTTAAATAATCAGTTATATCTCAGAAATAATTTATATTTGTCTAAGGGAAATGTTGTTAATATTATATTTTAATTTTGACGAGCGGCGCTCCTCCGGTTCAATGTTTACCTCACTTGCCACATAGATTTGCTTCTCGAGTAAGATTGTTGGTCTCTTCCACAGAGACACCCTATTTTAGTTTTAATTTTAAGGCCATCCGCTCCTACACATATTTTGTGCATACATATTTCCTGTATAAATTTCTTGCTTCTTCTTTTTTATTAAATTTTGCAAATTCTAATAAAAAGTCTATTTTATCTATCATTTATGTGGGTTGGTATTTAGCATGGAATCTAACATTCATAGAAAACGTTTTCATGCTCTCCTTGTGCTCAGTTCAGTAGAAAATCAGCCTTATAATTCGGGTTGTTTGCCTATTCAAAAATTTCATTTTTGAAGACCCTTAGGGGCGGGTTTGTCGTTATTTGCCGGGCTGGTTTGAAGGCCCAGTCCTGTGCTGGAACTGAGTGAATATAGTAAATATAATAAGGAACTGAGAATATTTAAATGAACAACTTGCAGAAGTTTCTAGAAAACTCATAATGCTTCACAAATTCTTCGCTAAAACTCATTCTAAAGCGCATATCGGTGCTATGGGAAGACACACCTGTGGACATAATAAGTGCTCCACGTTTGCGACTCCCTGAAACCCGCACGGGACTAGTAAGCTACCCAAAGATGTTTAGATGCTGGTAGCCGCAATTAAAGACAACTTCATAAGATCAAAGCAAGGCAAATTGTTTTCAATAAAAATTCTAATAACCGGGATAGGCCGCGAATAAATCAAGTAAAAGAGTGAGGTTCCATAAATGACCACTGCTCAAATAATTCGTTGGGATCCATTGAGATCAAATCTTGCAAAAAAAAAAAGTTTTGATGTACTTATAGTAGACACTGAAAACGAAGAAGCACAACCTAAACGCCAGCTTTATTTAAGCAAGAAAGACTTTCGAAAGAGTTTGGATTGACTAAACAATTACAATATACACAGAAAAGAAGTATAGTAATGTTTTGTTGTTGTTGTTTGTGTCGATTTACGTGGAATACTTTTCGGTAATTTTGTTGTGCTCTCTATATGGAATCCGTACAGGTCTAAATTACTTGACGGTCATATGTAACTTACACACACAAAAAGTAAAGTTTTCAACCAGGACGTGTAATCAATATGCATGGAAACAACCAATTAATTTCCAAAAAAAAAAAGGAAATTGCAATGAATAAAGTAAACATCTAGAGCACTATCACAAATAACCTATCCAAACATTGGAGTGCGATTAATTACACAATCGAAAAAAAACTAAAGGTCAAAATGCCGGCGACTAAGAGTAAATTCAGAGAAAAAAATTATAGAAAATCGTTGGTCTACATACGTAATTTCGGAGACTTAAATATAAATGATTTATTATTAATACTACAATAAATTTCAATACTATTCATCTACAGGTTGATTACCCCTGGCATAATCAACAGCTAGCTTTAGCATTATTTAATTCTTGCAAGCCCCTTAATATATGTGCTCCTTGCTAGACCTAACAATTTTGAATGAAGACGAAAACTTGGAGTGATTCCAAGATTTACTTACCTTGGCAGCCAAGAATTATTGTGTCACCGATTCGAACTTTTGTTCCTTTTAGTTCTGTAGTAAATATCGGTGGCGGTGCGCTCTGTTGCACACTAAATATAATTATGTCAACATTAAATAGATTTAAGCTAATAATAGCTCGGCCACTAACCTATCAGCTGGTTTGAGTGATCCCTCACGACTTCCTTTTCCAACAACGTGTACCTTAGAGCTTGAATAAGCCTTACCCATACAATTCACAGCTTCACATGTATATGTACCTAGAGATGTTGGATCATCTGGATTTGCAGTTAACGCAAAAACATCCCCAGCTTTAATTTCTTTAGAGTCTTTAAACCATCGTAAAATTGGAGTAGGAACTCCAATGACCTTGCATTCCAACGACACAGTTCCCTGTTCGGTTAGAACAGCACGTAGTTCATCAACAAATTCCGGCGATTTATATGCTTTTGGTACAAGGACATTTAATAAACCTATACAAGAATTTCGACCTCCAAGATTTTCAGCCATACACATCCATTGACCTCCATCCTCTAAAGTGACTGGAGCTATTTCAAGGCAATAAAAGCTTCCTTCGTTTACATGTTTTATACGATCATTCTCACATATACGTCTATCGTTTCGATACCATGTTACCTGTTTAGAAAATATACATGCAAATATATATAAATGTACATACAAAACATAAACATTTTAAATTTAAACAAATTTTCAGAGTTTACCTTAACGTCAGTTGAACTTCTTAGTTCGACCAACAATCTTGTTCGTGTTCCAACTTTGACTGCTAAGTCACCAAGTCGTCGGAGAAATATCGGAGGATCGTCACCAACTGATCTGTCTTCAACGATCAATTCTACATCCTTCCTTATAACTTCTCCATTTTTCGTTTTTGCATAAAGCGTGTAGTGTCCTGCGTCATCACGTTGAACATGCTCCACAGCAAGTTGTACTGCGTTGCTGGTCTGCGTAATCTTAAATCGATCACAACTCTCGATTGGCACCTCACCCCGGCTCCTAAAAGTAAACAAAATATCTAAGTGAGTGAATATACACGGATCAATCTATATTTAACAATGGTCAGAGATCTATAAGAAATCGTGTTGCACGGAAGTACTCTCGTATAGTTAACAAGATCACTAGAGCAACAACGACATCGGCCTACATAATCGGAAATGATGTGATTCCTTGACGTCACAGAAGTGCTCTGTGTGTGTGTTTTTTTTTTTTTTGTTTTGTACTCTTGCCAAGATGATAAAAAGCGGGCTATTAGTACTTAATTGAAAGGGAATGTGGGAATTACCGGAAGATATTTTTATTGTGGTACAAATTCACTGTGTTGTTTTGACCTGATCTGGATTTAAAAAATTAACATAGCTATTAAAATGCGTACAGGTACCTGAACCTGATACATAATTTTCTTCATTGTATTACTTTATAATATCCTTATAACCAAAGGAAGCAACAAAAAAACACTATAGGAATAAAATATTATGGTGTTAGTCAGATTGCAAATGTATTCATAAATAGTATCAGCATAGATGGCACAAGAACTATATGTCGCATGCAGTACCAAAACAGTATACAAAATTTATATGGCTGCTTGATTCATTCCGAAATGGACCACAATATTTGAAATGATATAAATGACGTCGTCGAGTGATCCATATTTTTTCGTATTGTTGAGGAAGTCGATGAAATGTATGCAAAACTGTTATTATATAAACATTTGCTTTCGGCACGCTATAAAACATGTTATGGTCAATTCCGGTGGCGACATGTTATAACTTCGCATCGAAAGTGATCATCGAAGCGAAGATTTCGCTCTGGCGGTATGATATAAGATTTTCGTTCGACAGATTTTGCTTGTTTCGAAACTATTTCCGAATTTTTTCCCCTAGTACAAATGATATTTATAGATTCTTTTTCTAGTTATTGATAAATTTTAATAATAATAAAATTGGAATTTATGATTTTTTCAAGCGCAGTGGATTTATTTGTAGAGAATAACGAAAATGACGAAGAAATAATTAATTACCGGGACAAAAGAAAATTTTTAAGGCAGCGATATTATGTTATGGACATGCCTAACAAAATGTACTGCCTTATTAATTTTTGAATTCAAGAAATATTTTTTCAAGTTTTATAACTTCAAGTTTGAAGAATCTATATAATTAATATATAAAATCATTTATATTGAATAAATTGTAAAAAAAATGTAACATATAAATCTGATTTCTTAAATTTACATACATATTTTAATCTTCGCATGTACTATCACTATCAGCAAAACTCAGTGATATTCTATCGAAATTATCGCCTGTCGAAAGTGTTACAACATACCGACTGTCGATAAATTGTCGAACGTCGAATCTTTCGAAGTTATAACATCTTGGCCCGGAATGCATTACGCATTTAAAAAGCTGTATACTCTGCTCTAGTATGCCATGCGACATCTAGTTCTTGTGCCATCTATGGTATCAGGTATCGTTCAAGTATGTGTTTAAAATTCCAAATGTAGCCACACTTTGAGAACTCCAAAATTTAGCTATAGCAGGAAAAACTGCAACGAATTTTTGAACATCATACTTTGCAATAAATCTTAGATTATTAGCAAAAAGAATTCGTGTCCTGTGATAAGCATTTTGCTTTTTTTTTTGTAGACACCACTGACTTGGACTTAGCGTATTGCCATTTTCCTATAGGAAAGAATGGCACAAGTTTTACAGTTTTCTCTATCGCCCTATGGCAGAGTTGGAGCTACCAACACAAAATATTGTTCACTGATCGTTTACTTATGCCATTTCATGTTTTTATGTTGGCTGCAGATGAAACACTGACATATAATAAGAATGGACTGAGCCATCCTATCTTATTCCTATAGTCAAAAATGGCACAAATTTTTACTAAAATCTATTTGTCTCTTTCAAGCTCAAAATGTACACTGAACTGTAACCAATTTTAGAAACAGTACGGCTGTATTAATTGGAATTAATAGGAATTGAAATTAAAATGCAGACAAATATATTATTTATATACGTCTATCTCTTACAAGCTCAAGCCTATTTGACATCAAATCTGCAGAGGAGCACATTTTTCAATAATATTAAAAATTAATTTTTGTGTTAATTAAAACGAGTTTAACTTCCTAAATAATTTTCATTTAATGCAATACGATTTTACAACATTTTTAGTGTTTCCAATCGCCAAACAATAACTAATTATAAATCGGTGTGCAATTGTACGAAATAAAGGGTTTTCACAGTCTGTTCAATATTTGTGCCATTTTTGAAGCAAGAACGCTCAGTCCATTCTTATTATATGTCAGTGAGATGAAATCACCGCTGAAAGAATAAGGTAAAGATAGTGTTTATCATGCCCCGTCTCTCTTGCCCATACGCAGGATTCAGGTAAAAATAACCTTTTGAAAATTAAAGTCAGAATTAGTTTAATTTCTTATAAAAGTGCTTATAAGCGATTAAAATATCACTTGGACACATATTTTTATGTAGTAAACATTTTAAAGGGTGCTCTAATGGTCATATCCAGAAACACAATATTTTTTATGCCACATGAAATAGAAAATCGCTCAGTCCATTGTTAGAAGTCAGTGGTAGACACGGAAGGAACTGACAAAAGGCCTTATCTTTATGTTTCGTCCTTTGAGGAGAGAACTAAAGGAGATGACATCCCATAGTAAAGTATATGTATTGTATTTGGTGCAGAGACGTAGTTACAAATGGATAATTTACTTTTTATAGGAAATGGTTAATGACTATTGGACTAAGTGAGAGTAATATAAAAAGGAGTTATATGTGCTCGAAGATTTAGATACAACAAGCCGTTTTGAGGAAAATGCTTTAAAAATACTTTTGTGGTAAATTCGGTAAATTCCACTGACATGCATATATAAGTAAATTCGCAAATAATTTAGATATATCGTCAGTGAGAGCATACTTGCTGTAATCAAAACTGATGCAACATGAAACAGGAGATCAGTCAGTCCATTTATATACATGTCAGTGGGTGGTGCGGAAAATTGTGCCGAGTTTCTAAGAAATGTATTTAAATTTTCGCGCCATTAATTTGTTGTGATATTTAAAGCATCAACAATTTTTAACGCCTCCTCTGGCCATTGAATAAATAACTAATAAGGAAACGGCATATCGGGTGAAAACGTAAGCATCTCGGCGAAATGTATTAGTGTGCTCTGTTTGTATTCGTTTCGTCATGGCAGTATTTAAATTCTGACATTCTGAAAGGGTACATTTTTCATAATCCAAATTCCTATGTAAAATAAACAAATTTTTAGCTCCCCCTTATTTTCAGACAATATTTCTTGGCGTTGCCTTTGTATGACTGGAATAATTTAGGCACCAACTGACAGTTCAATTGTAAACAAATAAATCGGCATTGGTAAAATGTTAAATCTTTTGCCATGGCTCTTTATTTTTATAGATATTTCACTTTTATTTTGTTTAAAACAATATAATAAATAAGTAAAGCTATTAAGCTTACTTGAAGAATGCTTTCCCACGACAATAACTCCGTTCGTTCCTGCAGGACAGCACAGCGCACTTCATTACGGTTTTTTAAGACTCCGGAGTCTCTATTGCACAAAATGTCGTTCACAAAAGGAGTATTCCGCACTTATTTCACACTACTATTCATAAAAATCACGTTTAATTATCGCGAATTGAAATCCGAAACTTATTTTGAAATAATATGAAATGTCAGAATGTTGAACTGACACAAAATAGGCAGTAGGCCCTCTTGTCATTTCCCCCCCCCCCCGACCATAGGTCACACTGTCATTGAAATGCTTAAACACGTACACTGTATTCGCACGATACCCCGCTTCCTTATTAGTTATTTATTCAATGCTTCTGGCACCTCCCACTGACATATAATAAGAATGGACTGAGCCATCCTATCTAATTCCTATAGTTAAAAATGGCACAAATTTTTGCTAAAATCTATTTGTCTCTTTCAAGCTCAAAATGTACACTGAACTGTAACCAATTTTGGAAACAGTACGGCTGTGTTAATTGGAATGCATTGGAATTGACATAAAAATTCAGACAAATATATTGTTTTTATACGTCTATCTCTTACAAGCTCAAGGAAATTTGACAACAAATCTGGAGAGGAGCACATTTTTCAGTAATATTACAAATGAGTTTTTGGGTTAATTAAAACAAATTTATCTTTCTAAGTAATTTTAATTTAATGCAATACTATTTCATAACATCTTTAGTGTTTCCAATCGACAAATAATAATAAATTATGAATCGGTGTGCAATTGTACGAAATAAAGGGTTTTCACAGCCTGTTCAATATCTGTGCCATTTTTTAAGCAAGAACGCTCAGTCCATTCTTATTATATGTCAGTGGGCACCTCCCAAAAACAAGAAGAAGAACGAAAGTTGCTACGCTTTTCTCATCACATGTCGCCTCCTTTAGTTCTTTCCTCAAAGGTTTCGTCTGCTTCATATCTGACATATCTGACATTTCTCATTTTACAAAAATAAGTGCGGTGTTATTTTAATGATTGTTTGTGAAAAAAAAAGTGATTAAAGGTGATAAATACTTTATAATAGTGAAAAAATATAATGATAATTTCTTTTGTGCAATAGATTTTATATAGTCGAGACTGAATTTTAGTAATTAATTGCGCTTCTGTGTTGTAGAGGCCACCAGCATTGTGCGTGCAGAAAATCATTTTGCAGACAATTTTAATTCTTTCAATAATAAATAATAGTGTTTTAAGTGAAATAAGAGTGGAATAATTATAAAAATAAACATCCGTGGCAAAAACAGTTAACATTTTCCAATGCCGATTTGTTGGTTTACAATTGAATTGTCATTTTAGCCTTAAATTATATCCAGCCAAACAAAGCAACACCAATAAATACACTCAGGAAATAAATGAGGCACAGGAAAAATTCTTAAAAACTTGAAAAGTTATAAAAAAATGATGAAATTGTAAATTGAAAATTAATTTAAATGTTTTGTGATAAAATGGGATCTCTTTTATTGAATTTCTTCAATACTTAGTAAAGTTTCAACCAATAAATTATGTGCCCGCTCTGAAAATATCACATTCCATGACTAAAGCGAACACATATATGCGGTTTCACCAACGAGGTAAGAACTAAAAGAGATGAAAATGAAAAACTATCACATATACCTACCCATTTCTAACATATTAACACTGACATTGTTTGTACATAAGCGCCATAAAAATTGTACACCTATACACAATTGTACAACCTGTGTGCAATTTTAATTGCTTTTATTTTCATATACTCAAAAGTATTTACTGAATCTGCAAACGTGTACATACAAAAGTTAATAATTAAGAAGAAAAGTTCAGTGGTAAAAAAAAAATGTTGAGTGATATTTGCATCGTGCCCCTACGGTTATTTCACGGGTTTTCCCACGTCAATGCGCCAAGCCCAAAACAAATCAAAACTACCCGGGGGTTACACCTGCAAGTACAGCTTGCATGCAAGCCTCCCTTCGCGATTTTAAACTTGACTGCAGAAGGCAGTTCAGTTCATGTCTTATCATCTTGCATTAAAGTTTATTTAAAAAATGCCATTGAGTAGCAGAATGATAAAAACCCAAGAAAAAGTTAAGAGGAAGGTGTTGGTAAATGATGTAATGCAAATGATTCCAGAAAACCTCATTTTTCTAGTATAAATGTATCAATTTTTCACAATCATTTCTTTTCCGCCATCTTGAAAACTGTCTAATGTCAAATTACTATCACCTCAGCTTTTCATCATGCAAGTTGGCTGAAAGCTGAGCTGCCAGCATGGCAGTAGAGGTTACACGTGCAAGAACTAAACTAAACTGTCAAATGTAAAATTAAGATGGCGGAAATTGAAAATAAAAGGTAGATGATAGTCGAATTTTGTGTTCATATCTCTAATCTTCTCTTTTTTGAGTGGGAGATGACTGAAAAAAATTTAATATACATTTTAATCTTTACTTTGTAGAGAAATTCAATTGATAGAACACAAATCGTTTTTTGTCAGTAAAATTGACAGACAAAATCAGGACTGTCCCTCAACTCTATTGACTCGTGTTATCGTCGAGTAAGTATGGAATTAACAGCGAGGACCAAAAATGGCGGAATGAAACATGCACAAATGCTTAAATTTTTCTTCCTCATTCTTGCTATATAATCTAAGCAATAAATACATACATGTGTGATGTGAACTGTAAACAACTTTTGTTTTACTTTCAATTGATATTTCGGAACTATCGCTGCTGTATACAAATTTCTTTCCTCTTCTTAGGCGATTCACCTCCTGAGACATACGTGAAAATTCAAAAGTCTACAATTTTCGGTACATGCAACTTTACTTGGTACATATAATATTTCTTCTCCAAATAATTAGGACCAAGTAAACGTACAACCTTTTCTCGAATAGATATCTGTAGATAAACGTGCAACCCATTTCTGAAATGATTAACTGCCTTTTTTTGTGTTATCAAATAGCCTTTTATTGTTGACTTTCACTAGATTTTTACTTCATACAACACTGGATAATACTGGCGACCTTACCATAGGTAGAGGGACTCTCCAGTTTGAACTCAAGAAAACTTCTCTTCTTCATCTTCACTTCAACAGGGTATTTATATTGAATCAAACCAATTCATTAACAAATCAGAATTGGCCGATTATCCATTTTCTATTTTGTGGAACTTATCGATTAGACAATTCTATGTGGATGCATACGTTTATGTTTCAATGTTTGTCCAAACGGAAACGCTCAAATGACAAAAATTTGAAAAACAATTGGAAATCAGAATTCTGATTTTTTTTAACAGAAACGCTCAAATAAAAAAAATCAGAAAAACAATTAAAAATTGGTTTTTGTCTCAACGGAAACGCTCGAATATCAAAAAGAAAAATATGAACAAACATTAAATTGCATAAGAGTACTCGCCAGATGGTCAGTACTCAGTAACAGGTTTGCCAGATTGACCGATTTATCGCCAATTGGTTACTTTGAACTCAATTTTGGCGACCGAAAATATGGGCGAGTCGGCAACATTTTTTGATAGATTGCATTATTTTCGTCTTAGGGCCAACCCACACGCAGTAAGCACGCAGCACGATAATTTTTCTAAACTTAATCCCAAATGTGTCATTACAATAATTTTACTTAGCGGTAGTTCCTTATATGATTACCGATTTTTTTTGTGTACGTGTTCAATCAAGTTACAGTATTTGATATAAATAATAACTGTATCACAAATTCACAGCACGTGATGAGAATGGAATGGAATTATATATCATCAACGCAAATTGCAGGTCCGGAACACCGCCATCTAATCAGAAATTTCAAATTCTCAAAATGATTGAAACTATTCGCTTGCAGTAGTATTGTTACGCTGCCCGTTGGTGCTGGATGTGAACGGGGCATTGACGATAAATTGGGCTACTTTTAATTGAATTTGGGCGACTTTGGGCTACCTTTTTAGAGAAATAAGGCGATATGTCTAAAAATGTTCAGACAACCCTGGTCAGTTAGGATCATATGTATCATGTTTTCGGTCTGGTGAATGGTAAGCTACTTTGCGGTGACGTATTTATTTTAATGTCTTGGCGGGTGCCCCAAAGAATGTTGAGACATCACACTTGTTTCTGAATGGGCTAATATGTTAATATTTTGTTTATTGAATGAGATATATTTTTAGGTTTTTATGCAGGATCTGATGAAGGTGATGTGGATTCATGACACAGGGCTGCCAGCATATCTCGAAAACAATGCGTTGTAAAATTTTTTTTTTCTTAACTCGGTCTCTGTTACCTAAATCTAGGACATATAACCATACTTTTGCAATACCCTGTATATATAAAGACTACATACATAAGTGGCCGAAAATCTAGATTTAGTTGCTTTATGGTGTTTAGGTACATCATAGTTCCAGCTGCTGTAGTGCCAAGTAGTATAAAATTACGTGAAATATAATTTTTTCTAAATCTTCGGGTTCCATTCCTGCTGTAGCAGATTGTGTTGAAAGATCTGGTAATGAAATTACAAAAATTGTTTTCAGACAAGAAATGCAAACATAGGACACCAATTCTTTCTAATACCCTAGATGAATGTCCGTATGTAGTTTTGCATGGTCATCCCTCAGTACAAGTTTGATTATTAAAATGAGTAGTCACATCTATTTCTAGAACGATTCGTTGGACAGTAAAAATCATTTTATTCATAGGATCTTATATTCTAACGTCTAGGACTGATCGTTTTGACAATATACGTAAAAACCATACATTTTTGTATGGCAACACCAATAGCGGGCTACCCGATTTAGTCCAGTTTTAAAATTTTATTTACTTTTTTTATGAAAATGTCGTTTACAAAATTTCACCTCTCTACGTCAACACACTCTCAGGCAGTTTCCAAATATATTGTGAAATATGAAATTTTTGTATGACAGCCTCACGAAGGAGTTACCCGATTCGACCCATTTTCGAACTCAAATATACTTAAAAAAAAAAAAAAATCAGTGTGCAAAATTTCAGTTCTCTAGGTACACGAGTTCTCCATTTATCTTATGGATGGACAAATGGACGGACGGACGGATGAACATACAAAAATCGAAATAAATTTTAATATTATGCTTGCTCCCACACATAACACATTTTTGTATGGCAACCCTACCAATTACCCGATCTGACCGGTTTTCGTGTATAAATTTACAATTTTTTAAAAAGGTGGTGTGCAAAAGATCAGCTCTCTATGTGAACGCGTTCTCGTGTTTTCGAGAGAACGGACAGATGGACAACTGGTCAAGAAAAATCCAAATAACTTTTAATATTATGAGTAGGTGTTCAATCTATTTTGCTCTACCACCACTATATATATATAGAGAAAAATGGATTGGACACCTACCTACTCATAATGTTAAAAGCAGGAACCGAAAATAACTGGTATTTTGAAAATTTTAAACAAAATAAAAAAAAACTGGGATAACTCGTGATCGTCGAATTTAGTGAAATATACCAAAAGATGTCTCATGAAATCCGTTTCGCCCCTGGCTGGAAGTAACAGGTTTTGAGAGACCGAATCAGTTATGAATTTTTACGAAAAAAGCTTAATTTACTTGTTATTCCTGGCCGGTAATAGTTTTGAAACTAGAAAAGCAAGCGCAACGGCTTGATACTTTTTTTCGATAAGAATATAAAAATCGAGCCCAGCTTTTTATTTTTTCTAGCCAAGCTGGCTTTTTATTTTTGCCAGAAAAAAAAAGCCCAACTGGTTTTACATTTTTGCCAGATAAAATAAAAAGCCTTTCCAGTTTGTTTTTTTTTTAGCTTCAAATTATTGTCGGTCAGGAATAACAGGTAAAGTTGGCTTTTTTCGTAAGAAGTCATAACTGATTCGGTCCCTGGTTAAAAATTATTTTGATTTCATCTAGGGTATAAAAATTACGATATTTGTAAGAACACCTTCGGGTAGTTGAAAATACAAAAGTTAACAGATTTAAACACTTAATAAAATGTCAATATACAGCGTTGAAAAACAAAACACAACAGTAAAATAGGTGTTGCCCCTACCTACCCAAAATTATTTAAGTACGACAATGAATATGAGACAATTTTTAGATAAGGTCACGATATTGCTCAAGTGGCATTAGCTTTTTCATTTGAACCAAATATGAGTTCTGAAGTTAATTTAAAAAACTGGCTGCAAGTAATGTACCATCAATCATTGGGGAAAATAAGGCAAGAAGTAATTCCGCAGATCTTCTACCCAAGGTATACAAGGAAAATCATGGAAACCAATAAGAGATGAAAGAAAAATGGCTGACACTGATGGAGGAATGAAAGTGCATTTTTAACTTCTCGTCTACCCTCACGAGCTGCGTCCACATAATATGTATTTGACTACACTGTAATATTCCTTCTGACAACATCAGTGCCAGTTTGGACATACTTTTATTAGTAGTTTCAATGTCTTCAGAACACCAGAAGAATAGTGTTTTTTTTTTCTTATTCTAAAAATATATTATGAATTTCCGCAGGCACTGAACTTATATTATTTTTTCTCTGTGCCTCCGCTCTGAAAGGAAACAACAAGGCTTCTCAGTTTGATACGGGCTCATTCGTCTTGGCAGGGCCTTAAAATCAAAACACGAACAATAAATTTCATTTATAATAAGTAAGTACTTGTAGTTTTTTTAGTTATTCATAAGTTTTCATATAGTCTTCAAACTGCTTCTTGATAAGAAAGTTCATTTTCTCTAAGTTCTCTTGAATTTAGGCAGCCCATCAGTCACTTTAGAACCATAGATAAAAAGCGCGAAATTTAAATATTAGGACATTTCTTCAAGAATGTCTCTATTTGTAGCGCCAAGAACGTAGCCGGCTTCCATAAGCACAAGATAATTTAAAAGGTGAGGCAATAATTAAAAAAAAAACAAGAATAGATTTAATGAAATAATGAGAAACTTCATACGTGTCTATTGCATTTGATCTCATCGTATAGATAGCTTTTATTAGTAATTAACTTCCTTCAAACGAGTATCAGAGATCTTGCCACGGAAACATCTGTGAAAGATCTATTTCACGACGTAATTATATAGTAGATCTTAAACGACGATGGAGACGGTAAAAATATTCGCTCTCAGTAATGAGAGGAGGATTTTCAGAAAAGCCTAGGACATACATTAGATTGTTATATGTATGAATATATGTATGATTCTTTGGATAGCTGTATATATGTATGATAAGGTGGCCCAAAAATAAATCGACTCGCAAAAGCTATAAAACGTTTAAATGATCATTCAGAATTTGTAAGGTAATATAATTTCAAACTTTTATGCGCAATTTTAGTCTAATTAATTCCTAATTCTTTAGAGCTCACTGAAATCGAAAACAGTATTTTTTGGCTTATTTTGGATGTTCAGAAAAACTGTTTCAACTTTTTTTTCCATATTTGGCAATATTTTTTATTGATTTTTTTTTGGTTTAAGGGAACTTTGTTATAGACTTATTTCAATGAAAGTCTTTATAGAAATTTTTCTATTTTTCAGAAATTTTTGAGAACGAAAATTTAGAGCCGGAACACCAATTTCTCACTTGATATAATTTTTTTTATGGTTCCGTACCCAAAGGGTGCCAACGGGACCCTATTACTAAGCCTCCGCTGTCCGTCCGTCTGTCTGTCAGCGGGATGTATTTCATGAACCGTAATAGGTAGACAGTTGCAATTTTCACAGAGTGTGTATTTCTATTGCTGCTATAATTGCAAATAATAAAAATAAAATCAAATGAAAAATTCAAGGCTAATTTAGTGTATTTATTGTTCTAAACATGAGATTTTCGAAGACGAAGTTTTTTTTTTACCGATCCACAAAAGATAAAAGTATTTTAAGCAAGTAAGTATTTATTCATCAAGAGTACATTAAGACATTAGTACTACTAAAATTCACAAATTCTAAAACTAACTAAAGCAGTGAAAGTACTTATTGAGTGTTTACACAAATTTAAATAATGACAAAGAAAAATTAAGGGGAAAAAATAATATAAATAATAAAATACATGATACTATTTCTATAACTCCAAAATAGAAATAAGAAAATATAGTAAACAAAAGTAAGAAAAAATAAATAAAGTCGAAAAAGAAGAAGAAGAAGGGGAAAATAATAATCCAAATGCTTTGATAATATTAATAATTTGAATATCATTATCCTAATAATGTGTACTGCCACAGTAACTGTTTAAAGAAATTAGTCGAGGCCGCGCACTGTATCGAAACAGAAAGAGCGTTCCGAATGTGAACAATTTGAACAAAGTAAGAAGCATTCAAGGCAGAATTTCTGTCACTATGCAAATTGTTATATAGAAAAATTAATGCTTGCATTGCAAATGTGTTTGTTTCCAAAGAGCAATTCAAAATTCTGTGGCGAAAAGTAGAAATGTGATCATATCTGCGAAGCCTGAGCACGAACCTAATGGAAATAGCTAAAGTTGCAGGTCTTAAAAAGGTTTTTATCTTAAGTTTGTAAAAAATTTGTTTATCGTTTTATAAATTTTTAAATTTTTTTAACTTTTTTTTTTATTTTTTTATTTATTCTTTATTTTTTCAATATTTTTTTATTTTTTAAATAGATTTTTCATTAAAAAAAGAATCGATCTTGTTACACACAGTTTGGGGTTTTCTTAAGTTTTTTAATATTTTTGCATTAAAAAAAAAAAGCATGCTACGCCTCGTCCGTGTTATAGGCAGAGCCTGGGCTTTTCTATATATTTTATCAATGTTATAAGCAGGTTGGAGAGCTGGTCAGAAATCAACCAAAGTCGGCGTAGCCCCCATAAATCTTACCTAGTTTCATTTAACATGATCTCAACAGCACATTTGTGGATATAATGTAATGCCTAAGTTTTTAACTTTCTGCACATATAATATATATAATATATGGTGTACAGCGATTTAAACCTATCGGGGAAAATAGATAAGATCATATCTCCCTGTGCATACCCCTAGCGTTTGAAATTTTTTGGGATTGAGTATCAAATTATTATTTATTGACCATTATAAAATATTATGAAGTCCTTCTTTAATTTTGCTAACAGAGTTCTCTAAGACACCAAGGGGATGATCTAGATATATGTTCCTATCATCTGCGTACAAATTAACAGAGCTATTTTTGATAATAGTTGGCAAATCATTAATAAAAAGCTAAGAGCAGAGGTCTTAATATTGATCCTTGTGGTACACCGACAGTCGACGAAATAATAAAGCTACTAACTAACTTCAACGCAGACGAATCAAATCCAAACAAACTCTTTAATTTGTTAAAAGGGTTCATGTGATTGATACTGTCAAAAGCTTTCGTGAAGTCGAGAAAGACTAGAGCACAATGCGATCATCATCCAAAGCATTTTTAATGTCTGACTGCCAACGGCACAAGGAATTCATATGTTCTAAGTGTTCAGATATTTAATTAGCAATAAGTTTTTCTAGAGCCGTCACTAGAAAACAGTAAGAATATTACTCTAAAGTCCTTGACGTCATTATGAGAAGGATTATTAGCGATGTCAAATAGTTGCGATTCCTTTCATAGAGTGAATTGAACGCTGAATGTTAAGCAGCTACGGAACATCTTTCTAATATGGCCAATAATGATAGCTGAGATAAGCTTCACAAAGCTCGGTGAGATACTATCGGGTCCTATAGCATCACACTTAATAGATAAGATGGCCTCGATTTCATTAACTAAACGAGAAAAAAAATCCAGTATTATTTTAGTGGTAAGCTGAACACATTTCAAATATGTCAATGCTTTTGATATTCTCTGAGATCAGCGTTGTCAGACGATTATGACCTAAAACCTTCATTGAGTAATAGGAGCATCCTGAGGTTGGTAAAATGTTTCTTTCATTTTCGGTAGTAGAAGTAAGGAACTCATTAAGGTTATCAGCGTCTAGGACACATGCTTAGCAGTATTGATTGTGTATCACTGGCCTTTTTCTTTTGAATTTTTTTTTTTTTATAATTAGTTTTTAAATAATCTTTTAATGAATATTTTCGTATTTTTTATTATTTCAATCAAAAACAACTTAATTTTTATAAATGATTCAATTTGAGTTCATTGCACGAAAATTTCTAATTTTCTACAGAATTGTAAATTCTAGTTGTTTACCTATATTACGTTTTATCTTTACTTAAATTCCAAGAGTCATATTGTATTATAAGTATACACAATTACAATCTAAAAAAAAAAACAAAAAAATCAAAAACTTTGAAGAAATCTATGCGATGTTGGAAGTGAGGAATCGGCTAATGTTGATCCATCTTTTTTGTTTATTAAATTATTTAGGATTTCAGACAATATATTTTCCGTCAGCAATTGGTCGAAAAATGCTAAGCCTATGAGATGTTGCTTCAAATACCAAGTAATGAGCCTAAATATTCCTTAACGCTGCACTGCTGAAGTATTCATTTTTAATTTAGTTTAATGTTATAATGATTATGTAAACAATTATTTAACACTTGTTTAGTTGTTGTTGGCAAGTTTCCATTAATAACTGTAATGTTTTCCGAAGTAAAAACGCAACGCTGGTCATTCTTTACATTTTTACTTACAAAAACTGACTTTAGCTATTTACTCACAAAACATTCATAATCAAACATTCCTAAAACACATAGCAGAAAATTGTTATGTAGTATTTCGTAAATTTACTAAACGTCGATTACGTATTTCTATCCAAATTTCATTAATAACCTTCTCATCCAGAGGATATTTCTGAATGCTTTTTCCACTTAATTAGAATAAGTGTGTGCTGGCTGCTGATCGGTATAAGATATTTCTGTATTTTTGTAGATACTATTATTAAATCACCATAAATAATTTGCAGAGAAATCCAACTATTCTAATTCTTCACGAGATGAATACTTTACAGCTTGCGTCAGGTATGCAAAATCTAATTTTGAAAATATCTCTTGTTTCTACCAAATATATCACATACCTAACTATATATTATGTAAATACATATAAAGATCATAAAATTGCAAAAAAAAAAACATCTTACAACAAATTGTAGCTATAAATTGGTATTAGTGTATACTTGCTTCAGCCCTACTTTTGACTAAGAATACCAGCGCGATTTTTGGTTGGTTCCTTTTAGTTGTTAATATCTATAACCTTTTATGTAATGAATTTTATTATTTTGATTTTTACACTAGGAGAGCCCGTCGGCGTTGCCCGGCAATAATAGATGGGTGGGGTTGGGGTGGTTAGAGCTAAATAATATCTAAGCTATTATCTGACTTTATGTATGTTCATGTGTGTGTTGGTATGTGTGTGTGTATGATTGTCCGGGCAAACATTCACGACGCGTTCTCATGCAGTACCCAAATATATAGTAAAACACGAAAGGCAACGCTACGAAGGAGTGGCCTGATTGGTCCCATTTTCGAACTGTATTTGCAATTTTTATGAAAACGCTATATACAAAATATGAGCGCTCCACCTCGAAGCCTTCTCAGGCAGCTACCAAGTATATAGTGAAAAACAAAAGATTTGTATGGCATGGCATCACTAAGAAGGGGTAACCCAATTTAGTACATTTTTGAAATTTTGTTTACAATTGCTATGAAAACACCACGTAGCAAATATTTTGCATGGCAACCCTACCTACGAGTTGCCCGATTGAACTTTATTTAAATTTTTTTAAGAAAGTCCCATTTACAAAAGTCTAAGTCTACACGTGGCAGTGTCCACATATATAGTGAAAACCTTAAGTTTTGTATGGCAACACCAAAAAGTGGTCGCTCGATTTGTCCATTTTAGAAGTTATATTTGCAATTTTCATGAAAACATCGTGTACAAAATTTGAGCTCTCCACGTCAACATGTTCTCGGACAGTTTCCAAATATATAGTGAAAAACCAAAGTTTTGTGTGGCAAAATCAAGAAGAGGTTGCACGATTTAGTCCATTTATCAAATTTTGTTTACTATTGCTATGAAAACACCACGAACCAAATTTCAGCTCTCTAGGTGTACTCGTCACAGTCCAAATTATACTAAAAAACGAAATTTGTATGGCAACCCTACGAAGTAGTTGCCCGATTTAACCATTTTTGAATTTGTATTTCCAATTTTCATGAAAACGCCGTATACAAAATTTCAGCTTTCCAGGTCAAAGCGTTCTCAAGAAGTTTTCTAGAGCTCGACAATAGCGCCAGCAATCGTGTCCAAAACTATCCTATCTTTCAAGCTGGAACGAACCAAACACATTATCAAAATTTCATTGAAATCGGTTGGGCGGTTTCGGAGATTGGCGTGTACGAACACAGTGTCACGGGATTATTATATATTAAGATTATACAAATATTTTATTGCAGTTACAAAAGTAATAATTTTATGGGTCGATGTGTAAGAAAAAAAAACTTCACCTTCGCAAATCTCATGCTTAGAGCAGTGCATCCACTACATTACCTGTCAAACTTATAGTTTCTAGATTACATTATAACAGAAAAAGAATACACGCACGCCACAGGTTTCGCGGCTAATTTTTACGTTGGTTCACTTAAAATCGATTTACTGTAAATAAATATAAGATTGTAGCGTATGGATCAAATCAGTATTCAGCTGACAATAGGTATACCATCAAAAACAGGAAGACCAGAACAGATGAAGTTCTTATGTTTTTTATACGCGATGAAGGTATTTTGTAAGAGAATGTCGTCCGAGTTGGACTATCATCTGAGATTTTTTAGTTTTAACCACTAGCGCCACCAATATGCGAGCGCGATAAAACTTCTCTCAGTGACAGCGAACTTTTCATGAAATTACAGATTGGTAGCGTGAACGGAAAGCATTTGTTGTGCACTTAGGGGAAATTAAAAAAAAAAACATTTTACCAAAAAAAAAACGTTCAACAGCAATTCCAATGAAGTCAGCCAATAGCCAATAAAACACCTGTTAAAGGAAGATGCCCGCCCAAAAATAAAGCAGAAAAAGGTTTCTTCGTATAATGCAAAGTAGATAGTGTATTTAAAGCGCGCCAATAAACCACCCGCTTTTACACTTGCTAGAAACGCGATTCATTCAAATTTTGTTAAAAAAAAACAGAAAAATGCAACAAATTTGGCTGTTTTTTCATTCAAATAATTTTTCCAAGTCATTTTCAATCATTTCAGCACATATTTCATCGATTGACTAACCTAGGCAGCACTGGCCGACTTTGACAGCATTTCACTTTTTCTTTAAATGCCCATATTTTTTTTATTTTTCACCCAATCAATCTGCGATGTTCATCAAAAATTTTCCTTTTTCCCAGACCTTTCAAAAGATGTGCTCGGATTGAATAAACTCTTCCTTAAACGGAAGTTATGGGCAAAAGTCAAAAGGGTGATCAAACCCGAAGGCATCACCCTACCTATATTTCATATGATACAATCAAAGTTTTATAAACTTGCGCGTTTCGCTTAATTAGCATGTACTTTTGTTCATTAAACCTTTTTCCCCGTGATCGAATTGCTGCATATTTGTAATTTTCCAGACTCTGGACGAATCTCAGGATGCTTGTTTTTAAATGGAAAAAATATAAAAAAAAAACTTAAGAAAGTCTCAGACTGTCTGTAACCAGTTCGAACCCCAGTATGCTCTTTTTAAAGAAAAATGTATTTAAAATATAAAAAATATTAAAAAAATAGAAAATAAATATAAAAATAAAAAAATTTAAGAAAATTAAAAATATTAAAATAAATTTAAAAAAAAAATTAAAAAATTTAGAAAATTAAAAACAATAAAAACAAACTTAAGAGAGAAACCCATTCTGAGAATGGGCAACTTTAGCTAGTTACATATTTCTAAACCATAAAAAACTATATAGCGACAACTGTAACCCTAATTTATTCAAAACTTTAATTTTGCACATAATATCTTCTTCCGCACATGTCTTCTAAGATGGCATAGGCCCAACCAATGAATTTAGCATGGAAAATATTGGGGACTTTTCAGTTGTTAACATACATAGAACCAAATATGTTCCAATTTATTAAACATTGTCAAGTCAAATAATGAATTTTAGACTGCGTGTGTGTGTGGGTGTGTATTAATGTATTATAATTATTGACCAACTTACAAACGGGTATTACACAAGAAAAAGGTAACACTGTTGTAAATGCGACCAAAAACACAAATTGCATGTAAAATTTTTACTTTTACGTTATTTGGAATGGTTTCTACATACATTATATAAATATATCGTCTTGCCATGATTTTGAATAAATTTATAGAAAACGATTGTGAAAAACAACAAATGATTTTTTAAGCCCCTTTTCCGCAGTATAAAAGGAAAGTATATGATACACGCTCTCATCGAATACCGATCTAAATTCCGAACATCTGTAAATTGAAAATAAAAAAATGTTTCCTACAAGCCACCTCTAAATGGGTCAGACAACTTGTAGAAGAAGAAAATTTCGTCACATCTTGGCAGCTCTTTCTATCGATTCGCGAGAAGTTTTTTTTGAATAAGAGAAAACAGCTAACAAAATACATGAATTAATCCTCCATTTTATTTCTAAATATAAAATAAACGGGCGAAATATTTCAAATTCATTAACGTGAGTTATAGTTTTTAATTTAAATATATAAAATGTCTATTCAGAACATTATACGGTCACCTCTTTCAAACAATAAAAATTCAAATATATAATTAGAGTAAAGTTTTTTACCTTTTCCTGTATATAGAAGACGACGAAGAAATCCCTCCATGTTTGTGGTCTTTAGCACAATCACATTTACAACACTGCGAACAGTTATTTCCCATTGGCACAAAATATTATCTAAATATTTTCGAATTTATGACACTTTTTATTTTATTGCACATCCATCATTTCTAAACTAGACACAAAACACAGTCTACATAGGAAAATATTCTAAAGAAAAAAATTTAGTCGCGTTTTTTGTTTGATTTTAAATTATAGTTTACAAACATACATACTTATGTACATACATACATATAATATATACCATAATGAAAATATCAAAGAACAAATGTCAAAGAGAGGAGAAGAATTGAAAATTTATTAACAGATTTATCTTCCAAATGAATGTTATTATAATTTCAAAACAATTCCAAAAATCAAAGTAGAATTCGAGCTATTTGAATACATTTTTATTTCAACACTACCAATATCCGTTTTGTTTTTGTAAATGAAATGCTTTGAAAATTGTAATGTTGGTACTAGTTTGCACCTTATTCCTGGACACATTGTACAGAAAGAATATGAGGTGTAACTAACTAATAACTATATAAACTACGGTGTACAAACGTAATACACATATAACGCCTCCTTAAACAAATATGTATGATTCTTTTGTTTTTTTTTTAATAGCGAAAATTAAATTCCAGAAAATCTTTACCCAATCGCCAAAGATTATTCACATTCGCTCATATAAAAACAAGAGAAAAACATTTGTAAAATAAGTATATAAATATTTTAAAACTTAACTTTTATTTTATGATTTTTTTTAATTAATACATAATGGTAAATATTTTAAGAAATAAAAATATAATTTGCAGCAAAATATAATTTTTTTTCTGTGAGTTATTACAAATTTTACATTTAACCCTAAATTTACAAGTCTTTTAAATGAATTTGGCTATATCTTCTAAACCGTTTATCCGAAGAAAGTGTTTTTGGATTCATATTAAAGAGGATATTAAGTTTTTTTGAGGCCAGCCCGTGCCTTTAACTCGTACACGAATTTGTTTGTCTGTATATTTATTTATATATTTCTTTTTTACTATTTTCGACACTCTCGTAGACCCACTTTTTGTCATCACAGAGAGCTGAAATTTGGCACACGGGTTCATGTCGTATGACAATTGAATCCATCAAAATTTGAACCGGAAATTTCCATGGAAAACCCGGAAAATCGGGAAAATTCATTTGAAAATTTGGTACAAATTTCATTAGTGATAAATCCGTTTCAGGAAAAAGGGAGAGTTTTCGTGTTTTTCCCAAAAAATTTTTCCGGAATTTTCCGACTTTTCCGGTAAAAAAGTTTTCTAAATTATGCAGGATCAAGTTCCCTATCAACTGGCATCATTACTTTCTCTCCGACAATGGTGAAAACTTGCAGAAAAAATCGAGGAAAATTCATGTAAAACGCTTTTCCGGAGTTTTTCCGAGCAAGGAAGCGTTTGAGCGTTTTGCTACCTAAGACAAAGTTGTAGAGCGAAATGAGTTGCATAAAGTTGCTTTTGTGGAAAACTCCATGGAAAACCCGGAAAAGCGGGAAAGTCATCGGAAAAATTTTCATCGATATGATTAGTGATAAATCTGTTTCAGGAAAAATGCAAAGTTTTCCAATTTTTCTGGAAAATTTTCCGAAAATTTCCAGAATTTTCCGATTTTTCCGGAAAGTTTTCCGACAAAAAAGTTTTATAAGCTATTCGGAATCATTTTTTTTCCGTCCTACTGGCATCAATACTTTCTCTTCAACAATCATGAAAACTTGCACGAAAAATCGAAGAAAATTCATGTAAATTTTTAAAAAAAATTCATAGTAATAGGAAAAGTCTATGGAAAACATGGAAAATCGGGAAAATTCATGTTATATGGAATCAAGTTGGAATACAGCTAAAAAGCGCTATTTAAAACATAATTGGAATTTCAGAAAACCGTTGCAGTACTTCAACGATTTGATACCCGAATAATTTTTTTGAAAAACTGGTAAATCAGTGTCTTTTCAGACGTCATAAAATTGTTTTAAAATATCTCCATGCAGCACGTAATAAGAATTTAGTTAACGTGAAAAAGGCAGAAAATAAAATAAGTAAAAAACGAGTTTTCAAACAAAACTGAGGCCCAGCCGCATGAAAAAGTAGAAAATAAACTTTTCTTCACACAGAGAGGTAGACTCAGAATTTGTTCGCTGACAATCACCGATAGATTTCAGTATGATCAATCAGAGATAATAAGTGAAGAGAAAGATATTCAAGAGAAATGTCCCAATCAAAAAATCTGAGGCTACCTCTGTATGTGAAGAAAAGTTTATTTTCTACTTTTTCATGCGGCTTGGCCTCAGTTTTGTTTGAAAACTCATTTTTTACTTATTTTATTAATCTTACCCCATGCGGGACTCGAATTCACAATTTTTAGAATCATTCAGATGGAATAGAAGAATTTTTAGAAAAACTTTTTATTTTTGCGATTCCAAATCCAATTATTAAATACAAGAGAGAAAAAAGGATGTTAAGATTTGATTCAAACTTTATTTTATCCTACTATATAAATTCTTTTCAATATACTTGTAATTAGCTATGCCTTCAAGCAAAGTACATATGTAATCTCCATTGTAATTCTCTCTTTTCTATCAAGTATGTAATATGTATGCACATAATAGATTCCCGTTTTTTGTAAATTTTGCTGAGTTGTTAAAAAAGTTCATTCGCACTTCGATCACTGATCATTAAACTTGCTAAGCGATACAAGTGAGTTGTATTTCAAATTCCAATTCCTAAGTGCTGGAAAATTAGTTAATACACCCTAACCTAACAGAGGACAATCCGACACTTCTATTTCCGTGTTACACAAATCGCTACACTGGAATAATTTATCAGAAATCTTTAAATTTATAAGATTTAAATTTTTTATGGGCATTTTGTTAAATTTTCGACTATATTTGCCCGAATATCCCCAAACAACCACCTAGAAAAATGAATGAAAATTGAAATGAAAAATAACTGTTGCACAATTCACTGTTAATAACCTAAGCTTTGCGAATTGTGACCCATATAAACATACAAAGTGTAAATAAATTGCATGTTTTTCATGTTTACTTTGATATTTCTTAATATAACGCGGAATCGAATAATGGACATAATTTATGTTAGCGAAAACTAAAAAATTACCCTCAATGCGAGTTAGGCAATCTGGTTGAATGTAAGTTTGAAGAAGTAGGTGATTTTGTTGACAAGACAAGAGATATTATGAATTCGAGCAAAAAAAAAGTGTAATTAAAAAACAAATAATAAAATTCAATATGGAACGTCTCAAAATTGTAAAAAGTGTTCTGTGGTGTTAATTTCCTTGGTGCGTGCATGGGAACATATAACATTTGGCAAAAATGCAAAAGTTTGTGGTCGTAAAGAAGCAGCAACAGAATTACGAAAAAACTGAAATTCTTCCAGCGAAAGTGAAAATGACAGCTGAAGCGGAAGAGGAACAAAGTGGGAGGATGGCGAAAACTGTGCTTTGTTCTGCAAAACTAACACTTTTTGCCATGCAATACAAGAGGGGAATACGACAAAAAATTAGTGTCATTCAAGGATGTTTTAAATTTAGTTCCTAGAACATTTCTTTGCCCCTTAGGAGGATTTCGAGGATAACTGCAATCGTTTAAAGTCTAAAAATGCATGGACAATGTGCTAAAGAAAATGGCGAGAAATACTCGATGATATTGGTAGTTTATCAAACTTCGGTACCATGGATGATAGGGACGCCAAAAATATTTACAATCGTTTAGAGAAGCTTGAAGCCCATGATAATGAAAGCCTACATTTAATTGCAAAGTAAATAACAGTAGTAAAATCAAAGTTTATCACTGTAGATACTATTCTGCAGAACCTTACCCCTCATATATTGAACTAGAAATAAATGTAAATGAAAGTAAACATACAAAACTTTATATGCTTACATTGGTCACACCATTCACTATTAAGCCGTGAATTATGTAACAGTTAATTTAAATTACAGATATAGTCAAATTCATTTACAAGGGTACTAAAATTAGTAAAAAAAAAAGAAAATTTTACTTCACAACAATAACAAGGAAAAAATTAAAATATGTTATAAATTATACTACAGAGTTTCACAACGTTTTCTACACAATCAACTTTTACACTAATATAATAGAGAAGATCATTAATTTTGGGTGTACCTACTTCACAAATCCCAAAATCAATACAATTCTACTTTTAATTTTGTTATTTTTATTTTTTATTGTTTACAAATTTTTTGTGAAACAAGTATGAATAATTTAAAGATTGATATAAGGATAAAAATAATTTGATATATTAGAAAAAAATTCGTAATAGAATTATAATGTATGATGAAAAACAAACATATCAAATATGATAAAAATGTAGTAACGGGGGGAAGTTTATGAAAAATACAGAATTTCGGAAGGAAAAATTCTATTTTGAAACTTTTTAGATTGAAGAAATGAGTATGCTAATCGATAATACTCTCCATGACCTTTCATTTCATACCAAATAACCAATTTTTAAGCCAACCTGTGCTTTTATTGGCCTTTAAAAGGCCCACCCAAAATTTTTGCTTTCAATATTCATCTGGGAATATATTATATTTACTCAACACAATAACTACAACAAAAAATCCGATATGCAATGATACTACTGTAATATGTGTATGACATGAACAGCTTGTGGTAACGCATGTAAAATTATTGTTATTTCGGTAGAATAGTGTTCTACAAATATTACAAAAATAACTAAATTCACACAAATAGTTTGATGTAATTAAAAACTTCATAGAAGTGGTCGAAATTTCTATTTGAGAGGCTGGACAGTTAGCTTGATTGAATCAAATCACATATGTATACTAATTCAACTAAATTACACCCAAATAATCGAAAGATGGTTTCCTAAACTTCATATAAATTCTATGTATATTTTTTCTTTCCGAGCGTGGTAGCAATGATATTCAATATTTGCTACAAGTTGATCAACCCAAGCTAATTTAAGACTTTTAAAGAAAGACAGCTGAAAAATCTTGCGTAAAGAAATAAACTAATTACAATTTCATAGTTTACACCTTTGTATACAGCACATCATTTTATAATAACATTTGTTTGTTTGTTTGTTTATTTGCCAGAAAAATATGTATATTTTTCAAAATTCATATTTCAAGTTTAATTTAATTAGATGCTTCGAAAAAAAAACAGGAAATTCATAGCATAGTCTAATTGAATATGGGATTGCTTCCAATTTTATTGCTTTGTAGCATACAGTCCCTGGTATATATTTTATGTATGTGCATTTGTACATTTTTATGTGATTATATTCGTTATAACTTTTTTTCTTTTTTAATAATTTGTTTCGATAACTTCGCAAAATATCACCACTAATTAATATCTAAATAAATGCACTTAGCCCATCGGTGTCAACAATTTATATTTTAAAATTAAAAAATTTAAGCAAAACTTTTGTAATTTCGAATTTTTAGGATTAGATATTTTCTTTCCCCTTGAAAATACTGATAAAAAAAAACATCAATTTTACACTCCACTGGAATTAATTAGTGATGTTTTTTATATTAAAAACACAAACAAACTTTATAAATCAACTATTACGAATAGAACTTATATTCTCACATTCGTTTCTATTTATTTATTTTTCCACATTTTTTTATTTTAAGTTGGTACACTCGCATATATTTACATAAATCACTCAACTATGAACAAAGAAAGTGCGGGCAAACATTCCTAAAATTAAAAATATTTTTCTGTTATAATTTGAGTTATTTTAAGAACTTCACTTTGAGACGAAATACATATATTGTAAGAAAAAACAGCAAAAAGAAATTTATATTGTTGTCACTATTAAATACAAAAGTTTGATCAAATGTTCCTGACCATGACTTGGCATTATATAATATTTCACTTTTTCTATATTATCTTAACTTTCGTCACACTCTGCTTCACTTTAACCTTGCACCTTTGATTTGAGAATCCCTTGCGTCAGGTATACTAAATTTAGAAATCAGCAAATATACATTGAGCCCAGAAAATTATGCCACAAAATGTCCACTAGGTAGGTATACGATACGATATAACATGGAATATGAATAATATTCAAAATGAAAATAAATTCTTTTTAAAATAACAAACAAAAAACCATTAAGCATACTTCTTACACAAAAAGGTTAAGCGAAACAAGGAAGTAATTTTTGAGCCGGGACCGATTTTACACTTAACGTATATATAATGGAAAACCTGCGTTCTGGTCACTCGCGATATTCAAACTGAACAAAATTTTGAGGGGAAACTATGTGTGTAGATTTTCTCTCGTCGTCAAAAATCGAAAATAATTTTGAATTGAGCAGCTTTTCTCACCATAGTCGTCGTCGTCGTCGTTGTCGGCATCTTCGTCCATAACCGCCACACCATTACAATAAACTTGTGTCTTCTTGGACATTGATGAATTTTATTTTTAACCATCTCGCGCCTCTGGTCCGAGAAAATCAAATGAAAAACAACCAGAGAAATTCTCACTGAGAATTGTTGGCGTCTTTGAGGGAAATTTAAATTTTCTTATTTCTTCATAAAACATATGGCGACTGTGTAATTATACTTTTGATATTTTGCCTGTAAACAATAATAACAAAAAAAAAACAAATTGATGTTCTCATTTTAAGAAAGAAACAATATTGGTCTTATGCAATGCATACCTAATTGACAGGCAAATTTATTTCACTTAGTATATCTTTCACCTCTTGTATTATACGAACCAGGTCTATTGGTCACTATAGACGTAAGCATTCATCCCACACTTGCATCTTCAAAATATTACAAGGGCATCCAAAAATATGAACTTCATAATAATTATTTTTGGCTTTTCAAGTATTTGAAATAAAGGTTTAGGTAATCACAAGGTTTTTCACAAAAGTACTTATTTAGTTATTCTCGCTATTGCAATATATTTATGTGTAAAATCGTCCATAGATATGTGCAAAACTTTTGAAAAATTTCACGTTTTTATCTGATTAGAAAAAGATTCTTACGAATTCTGTTCTAAGTCTGCAGATGACGTGTCTGACACATTTCTTTCGCGGCAGAATCATATGAAACAAATTAATCTGTCTGCACTTTACAATAAATTTTGTAGATTAACTAAAAAATGTGTTTATAGTGAGAATGCGTAATCAGATGAATCATTAAATAATGATTGTCGTAGACAGTAGACGTTCGCGTTCTACACCATCATATTTAAGGAATACTAATTTACAAAAGTTTATAAGAAAAATTAAATTGCAATTTATAGCGAACGTTTGTACTTGTTGTACTTGATCAAACTGTATTTCTGGTACAAAATACATTGCGAGCTTCTATACTAGTTAATCGAAATAACTAACAAGGAGAGGGTCCCTACTCATCATCACCGATTTCGTCCAAATTCACAGTATAAGTAGGACTTGATGAGAAATGAAAGTGACGCAAATGGGAGCTCTAGATGACCAAACGCAACCGAAATAATGCTCAATGTAGGAGAGCCCGGGGTTTTGTAGGCTTACCCCTTGGAAAATGCTCAAATTTGTAAAATTTTGCTGGGAGTTGTCGCGGTTATATTAAAACAGAATTTGAACAAAAGTGCCAAATTCATTCGGGTAAAATGTCAACCACAGAGAAGGTGAGCAGATTTTCGGTTCTGTCAGTAGCATTTCCGTGCGTTTTTAAAGATCACCGGTAGATGGCGAAAAGTGGGTATGCAAAATGTTTATAGATTTTTTTTTTATGTAGATGACATCCGATCTATCTCTTAATAATAAAAGCGCATCCATAAAAAAAAAAACAAAAAAATGGATTAATCTATAAGTTGTAGAAAAACGTTTCCGAATGAATTTTTCAGACAGAATTTTGGCCGTCGAGAATTAAATTTCGCAACTTAATCAGATGAGGAGGGAAAATATTTTCAAAGAATCAGAAAAAAATCATAAAATATTAGTAAAAGGAATTTTGCAAATCGGATAATGTATACCCCACCTCCCTCAAAACACCCGAATTCAAGAAGTGAGAAACTTTTGCCCATTTGTGTATATGAATGACCTCTTAACATTGAATTTTTTATTCGATTGTGATGAGATTATATAGGAATATTCTACACAGATGGTAGAATATAAATAAATACCCGCACCCGTGGAAAGTATTTTTTTTTTATTATAATAAAATATAAGTAACCCACCACCGGTTACTACTCTGTAACCCGCTGCCATACGAATCTCGTAAAAATTTCAAAAAATCATAAAAAACTCACTTACTTAGCAAAAAGAAGCTTGAAATTCGGTAGGAATTTAGACGTGAGATAAAGGTGGCAGGTTATATGCTGCTAATTAACGTAAGTTGAAAGTAATTAGTAAACCTCGCAATCTTATTTTGAAAATGATCCTAAACTAATTGGGTTAATGACCTCTGGTTTTCTGTATATGAAAGATAACCGATTATAGATGATTTTAACGAAAAGAAAGGGCTTAATTGTTGCAAATATACCCGCAAGATGGTAATTATTAATTTTTTCCGAAAAGGGGGTTCACCTACATTATGCATTATTTCGGTTTCGCTTGGCCATCTGGAGTTCCCACTTGCGTCACTTTCATTTCTAGTCAAGCCCAACATATACTGTGAATTTGGACAAAATTGGTGATGCCGATAGGGACCCTCTCCTTGTAAGTACTAGCTATATAGACATGTATTATTTTAGGCCATTTTATAAATTGTATAGGTCTATTATATGCTAGCACTAAAACACAGTAATCCATCATCATACGATATTCTGTACGATGGATTACTGTTGTTTATCCTAAGTTATGAAAAGTTAATTTTTTAAAAATAATGTAAACATTTATCATAAAATGTAATTATTAATTACATTAGGCGCTATTCATAGACAATTTAAAAACAACTTTAGGTCGAGTTTATATCTTAAAGTTGATTTTATATTATTCATAAAGCACTTATAGTTGACTTTGGCGGTGAAAGTTGACTTTAATTTTAAAACAGACTTTTGCCATCTTTAACCCGGGGGTTACACGAGATAGTACAGCTTGCATACAACTTTCACTGCACTCAGCTTTGAAAAATCATTGCAGGTGAGGTGATAGTAATTTGACATAACACCGTTTTCAAGATGGTGGAAAAGAACTGCTTGAGAGAAATATATAAATTTATACTGGGAAACTTAGATTTTCTGGGATCATTTGCATTACATCATTTACCTTCACCTTCCTCTTAATAATTTCTTGGGTTTTTATCATTCCTCTACTTCCATTATTGCTATAATTTTCCAATATATGCAAGACTTTACGTCTCAATGCCATTTGTTAAATAAACTTGCAGGCGAAATGATAAGACATCAACCGAACTGCCTTCTGCTGTCAAGTTTAAAATCGCGTTGGAAGGTAGTCTTGCATGCAAGCTTTACTATCTCGTGCAACCCCCGAGTAAGTATCTATACTTTAGCTTCAGAGTGTTGTGTAAGTTTCCTCATTTTTAAAAAGTTTGTATTAAATAAAAAATTAGAGTAACAAAATTGAAGAAAATATGGTTATCGATATTGATGAAATAATCGAAGAAGGTTTAGCTTTTATTAATGATGTAAACAATCACCGACAATAAAAAGTACATACCTAATTATCGACAAAAGCCTTTTGAAATGGGTGACACAAAATTTTTCCCACGGTACAAATTTAGTAAGGAATAAATAAATAAATAAAATAAACTTCGTAAAAAACAATCTACCGAAAAGAAATAATAACAGAGGATTACCTGTTGATGATTCTTTGATCGTGCTTGTTACCTTACATTTTTTTGCAAGAAACACTCATGAAGAAGACTCAGGTAGGAAATTAGAATTTATATATTCAAAATCGCTTTATTACATTATACGTGTTTGTTTTAATAACATCCCAATTCTAAGGATAATCAAATGTGTAAGTTGAATAGTGACACTACTTTTACTACAATTCATAAAATTTTATAAAAATAATTTTTACTCCGTGACTTCCCCTTCCCAAATGTTATTGATGCAATCGAAGAGTTCTTCTGCATTAAAAAGAAAATTGGAAAGAAGAAACATTGGTCCTTTTTTTGAGAAATTTTTATTTCCCCAATGGAACATTTTTATTTTCCCTATTTGTTACCATATTATATTTTAAAGTATACTTTAGTTAAAACACACTACAAATTCGTCTATGAGTAAGCATTATCTTAATTTCGATTTTAAATACAAAATTCAGTTTTACTAAAGTCGACTTAAGTGTTTGTCTATAAATAGCTCCCCATTGTCTTTACTCTGTTTCTTAAAAGTCGAGGATTAATTTAAGAGTTGATAGTACAGATCGACATTATATGCAATTTTCTGACAAAAATATTTCATTTACTATTTTAACTTTAGTGAAATTATTATCATCGTTGGACCACACAGCACATTTTTGAAATTGTAGTTATTATTTTAATGAAAACGCTGTGTACAAAATTTCAATTATCTTCAGTGCTGCGTTCTCATGCAGTGCCCAAATATATTGTGACAAACGAAAAAAATTTCTACGGCTACCTGATTTGTCCCATTTTCGAAATTTAATCTACAATATTCTTAAAAAGACCTTGTAGAAAGTTCAGCTCTTTAGCTCTATAAACAAAACCCTCGAGAAATATTTTTCAAGCATGAAACATCTTTATGTGTGCATGCGAGTCCGATTCTCTAAAATATTTTATATTTATTCTTATCGAAAAGTGACTAGATATTGAATTTATATACCTATGCCATAAAGCCTAAACTAATATTCAAACAGGAAAATAGTCTTCCAGTAATTTTAAGCTTGGCTCCTTACCTTTCCAACGGCTACACTTACTATATACCTTACTTAACAAAATAGTAAAATAGTTTTGATTAAAATATAACCTTGCCTTGGGAAATTAAGAAAGTAAGCTTAAGATTGTCAGAAGACAATTTTTCTGTATGAATAGTAGTTTAGGGTGCAGAAGATATTCAAATCAAACTTTTGTAAGTCATCCATTAGAGCACTGCAAATATTTTAGAATATTAGGACTCAGTTGGAACTCTTATGTAGTAATGAGGGAGTCTGTTTCATAGCTTGGAAAGTATTTCTTGATGGTTTTGCTATAAGTAAACGCGTTCTAGAGTGTTTTAAGGATATACGGAAGGGACGGACAGACAAACATATGGATAAACAAAAATCAAAATAAGTTTTAATATTATGCGTTTGTATCCAATCTATTTTGCTCACATTTGGTTCTAAAGTGTTACAAACAAAAGTATATAGAGTTCATCTAAGATGGATGCATCCAAAACCTTTGAACATAATCTGGATTTTATGAGAATATTACTATTTGTACTTATGTAGCAATCCCCTCCCATCCCCAATGTTATTCCGCTGCTCTGGAGTACATATTAAGGTGCTACTTGAATAGAGGCTTCAGGGAATTTCTAATAAATGGTATAGCAGATAGCATGGGAGAGAAGAAGTCTAGAGGGAACTAGGTAGGAGGAAAAGTGCAGGACCGTTTCAAAGTGGGACTCGTAACCACTTCATCATGCTTACTATTTGAACTACTCAGGCCAACCTCGTAGTAAACATAATATACAAAAAAGCCCTACTACTCATAAATAACGAATCATGAACAATAAAATCGAAATACTATTTCCTTCCATTATTCCTTAAATTTTGATATTTTATGACCTCGCTAATGACCTTTCCAATGAGATCTCGAGCAACCTTCGAAGCCGTCTTTTTTCGCATAATTTAAAAATATTAATCACTTTTGAACGAAGGCAGATATTGAGGTACTTCTGTTCTTGTTTTAAAGAACTGTTAATAGGTCATATTTTAGAAGACAAAAAAACTATGTCCTCGGTGTAAAAGTTGTACGGGATAAAAAATATCAAATTTGTATGATTTTTTTTTCTCAAGAATACAAATTGGCTTGATAACTGAAGCATTTTGTCATAAATCGTAATATATTGGATATCGTTAAAAATTATGAAAGATCGTCTTTGGAATAAGTCCTGCAATATCCTTGAAAAAACTTTTGAACATTTAAATGACTACAATTCCTTTGAAAAAAGTAAAAGGGAATGCCTACTTTTCCTATAACTTTAGGCCCGACATCAACAGACATGAGAGATATTTTTAACGATGCAATATGATACTCTGAACATATTTTAGTAACAATGTTTATTTCAATTAAGCGATTTTCTTGGGTGAAAATGTGGACTATTCTACTTCTTGTGATTGCGCGGAATTCGTGCGTCGTGAAAAATGACTTCCTATGAGAAAACTGTTCACAACATAGCACTAATGGCCATACAAAAAAGAACTGCAACAATATATGCAAAATGTAGTAACTGCGGTGTATGTCACCCAAGTGCATGAAAATTGGTTTTTCGTCAACAAAAACGTCCCGAGAAAGTTTTTCTGAATCGGTAAAAGAGTAGACCATCCAATAGTACTCGGTGAGACCTTTAATTTGGTATGCAACATGCCGTATTAGAACCCCCTCCACCCGCGGGATTTTTCTCCCCCCATCATAAAAATATGCCGAGATATATTTTCTCTTCTCTGACGAATTGTAGCTGGTAATGAGCTGATGGGAAACAGTCAAACTCATCTTTCGATCGAACATAACCCTACCCAATTAGAACCGATCTAAGGTGCGAAAAATCTAGTACTTCAGTTCGAATAAAAAAAGAGTAAAATGCAAAAAAGTGAGTATGGGGATGGCCATTTAAGCACCCGAGTATAGGAGTGCGGGTATTCAATATTCTTCTCAGGTCCTAAAGGCACTTTCACATCAAAACCGAAAAATGTAAACCGCAAAACTCAATTTATTCCACTTTAAAACAAGATTTTTGCTCCAATGATTAATAAAATCATGGGAAATAGGATAAACTAATAATTTTACTAATATTGAATATTTGTCTCAGATTTTTAAAAAAAACACAACTTTTATCTTTTTTTTCCGAAAAAGGAAATTTCGGTTGCATCTGTCAATTTCTTTTCGGTTTCCACATGTGGAACGTTTCGGGACGAAAAATTTTTTCGGTCGTACTAAACCTCACTTTTGTGTTTACATTGAAAATTACATTATTTTATTTTATTATTTATTATATTATTATAATATGAATAGGGATTTCGAAGTAAAATTAAAATACAACATACAACTTTTATGATAATTAAATGTTACTTCTATTTAACCGAAAAAAGTTTTCGGTTTTTTATGTGAAAGCAAAAACGAATTTTCGGTATTTTTCGGTTTCGATGTGAAAGTGCCTTAAGAAATTCGATTCTCTACTAAATTTTCCAAAATGTACTGGATCAAACTTTGAACCCATCCCCAAACCTTCCCTCGCTTAATTGAAATATACATTGTTAATAAAATATTTTCAGAGTATCGTAAGGCATAATGCATCTCGGGCCTAAAATGGTCATTCCATTTTGAGGTGGGACTGGTTTTAAGAGAGGGATGGGGGGGGGGGGGGGTTGAGACAAAAGTGTGAGCAGCTGAGCACGTCAAGGAATCTATTGGCATACTCCATCCTACTTATTTACTAACACCCTAGTATATTGCACATTTTGCGATCTTAAATTCACCCTTCCTCTATTCTGTGGTCACATGAAGTAATAGCGAAACTTCCTATGGGCACTAAGGGCTTATGTGAAAGTATACAAACTTTAATTTATGTTATTTTCTCTCTGCAGTCTCTATGAGTTCTGTGAAAAAAAAAATGAAGGTAGAATTTATCATATTTAGTTAATTGATCTAATCTCATCCATGACAATTTATTACGAAATGACGCCTGAAACTGCAATTGCATTTTCTTTTAATTTGTTATTCCAACTTAGTGCAAATTATTTAGAATCATTTATGCATGTATAAAGCAAATATCTATTCTAAATTTATTAGTATCTCATTTTTTAGGATTCCGTACCCTGTCTATTTATCAAAAAAAATGTTTTTTGCTTTAACTTATAAGACAACTCTTAAAGTTAAGCTATATGGCGAGAAACTTTAGCCTGAGATTACTCTCTCTGTCTCTGGAGACCCAGAGACCCATGTATATACTTTGGAGACGCAAAAATCTCTAAAGAAGACAAATCTCTAGAGACTTTTCTGTCCCCGGTCTCTCGCCGTGTATTTCAAACCAAACTGGTCTCCGTGTTCAGTCTCCGGTCTCCGAAGTTTGCTCATTTTTCGTCTCCAAATCTCCGGAGACTATATGTGTGTTCTGCTCTATCACTTAACTGTGGAGTCAGTTTTACAAAGTTTTTTGTTAATTTTTATTTAATTTATTATACGGTCATTTCATAGAAAATCGAACAACGTTTTTTCTTTTTTTTTAAGTTATTTTTTTTTTTGTCCTGCGATGCTTGCTGCCCGAATTAAAGCACTTTGAAATCCTTAAAATTTTCCGATTTTATAACTTGTTATATTAAAGATATCAAAAGTTTGGATCTAATTATCACAGAGGCATTGTCTATAGATAGATTTTAGGGAAAATTATATAAAGGATACCTTTTATAAGAAAAACAATTAAGGGTAATAGAAATATCCTTTATTGTTGAATATTTCAAAATACATTCTTTTAATTTTTCTAATTTTTTAAAATAAAAGTACTAAAACTATTAGTAAATTTTTAAAACCGCAAATTAAGATAGTAATGGGTTTATTTAAGGAAGAGTAGTTTTGTCATTCATTAAGGTCTGGTTATTTTTTCAAAGAAAATCACACAAATTTGTTGTGTTATCCCTTATTCCGCAAAATTTTTACACTAAAGATATAATATTTTTAAGCTTTTTCTCTTTTCGCATAACACAAAAATATTAATAACTTTTGAGACCAAACATAAAGTTCGTGTATACACTTCGGAGACGTGTTTCTAGAGACCTTTTTCTAATGATCTCCAAAAACAAAAGTCTCTTTCCGTGTATATATTTTAAAGATTTTAGTCTCTGTAAATCGGAGGTGCTCCCTCACCATGTATCCCTGCCCTTAGTAATAAGATTAACTCATATAAGATCACTCTTGCATCCGTCTATTTGAATCTTAATGAAATTTGACCATACAATACAGTTTAAAGCGTATAGCTAACTAAAGGGGATACGCAGTAATCTTTAACGTATTTACTAATTTTCCAGAAAAATGTGATACATTTCTTTAATTTTTCAGCTATCACAGGCATATTTGGATTAGATTTAAATGTAAGTTAAATTCGGTCGATCGACTGTTCGTTAATAAAGTTCTGGTATGGAAAATTGATTGCGCTATTGATCGTTTTTTCTTTACTACTGCAATTACTAATTATATAAAATTAATATTTTTTAAACATATTCCAACACTTGTATGCATAAGAACTAGCCATATATATATAGATATCGATTACTAAATGCGCTCTAATGGCAATTGATATTTTTAGGTGGGCTGCGAACTAAACACCAAATGCAATCATCACAGAAAAGAGTAAGGTAAAAACAGTTTTTTTTAATTTAAGTCGGGAATGGGCTTCTATATAAATCCGATGACAGACACATAAGACTTCTGGTTGAATATATGTATATAATATAATAATAATTATAAAAAAATCTTAATTTATATATGTCTATTATTTGTATGTATGAAAAACGATTTTTTTTTTGTTGTTGAGGCCAATGAAAGTTCTTTCAAGCTGATAGTGAAAATATATAATATTTTTTTTTTTAAATGATTTTATTTTCATAAACCACGTAGCAAGAATTATGTAGTATTATATGAAAATAATTTAAAAATTTTACTTACCATTTAAATGTTAACGGAAGTGATTCGTGATCATCAGGGCAATCAAATTTAACAAAAAATGTTGCCCTTTCATTTGGCGCACATCTTACTAAATTGCTTGAGTTTTCACTAAATTGAATTTTAGATATACGTTGGGAAACTTCTCCTTTAACTGAGCGATCTGAAAATGAATATAAAAAAAAGCAGTTATTAATTTATGGGTAGATGTAATATCTAAATCAATTTGGACGAAATAGTATGGTATGACGGTTTCAAAAATAATTATTATAAGTTTATTTGGAACAAAAGCATAACTTTCACAAATTTCATACTAAACACGAAGCGGGAGTATTTTTCCCTTGTGCCTAGATGTCTCATCACAATAATTTTGCTACACTGTACATCCTTGTATGATTACCAAGGTTAATTATGTACGAGTTCAAACAAGTTACACGTTTTGATATAAATAATAATTGTATCACAAATTCACAGAACCTTATGACAATTAAATTAATTTATTATCATCTCAAATCGCAGGTAAACAACTACACAGTAAAAATTAATATAATTCAAGGGAATTTAAGAAATTTAAAATTAAATATAAAAATTCGGAAAGAATGCGTTAAAAAGAAAGTCAAAAAATTGCTTTTCCGTTGGCACAAACTTTACACAACTTTTGTCTTGAAAATTTGATCTTATTGAACAAAACAAACATTTCGACCCATTTTTTTTCTGAAAGTAGCTTCTACTTCAGTAACAATTGAAAATATTCTTTCTGATTCTAAGCTAAATTTTGATAAAACGTGGAGCTGCGAGGTTTTCTAATTAGGGCGACGATATACTGTATAATAAAATGGGGAAGAACCGAAAACAAAAATCTGAATAGTTTCAAAGTATGTACTTGCTTTCAGCATTTATGCTTAGAGCTCATTCAGACACGGCAAGTTACTTGCATAATTAGATTGCTACACACGAGCAAGTTCATGTTCCCATTCGTCAAGACCAGAAATTTTACAATTTCAAAATGGTCGAAACTATTGGTATGCTGCCCGTGCTCGCATTTAAAACTTGGCATTTCGGAATTTTCCACCCCAAAATGCTTCTCATCCATAAAAAATGTAGCGTGTGTTTCCTAGCTAAGAATGTTACCACAGTTCGGGAGCGCATCTTATTGCAATTTCCAGCAGGGCAGGCACATTGCCTAGGACAATCTAATAAATTTTAAATCATAATCATAGGGTGTAACGTTCAGAACTTACAGTACCCAAATACCTTTAAGTCCCGTTATCTTGGAAACCGTTAAGATTTCCCCCCCCCCCCCCCCCCCACCTTTCCCAAATACAATTTTTGCTTATCTAAACATTATGTATCAATAGCCCTTGGATGTAATAACCAATGTATATTATTTACATGATTTCCTTTGAGTGATTTTTGAAAATTTGAAACTCCCTTCCCCCCTTTTTACAAGCACATTGCTACAAGCGTGGCCTTAGTTCGATGTTTAAAACACAATATTTCAAATATAACTCACAAGTCCTTTTTATTGCACTCTACTGTTTACATTTTCAAACTCACAAACAATCACAAACAACTCTATTTTAATAATTCCTAGCAATGTACTTCAACTTATCGCTATCCAAATAGTTAACTACGTTCACTTCACTTTCTGATACAAGACTCGCTCCTAGCGATGACAAGCGCTGTATTTAATACTTTACAAATTGCTCTCGAAGATTTCATTCTAGAAACATCGATTCTCCGAACGTAAAGTTTATGTTTATGTTCGTACCAGTGCTGTCGTTTGGCAATGTTCAAGAGTAGTACGAAATTAAAGCCGATAATATTAATTAAAATTTTATAATTTTTGTTAATGTAAATAATTTTAAAATTAAAATTTTATTTAAAGTCATTCGTTTTATTATTAGTGGCGAAGCTATGTAGTCCAGAGTGTGACATGTAAAATTATTTCTTGCTGCCTTCTTTCGAAAATAAACAAAAACACTCGCATAATCAAACTTTGCTTGAAAATAACAAAAACAAAACAATACATATTATGCTAAAAATGATAAACTATAAAAAAGAATTTTAGTGATGAAATATGAACTTTTCTTGCCTTTTTTCGTCGAACGTATTTTTTATCATCCACAGCTGAAGAATATTTTAATTTCTCGAGTTCTTTTACTTTTATGAGATCTTCAATAATCCAGTAAAAGTTTTTACATTCATTGAATTCGTCTTTTAATCGACTTCAAAAGAGGAGGTTATGCGTTCGACTGATTTCCTTTTATGGATGTTACCTCATATTCCCGGTATTTGTAAACCAATTCAATTTCAAAATTTGGTCAAGATCAGATAAAGACCTTCAGACATGGAGAATACAACTCCGGAACGGAGAACAGAATATAAACCGCAATTAAGTAGTTGAAACATTGTAGATACAATGTTTTTGTTACAAACAGCATAACGAACGTCTGCGAATATATTAACCTATTTCGCCCAAATGTTCTCATTTAAGACATTTTACTTTTCTTCAAGTACATTGACAAACAAATTATTGTTGGTAATACCATTTTTGCATGCTGCCCGCTACTTTTTTCCTATTATTACGGATATCCCACTATCAATAGGTCTGTTCGCGTACTTTTTGAAGTAAAAACATGAAAAACGTCAAAATGTATGATAAAGAGAGAAATTGAGAGTGACACTCACAAAGTACGCGAACGGCTGAGAGTTAAAAATTGTAAAACCTTGGAAATATTCGGGATCTGTAATAACGACGTGAAATTTTCCTAGCACATACTTAGTACAATAAACAAATTTAATTTACCACTTTGAATACATTGAAATGTTCTTGGAGAACATTCTACTTCTACTGGAGAATGAGTATCAGGTTTTTCCATTTTTTTAAAATTTAAAACTTGAAAAATAACTGAAAACCGGCGACGATCTGTCAAAACTGACACTTTCGAAGTTTTTACTCAACGATTTTTCTCGAGTTAAATCAAGTAAAAGCTGAAACATAGTGCGACCGTGAGCGCAGCCGGCCGGGGCGTTTGACAGTTCCTGTAGAATACATGAGAAGAAGTTAGGCAAGTTCTAATGGTGAAGTCGGCTGTGCCCACTGCGTTGAGCAAACGCTGGGGTAGAAATAGTTTCTACTCCAGCGCAACTTTTAACATTTGATAACATGTTTTTCGTTGTTTATAGCCAGCAGCTGATTTGAATGGGGAAATTTCAACACGTTGAACTGATTTAATAAATAAATAAAATAAAAATGTCGGAAGAAAAGTTGATTAGTTTGGTGCGAGATGCGGAGTTAATTTATAACTTAAAATGCCGGGATTATAGAATTCTAGAAAAAATTTATGAATTCTTCCAATTATTTAAATTGACAACACAGAAAAGTCAGAAAATGAAAGTATCAAGCACTACACTGGGTTAAAACGAAAGTTCACTACGCCAAAGTTATCAAACGCCCGCTGAGTCGAAGTTGTGTACGCTTGCACTGTGTTTCAGCCTTAATAAATTGAACGGAGGGGAGAAGTGACGTCAATAATTTCTCTCTCAATTTTCGAGTACGCGAATGCCTTCGAGTAAAAACTTACAAAAAATTTTACAAGTTTGTACTTTCAAGCTTGTACGCGAACAGACCTGTTGTTTATTTCGCAATAAAAAGCAGTGGTTGTGGCACGTTCTTCAACCCTAGCATATGAAATAATAGAGGGCATACTAGCCTGGTCATTTCGTTTGTAATGCACAGAAATAATACTGGTCAGATACCCACTCATAATATAAAAAATGTTATTGGTTTTTGCATTTCCCCCTGTCTCTCTGTCCATCCGTCTGGCCGTCTGTCTGTTCTCATTAAAACTGCGTTCTCGAGTTAATTTGCAACGTGGCCAATTTAAAAAAAAAATATTCAAGTTCAAAATTGGGCAAATCGGGTAAATCCTTCGTAGGGTTGCCATACAAAAATTTCGTTTTTCACTATATATTTGCTAGTGTCCAATGGGAACGCGTTAGCGGAGAGAGCTGAAACACAATTTCAAAAATAGACTAAATCGAGGAATCTCTTCTTGGTCTTTCCATACGAACTTTGTTGTTTCTTTACATATAGAGGAATGTGGGTAGAAATGAACCATGGGGTAAGATGAACCAAGCCCATATAAATTAAACGCGAGTAGGTAGAGTAAAGACAAAATTGAAACAGTCTTACAACAGCTTCATTTATTTCAGTCGTTCACAAACTGTGTTTGAGCGCGACGTGTTACTTGAGTGAGTTGAGTTTACCACGTGGAAACTATTTTTGAGTGCTCCATATATCTTCGTGTTTAGCTGCCTGGTAAGTAATAAATTATTTATAATGCCAACATAATGTTAATAACATGAAGCCGTAATTTAAATAAAAGTAACAAATTTAGTAAATTTAAAAGTTTTGTTAAAAGAAAATTATTTGAATAAATAAAATATATGTTACTGGGTAGAAATGTACCATTGCTTGTGGGTAGACATGAACCACTGGTTCAATTCCACCCATTCTTTTTTTACAATGAATATGATTCAAAATAAATTTGTAACCCTTTGTTGTAGTTAAAATGCCGCGAAATTATAAAAGAAAAACGAACAGAGGCTTGTTTTCATCTGAAAGCATGAAGAATGCGCTTGAACCTATCCGAAAAGGAAGACCTGTGCAGAAAACTCCGTCTGAGTTTCGCTTATCACATACCACCTTGATGAGGTATCTCAAGAAGGAAAACAATTACACTCTTACCACCTATGAGCCTTAGTATAAGATATACAACCGAGTTTTTAGTAATGAGCAAGAGCAAGCCTTAGCACACACAGTATGTGATTAAATGCTCGAAAATGTTCTACGGTATAAATACAATTGATTGTCGCAAACTTCCTTTCGAAATGGCTATTAAGAACGGAATCAAAGAACATGGTGTAACGATTCTCACATTTCCGCCCCACTCCACCGACAAAATGCAACCGTTGGATGTTGGATGCTTTGGGCCACTCAAATCGGCTTACAATGCAGCTGTAGATTCATGGATATTGAGACATCCAGGAAAACCGTTAACTATTTACTATATGGTATAGTGCGTAGGTAAGGCATTTGAAAAGGCAATGACCCCCTCAAACATAATTAACTCTTTCAAAAAGACGGAATATATCCACTTGATAAAAATATCTTGAGTGAAAATCATTTCTTGTCAAGCGCAGTTACAGATAGACCATTACCGACAATCGTAGAACCAATGGAATTCGTCAATAAGCAATATGAATTATTAAATACTACATATCGTCTTACAAATTCTCCACCCTATTTTGATGAAAACAGAGAGCCAGTTGCATCGACATCTGTAGATACGATTGCTGCTTATGATACGAATGAGCCAGTTGCATCGACCAGCACTTCGACATCCTAAAGTCCTGAAGCTTTCCGAGGCTTTCCAAAAGCTGGTCCCAGAAAGCAGGTACAAAGAGGAAGAAAGCCTGGTAGGTCAATGATTGCTACAGACTCACCACAAAGGGAAGAAATTTCGCAGAAATATTTGGCCAAAAAACCAGCGAACACAGAAAAGGCGAAGAGGTAGAGGTGAGTGCTTCTGGAATCCAGGAACAGTGATGAAATCGAGAGAGATTGGAGTCAGAAAGCAGGTCACAATGTCCAGAATTAGTCGAAGAAGAGTTGCAATGTGACAAAATACCAAAGAAAAGTGATTATATTCTCACTGAGTTAAAAACTAGGGGCACAGATGTCTTTTACGTTGGAAAGGCGATAAGGGAAATTGACTTTTTTTGCATTTCTGTCAATAACTTAGAATACGCTCATTAATACTAAGAAATGTTTATGTCAATACAAAGTTAAAAGAATAGGCTTTAATTTCATGCATTTCATCCTATCGGCGGAGGTATATTACAGCTGAAATCTCTTCTCGAATAAAAGTGGTGCATATCTACCCACCTTCCCCTATGTATTGTGAAAAAGTTTTATGTATACTCTGAAACCGTTTTTATCGTACTGAAAAGTTCTTCAGAATATAAAATCCTATAAAATTGGTTATTCATAATCATTTTTACTGTCCAACGAATAAACGAATTACAAAATACTATACAATCAAACTTATATACCGTACGACATTACAGACAAGCTTTCATCTAAGGCATCGTAAGAATTGGTCTAAGACCAATATAGTTTTTGTTCTTGTTTTCCTTATAATATAAATAACGTTTTTTGCTACAACCATTATGGAATTTAAGTTTTTGGAATTTGGGTTGTACTTTTAATAAGATTGACCGGCGAAAAACTTCTTTCAACGGATTTGGATTTGAACGCGATCTTAAGGCAAACTCAACCTAACTGAAGAGGAGCGATTAAAATTAAAGTTTCAAATTAAATTCCACAATTCTATGTTCTTCGAGAGATTGTTTACATTTGTACAACTATGTCGCTGCAGCAACAGCCAACACAATAGGAAAATATTACACAAGCCAAGCCAGCAAATCGAATGACAATTATAGCGAATTCGAATAGGCTGCTCTATTTGCTCATTCTTAGAACTTTTGTTCGAATGACATTTTCAATTTGCTCTCTATCAGATTTCGTGTTCGAATGAAAAACAATTGCTGGCAGAAAGAGCAAAAAGAGCACTTTTTCCACTCTGTAAAGTAAAGTGAGATTTGAGGTTGGTCTATTAGGTTATAAAACATTTGACAAGTAAAACGTTACATATTCCTAGTTGTTAAATCGAATGATTAAAATTGCTTGTGAAATACTATTTCTGGTTTTGTAGTTATGGATACTTTAAGGTTGGCCGACCTATTAAGCTCATCTTCATCAAGTGATGATGAAGATATATTTTCCATGATAGCTTTGGCTTACAATAGCTCCACCAAACGAATAAAAGTATGTAATTTTGAAGCGACAATTTCTTCGTACGTGAAGAAGTACAATCTTGGACACGATTTTTTAAATTATTATTTATTTTAATATTTCTGCATTCTTTTAGTTCCGAATACATTTTCGAGTTTCAAAAACAATTATAAATTTTCTCGCGAAGCGTTAGGCGAAATTCCGTCCGCAGAGTTTGAACCATGGAAGTGTTACTCAGCCTGATAATATAGTTCACCTCCTTTCTTTTGTATGGTAAACACAAATAATTACTTAGAGTATACTAAAAATAAAAAATGTGTATAGGTTTGCAGGCAACAAGTCAACAATAAGAGAAGTTGTTAATTTATTCGGAGTCATCATGTCATAAATATATTAATAAAGTAATAGACTTTTTTATACAATTGGCACCTAGTGTTATAAAATTTCCACGAAGTACTGAAGTAAAGGCAGTAGTTAGTCGTGAATTCGAAAGGGTAAAATAGAAAATTAGTTATTTTAAATTGATCCTATTTCTATCGTTGCGATATTTTCAGATATCTGGAATACCTGATGTGATCGGATATATAGATGGTTCATATATACCCTGTAGAACACTCTTCTTCAAAAGGAATTGTTACTCGAGAAGATCCAGAGTTTTTATTATTGTCAAAGGCAATTTTTTTCTTTTCATCACCGTTTTATACCGACTTTCACACTGTATTGGACTAAAATATAACGCAAATTGCTTTACCAAGTCTTCAGCAATCATTGCCCACATCTCTTTTTTATTTTTAAATCTTTTAAATGGTCTTATTTCACTTATGTTGTTGTAGTATTTATCATGGAGCGCTTTTGTTTCCACATCATTCCAGGCTACGAACAAATAAGGATATTTAGAAATTGATTGCTCAATTGCTAAAAGCTCGTATTATAAATTTACTTATTTTTATCGGATGACTTTCCACCAGAAAGGAGTATACTCACAACAATCTACGAAACAATTACTTTCAATGTTTTGCAAATAAGTAGTTGTGTATTAATTTCTTACCATCAATATCTTCACTTCCCATTTTTGCAGAGTTAAAAATTTTTTTCCAACAATAATCTTCTTCTTACTCTCTTCTGTCAAAAGCACATCTAGACATCAAGAGTGCGTGCAATCACAATCGATCATATTTTATTTTCCCCGATCGGAGAGCAGAAAACGAAGCATATCTAGAGCAGAGTTTAAATAATATTAAGAGACAATCGAATTTTAATTGAATGAACCTAACTGCTTATTAATCCAGCGTTGTTATTTTATGTGGTTTCAAGTTTCATCACTTCATTTGAAAATATTAATTTTATAGGCTTTCGGAATTCAGGTCCCCTCGCCTGGCGGGGCCTGTGGGGCTGTTAGTTACGCCAGTGGACCATGGGCTCTACCCCTACCATATTCCAAGCCGTAGATGAATGCACCAATACTTGTATTAAAAGAGCCATAGATGGATCAACCATCAACGTTCTCTCGAATAGTCAAGCCACTCTCAAAGCCTTAAAGTCCTTCATTATTAAGTCTAGAAGTGTCTGCAACCCCTAAAAATATATCAAGAAGAAACAAAGTTATCCTTATGTGGGTACCAGGGCATGAGGGCTGTAAATGTAATGAGATTGCTGACGGGCTAGTCAAAAAAAGAGCAAAAACTCCCTTTATCGGACCAGAAATATTTTGTGGTACTTCAAATGTTACATCAAAGCTACCCTAAATAGCTGGGAGAATAAACCAAAATCGATTTATTGGGAAAGACTACACAAGAACGTTATCAGACAAAAACGTTTATCAACACCTCTGGCGGAAAAACAAAAGAGCTCCTACTCCTTGGGAGAACAAAGCTTAAATTGATCACAGAGTTCTTCTGAGGCCACAGCTCTTTGCGTTATCACCTAAACAAGATGGACTTGGCTGATGCTCATGAAACTTAAGAGCACTTACTCGGTAATTGCAAAGCATTATCTGGGCTGAAATTACACTATATCGAATATACCTTTCCTCCACTATACCACCTCCAACATACTTTTCCTCTCAATCCCAAAATGATTCTAGATTTTATTAACAGGCTAAACCTAGAAAGGGAATAAAATGAATGGCGACTCACAATAGATCTTTCGGGTCGCAGTGAATGCGAAGCCAACGTCTGCATACCCCTCCACAAATCTTACCTAATCTATGGTTGTGATTCGGGGCATTGGGCACTAGAGTCACAACATACGTATATATGAATGTATGAGATACATTCGTAATCCATGACGAACGTACTCATATTATTGTTTTGCTATTGCAGTAGTCTAGCGTAATGTGAGTCAGTGATAGTTTAGCATTTTAAAAGATAATCCAGGTTAGACTACGTGGAATCGCTACCCTGGCTAGGGTAGGATTAGAATACCTTTGGGCATCACATGTATATATAAGATGAATTTACAGCTGATAAGGCTTCCATCTGGTTTTATGTTTTAAATAGTATAAGAGTCCACAAGAATATAAATGTAAACAAATTTGCTAAGATAATATAAGGTAATCTATTCGGTTTTAAACCACTCTCACAGAGATTACTCATGACTTCCAGTGTGAATGTTGAGTGACTTTGCCATGTGAGAATTTACGATTTGGGATCTTCTTTTCTACTGAAAATCATAGCTTCCCAGCGCTATTGTAAGCAATTTACTTCAGGACGCATTAGGGTCATAGACATGTATACAAATGGACTGACTGATCTCCTATTTCATTCATATGGCATTTGAAACTATTCCCTATTGAAATCTGATTATCTGGCACCATATTTAAATAATTTGGGGATTTACTTATATACATTTCAGGGGGATTTACAAAATTTATCACAAAAGTATTTGGAACTATTTTTATACACTAGATGACATCATAGGGTATACTAAGTTTGTCAATCCATTTGCATAGAAATAATGAAGGTAGAGGAGAATGGATTGGACACCCATGCATAATATTAAAAGTTTTTTTGCATGTCCATCTGTCTCTCTGTCTATCTGTCTGTCCATCTGCCCATTCGTACAATCACTCGAGAACGCATTCACTTAAAGTGCTGAAATGTTATGCACAGGCTTTTAAAAAAACAGTAAATTTAAGTTCGAAAATGGGACAAATCGGACAACTCATTCGTAGGGTTGCTATACAAAAATTTCGTTTTTCGTGCAACCCCTTCTTAGTACTGCCATATAAAAATTTAGGATTTTAATGTATACTGTGAAAAAGATCAATCCTTGACGATTTTATTGTACTGAAAACTTTTCAGAATATGAAATCATATAAAATTGGTTATAATCATTTCTTCTGTCCGACAAACCATTCTAGAAATATATGCGAAAAAGTACTGGAAAAATCAAACTTGCACAGATGGCTACCATACAAAATTTCAGGTTATCACAAGAATTGGACTTAGACCAATTCTAGCTTTTTTACTTGTTAAGGGGAGTCAGTACCAATATTTGCAAGTTTCATACATTTTTCAATGCAAATTTCTGGCAAACTATTTGTAGCGGAATAATTATTCATATTTTAAGTTAAAGGTAATGAAGAAGTCTAGTAAATAACGTCGGCAAAAATTAAAAAAATTGTATTGAAATGGAGATATTAGCTCGGAAACTTCTAAAAAATTGTAAAATTGAAATTTTTTAAATCAAATTCCTGTGGGTAGATATTCTCAATTCTTTAAATTATAACTGTTTTAGAAAGATAAGGCCTAGATCTAGCAAATAACGTCGAGTTTTTTTATTTCTAGTGGCGCTTTTTATAATTATTTGACTCTAATAGTACTTGTTTTTTCTCCCGACATTTCACCGACAAGAAATTACAATATTTATTTGAAAGTTGTTTAAATACAAAGCAAAATCGTATATTTAACAATTATGGGCGAAAAAAATTTAGGAGAGTTAATTCTCGTTAAAAATTTTCAATTTTCGTCTTAAATTGTATGGTTTTGTCGGATGTTGGGTTTCTGTCTTTTGTGGTAGATGTCTCTAATGTGCTCTGTGGTCTAGGTCGTGGCTAATTTTTTAAATTTTCTCATTTTCAGGACACAAACCTACGTATAGTAACTTTTATTACCTACAGGTTCGCTGGTATCTAAATTGAAACTTTTGCTGAGTACTGACTCCTCTTAATGTCTAGTCTTTCCTCGTGAAATCTTAGCTCCGCTTCCTAGAAAGCAAAAAGACTAGATCAGCACTTTTAATCCATTGCAAATCCAGGTACGTGTCTGCATTCTGGGCAATTTTAATAAGAAAATCTTTTGAGATAGAGCAGTCTTGTCGACGTTCCTATTTTAGGGACCAGAGGAATAGCAACAGTTTTCAATTGTTTCCTATTCTTTATTATAACTCTCGTTGAACGTGATTGAGTACCCGGTACAGGGTATGGTATATCGCTTTAGTATAAGTCATCAGCGTTCAAGCAATTTTTGGATAGCTTTACAGTCAAGATTCAGCGATTGTGTGATAAGTAATAAAATCGAGACCAACACGGCGTGGAGTATTTACGAAATTAGCCTTGATTCCCTTTTATACCCTACCGTTTGTAACGCATAGTAATACTGATGGTAGAGCAAAATGGATTGGACACCCACGCATAATATTAAAAATTATTTTGATTTTTGCATGTCCGTCTGTCTGTCTGTCTATCTGTCCGCCTGTCTTCCTGTTCGTCCGTCCATCCGCACCATAACTCGAGAGCGTATTAGTTAGGCTGCTGAAATTTTGCACACAGTAATTTAAAAAAATATATATATTTTCGAAAATGGGACAAATCGGGCAACTCCTTCGTAGGGCTGCCATAGAAAAATTTCGTTTTTCCCTATATATTTGGGGCCTGCCCGAAATCGCGTCGACGTAGAGAACTGAAATTTGGTGCATGGTATTTTCATGGTAAATAAAATTGCAAAAATGGACTAAATCGGTCAACCCCTTCTTGGTGCTGCGATACAAAACTTTGGTTTTTCACTATACATTTTCACACTGCCTGAGAACGCGTCGATGTAGAGAGCTGAAATTTTGTAGACAGCGTTTTCATAAAAATAGTAAATAAAATTTGAAAAATGAACTAAATCGGTCAAGCTCATCTTAGTATTGCCATACAGAACTTTGGATTTTCACTTTATTTAACTTTTATTTTTATCTATGCAGGGTATAATATTATTGGCCTTACAATTAGACCAATCGTAGCGTTTTCTCTTATCTCTTTGTAAATTTCAATTTAATCGGATATTTAAGCTATTGTGAAGATAGATTAGTAGATTAGTGGCGAATTGAGTGAAATTGCATTCTTTTCTTTAATCCCAATGAACCCAAGCTACACTCATATAATCTGTACAAACTACTCCAAACATCCAACGCGATTTTATTTTTATTTTTTAAATCATAGGAAAAAGTGTTTATTTGAAAAATAAAATAAAATTTGCATGGTTTTCCTCCTTCTCTCACGTATTAAGAAAATTAAATCAGATTCCTCAAGTTCTGAATACGAAACTGATGCCCTACTTAATGCCCAGTATTTATACATCTGCATGCATTTAAAAAAATAAAACTATATACACATTTCAGAACAATTATTTACGTTTTTATTAAGCACTAATTAAGAGAGTCTATATAAGCTTTAGTTTACGGGTTTTTTCTCGAAACTTATTATTGAATTTTATAATTCCACTCAAAATATTTCTTCCTTATAAAGATAGTCAGCCTTATTATTGAATCCATTGGGATCGGAATCAAAAAAGCATAAAGTCTTTTTTCCGGAAAATTAAACACAGTTTTACGAAAATTTCAAAACTTCGTTGATATCAAAGTTTATCAATTAAAATTTCCGCACAAACTTTCAAAATAGTTCCGCATTGATTTCTCCTACGGAATACATCTTCACATACACCTTTGTCAAAATTTAGTAGAATCAGAGCAGTTTCAGAACAGTTTTCAAAAATTTTAAAAAGATTTCAATAGATTCTCTTAAAGAAAATAAATTTTTAAAGCCTTTTCTATTCCGATCTGATTGAATTTAATTAGGCTTATGATTGTACGAATTGATGAATGTTTTTTAGGAATTATTGACATTTCCCGGGGGGCCTTATTCTTCGGGGGGGCTACATTCTGGGGGAGCCAGACGAACGCTGGCGATTACCTAGTTACACCAATGTGTGCATGCAGGACAGGTTTAATCTCTATCATGAAACATTCTCAAATAAAATTTTTCAACCTTTTCATTCAAAATGCTTGAAGGATAAAAGTACAAGATTGTCAGATTGTCTACCAACGTCTAGTTAAACATCAAACTTCATTTTTTTTACTTGATCCGATCTTGATTAGATCGTAGAGGTAAGAAAAAAACGCAGCTATTAAAGAAGTTCACGACAACAATTCCATACTCAAAAGCTTTCGTGAAGGAGGTGGTATAACCGGCGATCAGACCTCCCACAGGTACAGACTAGAACTGAAAATTGGATCCAAATTTGTTAATATCCGGTTATCTGGATACCAGATCTGCAAACTATCCGATTCCTCAAATCCGAATCCGAACTATCCAGAACTTGATCCGAGCTAACCAGATCTTGATCCGAACTATCCGGATGAAGATTAAGCAAAAGGTTGAAAATTTCATCCAGATTGCATTGCTTCATTGGAAAAATATAAATTTCATCTTATTTCCATCTTTCCTAGAAACAATGCAATCTGGAGGAAATTTTAAACATTTTTTGCTTATTCTCGATCCAGATAATTCAGATGCGGATCCAGATAGTTCGAATCCAGATCTCCGGATACTACGATCCGGATTATCCTGTTACCTGGATTTAAAAAATCGGATCATAATTATTCCGGATAATCCGGATACTAAATTATCCAAATACTTTTAGGTCTAGTATAGATCCTAGGCATACCTGGTACACCACCAGACATCTCACGATATTCAAAAACTAGACATCTAGACATGGTAAATGTATAATTGTAATTTCCACACAGGCAGAGAGATCTAAAGAAGAAATTCACTAGAAAAACATTTTACATTAATTGAATGAAAGGAATTTACGAATTGCATCCTGACTGAATCATGCAGAAGCATATCCAAACAATATTTCTCTGGCTATCACAATAAAATCGGAATTTCAATTTTCACAGAAACTATTTTAACATAAAATTTTCTTGTTGGCTAGGTTGCTTTTACAAAGAGTCTCTCTAAAAATAGAACGTAATGTCTATTCCTGCATATATGTTCAAAGAGTGTGCTGAACACATATTACCCGAAACGAAAAATTAAATAAATTTCATGTAGGTATGTGTTGTACCTATAGATACTATCGACTGTCGACGATTAATTGTTAAGGAAAATTAAATTCGTTGCTTTCTGTATAATTGTAAAATGCAATTAGAAATTTTTGGCAACCACATCTGACTCTCCATGACTTTTTTCCTTTCAAATGCATTTCAATATCTGGCAAACACTCTGAGACCTTTAATTAACTAATTTTCCACTTAAGCTAAAGCATGATGGACAGCGACAACAACAACAACAACATTTCTCCTCATTTGAATTTGAGATTCAAGAAAAAGAATTAGCTGTGTCATATCCTGTCTGAGAATAATTTAGTTAAAAACTTTCCAACTGGAAGTTCAAATGTTCTCTTGACCTTTTTCAAGTTATTTCCGTATTTCGAAATTAACACACAGTCGAATGTTTAAAATGTCTTCTAAAATTAATTATTACAAAATAACGCAGCAGCAGTAAACTTTCCGAGAGTAAAGTGTTTCTTCGTACGGCTTTTTCTGTGTTTTTTTTTTTATTTTAGTTAGTATCTGTAGCATAGCCAAAAGAGATTCAGAAATAGAAACGGACGATCGCGAAACACGAAAAACTCAGCCTCAACTTGTCACTTTCTTTAGGAGCTGGGATTTTATAAATAAAATTTAGCAAAATTACGCTCTAAATAAAAGTAACGCGTAACTCTAGCTGCAATAATTAATACGCGCATAGTTTCCATTCTCCAGTAAGATTTGTTTTATGTTGTGCAAAATACTTTTTACTGCGGTTATATAATAAGAAAATAAAACGACAACAACGACGTAGTTATGCATCTCTAGAGAAATGAGAATGCGAATATTTCAGCATTTGTAGAAAATTTATTTTTAAATATTATAACTAGAACATGCGGAAGAGATTTTAATGATACTCACCAGATATAGGTCGGCTTTGTTCACTGCTATCCTCCTTATCCATTGCTGTACGACAAGGAGAGAATAAATCCTTTTAAGAAGAAGTAATCCAAAAGATAGTATAACCTGATTGCATCACTATAATAGCACAAAAAGTTGCACTCAACTATGTAGATATACTATACGAGTAGAATGTTCACTTTTCACTTAAATTTATATTTCCGTTTCACGACATTCACTATTCAAAATCACTTCCTTTTCGAAAAATAAAAAAAAAACTATTCAATTCCAACGAGACGACGACGCATTCACTTTTATAAGCGCATATAAAAATCCCGCCGGCACGGTGCGGTCCAAACATTCAGATTCCAGGAGCCCAATTGGTCCGTCGATCAGTTCTTTAGAATTGATCGTTAGAAGCTAGACTTCAACGGACGACGTTCCCAGAAGAATTATCTAATATTCTCCTGTGAAGATTTTCAACAGGAGCAGTATTTTATGATCCAATATAGAGCACTCTTCTATTCTCAATTTTGATGTTACTACTACGGGTGCGGGTAAGTACCGGACTGCGGAACGGGGGTCAGTTAAACTCTAGCACCCGGTCCCGGAGCATCACGTAAAGAGAATTCCCAATTTTTACCCGGCTTTTCTTCCTTCACCATCACCAGCACCACACACATATTATCCGCCATTTCTCTGGCTTTTTGATATTTGAAAATTTTACTCTCATCGCAGTAATCGCGATGCGCAGTGGGATAATTTTGGACTCCTCTGATGAGTCTGACTTGATCTGAGAATAGTTATAATGTCGATGTGCTTCTACACTGTTCTGCATTTATGCGAGTGCATGGGGATTTGGAGAACTTTGTTCATGGACTTTTCTCTTTTGATGGTTTATTTATAAAAAGTGACCTTGAATTTTTTCCACGGTGTCAGCGGTGACGGGGACGGGGGCAGTAATGCATTGGAAAAAAATGTTGGCACCTCAGACAGGTAAGAAATTTTATGAATATTTTCATATTAAATTAGGTCGAGTAATTGATGGAACTTTTGAATATTTTTGTTGCTCTAGTTATAGTGCGTTGTATTACCGTAAACTGATTATTTATTTATAGATGGCCAGAATGTTCCATAGGAATTGAAGGGGAGCATTGAACTGTTCTTTATGACTAATTCGTATTGATACATAGAAATTTGCTCTTATTTTACTATAAATATTGCATGAATGCAGGATGAGTAATTGTTTTTCTAAATCTGATATCTGCACTGGAGAAGTATTTATCACTCCAAATCAGAGCTGGGCAATACTTAAGTAAAAAAGATTTAAGTACTACTTAAAGTACATTTTCGTTACTTAAGATTTATTACTCAATACTTTTGAAATGACCTACTTAGTACTTGAACATAAGTAGCTTCTATTTACTTGTACTTAAGACTTAGTTTTGTACTTAAGTACCAAGATTTTTACTTAAGTATTTCTGAGTCTATTAAGTACCTACAAATATCTATCTCTTCGTAGAAAAGCAAACACAATCTGTAGTGCAACTCCTTTTTAGTTGAGTTTTAAAGCACGCAAAGAACTGTCAAAGCATGTGTCTCACTCTCGCGTCCAGGCAGAACCTTAGGAGAACTAATAACACAAGACTGGGCAAGTAGAACAAAAACCAGCAACGTCTTGATCAAATATGAAATCGACGATGCCTGAACTTGATGACCTAACCAAGGGTAAGCCAGCAATGCCTAATTCCTATATAAAATTAACGATGCTTCAACCTGATGTAGGGATGGCCTCAATTTCGTCTTAGAAATTTACTGGAAAGATTTTTCTTAGAATTTTAATGCATTATGGAGGCAACAATGGGTGCTTGGGTGGACCTCTAATGAATTTACCAATGAGAGGTGAAAGTTTTACTCTACGAGCAGCGCCGAAAACTATAAATAGTAGCCACTGGTTACATACATATTATAGTTTTCACAAGGTATTTATTTATTAATATCTATTATCTGAATTCTATAAACTTCATTATATTACTGCCAACGTACAAATATTCTAAAAAAGTACTTTAAAAAGTACTTCAAAAATGACTCAGTACTTTTTATATACTTAATACTTAGTTACAAGTACTTTTCATACATACGGTACTTGTACTTAAGCTGAAGTACTCAGGCCTTCGATACTTGTACTTAAGTACTTTTTCTTTGGTACTTGCCCAGCTCTGCTCCAAATAACGTTTGTAAAATAGCCCCAATGAGGAACAACGACTATTTTAGTTAATTACACAAAATGATAATCAAACAAAAAAAAACAAATCATTCAGTGAAACAATTATTGAAATCGGATAAAAAATGACGAAGTTATAGCGATTTTAGTGCTGCATTCTCAAAAACGCGCTCTAACACGAACGATCGGCTGATGACGTCACGATACACAAGACAATTCGCCGTGATAGAAAACGCTCGCGATTGGATTTGTTTTGGATTTATTTCATAAAATGTCGTCTAAAAAATATTATATTGTGCAGACTGGCATCGTGCGTATTGTGTATCGTGACGTCATCACCAGATTCGCGGGCCGCGGCCGTTTTCAATTTCCGTTGTTTTAAACTTCAATAACTTTGTCATTTTTTGACAAAAGAAATATACTAAGAAATGTATATTGCTTTTGATCTGATATATTAAATTTGAATATCTTGTAGTAAGATTGTTCTCCATTGCACGTATGGAGATCCCGATTACATTAAAAGTTTGGATCATCGAACTGTGTTTAAGATTTAATCATCTTTAAAACTTTCATACACACCCTGTAGTCATTTTCAGTCTAAAGTCAATTATTTTATATGTCATAGGAGTTGTTGCAATGTATTATTTTTCTCAAGGTCAAGAGTATATGATTCACACAATGTAGTAGTCCTAAGTATATGTAATTGTCACACATATAGTATCGTAGTAGTTGAAATAATTAAAGACAAATGTACAATTACGGTCAACTAGAGTCAGTCAGGTTCAAGCGGTAGCATCAGCAACACATCAGAGAATTTTTGTATTTTAAACGAGAATAAAGTCTACACAAGTTCAAACAACACTTGCCTTCTCATTTCTTTAAAATTACATATTCAACATCTTGGTGCCGAAACCCGGGAGTAACATAAATTTAATAGGAAAAGGGCCACAAATTTAGAGGTGGAACGGTGCTGTGGATATAAGCCAGATGGAACTTCAATTTGCAATAATCATCTGCACATAAAAATTGAAAAAAAAACCTGAAACTCACAAACAATTGCAACTGCATCGCCTTTCGTGCATGATATGTACATCACAGATAAGTACTCGTTTTATTTAATTATTGCCGCATTTAGTTTAGTTGGCTAACATTATTCACATTGCTGAGAATTTCAAGTGATCATACTTTGCGCACAAATCAATTGGATGAAATTCTTCACATCTTCTGCACCATGCAGAGCTACAGTTTATTATTACAGCGACAAATCTATATAACTGCAAATATATTTATTGGAATATAATTTATTGAAAGTGCACTACGAACAAGTAAGCGTTCATAGAATTACAAGTGTATACATATATTTATAAGGTGAATATTTATATAGACGGTGTCATGCCTTGTTGAAGTAACTACGTTATTGATTTGTATTTTCGTGTCTTCAATTGCAATTTCATGGTGTTATTAAGAGTAGAAACAATATTTGCATATGGAAAAATAGAAATTTCTAGTAACAACTCTATATTTCACATTTTCATCTGCTGATCGCACATTACACAATACTAATACACATACGTAAGCAACAGTTCTCTATTGTCGGACACATGTATAACTGAATCTGCATATTTAACATTTACCTCATACAGTTTTGATTTCATACAATAGTGTATCAAAAATACGGAGACACATTTATTAGAAAAAAAAAATATTCGCACTTACAGCAAACAAGAACACATAATTTATTTACAGTGAATTGTAGACATTCAGACAGTTCTAAGATCAAATTATTTTCCTTTTATTATTGTAAATATACCTACATATATACATACCTAAAAATTAAGTGAAAACATTTCTTAGATAAAACAGTCCATACTTCGGGATATATATTTAAAAATAATTACATATTCAAATTTCACGGTAAAATGACGGATGTACAAATTGCTTTATATAAAGGTCAACGAAGTCGGTTAAAAGGATCCATGACCAAGCTTAAAACTTTCGCGGAAAATATTTCAATTGATAAGAGGACTGTTGAAGAATTGGAAACGCGTTTAGAAACATTAGAAAAACTGTGGAGCGAGTTTAGTGCAGTCGACGATACGTTAGTTACTTTAGATATAGCGTCAGAATTTTCTGAATTCGAGGACAAGTATTTTACTGTAAAACCGCTACTTTTAAGTACTCTCAACAGTTTAAAACGTTCTCAGATGCCAACTAATCCAACTGTCGAAGACCTTAATTCTTCCATGTCCAAATTTGTTGAACAACAGCGCCATATTTTTGAGAACTTTACAAATTGCTCGTCATCGCAAGGTAATAGCTCTCTTGAAGTTAAACTGCCCAAGGTGCATATTCCAGAGTTCAGTGGTGATTATAAGGATTGGCCATCCTTTAAGGATTTATTTCTAACATCAGTGGATAAGCGCGAAGGATTGTCAGATGTATACAAGTTACAATACCTTAAGGGTCTATTAAGGGGTGAAGCTGCCACGTTAGTCAAACATATCACTATAACTGACGCCAATTATAAGGAAGCATGGTCCAAATTGATAAATCGATATGACAAAAAAAGGCACATTCTAAATTCGTATATCCAAGTCTTTATTAACCAGCCTAGCACATCACAGACCTCCTTCGCCGCTTTAAGAAAACTCACTGACACATCAGATGAATTAATTAGGGGGATAGCAGCTTTAGGTGATGATGCTATGAAGAGAGATCCATGGCTCATTTTTCTCATTCTTAGTAAAACAGACCCAGATACTCGTCAAGCCTGGGCGGAAGAAATCTCCGAGAAGGATCTTCCATCATTTCAAGACCTTCTTAAGTTCTTAGCTAAGCGTTGCGATGCACTTGAAGCATTTGAGCCATCTCTCAAAAAATTTCCATCCGCAAAACCAACTGTTCGCACATTACATTCCGACAGTTCAATTAAATGTCCAAAGTGTTCAGAGGATCATCCTATATACAAATGCTCTGAATTCAAGTCCATGGATGTAGAAACAAGACGAAATGTCGTGAAGAAACTTGCATTGTGCTTCAACTGTCTTAGCTCGGGACACCAAGCTCAAAAATGTAAGTCAAGATTTTCATGCCATTATTGCAACCAAAAACATCATTCATGCTTACACTCATGGAAAGTTGAGAACTCAACTCATTTATCAACTATTCGAATGTCTACACAATCAGCCATACCAGGCCAATCACATCAACAATCTGCAGTTAATTTCAATCCAAACACGCCACCGTTTGTACAAGCAAAATCCAATGTAGAAAATCAAAATGGCAGCGAACATACTCACATCAATGCACTAACTTCGGTTAACCCTAAGCAAATTCATTTGTCTGTATTACCCACAGCTCTAGTTCATGTCGAAGACTCTACAGGAACCTTACAATCATGTCGCGTGCTAATCGATTCAGGGTCGCAAGCCTCGTTTGTGTCAGAAGAGTGCGCACAACGTTTGAGACTGAAACGAGAGAGAGCTAAAGTACTCGTCATAGGATTAGCTGCTGCTAGATCTGGATACACTCAAGGAAGATTAAAATTAACACTTTCATCGCGCCATGATAGATCCAAACAGATTGTCATAAATGCTTTAATTTTAAATAAATTAACATCCAAGCAGCCTGCTACAAATTTCAACGTAAATGACTGGACATTCATCAAGGGATACAGTCTGGCAGATCCACATTTCAATCAATCAAACAAGATTGACATACTATTGGGGGTTGAACACTTCATTCAAATCTTACAACAAGGACAGCACTTCGTTTCTACTAACTTACCCGCATTACAAAACACAATATTTGGATACATTGTGGCAGGATCACTCATCAAGACTACTGACATACCAACACTAACATCATGTCATGCAGATGTAGCAGACATTGATGCAACACTGCGGAAATTTTGGGAAACCGAAGAACCACTACACCGGAATTCAGAATACACCCTCGAGGAACAATAATGTGAATCCCTCTTTGTCAATACACACTATGTTGACAAGGAATCTGGGCGCTACACGGTGCGATTGCCATTCAAGGCAGATTCAACGCCTCTAGGAGATTCATTAACTTCAGCCTCTCATAGAATGAATTCTTTGGAACGAAGATTTAAACAAAATCCCACTTTACATAAGGAATATTGTGCCTTCATTAGTGAGTATAAAAGATTGGGACATCTAGAATGTGCTTCATCTATTAAATCTAATAGCAATATAGAGCATGCCTTCCTGCCTCATCATGCTGTTTTAAAAGACTCAAGTACTACTACGAAATTGCGAGTAGTCTTTGATGGATCTGCCCAAACATCCACTGGCATTTCATTAAATCAGACGCTTCTTGTTGGTCCGAAAATACAGAGGGACCTCTTCCCCATTCTTCTGTCATTCAGGACATATAAAATTGCGCTTACGGGTGACATCGAAAAGATGTACAGAATGGTCCTAGTAGATGAGCGTGACAGAAGATACCAGCGCATTATATGGACAGAAACTTCAACCGAACCCATTCAGCACCTCTGGCTTAACACAGTCACCTATGGAACAACATCAGCGCCGTTTCTAGCAACTAGAGCCCTCAAACAATTGACGATTGAGTTTAAAGGAAAGTTTCCACTAGCTGAACATGCTATTAACCACAATTTCTATGTTGACGATTTAATGGCGGGAGCTGCAACAGTCGAACAAGCAATTGAACTTCAAAAAGAGCTAGTGAATTTGTTACAGACAAGAGGCTTTTATTTACGAAAATGGGCGTCCAACTCCCAACAAGTTCTAGATGCACTACCTTCAGGCCACGGTGGCATGACATCTTTACGCATAGATGAAAATCCAGAAACAGTGAAAATCCTAGGCTTAAAGTGGATACCCGCCGATGACTGTTTCAGATTTGATGTCAGCCCTTTCATTAAGACACCGGCTACAAAAAGAAAGATCTTATCAGAAACGAGTCGCATATTTGATCCGTTAGGGTTCCTTTCACCAATTACAGCGGTGTTCAAAATCATTTTGCAAAGACTATGGCTCAATAACTATGATTGGAATGACCCCATTGGAGAGGACATGGCAAAGCACTGGAATGAGCTTCGGAACAATCTACATCATATACAGGATATTTGCATACCGCGATGGTTAACAACTGAGGGCGAACAATTTCAAATACATGGATTTTCGGACGCATCAGAATCCGCTTATGGTGCAGTTGTATATGCACGGAGTAATTTCCATAGCGGTAACAACAAGGTTACATTGATTGCAGCAAAAACTCGAGTTGCACCCATAAAACAGGTTTCCATCCCAAAATTAGAACTATGTGCAGCTCTATTATTGTCCCAACTAATCAATACAATCAAGTCAGCCTTTCAAATGCCAAATATACAATGCTACGCATGGACAGACTCAGAGGTTGTATTATCGTGGCTGTCATCACATCCTCGAAAGTGGAAGTGCTATGTCGGCAACAGGACCGCTGAAATCTTAACAATTTTGCCGAGATCTGCTTGGAATCATGTAACCTCCAAGGATAATCCAGCGGATATAGCGTCAAGAGGAATTTCACCATCAAACCTACGACATTTAAACCTCTGGTGGCAAGGTCCAGACTGGCTCAGAAACGATTGGATGAAGAAAATTAATACTTGGCCCAGACAATCATCAGAAAAGGCAAAGTTGGAAGCACGAGAGACATACATTGATGTATATCACACCAGCATTATGAACGACACATTAGTTGAGCTCTTTCAGAGAAAATCTTCATTAAGTGCAATTCTACGTATCATTGCTACATGTTTTCGTTTCTATCGGAAATGTAAAAATCCAACCAGCGAGCTCTCATCACCATGGATAACAGCCGAGGAATTAAATTATGCAACAAGGATTTGTGTACGTTGGACACAAGCTGAAGCGTTTCACGAAGAAATTGAAGCATTACATCGAAGAAAACCTGTGCCTAGTTCAAGCAAATTGCTTCCGCTCTCACCATTTTTGGACAATGACAAAATCTTACGAGTTGGTGGAAGGCTTGAAAATTCAGCTTGTTCATACCATGTCAAACACCCTATTATTCTTCCGAAAACTCACGTATTTTCTAAACTGCTGATCGCTTGTACGCACCAAAAATATTTTCATACTGGGACATCGCTCCTTATTAGCATTCTAAGGCAAAGATGCTGGATCATATCCTGCAGAGTAGCAGTCAAAAGCCATATCAATCAGTGCATCACTTGTGTGAGATATAGAGCAGCCACATCTCAACAATTAATGGCGAATCTTCCTCGTGATCAAGTTTCGTTTACTAGAGCATTTGAAAACGTTGGCGTTGATTATGCAGGCCCGATTCCATTGCTGCTCCATAGAGGGCGAGGAGCAAGATCAACAAAGGGATATATTTCCGTCTTTGTGTGCTTTAGCACAAAAGCATTACACCTTGAAGTAACAAGTGACCTAACATCGGAAGCTTTCATCTCCTGTTTGAAACGCTTCATTGCAAGAAGGGGCATGCCAGTGAACATATATAGCGACAACGCAACTAATTTTGTAGGGGCCAAACGGAAACTTGGCGAAATTCACAATTTGGTAACCACATTAAATCATAATGTTCTAATTGCAGAATTTTTATCAAAAAGCAACATAAGCTGGCACATGAATCCACCCGCAGCTCCTCACTTTGTTGGAATCTGGGAAGCCGGAGTGAAATCTGTTAAGACTCTGCTGAAGAAGACGATCGGCGAAACACGGCTAACCTACGAAGAGCTGTCAACGCTTGTTACACAAATAGAACGTGTCCTAAACTCAAGACCGATGATGAGTGTGTCAGATGATATCAGCAGCATCGAGGTACTCACGCCATCTCACTTTCTAATTGGTCAACCCATCACCACACTACCTGAATCACCAATGCACGACGTCAAAATTTCTACACTGACCCGATGGCGAGTATTACAAAAATTGTTACAGGACTTTTGGAGACGTTGGCACGTAGAATACCTGACCAGCTTGCAAAACCGGCCAAAGTGGACAAGAACCGAAGATAACTTCAAAACTGGCGACATGGTGCTTATCAAAGAGGACAACCTACCACCGTCCGCATGGGTTCTAGGACGTGTTAAGGAAACTCATCCAGGTTCTGACAACTTAGTTCGCGTCGTTACAATAAGAACTAAAAAAGGAGATTTTAAGCGTCCTATATCAAAATTAGCTAGACTACCCATTTGTTAAGACCAAGTCTTCACGGCGGGAGGATGTTTATGATTTAATCATCTTTAAAACTTTCATACACACCCTGTAGTCATTTTCAGTCTAAAGTCAATTATTTTATATGTCATAGGAGTTGTTGCAATGTATTATTTTTCTCAAGGTCAAGAGTATATGATTCACACAATGTAGTAGTCCTAAGTATATGTAATTGTCACACATATAGTATCGTAGTAGTTGAAATAATTAAAGACAAATGTACAATTACGGTCAACTAGAGTCAGTCAGGTTCAAGCGGTAGCATCAGCAACACATCAGAGAATTTTTGTATTTTAAACGAGAATAAAGTCTACACAAGTTCAAACAACACTTGCCTTCTCATTTCTTTAAAATTACATATTCAACAAACTGCTTACAAGTTTACTCTAAGTTCAAGCGTATCATTTTCATTTTGATCCACTACAAACTAGATATATTAGTACTACTGGGTTATTTTTATTTTCACTGCTACTAGTATTACTTTTCGTACACGGTGAAGAAGAGGAATAATTGTTCGTTTGGGTTTGTATTCTGATTACGAACTGTACCAGTGAACGCAGCTTCTCGTGTTTGCGGCAAGTGAAAAATTATTTACGCTCGAAAATGAACGAGGACAGGTTGAACTCTCTGGTAGCCAAGTTATCAAATCCCGTCTATGGCTATCAGCTATAACAAAATGTATCATCCTCTCGCAATCAAGTTGGATATTCGATCCTATAATGCCGAAGCCCGTTTCCCCAGGCAAGTTTACAGTCACCCTGGCAATACAGCGGTTGGAGCTTTGTGGATCTCTGCTACTTATGAGGTTACTAGAGTCGATAAAAATAGCACTTGGAGTATCAAATATCTGGACGGACTCCACTGTCGTTCTTCGATGGTTGTCTTCACATCCACGAAAGTGGAGAAGCTACGTTGGTAACAAGAATTCCGAAATTCGGAAGTTGTATGTTACCTATGTCGAAAATGAAAAAGGCCAAAAATAAGAATGTCGAATTTTAGAGAATATGAAAAGATCGATTAACTTTTTTCCAAAATTAAAAAAGTCGAAAGTTGCTTAAACTCATAAGCTCAAAAAAGTTGAAAATGAAATACGAAAAGAAATGATATTTTATTGCTCTTTCTTTAGATAACATAAATATATTCCCGTAGTTATGCTTTTGTTGCTATTATAAAGGCTTTTTTGAAATCACTGATAATGTATAAGCAGGATTAAAGTTTCATATTATTATCAATAGCTATTTTCAAGAATTCATTACAGTTGATCATTAAATATAACACCCATACTAATTCAATTACAATTTTTGTCACACTATAAAAACATTTTTTTTTTCCAAAGTTCTCAAATGGTCTGAATATTTATTGTTTCAATAGTTTTTGGTTCTTTTATTAAATTAATTTAAATTTTTTGTGGAAGGTTTTTAGATTTATATTATAATGGACCATGTACGAACTGAGAAAAGTACAGCCTTTGCTTTTTGCTTGTCCAATGACCATCAACCCGATTATAATAATATTAAAATTTTATGCGCTGAACGTAATGATAGTAAACGTCTTATTCTTGAGGCTTTACACATTCAAAGCACGAAAAACACCTATGCATATAACAGACACAGAAGGTATACACACCGTTAATTGCAGTCTCTTAGAGAATCCGTAACACTCTTAAATTTATATATGTGGAAAAAATAAAAATGGCCGTTATGAATCTCTTGGGATCACATATTCATAAATCAGTAGATTTTTAAAACTTGACTAGGACAATTCACTCCGCCTAATGTTAATTTATTACAAGTGTTATAGTTATTTGTGATTTTGTTATATTTATATTTGTGTTTATCTAAATTTAATGCTTGATCGAAGTTAGAATAGCTCGTAAGTAAAAAATAGATTCAGCAATTTTATTGTAATAGATAAACAAATATACTTGTATAGATAAGTGAAAGTGCTTCTGAAGACGGCAACGATATTTACCGAAACGTTAAGCCAATAATCACTGACTGCTACACCCGAGAACTTGAAATACATCAGTTTGTAATCAAAGCAATAATGCACACATATAAAATCTTCCAGCAGAGTAATAACAGATCTCATTTTTTTTTTTTTTTACAATTAAAGTTTGTTTTATAAAGACCCAAGTTAACGCCACGTAAATAAACGTTGGGTACAGCTATGCGATATTAAGCAAATAGAAAGATTTTATATAGATAAACGTAATTTTATTTCCGAGTGGTAGTGAAACTTTGATTATGTACTGAAAATTGAAATATTGATAAGTTGAACATAATCTAGTGAATATGTTTATGTAGAACGCCCTTCATAAATATGATTCACTAAATTACGAACGACTTTTTATTTTCGATATTTTTTCGCCATTTTCATTATCGGTGCATTAATTTTCGATGTATCATACCACACCCCAGAAACTCTTACCATCCAGCCTAGAGAATGCTGGAAATATGATGTATCACAAAAAAAATTCTGCTGACATAGTGTCACGGATATCTACAACACCATTTAAAGGAATCACATCAAGGAAACTGCACTCAAAAGGCTACAGGTGATTCAACCACAACTACAGAGGCTGTTGACGAGGAAAAAAATCACAAAATTTGGATGTGTTTCACACGAACATTATCAACGGCACGCTTCTGAACCTATTTTAACGGGTCATCATCTTTAAGAACCGCTCTTCAAATCCATGCAACATATTTTCGTTTTATTACGAACAGCATAGACTCTAATCAAATTGACAACATCGTGGATTACAACAAATGAATGGAATTCTGCACTCTTCTGCTGCATTCATTGTGCACAGATTCATTCAAGCTTACAACGACAGAAATCACTTTCATTCTTAGATGCAGACGGAATATTAGGAGTTGGGGCCCGGTTAGAAAATGAACTTTGCTCTTTCAACACAAAATATCTAATCATCATGTTTGTCGACGCCCTTATCAAATACCATCATGAAAAATATTTTCATTATGGTACATCTTTGCTCATCACCATCTTGAGGCGAAGATATTGAGTAATATAATAAGAAAACAGTTGTATGAATTTCGACCAGATTTAGTAAAAACAAACAGCATAAATGACATATAAATTAGTATTTACTTACTTACTTCGTACACACACACATTAATAAAAATAAAATCGCGCTGTCTTTCATCATAACAAAATTAAGTTTGAACTTTGCAATAAACGTAAATTGGAAGTAGTTAAAGCTCTATCAGTCTGTGGATATAATGTATCCACATTCAAGATTCTTTGTTCATTCAGACGGAATAAAAATGGCAATCAAATTTAGATTTACAAGTCGGTTTCGTAAAGGGAGAGAACCATGCAATTGAAAAACGTCCAAATACTGATTGGATACTCTTCCATCGTGATTTTTTCACCCAGCGTGCTTCTTCCTTTTTCAGTTGTTCGATGCCCTGGAAAATATTTTAAAATTTAACAAAAATTCTGAGAATCTTATTGTAGGTGTACTGTTTTATTACCGTTTCATCATTCCAAATTGCATTTAGCTGCGTTATGAGCATGATTAAAGTAAAAACTGCAAACAGGAGTGCTTCAAATGTAAGAAATAATAAAAGAAAAACAGTTGCAGGCGGTGAATAAGGTGAACATTCTCGCCACTCATGTTTTATACAAACTGCAAATTGATTAACAACAAGAAATATGGAGTGAACTGATATGCTGGCAATGTAAAACTGCAATGGAAATTACATGAGAAAAATACCTATATAATGCTAACAAATCATAAAATTATTTTCGCCCAACTGACCGTGAATAGTACGAAATATTTCTGATTGTTTTCTCCCACACAATTGTTAACCCACGGACAGTGATGATCCATTTTCCTTATACATCGCTGGCATACCGAACAGTGATGTGCTCTATCCGGTTTGATGCTGCAACATTTTGGACATTTGAAAAACATCTGACCTTCCCTGAAGCCCAATTGTTGAATCATTTCCTTCGTAGCGTTTCCTCGAGGTACTGCGCCCTACAAAATATTTGTTCTCTTTTCACAGAAACTCAATTTAAATGCTTTTTTAATTAATTTTACGGGATCTGAAAGCATAGTCCTAAGATGAGATGCAAAAGCAAGAAACGCTAAAAGTTGGAATATAATCGTATTTACAGCACTGAAGATAGGATAGGGACTTGGAAGGAGTATAACTCGCATTACAACGAATTCGGCAAATAAGATGAGTAACCATGTCAGAATTGCACAAACGACACCACAGATATCCTACAAGAAATTATGAAATTTTTATAAAGCAAATTACATTAATAGCGAAATAAAATAATTTTTTATACCTTTACGCACCATGCACGTCCCCCGCAGCATCGATTGTGCTTATCTGCACACTGGTATGGTGTTACATACTCATAGTCCATGTTTAGTAACTCATTTTTTATCAGGATAAAATAAATATATCATACTAATTAATTGAAATTAAATTATCTAAATTAAATAAATTTTCCCAATATTCCGATTCTTCTGATCCAAACTATCCTTTTTGACATTCTTGTGCACCAGTTTGACAATTCTTTAAGTGGGTGTGGAACGTATATGGTGTAGCGCCATTTTTTTGCAAGAAATCGAAGTTATGAACCTTCACTTGCAACTTTTCACCGAATGAGTCGCCCTCCGAAGGGGCGTAGAAAAGCACAAAAGCTCGCCACGCCAACTGTAGCCAATAGATTTTTCACCGCCCGGCGCCTTCAGAAACCGTTTCCCGAAACCAATGCATCCACGTTGATTGAGTCGCCCTCCGGTGGGACGTAGAAAAATCTTATTTTTTTTTGCAACCCAACGGAGAAAAGCAGCAACAACAATTATGTTTTAGGAGTTAAAAAAAGAAAAAAAATTATAGAAAAGAGAAAATTTCGGTATTGGTTTTTTTTCAATTCAAAATCAGGTACGCGCATTGAAAATTGAAAGAAACAATTGAGTTAATTTTAATATCATTTGATTTGAAATTGAAAAAATAAAAAGTTTTTGTGAAGTGTAAAGTGTAATGTGAAGTGAAGAAGAACATTAATTTATACATAATTTTGTTTGGTTTGTACGAATAATTTTGATTTTTGATTTGAAATTTGAAAGCAAGCAAAAATATTTAGAAAATAAAAATAGAAGTGTAAGAAGGTGTTTTCTTGTTTATGTTTTCTATTTTCTACGAATCGAATTATCATATTTGAATTTAGGGCGTTTTCGAGTTTCAATTTCTTGTTTGGTTTCATTATTTGAAATTTGAAAGAAACTAGAGTAAGAAGGTGTTTTCTTATTTATGTTTCTATTTTCTACGATCGAATTATCATATTTGAATTTAGCGAGTTTTCGAGTTTCAATTTCCTTATTTGGTTTCATTATTTGAAATTTCTTTATGCTTAGTGGAGGTTTTTAATTCATATAGGAATGATTTGAAAATTTTAGTTTATACAACAAACATTTAAATTCCATTATATCAATATAAGATTAATATTTATAGCAATATTATTTTCAATTTAATTTATTATCCTTTGCAATTTTCGTGAACTTTACATTAGAAAATAAATTTCAAATGTAAAAGGAGATCGAACGATATTACAACCACCAGCCTCAAAATGTAATAAGGCGCCGGATTATTTGAACGCGTCCATTATCAAGGGATACATATATTGATTGAAACAACTTTTGAATTGTGCAGAGTTAAGTTTCAAATGCAACACCCAGTCACAGTATATTACCCAGTTAAGCATTTAATAAAAACATTAGTTTCTTTGTGTAAATCACTTCGGGAAAAGTAATTAAGTGCCTTGCCTCTAAAATTCGTAAGAACGATTGGAATTGAAACACACAAATTTGTCGCCATAGACGTTAATGACCAGATTTTTGTAGTTAATGCAGTTTTGTATGTCTTTGCTGTATATGCATTATGCATATTATTTTTATATTTTTAATATTTCCAAATGATTTTAACTACCTGTTTTTAGGAATATTATGACCGCGCGTTGTATTTCCGTAAAAAAATTGCAAAATTCTTCTTGTTTTTAATATATCTTTTCTTTGATTCTCCGCTGACATATATTTGGCGAACGGCCCGATATTGGAGACCCGCTAAAATTTAGCTTAGCGCGGACCTTAGTACTTGGTGCTAGGCTTTACCATGTAATACAGTAGTTAAGCGTAATGATCGTCATCAAACTCTCCTAATCTTTCCAGAGACAGGGCTACTAGCTATTTAACGGGCCCTGTTTTGTTCGATCGCTTTCAACTCATTCTACGACCTCCTGGGCAATGTTAAAATATTGAAACAAATTGTGAATCTTGTTTTATTAGACAACAGTAGATGGCGCACAAGCCATGAGCCTTGTTTTGTTTTAAAATTTGTTCTTTGTTCTTTGAAAATGCAGTCGAATGTTTTCTTTCTAATGAAGTTTTACACAAAGTAGGTACCTCCTAACAAGTGGAACAAATTTATTGAAATTATGCCGTTTAAACAAAATCCAAACTACATTAATATTGATTAAGGCAAGAAATTTTATTAGGTCTATATTTCTCTTTGGAAGAAGATTCACGGAAAACTTACGGTTTCCAAGGGAATACGGCACCGGAATTTAGGGTATACGGCACTTAATTTAGTATTCGTACAATTGCGTTCGCAAAAATTTCCTTGTTTCCAATCGTAAAAATATAACCGCACACTTGACACTACAAAAAAAAAAAAAACGGTAAACTATAATTTTACACCGTCTAAATGGCGCCAGAATCAAAAATGTTTGATGCCAACGCAATTGCGGTCGTAAGTCCGAGTGCATTTTCCTCACACTGTTCCTTAGAAACCATATCTACCAGTTTCTTTATTCCAGATCAAAGCCGTAAATGAACGCTAACTAAACTTGTTTTAAATACAATCTCAACACTTCGGCCGGCTAGTCTACCTTTTATTCTACACATGCAAGTCGTCCAGTTGTATTAATATTGTATTCTGAGACAGCTAAATGGAAGTGGGTTCTTTCTTTTTCATTTCCGTTCCTGACATTAGATGGATGGATTGAAAAGAGGTTGATGCTCAATTGGGGGGGGGGGGGGGTCTCTGGAACATAGGCCACAACAGAAACCATTGTTCACCCTCCAGTTTTATAAGAAATTGCTCATAGGTCCCAACCGAACGATCTTACAAGGTTACAGTTTGCTCAGGTCGTGTGAGGCAAGGAATTTGTAACTCTTTGCTGAGAGAGCCGGACAGTGACAAAGAAAGTGAGTCACTATTTCTGATTCCTCTCTGCATTTACCACACGACTGTGTTAGCAGTCGGTCCAAGCCGAAATATTAGAGGCAAGGTGTTTTGGTGCAATCCCAATTGTGAAATAGGATACCTCCGAGGCTGGATCAAGATGTGCAAGCTCGTCCGCCTTTCCGTTCCCACTGTTATCCCTGTGAATTGTCACCCAAAGAACATGTATTCTATTACTCCGAGAAAAAGAATTCAGGGTAGTTTTACACTCCAATACCAGTTTGGATGCTGTAAAGGGTTTTGAGAAAGCATTGACAAGTGCTTGGCTGTCCGAGCAGATTGCAATCTCATTGTTCTCAGTGTCCGAGTTGAAGAGATATCTTCTCGCCTCAGGGAGGATGCCCTTGACATCCGCCTGGAAAACTGACATGGCTTTCAATGTGTATGGCAATTTCCATATGGGCTTCTCGCAGAAAACGCCTGTTCCGGTGTTTTTTTTTAGATTTGAGACATCTGTGTAGATAATAAGGTTTGTCAATGGCTGAAGCACAGTGTGATTCCCATGAAATTTTCGATTCAAAGTTACTTTTTAACATAGTCTCGAAGTCAGTGTGCCTGTCGATATCAGTTCCTACAGACTGCACGAATTCAAAGAGATTCGTGTGGAAATTTTGTTTCAGTGTGAGTAAAGTTTTGACTGAGTTCCAGCCTCAGCGCTGCGATTGGCGCCTACTTCTTAATGTATACTTGCACAGGGTGTATGTTGTGGATGACCTCAAGAGCCCGAGTACTGGTCGACTTGAGAGCGCTACATACACTAAGTGAATGTTAGCAAGAGATCATTCATAATGACTACCTTTAATAAAGGTTAAAAAAAAAAAACGCCTTTGAGGTGTCCTGACATTACAATACTACACACCCAGGAATGTGACCGCAAAGACCGCAATTGGTTTGCCAAGGTAGTGAACAGATGGCAGACAAATCTTTCTAGGCATAGAAATTGCATTTTAGATGAAGTTTTTAATAAAAATTTGGCGGATCCTGTGTGAGTAGGAAAAACAATAAAAGAACAAGAGAAGTCCCCCACCATACCATTTATTTACAAATATAATAAAATATAAACATTTCATATTTACAAGATTATATAATAACACCTTAAAGCAACTAACCAAAATCTATGATGGTGCCAGTTTTGCTGTCGGTTGCAGAATTGATATCAATCCAGCAAGAGATGATAGCACTCCCAGTACACCAATTGTTCCAGGGCTTACATTTGTGTAACCTAGAGCTGTTAAAGGTATGAAAAGGTCACACAGATTCTTTACGGTATCAACGACAACATCTTTGTGCCCCAATAGACAGGCATATGAGTGTAAAGCAAGCCGAGAGATATCTTGAGATGACATAAACGATAATCGTGAATTTACTATTCCCGATCTGCGAGCAGCCATGTGAAGGTCTAGTAGGTGAACAACTTCATAAACATCACGCACAAGGTTCATTATAATCGAAAAAAGCCAATATTTATTTGAAAGTTGTGTCCATTCTTTCGGGTCAATATTCCTTGACATTCCACTTCTAGATAGCCACACTAAATGATCGCTAAACAAAAATAAAGCTTGACCCAATTTGCTGAGCGTTAGCGTAATTTTTATTGTCAGATCTGGATAGTGAATAGTCCGCAGTGCCTGATGAAACACTTCGAGACATTTCCCGAAACGTAGAACTGAAAGGAAACAATTTGTAAAATTTGATTTAAAATTATTAGGAACAAAAACAATAACTTTTCTTATAGTAGTAAAAAGTCAATCAAAACAAACAGGATGATCTTGTTTTAAATATATGAGACAACTTTTGGCTTCAAATACATTGAATTCGACAGCACACTGCCTCATGCAAGGATCTCATGTTACAATCTTGATTAAAACTTGCGGAATTAACTCTTGAGTAATCAGCAAAAATATGGACGGGATTAAAGGCACCAGCAGCAGATCATTTATGAAGATGATGAAATGAAGAGGGCATAGAATCCTAGGACACCACTGGCAGCGTTAATGTGGTGAGGTTTAGAGGTAGCGCCATTTAAAACAACCAACACGGGGATTTGGGGACGTAATTAAAAAAAAATTTTAATACAATAGAAGTGATGAGGAGACAAAATTACTTAAATTTTAATTTACGTCAGAAAGTCATACGTTATAAATAGCCTTTGAAATACCTACGCCAACGATTTTGAATTCATCAAATTATGGTTTCACCGTAGTAGTCTATTTTAGATGAGAGTCTACATCAGAAGCTATATTGGCGATCTTGATCAAATTATTAGTTTCTAAATAATTCATAAGCTTCGATATAATGAGCGATGAAAGCCCCTCGAATGAATCAAGTAAAAACAATTAATCAATAGCTTAAAAGATCGCTACGCTACCTTGAACTCTTTTGGAAATAAGTTGAGCGTAGGCTAGTTGAAAAGTTTTTCATCTAATAAGACAAAAATGGAATTGTTTGCAGGTTTAGTCAATTTCAGATTTCAATTGACCTGTCGATAAACCACTCGGCTGTGGCCACGTTAATCACCTCAAGAACCTTGAATACATCTTTCGTACGGATGTTTATGTCTTCTTGAATACTGTGGTTCTTATAGCGAATTTCTGCCTGAAATAATCAACTTCGTATTTTCTACATATCTTATGTCAATAAAGATCAATAAAAAGAAAAAAAGCAAACTTTTGTCGACATATTGCATGGAGATGTATCAAGGCATATGCTTGGAGAATATCTTACACAGCACTGCTTTATCTTCTCCCATCATAATTCTATACACCTATGAACACACCTATAGTATCCTTGAATAGATTTATTCTTAACAAATTGCCCAAGCTTAATTTCTCAACTTACATTTGTAAATCAACTTTCATCTGATTAAATTGTCACTCAGGTCTCTATATCTGGTACAATGCAGGCCACAGTTTACATACAACATTCACAGCGCCAACTGGGCTGCATATAAAAAATATATTTCTAAAAATTTATTGATAGTAAATGTGGAGCCCGACACTATAAATAAAACTACTAATGTGATCATATGATCACTAACATGTATGATGTGATTAATGAAGCGATTAATCACTCTGTCCCTAAAATTTTAGTAATACTAAGTCTAATCCGCCTAAGAAATACGGCTAGGCAAAAACTAAAGAGATAGAAATACAAGTTGGAATAAAAAATAGGCAAGTTTAACCAGAACTGATAGATCTTTCTGGAATATAACAAAACTCAATAAAAACAAAAAAAGAGGCATCCCTATCCTTAAAAATCAAGAAAACAAAATTATTACAAATTTGAAAAAGGCTGAAGTTTTAGCAAATTGTTTTTCAAACAAGCCCCATGACTAAGTGATAGAAATATTTACAAAATTGTTAGTCCAGTAAAGGGCTAACGAATTTGCTGTGAATGCGGCATCTTTGGATCAGGAAATCCATCTAGAACTCAGTCAAGTAAGAGAAATAATAAAAAAGCTTAGACTCAGAAAAGCAAACGGTATTGATAACATTAAAGGAAATTGTATCAAGGCCTTACCGAAGGTTGCATTTGTCTTACCTTGATCTTCAATTGTGGCTTCAAATTAAAATATTTTCCTTCTCAATGGAAAGAAGCTAAGGTACTTGCAGTCCCAAGACCTAACAAACCAACGGATGATATTAACTCTTATAGCCCAATCTGCCTTTTACCAATATTCGGTAAAATATTTTCAAAGCTGATTAACATCTTACTAGAAAATCACCTGGACAAAAATGATATTCTATCAAAGGAGCAATTCGGTATCAGGAATAATCATAAACCACTCATGCGCTTGTTAGAATTACGAGACATATTAAAAATAAATTCAGCCACCAGGAATCTACTGGTCTGGTTTTACTAGACACTCAAGCTGCATTTGACACTGTATGGCATGATGCACTAATTTCGGTTTTCCTTTCAATTTAATAGCACTTGTAAATAACTTTCTGTGAGATAGAACATTTAGAGTGTCTTCTCTGCCGCCAAACTAATGCTCGCTAGAGTACCACAAGGCTCTGTGCTTGGTCCAACCCTATACACAATTTTTACGGCTGATATTCAAGACTTGAACCACTGTAATATTACTAACTTTGCTGACGACACGGGGACATGTTCATCATCTGCTTTACTAACAGAAATAACCAGAAATCTTCTGATTGCTTTAGATATTATTTATCGCTATTTTTATAAATGGATAGCGATGTTTTTTACCCGGAAACAAAAACACAACTTGAACCTAAGCGGGCATGATATACCTTGGACAGAGAATGTAAAATACACTAGATAAAACCCTAACGTTCTAAAGACATATTTCCATTGCTATTACATAAAATTAATATCCTGACTGGAGTTCTCTATCCTTTGGATAAATCGAAAATCTGCTTTCAATTTCAAAAGCAAGCTTATTATTTTTAAAGTTACTTTCACGAAACACTACTTTACGGGGCTCCTGTCTGGTGTAAGTGCGCAATGAGTCATTTAAAAAAACTTCAAATTTACCAAAATAATATGTTAACAATGCTAAACCTGCCTTGGCATTTCTCTATCATATCGCTACACAACTTAACAAGTCAAGTTGGTTACTGATACGAGTAAATACTATTTCTGGCCAGTTCTTTGACAAATGTAGTTATTTAGAGAACCTATTAATGAATGAATGTAGGATAAGATCTCAAAAAAGGTGTTCTTATGGCTTTTTTACCTTAAATGAAATGTTTCTGAAATTTAATCTAATTTCTTTACAATAATAAAGCTGTAAAGAGCAATTGCTCTAAAACTAAACGACTCTTTATAAAATAGCAATGATGTCTAGAAATAAATTTGAATTGAACATATATTCATAGCTGACATCCTTAGAGATTCCACAGAGATATTCGCCATTACAGCGGAGTAAAAGAATGCTTCAACAGGTTTATGTACCTACTACAAATTTATACGATAGAGATTTACTCTAAACTGCTTTCCTCACTTTCCGAATATAAATTGAGCTGATCGAAGGGTAATCATCCTGCTTAGATTTAGTTAAGCTCATTTGTGAGCTATTTTTTTGGCTACATCGATTTATTCAACGTTTAAAACTAAGACAAAACAAAATTATCCCGTATTTTTGAATAACTACGCCAAAAATATACATAGTTCATATGGAATCGAGTAGAATGTATCCGCCCAGAAGCAAACACCAAACCGGAGAACTGCAGAGCATTAGTATTTCCAAGAAATCTAGAATTAAAAGATTTCTACAGGAGTCATATCTAGGAAGGAAGGTCGTAATTTGATACTCGTCAAACATTACTACCTTTTTTGATATTGTCGAAATTTCTATCAGAGCTGCGAATAATCTTTTATTTTATTATACACAGTGCACATAGTACCTGACGTTAGTGTTTGAGATAGCTAAAAAGCAAGGAACTTCGGGTACCTCCAATAAGGTCAGAAATTATACTAATAGAAAATATTACGAACTGCCATCCTGCATTAACCGATTTCGTGCAATAATTACTTATTATTACATTACATTAAGGATTAAGAAAGAAAAACTTACGTTTCCTAAACGAACTCAGAACGTATTCTAAAGTTTTTATTTGATCCGTCAAAGCGGGATTGCATTCATTTTGTTCCAAAACACCCCAAATGGATCGCGACAAGTATTGCACCAATCTGAAAGTTGACAGTGATTAACAGGTGATACAAGTATTGCATTGCAATAATGACTTACCTGGCCAATTTATCTTTGCCCACCGTTTGATTATTTAAATAAATCCAAGTCTCCATACCTCATTCTTCGTTCTTAGACTTTTTGTATAAATTCTGGGGATAATTGACCCCTGTTCAATGTTCAAAACTCAGCTGCTCCACTCCGTACTCCACAAGCAAAGTATAAACAAAGCCATCGAAGTTCTCCAAAAGTGCATATATGGATTATGGAAACAAAGTGGTGTGGATAATTGTTCATTATTACCAGATGGGCTACATGAAATAATCAATTTTCACCGAGATTGGTTTAAACAAAATAAAACACAATTGAATTATCTGATAATTGGTAAGCTGTTCTTATACACAGCAGGTATAATTTTCGTTTTACGATTAAAAAAAGAAACAACATAAAGAGGATTGCAATTTCGAATCACAGATTCCACCTTCCAAGGGATAGTTCTTATTTCATTTAGTATTTATTTTTCTGAACGGCTTTTTTAAGAAACGTCATCACACGTGTCAATTAGGTTGACTGTCATGCCGGATGACACATGTACACTTCAAAACAAGTATTTATTTTTTAATGATAAGAACTTTTTTCTAAGTTGATTTGTAAATAAAACATAAATATGGCAGTACGTACTTTTATTATTTATTATAAATAACAAGCCTCAACAATTATAGTTTACCATCATATAAAAAATTCCGTTATTAATTCGAGATTTACTTCCATCATTTTAGAAAGAGTGTAAATTTCCAAATATCTTATTTTGCAGCCTCAACAAAAAGGAAAACGAGCTACTAAAGGAGCTAAACAAATACTCGAAGAGAATGTAGCAACTCTAAATTTTTACAGAAACATGTCTTTAGGAAGTTCAGCGGCATATGTTGTAATTATATTTGTATTCTTCGAATTAAGCAATTTAACAATTGTAAGTAACAGCAGAGAAAATCTTAGCCGTAATATGTTAATTTCCTTATATTTACCTACTTACATTTCAGATAATGAGCTTAATAGCTGTTGGCATCCTTTTTGCAAGCTTCCAATTTATGGCATTTATGTGTAGATCAAAAGTTGCCGATTCTGGAGCAATTATCGACTCTGGAACTGATCTCAATATGGAAGGAGGAATAGCAGAGTATTTCTCAAAATATATGATTGTCTGTAAAATATAATTTATTGTCTCTCCTTAGGCATGTAAAAGACTTGATAATTCTAACATCAGGAACATTATTATTGTCGTTGCTTTCTAGCTATTTTTGGTTACTTTTATTATTGGCTCCTACTAGAGCGGGTTGGATGCTTTGGAGCACTGTAATTAAGCCTCGTATGTCACAAGAAACAGAAGAGCCTGAAATGGATGAAAAGAAACAAAAGAAGATGGAGAGAAAAATGAAACGGATGAGATGAAAATAAGCTTCTTATGTTTTATGTATACGTAAGAACGCTTCCAGGGTTCGAATCACTCCTTGATATGTACATAATTTATTTATTTGAATGAAATAAAAAAGTGGTGTCGTTTTGAATACAAGAGCAAGATTTTTTCATAAATTATCTTTACTATAAAATTCGCTCAGTTATGATAACGGATAGCTTTTTAAATTATAGATTAGGATACTACCCCATTAGTAAAGAGATTTGGTATAAGCCAAGTGAAATGATCTCTATAAAAGCGCACTCAGGCTCCTTATTAATTATTACTCTATAAAGAAGAAAACATACAGCAATAACATTATTACGTAACTCGAAAAAAATTGGAAATAGCGAGCATGTAATGGAATTTAGACGTGTAGAAATGCCACAAAATATTCGATGAGAGGCAAATTAACAGAGATGGCCGACTGCTGCTTGTTTTTCCTATGGTTTTTTGTAACTATTCTATAAATTTATAGAATTGAAAATATATTTTCGGATTTGTTTTGCCAAATTAGATCCCAGAAGTAATTGTACCGGGTCAGAGATTTATCAATATATCAAGAATTCATTTCTAACCCAGGCAGAACTGGACATGGCCGCTCAGAACTTTAAATATATCACCTTCCCGAAGTTTCTTTTGGATTATTTGGAAAAGCGTATATTGAAGATCTAAGTGAAATTTCTAGATCAATGTATATGTATGCATTAGGCGTCGCCAACATTTGAAGATGAATTGATTTAATTATTAAAAATAGTCTTAGATATGTACATAGAACTTGTTAACATTAAATTTATCAGGAGCTTGTGTAGAGGAACTCCGCAAAGACGGGTGCGGAAGTCGTATATCAGCGAATAATAGCTGCCATCTACAACAAAAATTTTAAAAACTACTTCGATTATAGAGAAAACCCCAAGGAAAAATTATACCTGCCGCTAAGAAAACCAAAGTTAGAACAGGAATGGATTGTCTCATGTTTGTGGCTGGTTTTCAATACGAGCTCTATTATTTCCAAACAGTATACAGAGTCGTTTCTGATCAGGTGATATCTGGATGTAGTAAATACCAACGACTTGGGACGTGCAGGGTTTTAAAAATGTTCCTTACTTTATTTTCAATTACTCAATAACTTCTGAACGATACACCCGATGATATTTTTGCGCTTCTCCCCTCCGTTTTGAAGTGGGGACTTAACAAAAATTATATTTCAGCTCTGGCTATCAAAAAGAAAAGTCTCTCCTCCTCTTGATTCTTATAAGTGGTGCTAATTTTTTTCCTCCTATATGTTGTGTGTTGCTTCCAAGTCAAGTCAGTTTATCATCCATTACCATTCATATTTTATTGTGTCAACTTCTTTAATGTGTTTTTGTGTGTTTTCGATGTATTTATTGTATATGTATCGTATTAAGTCATTATTCATATCCCTCTGTAAATCATCGCCATTCTTCCCATTGTACAGGAAGAGGGTATCGTCAGCATATATATAATGTTCTGCAGCCTACCCAGCTTGCATTAAGTTTTGGATGTAAAGAGAGTAGAGGACCGAACCTAGAATAGATCCTGCGGGACTCTTGTACTCATGAGTTCATTCTAACTATAGCTGTTTCCTACTTTCGTACAACACTGTTTTGCTTGCAGATAATTATTTTGTAACTGGGTTGTCTGTCGTCTAATTCCCAAAGCGCTTAATATTTCTATTAATACATTATGATCTGCAGTATCAAACACATTCTTCAAATCAACAAATACTCCGATAACATAATTACCAGCATCGAGTTATTTATTAATGAACTCCATTAGATCAGTAATAATAGCCGTCGTGTTACTTTGCTTTTGGAATCCATAGTGTTTTTTTTTTATCAAAGCCACCATTACTTTGGATAAATGCTGTAAGTTAATTATGAAGCAGTCTCTCATATATTTTACTGATTATATTGAGGAGTGCTATGAGAGGGTATAGTTATTTCCATCCCTTCATATAACGAATAACTGCACTTGTCCTCGAATTTTTTTAATAGTTAGGGGCGCCAGTTTTCACAGAGTGTTTGTTCGTATAGTTGGCAATTTTTTCTTTGTAATTAAAGTTATTATCCCCAACTTTTAGTTCTTCTATACTGCCCTTTCTACCTTCCGAATTACTATTTGCTTCCCACTTTTGATTCGCTTCCCGCTTTTGAATTTTTTGTTCCGCATAACTAATTTTTGTTCTTCTTATATTCCAGGTGATATCATTCTTAATTAAATATGTAGAAATGCGCAGACGAGTCTCAGCTTTTTTTTAATGACAAAAATATTAAAAAAATCTTAAAAAAAGCCCAGCTGTCTGTGACGAATTCGAATCCCAGCATGATTTTTAAATCCTTTATATTAACTTCACCGCCGAGTTTGTCCGCAAACATAGAAAGTCAAAATTGACCCAATTCTTTTTGAAAGTTTGAATATTTTTACTTTTGGCTCTGGGCTGTTAAAATTAGTACTGAAAATTGTTTGTCCCGTGAAAAAAAAAATTAAATAAATATCATTCGCCTCGCATACTATAAAGGATTTATAGTGAAAATCTTTGTTTGTAATATAAATGTAATAAAAAAAAAAACTTAAAAAAAATAAAAAAAATAATCAAAAGTATAAAAAAAATATGTTAAAATAAAATAAAATAAATAAAAAAGAAATTTAAAAAAATTAAAAAGCAATAAAATTAATTATAAACTTAGAGAGAATGCCGTTCTACGAATGGGCAACTTTAGCTAGTCCTCTTAGGGTTTTGTATTTTTGTTTTCATATATAATTTATTTCTTTGTTTCTGATGAGTTTGGCAACAGTTGTATGTCGATAAGATTATCAATCGCAATCATCAACAACAGATTTTACCTTTATTCTTAATATTTCAGTATTTATTCTTACTGTTTCCCTTTTGGCCATTTTGGCTCCCTTCATTAACGCCGTTTTAAGCATAGTTATCATTATGCCATAGTCCAGTTGCGGCCAATCTTTGAGTTCCAATCCAAAGTTGTATTTTTCCACATTGAGAAGTTACTACGTGATCGAATATTGAGCAACTATCAGAACGTTTACCTGAATACTTATTTGACTTGAAATCTACTTGAAACTCAAGTAGGGTTGGTTTTTGGTTGAATTAATTCCAAATATTTGACTTGAAATTTTCTTGAAATTTACTTGACCTTTTACCTTTGATAACTCTGCATTACGTTCAGTACATAGGTACGGATATTGAGAAAACCGCTAAAAATCATAACCTGAACTATCAACAATAATCTTTTGTTCCTCTTTGCCGTTTTCATAACTTGCAGAAATGCAAAATTTCAAGTATTACTGAAACTGCGTTTGCATGAATTTTTTCAAATAAATCGAGCAAAGTTTAGTGATTCACTTGACTCAAGTATACTTGAACTCAATGTGCGCTTACATGATATTTTGATTACTTGATCTCTACTTGAAGTATATACTTCAAGTAGTCATGCTTCGAAATTCTGGTAGCATAGTTCGTGTCAATGTTATTCAGAACTATTCCATTATTAAGTTGATAGTAGTTCCAAGTATTTCCTAGTATCTTCGTTATCAATAAGCAGGTTTATGTTAGTATCCGATATTAGCATAAAATTTTTATATTAAAGTAGATAGTACCTATATATAGAATCTAATGTTTCTAGCAATTGTTATCCATTAGCATTAGGCGGCTTGTTGTATGCGATAATTGTTAATTTCGGAATTATATCCTTAAACATTATAGGTATCACATTATTAGTTGCTCGTATAACAGCTCCGTGGTTTGCTCGGTTGCAAATTGTATGGTAAGTTAGGTTAGGTTAGGTAAGAAGGGTGCTGCTCGAAGACTAGACATTGTGCCCCTTGATCTCATTGGATAACTTGTTAAACCACCCTAGATCCATCTGCTTGCTTTAGGATTCTCAGGATACATCTGAGCTCTCCTCACAAAAGCTACTGCTACGGAGGTATCTACTTCAGAGCCTTTTTTGGCCAGCTCATCGGCCATATCATTGCCTAGGGTATCATTGTAGCCCGGTACCCAACATGGGGTCACCTTATGCCATGTAGACAATTTCTTTAGGCTAATTTTGCATAACTGCACCAATTTGTATTTTACCAGCACAACATCCAGCGCCTTGATGGCTACCTGGCCGTACACAGATACCAATATTGCCGCCTGGTGAATCGCTGCAAGCTTTGTCTGAAAAACACTACATTTGTCAAGCAGTCTGTTTATAAGACTCGTGCCACTGATAGTCTCAGGAGTACACACCGGCCCCTGGCCCGCACTCGTCTTGGATCCATCCATAAAGATAAAAATCTCGGATGTTACCACCATCTCTTTCCCTTCCCAATCACTCCTGGTGGACATCAATGCATTGAAACTCCCACCAAAAGTTAGGACAGGTACTTGATAGTCTGTTTATACCCTGCAGGAACTGCAGTCTATCTTTTGGAGTATATTGGAATGCCCAAAACCCCTATCCATTCATCAACTCCCCGCTTTCATCCTGACAGCAATAATCGCCGATATACTTCTGCAGTAGAGGTCCTGCGCCAAAAAGTCAAGCATGCCCTCCAGAGCGGCCGTAGATGTGTGCGTAGACACCCAGTAATTCTCATACAAGCGGCCGTTTGGGATCTTGACAGCACATCCAGGTCAAGGTATATAGAAGACAAGTATTTCCATTAATATGTTGACATATTGCAGCTGATAGCTTGCGAGGTAATTCTGTGACTAATGTATATACATTTTTACAACAAAGACAGAGAGAGGAGAGCGAGTATTGTGTTCTCTGTACCGTAATTTCCTATACATTTCACGATATTACGTCACCTAATGTTGGAAAATGGTTCGTAATGGGAAGTCTATATACCTTGATCCAAGCACTAACGAGCCGTCCAACAGCAAAATTTTATGGTATCTCTTATATATCGCTGTCCCCCCCCCCCCCCCTGTAGTAGATTTATGGCAGCTGAATACCGGGGTACCTCTTTGCAAGTTGTAGAAGTGTATTTCATCTTGCCTAATCCAGGTTTCCACTAGTCTTGGCGAATAGTCTCTTTAGATCCATATTTTAAAATATTTTTTTCTTGAGTGGTTTTCCTTTAATTTCTCAGCTTTTCTGAGCTATAATCAATTTTTCTCCTCAATCTGCCTAATTAGATCCATGTATTTTCCGTAGTTCTTCAGATCTTAAAATTTACCATCATGCAAAGATTCACCGAAATGAGCTATTTAAAATTATGTTCATAATTTTTAAAACTGGAATAGATATCGCAATATTATGAATACGTATTCGCTAAACAAAATCAATTCAAATAACGAAGCCTCCAGAAAAATAATGTAAAGCGTACCCACGAAAGAGTGACCAATCTAAAAGTCTTATCATCTTACAACCTTCCAGTTTTTTGTGCAGTTGCTATTTTACCCGCCTCTTTAAAGTTAATAGCTTCACTGGTCAGGTAGAAAGAACTTTTGATTAAGTTAAAGCAATGCATCAGAACACGTGAATTATCCAGAAGCGCCATTGGTGGTCTGGAAAAGTGCACCCTAAGCAGCCGCAGCAGTAGATTTATTAAAATCGTGACGTACACTTTGGTCTATGGTCGAGTATCTGACTAATCAATCAATTGTTCAAACATCATTAGAATGAATTCAAATTTGGGCGATCAGCAGCGGGGCTGAAACCCGGACGGACGGTCCAGTAAGTTATCAAAAGTTGTAGGTCAGTTAGATATTTGGGGCCTTTGCTCTTTAATAATATCCACTTTCTGTTATAGAAATCTACTACATCATTTATGAATCGTAGTTATATAATCGAAGAACGCAATTAGAAATGCTCCAATCAAAATTTAGTTTGAGAGTTGAGGAGAAGGGAGATAGGAAAAAACACATAGTTTTTCTTAAAAAAAAAAATTGTAGTAATAAACCGTCTCAATTGATTCTTGAGGAATACACATACTAGATTAAACATGCCCTCCCACAGGTCATTGTCCGATTCTATTTTCCATTGAGGAGGCCGATCGTATGTAACATCGACGACGTCGAGGTATTTCATTTTCATGTCTAGTGACATGGACAGGATAGAGCTTAGCGTGAATCTTTTGATAAATGCGACTTCTTTTCTTGTGAAATGCAGTAACTTGATAATTTCCAGCTGCATGAGAATTGAGTCTGACAACTTTGATTCTATAAAACATTGAGAATTATTATTGACTACATCATCAGTTACCTGTTGAAATACAGGTTCTCATGCAGGGACAAGGTTTTTGTTGATGTAAAGTAAGTAGGTGGCTATAAGAAAATTGTGATTACATTTACGAGAATTATGCAACCTTTTCGGGTCTTTTTTTATGTAATTTCTTTAAAGAGAGCATTCTTTGATTTATGTATAGAACTAAACAGAATTAAACAGTGAAATTGTATTGCAATGTAATCGTTCCAGTTGATTTTTGTATTTTTTAGGGTTCGGTACCTCAAATGGAAAAAAAAGGAGATTGCTCTTGCGTTCGTCCATCTCTCTGTGTCACAGAAGTTTTTCTTGAAACCGATGTGACATAGTAATTTGAAATTTGGTAAAATGTTAGATCTTTGTGATGTGCACCAAGGTTGTCACCTTAAATCGTAATAGCTATATGCACTGCATTTTGCTCTCAGTTTTTACATTATACTGCACTACTGCGCGCTGCTCAAATCTTTTACCAAAAAGAATTTGGGAAGAATCAATGCCAACAATTTTACCACTCATCGAAGCTTTTACATTTAATGAATGTCCTATAGAAATTTTAAATTCAGAATAAAGAAAGTTTATTAGGTTTTCAAAATAAAAACTAGAAGATTACTTCAATGAGGATGTTATAAAATTCTAGGTAAATCTAAGCAACGGCCCCGATTATCAAGAGAAGCTGTACTTAGAAATTTTGCACAATATGCTAAATTTACTAGTTTTACCCCACAGTAGTGCAGCCGCTGAGCGAATAATTTGTACGTCAAAACAGTAAAAAGTTTATTAAAGTATTATCAAAAGAACTTAATAGATTAGAAGGAGTTTATGAGCCAACATAGGCCTTAATGAAGTTTTTTAATAAGTCCAAATATGTTGATGGTGCAATGTGAAATGTTTTTAGAAGGCGGAAATGTATCCTATTTACTACCTATTAGTTATTCTTTGTTTGTTTCATTATGTATACCTGAATTTTTTTTAGGTTTAAATTCTGTTTTTTTATTTGTATTTCTATGCCTGAAACAAAGATGTTTACTTATGTTACTTGTACTATAATATTGTGTTTTTGTAATTTTTTATTGGGTGAGTTGGGCTACCTAAAAATTGTTTATTTTTTTTTTATTTATTCACCGAAAAAAAGACGCCGTACTATATGAAGATTGTTTCCGTATTAATAATATACAGGTAGGTACATTAAAAAACCGAACGACTTTACATAACATTTACTATTGAAGCACTTATCAAAAACAATAATCTAAGCTGCCATCATAAATTTTGAAGTCACACAATTCATTCCTATGCTACCAGTTGGCGGTAAGCTGTCATATAAGAATGATGTTGACTAAAGAGCAACAAGTGTACGTTTTTGAATTACTCAAAAGACAACTCAGTTTTTCTGTGCGATACAAAAGATGTGTAAAAATAATAGTTTTAGTGTTTCAAAGGTAACAATATCTGAGTATAAAAATAACGGGTTACTAGCTCTACGATCGGAAGAATACAAAGTTGGTATTGGAAGAAAATTGAACCGAACAAAATCGCTAATTGGCAGGTTACGAAAAATGACGTTAAAAGATAATCCTTCAACACAAAAACATCTCGCAAAACAATTTAATGTTTCTAAAAAAATTATTCATTACAGCCTAAAAAGTATTTTAAAATTAAAATTACTAAAAAACCGAAAGGTCACAATCTTTCTGAAAATACTATTCAAAAAAGACATGAACGTTCTCGTGGTCTATAGAACTTGCTAAAGTGTAATAAGTAGAAAAAGTATGTGATGGTCGACGAAGCTTGGTTTCATCTAACGAATGCCGACGGTCAGCGAAAAGTAAGTCGAGAACAATCACGAAAAGATTTGTGTGTATTCTCGAAGGCGTCCCACCCGAAGGGCGTAATGGCTTCCATCGGTATTTCTAACAATGAAACCACAAAACTCATTTTTGTTGAACCATTCTGTTTACTATATTGAGAAATGATTAAAACCATTATTAAAAAATATGAAGGGTTTATATCCCGAAAATGATTGGATATATCATAAGGATTCGGCTTCATCGCATACGTCAAAGAACATATTGGAATTCCTGGTAACAAAAGGAGTACGTTTTATTCCACCCAACATATGGACTCCTTCATCACCGGACCTATCACCATGTGATTAGTTTTTATGGAGATATTTAAAAAACCAAATTAATAAGAAAAATGTTGAAAATATAAACCAATTGGAAAGATTGTTACAATGAGAGATCAAATTGATTCCTTTAGAAATGATACAAGGAGCCAATAAACGTTGTCCGCCTAAAAGTCTAGTCCGATAAAGGTTTACATATTAGGTCTGTCTGTTTACTCGAAAGTTTTTACTCGGTGTAAAAACTTTTACGCATTTTTACTCACAAACCGTCTGTTTACTTTTAACTAGTAAAAATCGAGTAAATTTATACGTTTCCCCTCTTGCACAAAGTTGCACATTTTTACTCATGATCAAGAGGATATGTAACTTTGATACTGACTGACTGACTGTCAAAAGTATTAAATTTTAGGTTAAGCCGTTTGTTGGGTTATCGAAAGAATGTAAAATGATAATCTAAAGAGTCGAAATTAAAAAAAAAGTATTAAAGAGGGTGGGGTTTTTTAAAACGTATTTAAAATTAATTAATTGTTTTCTGTTTCAGACGAAAAGGTAGCAGCCAAATTTTTGACACATGACAAGCTAAGCAAAATTTACTTGAAAAGTGTCTGGTAACTTTTCTTGATTTATCCCCTCTACCACATAAAAGTTTTTACTTGATTTTTACACAAAAAGATTTTTACTCAAAAGTAAACAGACAGACCTATTAAATAAAACTAATTTCCAAACCTCTGTATCTTTTATTTTGTTACTCTTTGAATTCATTTGGATTTGTAATGGACCCATCTGTATTTCAATAAATTTCTATCCATTGAAGAAGAAAAATATCAATTTGTCATGAATATCAATCAAAATAATGATTTTCTTATTAGATCTATATGAAAAATTTAAGTTTAATAATAAGAAAAAAGAAATTTATTGAATTTTTAAAAACAAATGTCAATTATGTATTTTTTTTTGTTTTTAATTAAATTTGCTTTATTAATTTGCACAATTGAGTCGTATGACTCATTGTGAATACTCTTGCACATTGGTTTTACAAAAATAAAGCGTATAATGACATAATTCAGAAAAAAAAACATTACTAAAACAGAAAGAAAAGTTAAAAATAAGAAATTAGAAAAAAAATTGAAAAATAAAATTACAAAACAAAAACTCAAAATGTCAAGAAAGTTTATTAAAATAACTTAAGGCCTCCATCCTGAAACCCCGCAGACTCCGAAGTGCCCGAACATATACAGGGAGACTATTCCAGACTGTGACTCCATAGATGAAAAAGGTGCGAGAACTAAGTAGAAAGAAATGGCGGGGATCCCGCAATAATAGCTTACGTTGTGATGACAGAAATTCAATATTATCCTTAAGGAATTCGGCAGGCTTATTATTGATTATATTGTGCATCATAATGCATAACAGGTAGTCCAAGTAGTGATCCAACTTACATATAAAAATTTGCTTAGTTACAGCTGACACGTGATCATATCACCTGAGGCAAAAAATAATCTAGCGCAAGCATTGAATGCCACGTTTAGCTTCGTTTAGAGACTTAATTACTATGTTTCCATGCAGAGTTCAATCCGAATTGGATCCGAATTAGCGCTCATGGAAACGAGAATTGAGTTGAGTTTCGTTCAATCCATATTAACTCCACGAAACCAGTCGGGTTGAGTTGGGTTTTGTGTAAGTATTAGTTAGAGTAGTGCGGCGGATGGGTGGCTTATTCAATACAAATGCAGAAAGTTTGTATGAAATATATTACATGTCAACTCAATTCAAGCCGTTCATGGAAACAGCATCGAGTTAACTCAGCCAGCAAAACTTAACGCTAACTCAATCCTAACTCAATTCTGGCTCATGGAAACATAGTACTGGAGTCGTTCGCGTAGTAATCTGGGGGTACACTCTGCATATCGCCACAACCTTCTCAAGCCGCAGTAAACCTTAGACACAGTAGCATTTATATGATTTTGACAGGACAGATCGCTATCAATAAGCATAGTTAAATTCTTAACCACGGTCTTATATTCAATAGTAGTGCCATTTAGATAAAGATATGGAAAGGATGAAACGTCAAGTGGCTGATTATAAAGAATTATGCTCTGAGTTTTATTAGGGTTCAAGGATAACTTGTTTCTGAGTGACCAGTTATATATAAGAGAAAGATCTTCATAAAGTGAGAGATATCGCTAGCAGCATTAGTTTTAGATGACGACAGGAATAATTGTACCTCATCAGCATATAGTATGATGGAAGAGTACTTAGGAACTATCACGATATCATTAATATACAACTTAAATAAGAATGGACCCAGTATTGACCCTTGTGGAACACCTGATTGAAGAGGTAACAGTTTTCACAAGGACGCATTCAAGACAGTAGCTTGCTTACGGTGTGTTAAATATGACCATAAAAAGTTCGCTGCAGACTGATTAAAAGTTAAAAGTTCATATTATTGTGATGCGTATCTAGTATGAAATATATAAGTTAAGCGAAGTAATTTAAAATAGTAATATGTGAAATATAATTTTTATAAAAAAAAAAAGTTTGAATATCATAAGTAAAATATTAACATATTGTGAATATTATTAATTTGATACGAAAAAATATCAATTTCATATGATTTAACATAAACGGTACAAATTTCGTGTCATGCCCCTGCAAAACGTTATTAGCACTGATATCTGCATCAGTGTTATTTTAGACAACGTCATTCCAGTTGTATGCGCATACACGACACTACTACGAATTTTTAAATATTGCAGTATATAAAAAAACCACACAAGTTCTGTTTAGTGTAAATTTCTATAATGAGTGGAAGTGAATTGTTAATTGCAATCAGACCGGTAAACATTTGTAAATACTTAATATTTATTTATTTTCACTTGGATTTTAATTGCGGTGTTTTTTCAGATTGATATTGATTTTAAGGTAAAGTATCCAAATACTATGTACAATCTCATAAATATGTGACGAAAATTATCGGAAAAATTAGAAAAGTACTACGAAATCCATATTAAAGTTAACAGTTATAGGAACATCTATTCTTTGATAAAAAAAAAGTAAATTCTTTTATTACTTTATGAATAAAATGAATATTTCAATAGCACATAATACATATGTATTTTTTAAGATTCTAAAAATTGTATCATGATCATGCTCCTCTGTTCCATACTTAAACCTACAGCAAAAACTTGCTTACAGAAGTCATGTGATATATCTTCCTCATATTTTAAAAAAAAGCTACTACTAATTATGATATTTTTTTCCAAAAGTATGTATACAAAATTTTCAATTCTGAAGATCCAAAAAGCTTAATTATTTCAACATTTAATTGCAGAAGACTTAATCCTCTCAATAGTTAACGGAGCCCATATTTCAAATATTAATTTTAATAATTGCAAGTCTTTAAAATGCATTGAACTTAAAGGTAGCCAATATACAATTAGGATTTGTAGTACCTGTAAAAATTGAATCCGATATTAAAGTTTTTGAAATAAAGAATATATTCTTAAATGATTTTGAAAGTCCATTTTTACTTATGGAAAAAAATTAATTTCAGTCATTTTCTGAACATTTTCAATCATATTATATAGGAAGGAATCTAATTTATTTTCAGGACCTCTAATTCACATTTATTATATAAGCAGCGGTAAAAATTTATTTGAAATAAAGTTTTTAATATTTGTTACGTTTACTTAGAAACTTCAAGTTTATCTATTTCGAATACTCGAAAATTATGGGATGCTACTGTTTATGTTACAAAAAAAGTCGAAGAGATTTCGAGCTATGAGCGGTTTCCTCTATTTCGAATTCATTTCGCTACGGCAAATCTAAGTTTTAAACTTGTGGTTGAGAAAAATTTTCCATACAATTTACAAAAGCACTATTCTCAGAAACGGTTGCAATGAAAATGATCGAAAAATAAAAATATACAAGATGTTTCAAACAAAAACAATTTGGATTGTTTAGCTTATAGAGTGATTTACAAACTATTGCTTTTGAGTTGTTCAATATTTCTCAGTAATTAGTCGTTCGGTGCATTGATATTAATGTAGATAAAAACTTTCATTAATTAAATTAAGTTTCTTATATTTATTATCATATCATTATCAAAACTGTAAGAAATTTGTTCATTTAATTCCTTATTCAAATGATGAAATGTGACTATAATAGTTATTTTGTTTGTTATTTCACCACTTTATATGTTTACTTGAATAACTAATAGTTGAAAGTTTTAAGAAGTATTGCATCCGACAATGAAGAAATGCGTGACTTAGTTCAGTTCTGATGATGCAATTGTGGATACAAGTTTCCAATACAATTGAAGTAGAATCAGTAGAAAAGCATTGAAAAACCCAATACATCCTGTAATTGTGAATAACGTTAAACCAAACGTTTCAAATTCATTTCGTTTGAAAAATCAGGTAGCCAAAGCGACGCCGGAACGTAATCAAATTCAAAGAAATATTAAAAGAAATGAATTTTTAAAGAAAAATTCGTCACCAAATTTGAACGTGTTAGTAACAATTGAATATGTACCTACGTACATATTTTTTCTGACTTTGATATCATATCTTAATTTAGCTAAATAACGACAAATTATTTCATAAATCATCCGAGATATATAAAGTTTTACCCAAACATCAGTTTTGTTCGAGGCATTTGTTAAATCTATTAGCAACAACAGGTTTTATGAATTATCTTAAAGCAAATTGAATGTAAGCAAATTTATGGTATGGGAAAAATTTACACATAATTTATCTATTACTCAATGAAAACAAGAAAATGTTTTAAAAATAATTTTAAATATTTAAAAAGGTTTTTTTTTTTAAATTATTTAGAATTTTTAGAAGATACTCTGTATTTCAAAAACTACCACTTTCTTCTACTTTCTACCATTATCGCCTGGGCACCATGGACTGAATGACCATTAGAATTTTGTGCAACTTTTTCACTGTATGCGTAGAAAGAAAGTTCTATTCTATTAATTTTCTATTAAAAACATTTCCATCTTCAAAAAATTTCAATGCTGTGTCCTAAGTCCACTGAAATAATATTTAAAGTTTAAAACTAAAAGAGAAAATATATAAGTGAAACTTTAGATTTCTTACAAAGTAAACAATCAATGTTATTTGATTTTCTAATTTGATTCCTTGGCCACGCTGCAAAGTTGAGCAGAATATATTCTTCTGGACAAATTCGTTTATTGCAAGAAGTAACTGTTGCATGGAAAGCCGTTTCATAGAAAGCTTTTAAACGTACCCACTTTTTATTGTCCTCAGATCTAAATGATAGCATCGTTATATCTATTTTATGTCCAGATGTTAAACTCAAATGTTTGGGAATTCAAAGAATAATAATTTTACCAACCATTTCCCAACCGCTGCTTCAAAAGAAAATAAAAGTTCTAGAATTTTCGATTTGAGCCAAATAGGTATTTTACATAAATTTTTCTGAAATCTACATTTTCTGTTCTGGGGACGGATTCACTATTTCGGGGGTAAAAAGTCAGTTATGAAGTTAAAATGATAAAAAAAACTACATCACTCGATTACTCATTTCTCCACCTTTAATTTGATACCAAACATGGCGTATTTTGGACAACCTCCAATGAGGTGTGGTATGACCCCCCATCCCCAAAAGCCCCTCCCAAAAAAATGTTTCATTTATATTTGTGTACTCTAGACCCTAAATCCGATAGAAAAACCCCAATGCTCTAGGATCCTCCCACACAGAATTAGCCGTCCTTCAATATTGCGACACTTCTCTCGTTTTCCCTAACTCCCCAAGTGTGCTACAGAATCGCGAATGGAGAGTTAGGGAGTTTTAATCGGGCAAAACGAATATTCTCATCTCCCAAACTCCCAAGCTCTCCGAGTTACACAATCCGGCCCCTGATAAAATCGATAGTGTCCAATTGGTAGCATGCTCCTGACATCAATAGAACGAAGCCTTCCGCGTAACCTTGCATTTAGGGCCGATTCAGAGCTATATGTACGCTTGAGAGATGGCGTCTATTTACTGAGGCTTTGTCTTTGTCTCCTTATTACAGCTAGTGACGAAACATCGAGTCAAGCTCTATCCGAATCCATGTATATGTTACCGAGCTTTACTAGTTTGTATAACGTTTAGACATCTGGTTAGCTTGATCATCGAGTCAAGGTTTGAGTTGACTATTTTAAAATGGACAACCTATTTTGAGGTTAGGTTCATTCGCTGGCTGTCGAGATCAAGCTAAGCAAACGAATTCGATCTGGTTAGCTTCGTCTTGAGCTTGATGGAAAAATGGCAAACGGTAATAAAATAAAGCATAAATATTGCACAGGCTTTTTACTGTTTTAATTCATTTAAAAACAAAATTATTAATGGAGATAAGCGTTCATAAAGTAGTCATAATTTGTAGCTAATAATTTATTTTTTTATTTTTTGCATTATACCTTATCGTAGTAAGTAAATACAATATAAATCATGCCGCCAAATATATATAATTTTTTGGTGAATTTGACTGCATTTATGATGGTGAAGAAATATATGACTGCCTTGTAAATGTAACCCTAACTAAATCAGCATTTCAAAGACAAGAAAGCTTGTTTGATTAATGATGGCGGAGGGTAGAAGTAAAAGCATAAAGTAAAACAGTACATGCTTTTTAATAAAACGTCAAATATCGAGCTAAGCACACGAATTCGGACGGGTTGGCTTCGTCTTCGTCTAACTACATATTATAATAGCTGAGCTTGTTGTGTTACGTCACTAGCTGTAATAACTAGACGAAGACGAAGACTTGGATTCGGACAGGCCTTAAGTATCTTTAGGTGTAAAAATTCAAGGAGGCACAAGGAACAGCAATATTTTACGCCCCGACTAACTACTATAAGGCTCTTTGGGAGACAGTTCGTAACCTCGGAGTGTTTCCTGGCTCTAATTCTGGAATGCATGATATGGACCCTGATGAATTGAATAGCTTCTTTGCTTCTGTAGAAACAAACTCATTCACTCCCGCACTGGGTAATAATGTCGGTGAATACGAGGACTCATTCTCCTTTTGCTTGTGTTAAATCAAATGTTGTTGGTCTTGTTGGCATCGGTATAAATTTTCTGAAACTAGTTCAGACAAAGCTGAAATTGTCTTGCTATATTCTTCATCTCTGAAATACCATCATTACCAGTTCAACTTTCCCTACTGCTTGAAAATCAGGTATTCCCAGTCAGCCATTCCTAAGAGCTCTAATCCATCACAGCATTCTGATTTCAGACCTATAAATATTTTATCTGCACTGATTTGGGAAATTTCAATTAAAAACCAAATAATTTCGACATCCGTTGTTCCTCATCTTATATACTTTAAGCAATCTGGTTTCCGCAAAGGTTACAATACTTCAAAAGCTATCTTCGACAATACTGAGACGGTAAGGCAAAAAAATGAAAAAAAATTATATTTACTTACTATTTTTATGAAAACACTGTGTACAATATTTCAGCTGTTTACGACATTGATGAGTTCTCATGCAGTGTCCAAATATGTAGTGAAAAACGGAGTTTTTGTAGGGCAACCCTACGAACGAGTTACCCGATTTGTTCCAATTTTCGAATTCAATTTTATTTTTTTTAAAAGCCCATGTGCAAAATTTCAGTTCTCTATGTATACTCGTTCTTGAGTTATCGTGCGGATGGGCAGACGGACGAACATGCAAAAACCAAATTACCTTTTAAGATTATGGGTGGATGTCCAACCAATTTTACTCTACCATCATTATATCTACAGTAATCCCCGGATAATAACAACCCGCTTATTATCAAAACCCTTTTATTATCATATATTGTCGAAGCCGGCAACATTTTCCTTGTAATTTCGAATACTTTTACTCTGTTAATAGCAACCCCGCCTATTAACAATACCCCCTTTATAATCTTTAATAACGCATCCTAAATTTTCTATTTTCAATGTAAATTTCCTCGCATATTGTAACAGTGAGGTTTAATTTTTGTGTTCAGCGCATTCGTATATTAAGGTGACCAAAAAATGTATGGATTTGCAAAAGTGCTAACATATCTGAATGCTTCAGAATATATTGGCTAATGTAATGCTAAATTTCTATGCAAAATGTCAGTGCAATTCATTAGTGTTTAGAGGTCGTTCAAATCGAAAATAGTTTTTTTTTAGATGGTTTGGACTTTCAGGAAAACTCTTCCGAATTTTCTGTTATGATAACTTTTTAATTTAACAATATTTTTCCTTGATTATTTTTTACGATTTATGGAAACTTAGTTATATAAACTTATGAAAGACGTTTTAGAAAATTAAATTTTTATATTTTTTATAAATATTTTAAAATGAAAATTCGGCCCGGATCTGCAATTGTTTGACTTCGAGAAAATTTGTTCGAAGTTGATGCTGACGTGAAATTTGTAATTAAATTACGACATCGACTTTGCCGATTTCCTTTCACACTTTTTCCTTAACATGGATATTTCTGTACTGAAGTTGGCGGCAGCCGACACTAACTTTGCACTTTGAGCAAACTTCAGTTTCAGTCGAAGTCCCAGATGAAGTCGAATTTACAATTTAATCTTGCCACATGCATTTACCATTTGGGCTAAGTCGAAGTACACTGAGAAGCCGTGTAATTCTGGCCTAAAGGGAGTCATATATTGTATGAACTGCTCTCAAATTGCGATTTTCAAAGGTTATACAATTGCGTATAGAAGATGAGGAGTTTAACGAGAAGCAAAAATGTGATGACAACTTGGAATGTTTTGGAAAATTAACAAAGAGATAGTAGATGATCCTTGAAGCAGATTGTCCAGGCAGTGATGAAGAAATATTGGACGTTCTTGAAAGTGATGCTTCTACCAATAAGGTATCAAGCCGGAAGGATGCGATTCTTGCACTGGACGTTGTGCACAAATACTTCCTTGCAAATGCTCTTGAATTACAAAATTTAAATTTACTCAAAGAATAATTTATAGAAATGTCCATAAAGTCCAAGGCACAAAAAAAGAGATTCTGATTATTTTAAGTGAATCTAATGGTGTATAGGTATATTTTGTCATATATATTGCATACAGGGTGTCCCAGGAAATAGTGTCAAGCTGAAGTCAAGAGGTAAAGCACCCCCACGGGTATATGAATCATCTCATGTATGCTGTGTGATTTTTGTAGTCTACGAGCTATGATTTTTTATATGATTTTTTACCAAATTACTAATTCGAAGACATTTTTGGTTATAGTGACTTGAATAATTCAGATAAATTGCTGATTTTTTTTCCCCAATTTAGCTGAGTGTTATGTTCAATCAATGCAAGAAGATTTGATTCCATAGCTCATACCATTGCGCCAAAAGAAATTTTTAAATTACATAAAATTCAAAATAATAAAATGTGCCAAAATCTTTGAGGCCGATTTAAAAAAAAAAGTTATATGGCATCATTTAGGTAAAAAAAAAGAGAAAAAAAAAAGAGAAAAAAATCTTCTGCGAATTGCAGTTGATAATGAACTGAGGTGAACAATGAAACCCGTTTTCCGATCGGACATAACCCTACCGAGTTAGAGGCAATCTAAGGTGCGAAAAATCTAGCACCCCAGTTCGAATAGATTTAAGACTAAGTACGTTTTGAATAGAATTTTAGCTATGATGCCAAAGCGATATCTCAATAAAATTTACACGGTAAATAGCGAATGAAATGGGGAAGTTTATAAAATTACTTTTGAGTGAAAAAGTTGTGTGACTGTTTCTTTAAATTGCCCTCAAAGATTTTAGCACATTTTATTATTTTGAACTTTATGAAATTTAAATATTTCTTTTGGTGCAATGGTATGAGCTACGGAATTAAATTTTTTGCATTGGGTGGGCCTAACACTCAACTATATTGGAAAAAATCAGTAATTTGTCTCAATTATTCAAGTCACTAGTCCAAAAATGTATTCGAATTAGTAATTTGGTAAAAAATAATAACTCGTAAACTACAAAAAATGCCAGAACATACATGGGGTTACTCGGGTACCCATAAGGGTGCTCTACCTCTAGATATCCACTTGACACTATTCCTTGGATACCCTGTATATATATTGTTCTTGAATAAAAGTATTTCTTGGAAAATTTATGTTATTTTTTAAAATTTAGGTATAAGCAGCTACTCTATAAGAAATAATTCGTTTGTTGTATCTTAAATCGCGAACTTTTTATAATAGCATATATTGTGCTTGTATTCGGCTATCGCTTACTAGCCAAAATTCGATTTTTTTTGCTTTTCGGGAATTTTTATAAAAGCACATTTTGTGTTTATAATCGGGCTTGTTGTTTATAAGCAACACCCGCTTAAAATCACAAAAAAATGGGCGCTTCTTCATGTGCTTTTATCTGGGGATTACTGTATATGCGTTGCAAACGGAATGACAAACATGTATATACCCTATGGTTTCATCATACTCGTATCTAAGGTATAAAAAGGCTCAGCTGTAGAAATAGCGTTTCCGTACAAATTCTGTATCGAATTTTCCAGCCAGAAAGCAAATAGAGTTTCTTTACAGCTGTTAAAATGCCATGCAATTTTTTGCAACTATTCCCCACAGGCTTCACAAAAACTTTGCATTCATAATTGACCATAGACCAAACCTTTTTATTATAAAACTGTGCCCAGGGGTGAGGTAGAGCAAGTTTTTTTCCGCATAGCATGTGTAAAGTGAGTACGTTGACTTCAAATAGTGATTGTGGCTGAGAGTATCTAGTGTTCACCGCAATAGAAGCAAGGTCAGTGCTGAGGTTTATATGGTTTCTTTTATTTTTTCGTGTCGCAACACACTTTTAAAATTTTCCGACATATTGTATTTATACAAAATATCAATGTATCTGAATCTGCAAAAGTTTTCTTCTTTTAGTAAAAGGTAATCTCTTAACTACAAAATAAAAGATAAAATCACTCGAGACGTAAAAAACTTTATTTCACATTTCACTGGTTTTAAACGTAACCATCACGCACCATAAGAGAATTCAATCAAAATTGAATCGTCTTTTTCCATCAAATCGATATCCATAGGCGGCTGAGTTTTTTGTATCTACCAAAGCTGGATTACGATGTTTAAAGAAGCTGCCATGAGCATGAGACGGCCTCGAAGATCCATTTGGTACCCCGTCCATTTCTCGTGGATAAAATGCCTCGAACGTTCCTTCTGGTGGGAGTACAGATGCAATTTTTTCATCATTTGGATCGTATGCCTGGACATGAAGGATGATTAAAAGAATAACACTGATCCGCTTCATGAGGATTAGCTAAAATTTAGGTTTTTGTTTTTTTACAATCACTTAAACTCACACACTTTTTAGAAACGAAAATTTAGGAATTTAATAAGAGACACAACAACACGATCACCTCAGCATTATTATCCAACAGAAACCACTTTCTCCCACTTCGTGGCTGTACCTTAAGTTGGCAAGGTGAGTTAGGTAAGTTGTTGCTTTTTCTGCCAACATTGTTAGCACTGTGGTAGAGTGTAAAGCAGAAACTGGACTGAAATCTGTCTAGCTTTAGCCTGGCGAATGACTGAGAAAAGATAAGTACTGTGTAGCGTGAGCTTTGCAAGGCAATGATTTGCTGTGATGTTTTTCTTTGGTGATTTCCTTCCGTCAAATTGCATTTTAAATGTATTTTAACTAGAGATGATTTGGTGCTAAAAAGAAGTTCTAGCTACTAAGTATATTTAGCCCAATGTTCAGTTAGTGATGGAGCTTACACTTATATCTATAAGTTAAATAATAGAATTTAGCTATTTGGGTAGCTGCACATCGATTCAACAGAGTCCAAAATATTTTTTATTTCAAATAATTTTCGGTAAGTCTAAATGTTCTATTTATGTAAAAGGTATAATGTTGTACAAAATAATAAAGCTAACAGGAAACTGGATGAATTCTAATAAATATAATCGCCATCATGTTTTGAACATGTGTGTAAAGTTATTTCAGAATTTCTTTTCAAAATAGTTCGTACGACTACCGCCATCAGGCAAATGCCGACACTTTTACATGACAAGTATACTTTATTGAAATTTTTGGGAAATGATATAAAATAAATTTGAATCACGGATAGAATTATCTCTTCCAGATTTTTCCTCTTACCAGTATTTATCTCAAAGCTGCAGACATAGCGTATTTTATCTTCATAAACCATCCATATCAGGATCTTATATTTTATCAGTTCATTGGGATTATACGTTCTGAATAAGAGTCTTCCCCTTCAACGTATGATGCTCTCATCCAAGGACAATTCCTGTTCGGGCACATAGATAGAATAATATTTGTTCAAGAAGGCATTTTTTTGATTTTCCGGTAGCAAAAGCTAACAATTTTTTTTATTTGTTATTTAATCACACAACCCATTTGAGTTTGGGTGACAAGTTTGAAGTCTTGGTTTTGACTCATCAACAGGTCCCAAATAGCGAAATTGAGTGACTTGAAAAACAAATGAAAAAATAGAACAAAGAAAAGAAATGAAAAAATGAAAAAAAAAACAAAAAAAAATGAGAAAAATAAAAGAAAAGAATTTTTGTTAAAAAAAATTTAAAAAAAACCAGATTCATTCGAAACGAATCGAACCTGTGTACGTCCGCAGTGGGCTGAAAAAAAGAAAAAAGAAAAAAGGAAGAAGAAGAAGCGTTTCGTGTTAGCAGAAAATCTTACACTCATCGGTACGGCTTGGTTTTCTGTTTGCCGTAGACGCTTGAAACAGATCAAATTGATCTCATCTCATAAAAACTCAGAATAAAGTCTGGGTGTGAATTATATGAGGCAAAAACTTCTATATTCTACCAAGGAGGAAGAAACAAAATTGAGATTTCTCTTTAAGATTTTTTTTTGGATTCTCCTGTATAGCAAAAGCTAGAATAGTATTAAATTTTGAAATTAAATAATCAACAATCCGTTTTATTTTTACAATCCTGCTGGATTGTGATATAATTTTCTCATTATTAGATAAATGCCAAGCTTGCCAGATTTGCCTGAATCTGTTCCTTGACATAGTTTTAGCGAAAAATGGTGTTTTTATAGTGGGATCTATTAACCAGTAATCGTCTAAGACATTTTTGTGGACTTGTGCCATTTAACGAATTGAGCCTATAAATTTCTTCATTTTAGGAACAGTTATATCAGTTCATTTTATTAATTTTATGCTTTTAGACTTCCGTAAATTAGAAATTTGACTGTGATATCGATTTGATTCTATTGTCATTGATTCAGAGAGATCATTTCCAATAAATAAATTTGTTACCTCTTATACGTTTTCGGGTGAATTCGGCATAATTTTTACACCAGGTAGGTACTCCTTCAAAAAATTTCAAATTGGATTCTATATGTCAATATCAGACCTCAAGTCATCTTCAGAATCAGTATCATTTTGAGAGTCATTATATTGTAAAGGAATTAAGTGTAGGCATTTTTTGTCACAACAATAGCACTGTATTGTCACTATCGGTACTATTAAAATTATATTTTAAAAGATCTTTATTGTTGTTACTATATTCTCAATCATATATTTCTTTTTCGCTCCCCATTTTAGATATACTTTATTCAAAAACAGGTTAAGGAAATTATCGGAAAGAAGTAAAAAAGCTAGAATTGGTCTAAAACCAATGATACCCTATCTATAGATGAATGACCATATGTAATTTTGTTCAGTGACTTCTTTGTGCACGTTTGATTGTTGAAGTGGTTTTTTCAGTTCGTCGAACAGTAAAAATGGTGATGACCAATTTCATAGGATTTCATATTCTGAAGAACTTTTCAGTAAAATAAAAATGTCTAGGACTGGTCGTTTTCACAGAATACGTAAAAAACCTAATTTCTTATATGGAAACACCTAAAATGAGTTGCCCGATTTAGCCCATTTTTGAAATTATGTTTACTTTTCTAAAAAAAATGCCGTGTACAAAATTTCAATTTTCTATGTTGACGCGTTCTCAGGTAGTGTCCAAATATGTAGTGAAACACCAAATTTTTGTATGGCAACCCCTAAAAGGAGCTACCCGATTTGTCCCATTTTCGAACTTAATTTTACTTTTTTTTTTAAAAAGCCCGTGTGCAAAATTTCAGCTATTTTATGGAACGCATTCTCGAGTTATCGTTAGGACAGACGGATGGACGGACCGACGGACGAACAGACGGAATTTTAATATTATGCGTGGGTGTCCAATCCGTTTTGCTCTATCATCATTATTTCTAGGTGTTACAAACATAATGACAAACTTAGTATACCCTATAAATTTCATCCAAGGTATAATAACCTTGAAATTTTTAAAGTATTCGCAGACCCAAGCGCAGAAACTTTGAATGGAATGCTTCTGCACGCAGTACCAGGTAATACATTTTTAAATACATTATTTTTTTACCTTTTCACGACAAAGTCAAAGCTAAAAACAAGTTTTTCTATAGAATTATCTCTGTTAGGTAAAAATTTCGTTTTAAATTTTTTGGATTAGAAAAAAAAAAGAATCAATTATTTCCTGCAGTACAAAAATGACGAATTTTCGTCATTTGTCCAGTTGTGGTTGACAGTGAAATGACGAATTTTCGTCATCCAGACAGGTATGCGTTAAGAATGCCTCTTAGTACACATTGTTTTTCCAGTATACGTGAAAAATTAAGACTTATGTGGGGGTGTGGCAACCCTACGAATGACTTGTCCAATTCAGTCTACTTTTTAATATTCCCTGGGTAATGGGTCCAAAATTTGAGGTTTCAGATGAAAATACAATTCAACATTAAGCAAAGTAATTTTTATGGCTGGCTTGTCACATGTAAAAATAATGTGATCGCAATTTTGAGTTAAAACTAGCCACAAGATTTTATTGACCTTAATATGTCCCTCAGCCTTTGTCTATTATTTCTTCCAATTCTCGGAAAAGGTATATACCAAGCGTATTCCATTGAAGTTTGGCAGCAGATGTTGAACGCTTTCAATGCTCCCTCGTCCTTAAAGCTTCTACAGAAGTTAATGCATGAAGCTTGAATGCGTTTCGCATGACTGCTAAAGTAACAGTCTCCCGTGATAACTGTAGTAAGACTCCGAACGTAGTTAATTCAAGTTAGGCAAGAGTTACTATAAGAGAACTGACTGTCTAATTGAAGATAGGGGAGATGTTAACTTGCGAGCTAACTATCTTCCTTTATAAAAACTCGATGCAACATAACCGTCATGTACCATAGGTAGAGAATCCTATTTATACCTATGTTCATAAACACAATTACACAGGTATAGCGTGTGCGTGGGTATAATATCGCATTGTGGAGAAGAGCGCCATAAAAAAGTTCCTGAAGCGCTTCCCTGGAAGTTCTTAGCGCTTCTTTTTTCTATCCTAGTTCATTGCGGTAAAAATGGGATCCCTATTGTTAAGCCTCCGAAATTTGTCCGTCTGTCTGTCATCGGACTGTATCTCATGAACCGTAATAGGTAGACAGATAAAATTTTCACGGAGTGTATATTTCTATTGGCTATTTCTATTCTATTAAAGGGGGCCCCCATACAAGAAACGTGATTTTTTCGGCGTTTTTTGCTCGTTTTCTTCTTATCCATTATTATCATAAGTAGGCATTATTTTTTTAAATGATGCCTACTCTTGAAAAAATAAATAAAAAGTACATAGTGTTAAAGGGGAATACCCAATGTAGACACAACAACTCCAGACATGAGATATGTCTTAAACAATGCATTATGATTCTCTGAACATACTTTATTAACAATAAATAAAAAGATTACGTTTGGACTTTTTACCGGGTTAAACTTAATTTTGTTCAAGAAAGAATTTTTTGGGGATTCTCCGGTATATAGCAAAAGCTAAAAAATGTTCTAATTTGTTATTTCATCACACAACCCATTAATTGTTGGTGACAAGTTTCAAGTCTTGGTTCGACTCATCAACAGGTCACAAATAGCGAAATTGGGTGATTTGAAAAAAAAAATGAAAAAAATGAAAACAAGAGAAGAAAGAAATGCGTGGCGTATACAGGTTCGATTCGCTTCGAATAAATCTGTTTCTTTAAATTTTTTTTCTAATTTTTTAAAATTTTTTTAATAAATAAAAAAATTGTTTTTTTTTCTTCTCTTGTTTTCATTTTTTTCATTTGTTTTTCAAATCACCCCATTTCGCTATTTGTGACCTGTTGATGAGTCGAACCAAGACTTGAAACTTGTCACCAACAATTAATGGGTTGTGTGATGAAATAACAAATTAGAACATTTTTTAGCTTTTGCTACATACCGGAGAATCCCCAAAAAATTCTTTCTTGAACAAAATTTATTAACAATGTTGATTTCTATTAAGCCGGTGAAGGTTGGAGGGGGTGGGGGCTGAAGTTTGATCCAGTACATTTTGGAAAATCTAGAACAAAACCTGAGTATCCACATTCTTATACTCATTTGAACTGAGGTACTAGATACTTGGTAGATCGGGTTAGTGCTATGCCCGAGCGGAAAATGGGTTTCACTGTTCGCCTCAGCTCATTACTAGCTACAATTCGTAGGAGAAAATTTTTCTCTGCATACTGCTACGGTAAGGGGTAGGAACTCTCGGCGGGGGGAGGGGTTCCAATACGGCTTATGCATCTCAAATGAAAAGTATTGTCGAGTACTATCGGATCGTGTACTTTTTTCCCGATTCAGGAAACTTTCTTGGAACGTTTTTGCTGCCAGAAAACCCATTTTCATGCTCTTGAGTCATATACACACCAGTGACGACATTTCGCATACAGTTTTGCAATTATGTCTTCCATGGCCATTAGTGCTCTGTTGTGATAATTTTTTTCATAGGAAGTCATTATCCATGATGCATCAATTCCGCGCAATCACGAGAAGTAGAAAAGTCCACTTTTTCTGTCAAGAAAGTCGCTCAAGCTACATCCGATCGCCAAAGCTTTCCGCCGCTTAATTGAAATAAACATTGTTTATAAAATCTGTTCAGAATATCGTAATGCATCGTTTAAGACATCTCTCATGCCTGGAGGTGTTGGACCTAAAAGTGTATGAAAAGTGGATATGACCCTTTTATATGATGGTACGAAACCCTTCGTGTGCAAGTCCGACTCGCACTTGGCTGGTTTTTTACATAGGCATGTCCGCAGGACGCAGAGATAAGCGCTTCACTACTGTTCTTATGAAGGTCTCTAAGAGGTATGCAAAATGATTGGCGAAGAAAATTTTTGAAGGAATTTTTTCAATAATGAGCTTTTTAAATAATCATCTCAGTGCTTCTTCTTAATCTTATAAGTCTTATAACAAAACCATCGTCAGAGCTAAATACTCGTACTAGCTGAGTACACTAACTGAGAACACAAAGGCGCATTTTTTATTAATAAAGGAGATAAAGAGAGAGAGATATCGAGATAAATAAAGAGCGTGCGATGGGTAAGTGAGGCGAAGACTTGGCACCATGTTGGCGAGGGGTGGGTTATTCGTTACTCACGCCACGTGAGGCAGCGCAATTATCTGAAAATGGCGGTCGACGTCTTGGCCACCCCTGTTATAAGAGGTCTTCAAGACTGCATTCTGAGAACATTGCGCTTGCTCATAATTATTCGTGGTATTAATTTTATTAAGTTTATTAAATCAACCAATATCCTCCCTTTCACTCTCACTTTTATTAACCAAAACTTCAGATTACTTCTAATCACTCTGAGCTTCACATCGAAAAAGAAAAACGCGCTACCTCACATAACTGTGGAAAAATCCACAGATTCGTGGAAAATTGGATGAAATCAGCCCTTGTTACACTTCTGTTAGAGCTTATCAAATAATCTTCTATGTATATAGCTTCCAAGTGATGGCTATAGAAGCTCTTGAATTACCTACTTGCACATTTGCTTATTTTGCGGGATAGATCAGTGAATATTCTTGTAAAGAGTTCAGAAATGATGTCTAGGGGAGCTCTTAAATTGTATACTTCTCTCAGAAGTGATGGTTTTTCGTCCCAATGGAATTTATCAAGAAGGTTAGTTAGGTCCAGTCTATTAGTTCAGTAGGAAAAAGAAGAGCTTAGAAGAAATTAGGCCCGGAGTTAGTCGCGGCCCGATTCTTTTTCTCCTTCCTTTTTACCCACGAGTTGGAGTTAAGAAGTAGGTATAGAAGTGGTTGTTCGCAACATCTGCTGTAAGCACTTCTTTTGAGTGATTATGTAAGAAGGGAAATAGAAGACCTAAAAGCAGGGATTGAAGTGGCTGTTCGCAACAAGTACAGTAGCAGTTATATTTTCTTTACGCAGTTGACAATTTTATCATAGAAATTTTATACAGGCGTACTTCACTTTTATCAGTTTATGAATGGATGCAACAAGTTAGTCACTCCATTCTCTAGATGAGGTGTATGCATTGTGATGCGGGAATGAGATTTAAAAACATGGAAGTTAACTCTCGAAGAAGGTCTGATCGTCAATAATCTTAATCTCTGTTTTGTTAAGAAATAGAAAGTACGTTGTAAGATAAGCGCAAAAGGGGCGAAATCTGGTTGGTGAGCAAAAGGCGGTTAATGTTGCGAATCTCTGATCTGATTTCTTAAGTAGGTGAGTTTTACATTTGCCTCTGTCTTCTCTCTTTTCTATCTTTCTTTTTGTCTCTATTTCATATTGTTTTCTTTCTGCACACTCTTATAACTACACCACTGAATATGACGGTCATTCCGGATTACAGCAGGTGATGGAATGAATACAGATGCGATTGATGAATCCCCCCCCCCCCCCCCCCCCGCTTGAATTGGTTTATGCTAAAGGTATGTAGTTTTAATACCACGGCCTAAATACTATGATTCAAAACCTCGCAGCAGCTAATATGAGACGTATTCCATAAATAACGAAAACAATGCAGATTGAGGTAATGCCCATCTATGAAATTTATATAAACAAGATAAAAGTAATAATTGCTCTAAGACCAATAACATTATACCCTAGATCACTGACATATATAATATGGACCGACTACTTCATAGAAATACACTGCGGAAAGTGGGCTCACTTCTGTATTGCTGACTCTTTCGATCTAAGCATCAAGTACCAACTGAGAGAGAACTGAAAGGAACATAATTATGAAGGGTTATGACTCATAAAAAGTATTTTATCAAAGCCAATATCGACACGCAGCAGATAATCGAATAGTTTTATTAAAATAACTTTTTTAGCTGCGCGCTCACTTTTTTAAAATTGAGCCCACGTAATTAGAAAGTGAAGCAGCCATATTATATATGTCAGTGCCGTATATGAAAATAAAATTTTAATAGAGTGAAAACCAAAAATTTTGTATGGTAACACCAAGAAGAGGCAGGCCGATTTAGTTCATTTTTGAAATTTTATTTACTATTCTTATGAAAACGCTATGTACAAAATTTCAACTCTATATGTTGACGCGTTCTCAGGCAATGCCGATATACCTATATAGTGAAAAACGACATTTTTGTATGGCACCCTACCACAAAGTTGCCCGATTAGTCCAATTTTCGAATTTAGATTAACTTTTTTTTTTTTTTTAAAAAAACCCTGTGTGCATAATTTCAGTACTCTAAATGAATGCGTTCTCGAGTTTTATTGTGAGGACGGATAAATGAACGGAGAGAATGACAGGCATGAAAGGACAGACGGACGGGCATGCAAAAATCAAAATAAATTTTAATATCATGTATGGGTAGTTTAAAAAAAAATACAAATTATGATTAAAAGACAAATATTATTTTTTATTTCTACCTCATTGCTACTTATCTCTGTACTAAAATCTGTGCTCCTAGAACCGCAGCTGATTCGTGAATTTTTGGTATAGACTTCCTGGACAGTGGATTAAAGATGGCTTCTTTGTAGTGCGAAGAAAATTTTTGTGGTACATCAAGATCTTGGTGAAACCTAATTGAAAAATTGAATGTTAATTTATTTAAAATTTCCACTCAAAGCCTATGTCTTTACTCTTGATCCATCATAATCCAATTAACATTTGGCTGCACGGATACTGAATCTAAATCGCTAGTAGCTTGGCGTGCTCTTTTTGGAGTTTCCTTAAGAATTTCATCGAAATATGCTTTGTTGTCCTCTATTAATTCCTTCGAATCAAGAAAATTGTTTGAAAATAATTCTCGATCTTGAGAAGAATAAGTAGATTCTGCTGGTGAATCGTAATCAGTTGAGAGTTTTTCTTGTTTCTTTTGCATAAGTTTACTCAAGGTATAAACATGCAGTGGATAAGAAGACTTGAATCCACCTCTCATGGATGATAGAATCTTCTTATTCATGTGTTGATTTTGTGCAGGTAATAATTCCGAAGAAATTGCATTTTCTGTTGTACTTAGACTAGGACGAGTTGTGCTTATTATAAAGTTGGTAAGAGGTGTTGTCACTTCCATTCGGTGATTATGAAAATATTTTGGTGGCAATATTTGATCATTCAATTCGAGCTGAGTGTATTTCTTCGGAACTGTTGTTGGTGTGGTCGTCATCACCACATCAAATTGATTTTCATAGACTGGCTTAATGCTGATATCATCCTTATTCCAATATGCTCGATAGGTTTTATAATTGTTTGTCGCTGAACTGTGCATTTTTTCATTTAGTTCGCTTTGAAAAGATTCATGAGAAGTGAAATTCCTTGATTCTGGGTATATTGGATAAGGAATTGCGTAAACAATTTGAGGGAATGGTGTTGAAGTTGTTGAGATTGGTGCTGAATATTTATAATCTTCGTATGGGAAGTGAGAATAATATGGTTTCATTGTTGTAGTCATTGTCGTTGTAGTTAGTCGTTCAGACGATGGGAGTATTGCTTCGTGTGCATAGAACGGTATCATTCGTTGATTCTCTCTTCTGTTAATTATTGGACTCCATGAATTCGATCGAATAATTTCAGAATTAAGTGGTGTAACCTTAAATTTCGGAGTATTTGGTGGATATAAGATATCTCCTGGTGTTGGTTCCATCATTGGAAATTTTTTTTTAGCACCCATTGGAGAATTAAAAATTAATTTAGCTTTAGAGCCTCTACCAGCAGTTCTAGGGATGGATATGTGCTGGCCTTCTTCATCTTGCTCAAAAATAGGTAAATTTCGAACACGAAAATTTGTATTTGGTCTGAAATTATGAACACTTCTTCGATTTTGTAATAATTTTATTCCATTAAGATTCACATAATGATTGGGCAATTTTGGAACGAAAACTCCAGAATTGAGAGAATTATGTTGTCTGTTTGGTTGTAAATCCTGTGATTGTTTATAACCAGAAATTTGACTTCTTTTTAGATTATCTTCCCAATTTTTTGATGTTGGGACTGCTCTGCTATTCAACAGTCCTCTGTAGTTTTCAATTTTCGGATAGAAATAAGTCATTTTACTTAAATTATTCCTTTGCATTCGCTTATCGTTGTTGATATTTCTCGGATTGTGATATTGTTTGAATGCAGTACAACCCATTGAAGTTGTTTGCAATAAGAATAAAATTGAATAAATCACTCGCCACTGTTGCATTTTTTACACTATTTTCTCACATTTTTCTACACACCTGATAATAATTGAATTGGAAAAAAAATCCTCTGACCAACGCGACGCGCGCACCGTGAACATTTAAAGAAAAACTCATACTTTTTGCACTCTCGAAGATTTTATATATGAAATTATGTGGTCAAATGACCGAATTTCGTACTGGTTCTAGAGAATGACACATGAACCTCTTTGCCTTTGTACATTTCTCTAATTGTAGATCATTGGGACAAAAGTTTTGTGCCGCACTCAAAGGGAACTAGTTCTTAAGCGGACTTTTGTTTATATTATCACTTAACGAGTTTTTTTTATATACATATATGAAAAACAAAAACATTATTTCTTTGGCAGTGGGTAATTAAGTATTACTTATGCGAAGCTTATACATTGCATTTACCTTAGATTTCGATCAGGTTGTCTATTGCGCATGTGTTTTTGACTTTCATAGAAAAACAAATTCATTGAAGTTGACTTGTGTGTTGAATGGGTCAGTAAAAGTTATTGCTGACCTTTGTTTGGAGAAAGACGGTAGATTTTTTTTACATGCACTCAAACTTTTAATTGCAGTGAGATTGTATTTTATGGAAACATTATATCAATAGAGTCTAAATATTGGACCGAAATTGTATGTAATTTTCCAATCTTAGGGAAACTTCTTTTTGGTTTGCTTCCCACAAATTTATCCCTATTTGTGAAATATTAACCCACTCAATTGGATTGAAATCTAGAAATCGACTGTCACACGAGATTACAGAAACATTTTGAGGTGCATTACTTCTCATCTACAGAAGACTGAAATTCATGGAAAATAATTTCAATGAATTTCTAAAATGCATTGAGAATGCAGAAAATATCGAACTTTTCGACCCAGCGATCAGAGAGGTCTATGGTAGGCGATCAGAGATAACCATACTGATGAGAACTCTCTGATCGCTGGGTCGAAAAGTTCGATATTTTCTGCATTCTCAATGCATTTTAGAAATTAATTGAAATTATTTTCAATGAATTTCAGTCTGCTGTAGACGAGAAATAATCCACCTATAAGTTTTTCTTGGTTGATCCAAGTGCCGTATGGCGACAATGGGGAATAATCACTCAATTTGAAAAGTGCAAGGAGAAATTTTTGCTGCATAATTCACACTTGTTCTTGATAAAAAGTATTTATATGGGCAATTGGGTGACCTCTATAATCGAACTTCTGCGGTAGGCGGTCAGAGATAACCATACTGATGAGACCTCTCTGATCGCTGGGTCGGAAAACATTTTGATCATGAAGACAATCTTTTAGCAGAGTTTATATGTGCTTCGAATGTTACTTTCTGTAAAATCTCATCTTAGAGAAAGATTTTCCTTGGCGTAGGGAGCCACGAAATCTTCGATTGTCTTGTTTATGCGACGAAAGGTACAGCCCATACCACCTAAACTTCATTTCCAAAATTAATTATTAAAATATAATACCTTTGCAATGACCTTTTGACCTTTGACTAGTACATAAACAAAAAATTTCTATTAACTAACTTGCAACAATTCAAAGTGTGTCGGAAGCCTTTTTGAAGTGAGAAACTCTACATTGAAAAAAAAAAATTCTGTAACAACTTGAAGCCCACATGAAAATTAAATTTTATGATGATCTGGAATGCGTTTCCCAAATAAAAAAAAAAAAAACCAACCAACTTCATACGATATTGTTAATTGCTAGTTTTATGACATGTTTCCAAATATTTTCATACAACAACGCGTGATTCCGGATAATTGCATCTAGGCGTATAATTCTAAGCAACAAGCAGCAAAAACAAAAATTTTAGATAAGAATGAAGAAAGGGGAAGAATAAGCCAACACACTTTCTTGAGCAAGGAACCTGTTGACCTTTGATTAATTCGATTCATAGCTACCTTGGTAAGTTCATGTTAAATTCACAGCGAATAGGATTGACTGCCCTTTTTGGAGATGTGGACAGATGAGTTAGTTACCTGCATCTAGAATCATCGGGAAATATAAGTACATAAAAAGTAGAAAAAGAAATGATCAGGGATTTGATTTGGGTTTTGTTTTTGTAGAAAAGATCACCGCGGGTTATTAGCCCAGGTAGGTATTTTTGAGTGGGGATAATGACTTAAATTTTCAATCAAATTGCTTCAAGGGTTCATTACTTTAGTTTCTATTGATCAGATCGCATAGATCGCCCATAACGTTTTGAAGTGTTCTTATAAAAGAATGGTGATGGATATATTATTTATTAGAAGTGCTATGGTATGTGAGAAAGTGTTTTTAATTATTACATTCTTAGTGTACCTATATATTAAATGTGATTTTAAAAAGAATAATTAATTATGCAGAATAGTGTTTGCTAAAGTGATGGTATTTAGTGTTTTCAATGAAGTTTCCTCTTTGCAGGTTTTGATATCATCGGCAGTGATTTGTACACAAGCATTTTGGTGGAGTACTCCTTCAACGTAAGTCATACAAAATTTATTTTATAATGACAATTTGTTCTTGTATTCTGAATATTTAATGAAAATGTGCAAAAAATTTGAGTTTAGAGTGAAATTTTTACTCACTAAATATAGTTACTTACTTGAGCCTTATACAACCTTTTCGGACTGAGTGGTGGGTTTATAAAATATAATATACTATGCAGGCAGGTGTCCTCACAATACATTCGATTATTAAATTTAATTATTTTTGGAAATATTTTTTCGAATTTTTTAAATTCACATATAAAAAACGTGGAAGTTCAATAAATGTTGGCTCGTGATTTAATGGGTCTGGGTTCGAGTCTGATCCTATCAAGGGTTGAGTTATTTTGATGAAAGAAAATAGTTATTGATTATATGACTATACGGGGTGTTCCGTTTCATAAACATCTAAAACGAATAGAAGGGTAAATTACCCTAAGAAAAATAATTTTGACCATAAAAATTTCTTCTTATGAATTCGAAATATATATGTATACGAAGCTTATTTTCGGCATCGTGAATTTTTCATCTTAATACACTTTCGGTTTTGCATTCTTTACGGTGTGTATTAACAGCCCCCATATGAAAAAATCTATTCGATTTAAATCTTGTAAAAGCGAAGTTCACCTTATTGGTCCATTGCTACCAATGGGATATACGCAATTTAAATCTTAGTACTTTCTTCCATTTAATATTTGAGGTAACTCAACAATGACGTAATGGGTATAGCGACTCAAAATTCCTCCATAAATTTACGCCGTACGGATGCTGGAATTTTCATACTCTTATTGCGTATGGATTATCGATTAACAGTGTGTGGTAATTATGGATATTAAAAGTTCTATTTCTCTTGAAAATCGACTATTCCGTTCACAAAATCAACAAAGTTTGGAATCTTCCTGACCCGCTTTAGCATTTCTCGAGAAAATTCTACTCGTAATTCTACTACTACTCTATGAGTGGTAATTGTCAGTGTATCCGTTCGTCTGTCCGTCCGTCCGTCTGTACGTATGTGAGCACGATAACTCGAGAACGCGTATACTTAGATAGCTGAAATTTTGTACACGGGCTTAAAAAAAAAGTAAAATTAATCTTGAAAATAAGACAATTCGGGTAACTCCTTCGTGGGGTTGCCATTACAAAACTTTTGTTTTCCACTATTTATTTGGACACATGAGAACGCATTAACATAGAGAGCTGAAATTTGTTACATGGTGTTTTCATAATAATAGCAAATAAAATATCAAAAATAGACTAAATCGGGCAACCCCCTCTTGGTGTTGCCATATAAAAATTTAGATTTTTTACATATACTGTGAAAACGATCAGTCCTAGACATTTTTATTGTACTAAAAACTTTTTCTATTCTAGAAATATGTGCGAAAAACCACTTCAAAAATCGAACTTGCATAGATGGGTGACCATACGAAATTTTATATGGGCATTCATCTAGGGTATCATAAGAATTGGTCGTAGAACAATCCTAGATATTTTACTTGTTGGTATACTAATTTCGATCTTTCACTCTGGATAAGTTTTGGCATGCTTTCACGCTTTAATGCACTTGGTATCCTACCTTCTATATAAGCATTGTGAGTATTAATAAAAACACGATGATCAGAATAGGCTCTCACTTGCAGTGCTCCTTAGTTCTGTAGATATTCTCGATATAGTCGTTTGTGCAATAGCGGTCAAAAATCGAAATAACAACTCAATACATATGTCAAAATTACAAAATGGAAATGATCGCAGCTAAGACAAAATACACGCCAGACCTACAAGTCACAATGACGTACGGCAACCTACTGATAATTCTAGAATGAGTACGATACCGAAAAAATAAATAAAAATATCAATTTTAAGCCGTCAAATTTCTTGGCCTTATTTATTTGACGACTATGAATGAAACACCCTGTATAAAGACATGTAGTAATGCCGTAGGCCTAATGACAGCTGCAATTAAAGAATTTTGATTAATTTGATAAGTTCTTCCATCTGTCTCATATTCTACGAAAGATTTAAGGACTTTGAAATAAAAAAAAAAGAAGTACTTAAAGGTTTAGGAATGTTCAAAAATGTTCAAAATTATACAATATTTTTTATTCGTATTTTCCATTTAGACAATATTAATTACAACGAAAGTTGAAAGTAAAATTTTGAGATAATTTTTAGCACAATAAAAAACGCACCTAACCTAACCAACTGTGGCAGCATTGGAAATATTTTATTATTGTCATTGCGCGGCAGGATTATTTTATTGTTAATTTTCATTGGTGGGTAAATTATACTTTTCTTTAGAAACAATGATGTTGAGTGATAAGTAATCCTAAAAAATTTACAGATATTGTAGGGTCTAGAATTAGAAGAAATACGTGGCCCAAAGAAGCAACCAGCATTTTGGTTGAATCCCTTTCTCGCAAAAAGGCAATAGTATGATATTGAATCCAATTTGTTCAAATATTTGTTATGTGAGGAGGGATAAATTTCTTAAGCTTGAAATCCTGTAATTCATAATTTTATAGAAATGCTACATATTTCCAACTTGATTGAAGTAATAGAAAGAAGGCACTATTTTGCTTTCCATCAAGTTACTAGGGCACTATAAGGTGTCCCTTCAGTGGGTTCCGTAGCACATTTTGCTCATGGAAAATGAAAGAGCTGATCTTCTTGCCAGGTTTGGCTTTGGTTCTCCCTGCCTTGGACCGGAAGCAATAGTTGTGTTGCTACCTGGGTTTTCGGGTCCCTCATCAAAGCGTTTGCTCGCATCAGGCATAAGCAGAGATGGACGGCCCTAAGTATTTGCAGATGTACAAAACTCTTGATATGCCTAATTGGAATTTCTCTGACTTTCTCTTGGGATTCAGAAGAAAATAATGGACAAATGTGGTTGGCATCATCACTGGCCACAGTTTGCTTTACGCTTATCTAAAAAGGATGGGAGTTTTTGACAACCCTGAGTATTTGTCCTGCCTGGAAGGAGAGCTTGAGACTTTCAGTGTACTTGTCCAGCCTTTGCCTGGAGCAGATTGAATTCCCTTGGGTCTGTCCTCCTATCTGTGGTTGAACTGAAAAACTTAGTTCACCTAGACATGATGCGTTTCATTAAGACGACAGGAAGTTTTTGTTTAGCATAATAGGCCGCACTGGCCTCCGTACTTGGGATGTCTCGTCTGCTGCCTTTGAACTAAAAAAAATTCTCCATATATTGTCAGCAATATGATAAGTACTGCAAACTTTATATATGGTTTAAATAAGATATGTTATTGCAATTCCATATGCAATAAAAAAAAATATTGATATTCCAGACAAGGGGTAAATGCAAAATTTCATATAGGTGATAACAGTAGAATTTTAATTAATTGTGATTGTCAAAGAAGAAGTATGGAATTGTCTTTATAGCTGTGTATCGTATTTAAATATATCAAGAGTGATTCATGAAAATAGTTTATTGCTACAATTTTTAACAATTGTTACCGAAACGCGGTGTTATCTGCTGGCTGTCTTCAACTTCTATAAATTATGAGATAGCATCAGCGTTAGGAGATTGTGAGAATTATCCTATATTGTGGGAATTTCTGGCCTAAAAAAATTTAAAAAGGAAGAAGGGATAAATTTCGTCTTCCCGTACAAAGTTCAGAAAATATTACCTTAAAAATGACGCACAAAATTTTCCTACGCAAGTATGTTAAATTAATTGTGCGTGACCGTAAAACTTAAATATTGAGCATTTTTCAAATAGGGAACTTTGATGAGAATACGAAAATAGTAGAAATAACTAGAACTGTGGTTAGGGATGTGAGTTTGTATATAATAGCTTATATGTAGTATCACTGCTCGCTTTGCTCTTAATTTGCCAATGTACTTTTATAGAGGTTTCTCCTATCAATAAAAACTATTTATTTTACAAAAGTTACGTGAATTTTTCCTTTTGGTGTATATTTCTACACGTACCTAGCAAAAATTGTGATAATTTGCATAATAATCTTTGGGAAAAGTAGTTTATTGCAGGGATATTGGTAACGTTGACCGTTGCACCATGATAAAAATTTATAATATACCATAGATAGTCAACTATGAGCGCGCTTCAAAACATAACTATACATAGTGTTGACTAATGTAGTCAAATAATGTGAAGACGATAACTATAGAATTCAATGAAGATGTCGCTGTTATAATGTTGGTGACTGTGTTCATGCTATGTTTTTCTTACTTAAGGTCGGTATTTTTGGAGCCAATTAGTTCATTCAATAATAGGTTGACATTTTCTCTGGGGATGGATGAACAACTTTTTCAGTCATACTTCTTTATATCAATTGTTTCTTCCGTAAGAGCATAACATAGAATGGCGACCATATTTCTCATTAATATTGAATCGGAAATTGTAAACCTATTGGATACTGGTGTGCAGTTAATAATACTGGATATGAATGAGTTACGACAATATAACTAGTGATATATAAGTTTATCTGTCTAAGGTATTCATATAACTTTATTCATTAGAATGTAGAGCTCTCACGTTCTATTGTCCGAATATTGACGTCGAATAACAACTAACAGCTACCAAGTTATTAGCGGTGGTTAAAAAATATAATATTTAAGAAGCTTTGTTCGTCTTCAAATTAGATCCTTTATAATTCCCTCTTCACTAGCCATAGAGCTTTTTCACTGTTATTCGTATCATTTTGATCACGCTAATACATTACAATATCTGAATTAATGATTTCTTTATGCATTATGATTTCAACCTTATATTCAACGCATTTTCAATAAACTTTCAAATTAACGTAAATAGACAAAAGTCTAAGAAGAAGTTATCCGATTTTGCCCAATTTCGAGCAGTCTAGAATTTTTATAAATTTGATACAACTTACGTAACATGCTCTTAATAAAAATTTATGTAAAATATTATAATTGTTGCATTTCACATAAATAAATATACTGTTTTTGTCGAAATCCAAATATTTTAGAACTTATGTGTTCACTAAATTTCACGTGATGTTCTGAGACGCACCACGAACGATAGGAAAGGGATAGAGATATGAGGTTCTGTGCATATGAAAGTACTAGTCTTTAACTTAAACATATTTAATTTTACGATACAAAATGGCGCCATAACAGGCCACGCAAAGAAAAAAAAATATCCCGGACGGTCGACATGGGCGTACCGCTACAGTGACACTTTTTACTCTGAAGCTAAAAACCAAAAAGTCTTTTAAAATATAGTCCAAAATCTAGTGAACGTCGTAGGATTTTTTTGAAAATTTGATTTAAAAAAAATTGCGTCATTTGGAACTTTTGTTTTTTTTTCGAAAAAATCGGCCGAAAATCACTTATAAAATCTATAAAAATATCGTTTTAAAGTTGCAGTTAAAAATTCAAGTCAATTGGATAAAAATTGAGGGAGCTACTGGTACGCCCAGTTTGAAAAACATGGTTTCGAGAAAAACACGTTTAAAGTTTCAAGTAGTATAATTTTAATGAGAAAAGCCAAACACTAACTATTCCGCATTCTAGCGGACTTTCTGCAAACAGCTGTTTGCTCAGCCTTAAAATATGGGTAGGAGAGACATCTATTCGTCAAAATTGAAAGCTAGAAATTAGCATGTGTCGGTATAATTTACACAAGGAATAATAAAGACCCCAAACGTATGCTTTTCCGCGCAGTCGAAATACCGTAAATTTTTCTTCATGACTACGCTGGTAAAAAGGATTTCCCCTACCCTCTTAAAAGATTTTTACTCTCGTAATCGACTGTCTTTTATCATTGTTGGATACTTTAAGGAGCGCTTAAGCCACAAAAAAAAAAAAAAAATAAAAAAAAAGTCACAAAGTGATATTACCCCTTAAGCGGCACACATTTTCACTAATTTGAAGACAAATGAGTGTCAAATAGAGGAAAAAAGAAGCAATTCACCAGTGTTAGTAACCTTATGAAGTTGTTGTTTGATTTTGCCATTTTCGGCAGGTAAAAATACGTATGAAATGGTTGTCAGTCTAAAATGTAAATAATTGGAAAACAAATGATGTGCTTTTTTTTAGGCTAGATGCACTTTAAATACAATTAATATGAATTTGTGTGAATGCGTTATATTGCCTGGCGTAATGTAAGATTTAATTAGTATAATAAAGAATACTAATTTATTTAATTCCAGAGAATCACCACCAATTTTAAAACAAATTCCTGTGGGATATTTTCGAACATACACTTATCATCCGTTAACATATCCAGGAGCATATTCTAGTTATTCCTATATGGGATCACATCATCAGTCGGTAGCAAGTCCATTTTTTGGTTGGACTGAAAGACAAACACCATCAATATCAAATCCTTCTCCAGGACTGTCAGGATTACATATTCCAGCTGCTGTTCCACCAAACATTTCACCAACGCAACCACAGTATCCTACATTATTTCCAACTCGATCACCACAGACTCTTACGACTTCAACTACAACTACTACTCCAGTAAATCAAATGCAAAATCATGGAAATAGTAGAATTCCAACAACTTCACATCCTCATCCAGTCGAAACACAATCGCCACCGGTTGAAAATAAACAACAACAGCAGCAAGACAATTCTGGTTCATCACGACCCAAATACTCTCTACCAGATCCTATATATCCTCAGTATCAATATCCTAGCCCCTCACCATCACAGCAAGTGCAATTTGTGCCCTGCATGTGTCCAGTTTCAGTTACTGTTTCAGAAATAGCAGATTCTAGATCCTTTGCCACTGAAGATTTTGATGAGCATAATGATTTACTATCTTCACGGGATGATATTCACTAGGAGCCAAGAATTAAACAGACTGATAAGAATTATTGATAAGTTTAAGAAATAAATTAATATTTTTTAATATGTAAATTTGAATTTTTTATCTATTACTTAATTTTATTTATTTTTGAAGATATAGGGAACTCTCAAGGAAGATATTATGACTACTCGTTAAATAATTCAGCAAAAAAAAAAAAAGCATTGTAAGATTTTAACACATTTTGTCTATATTGATCTATATTGAAGAGTTCTCTCAAGTTAAGTCTTGTCATCAACCACAACATAGTATATTAGTAATTTTGTCCTAACAAAGACACTGTTCGAAGGTCATATCTTAAAAAAGACATTCCTATACACAAATGATTTTTTTATGCCAGAAACAGATTTTTCACGGAAGGAAACCGGTGTTTCAATGTTTAGCAAAGGAACATTTCATAATGGAAGATTTAGGTCATTTTAGGTCAGATAGATGGCAGTATGCGTTATTATCTTCATATAAAGATGACCAATTTTCAAGTTATTCCAAGTGGTAATTATTAATAAGAATTGTAAGACTGTCGTCATGAAACTTAAAAAATTAAATGTCAGGAACATGGACAGGAAACAAGATTCGAGAAAAATCATTAGTGCGGAAGAAAAATGTCTGTACCTGATGTCAAAAAGTGATCGCTTCAAAAAGAATGTTTCTTTGTGTAGATACTATTCAGAGGCATTTAGTAGAGGACGTTTTGGATCCGAAGATATTTGAATTATAGTAAGGCCATGTCGAGATGAAATATTTTTTTAGACGAGCCTAAATTTCAACTGAAATGTGGCTTATTTTACGTAGAATGATGGACGAAGGAATTAGCTACCAGTGCCTTTGATAAATCCCTAATTAATCGTAAGCAACCATGGTTTGGGGGTGTTTTTGTACATTTGTATTTGCAGAACTAGCAGTAGTTCATCAAGAAATGATTCCAGAAACATAATTTGCAGCAAGATTTTAAGGAATATGGATGAAAAAAATGTCGTCCACTTCAATTTTTATAGTATTTTATTTAAATTATTTAATATTTTTAGCAAAATTAATACTTAGCGTGTTCTCCGTTTTGAGTAATCACACCTCTAATAATCTATCGGTAATTGAATTATAGAGACTTCTGATTAGATTAATTGGCATTTGAGTCAAAACTGATTTTATGATGTTCTCTAAGTCTGTTTAATTCGCAAATTGTCGATCAGTTTCGTAAACCTTCCGAGTAAGCCATCCCCACAGGTTCTCGATAATATTAAGATTTGGGGTTCGGGCAGGCCATATTAAAACGCTTATGCTTTCTGTTGAAAATCATTCAGAAACCTGTCGCGCGGTATGAATAGCTCGGTTGTATTATACAATTTGTTGAATCCATAACTTCGTCCATATCGGCAGTAGCTTTTTGCACTAAGAATATGTAAGTTACAGCGGTTTGCCTTTCACTCAACATCCTGAGTTCAAGTGGTCCATTATAAGTGAATTCTCCTCAGACTATAATAACACTCTCTTGGCTGTGGTCCTTCTTAAAATAAAGTTTTTCGTTCCTTACGTCATGGAAATAAAAGACGTATCCATCGGCTCCATCAATAGAGAAGCTTTTTTTCGTCCGAGAAAATAACGTTCGTCCATCGATCTTTCTATCCAATATGATCAACTGCAAAATTTAGCGATTATCCTTATGAGACGCAAATAACTCTGGGTTTTTCCTTAATTTTAACCATTTTAAATTAGGAAACTACCTGCTTTTGCATCAATTTCATGTGCAGTTTTCGACAAATTGGAGGAGAGTCGCAAGACTTTTCGCTGCTCCCTCTCAGTTGTTGCAGTTTTACCACCGACCGCCCTTGTAATTTTTGCCTAGTTATCAGCATTTCTTAGAAATTGACACACCCTATCATGACTGTGCCGTATTTTTCTCCCGATTGATGGTGCAGAATATCATTCTGAATTTAACGCTTTAATTTTGCACTCCTCCTCAGAGCTTACATTTTTCATGCAACACATTCTAATTATTTTTACTATAATTACAACACTTTAATGAATTTTTTGACTTTCAAAATTGTTTCAACACTACTGGTGTCAGTAATCAGTTGCTCGTCTTTAAATACACACATTTTCTTAATAGGATTTAAAGAAAGAAGAAGGGAGGAACGGGATTGAAAATTTTCGGTAGATTGATAACCGCTGTGAGCGTCGTATGATATTGCAAACGAATTTTTCCTATTTGCACACAGTTTTGAAAAATAAGAAAAATATATGGCGGACGTAACTTGTTGCTCGCTAGTGTAATGTATATCAAATAACACAGTAAGATAGGAATCAATTCTTCTGAGATACGAAATAAAGGATCGATTCTATTTCGTGGTAACATGAATTATTTTATATGGACAATGTCCGCTTTTTCGGCTACTTGGATTGGTTTTAGCAGCACCCAACAGAAAATTGATATTATAATCGATTACAAATTGATTCTTGAATCATTGAAAAATATATTTCATAAGTGATCCGGAATAAATAAATAGGTTAATGTATCGGTATAAAATTGGTATGGCCTCAATCCATGGCTCTGCCTATTTGTTTACATAATTTTCATGCAATATTTAGATGGACTTAGATCTCTCATACTAAAAAAGAATAATTTCAATTTTTGATGAAAATCATACAAGCGATTAGTCGGGATGGCTGCACTCAATGTTTGTTTAACATCGAAAATTTTTATTTTATTAAATTCCTACATCAGTCAAGAAATAAAAATATATACTTCAAATAATAGAATACAAAAATACAAGGAATTCAGTCATTGTGAAGCCAACTTCATTCTTTCGGGCCTATATTTTGTTGAATTAACCATTCTGTTTTATTAAATTGTTATTTTGCCGCTTTCAACGTCTTTTTTGGTTGTCCATATTCAATTTCTCTTTCTCCGAATTAGGTGCTTTTAAAATATCTGCGGAAACAAATTAATTATTATTTAATGATATTAATATCTAACGTCTTACCTTAAGGGGTGTTTACCATCGAGAGGCATGAAAAATGCATGAACTTTGGAATTGTTTTTTACATAAAATAAATACTTTTGGAAATCGGTTTTAACGTATTTTATTCTTGTATCAATGGAGAGTAAATTTTAATTTTATTTATACAAAAAAAAAAAAAATCCAAAATAGCGGCTCCAGCACCCATCAAACAAAACCGTGCATGGCTTGTTTTGGTCTGCACGGGGCGCTGCACAGCTCTGCCAATTCATTCGAAACAAATAGAGTTGAAAATGGTTAACTTGATAAAATTTGGGGGGCCTTACCGGTGTTCGTTTCTAGCCGTTTGAAGAAAACAACCATTTTTTGCCCTTGTTTTTCTTCAACGGACGAAAAAACTGTTTGTAAATAAATTTTTGACAAAAATCGCTTCAAAGATTCATGTGAATCGGTTCATCCGTTAAAGCTGTAGAGCTACCCGCGCGCTGAAAAATTTTGTTCCCAGAAAAACTCATATAAAGTTTAACGTTATAAAAAATCTTTGACAGCATACTCGAGCTATTCCAGCAACATACAGTGGCTCTTCTTCTTCTTTCAAGAACTGATTATGTTGAATCTGAAGGTTAACAGCTTCCAGAAATTTATGAGGGTACCTCAGATAGCGAGAAAAGGTCTCCCCAGTAAGCGCATTCCGAACGCCTCAGCTACCTGTTTTCTAGCCCGCGGACGGTTCCTCACTCAACAGGCTGTGAATTCTAAAATACGTTAGATATGAAAATATCCTTTTACCCACGTGTTCTAAACACCTTAAGGATGATAATTATGTAAAAAAAAAATCAAATTTTTCATCGTCATAAACGGTAACTTTCCCTTAACTTAACTCACACAAACTCACTCATTTACTCAAATAATTTAAAAGTTGATTAACCCCACGACTAAGTCTTCTTTGTTTCTAATTAGACTATTAACCTATATTTTTCACTTCGACAGCATTACACTTCCACTTTAAACTTCAAACTAAGGATTAATTCCGTTTTGTTTCACAACCTATTCAACTAATCGAAACGCAAACGTTATTGAGGGAAGATTCGAAAATTTATTTCGAATCGAAACTGAATCGATTCTAATATACTTTCAATGAGAATAGATCTCATTCGTCTTACTGGGGATCTTCTAGATTGTTTCATTTACCAATATTTTGAGTTGAAATCTCTTCGATTCCTCCACAGTGTTTTTTATTCTCAAACCCCACTGATGGAAGCAACTTCAAATCTCAATTTGCTTAACTACTTTACTTTGTCCAAGTATACTTAAACGGGATGGACTTCCTCAATTCGCCACTCTTTATAATTTATGCTGCTTCGGATATTATGATATAAATGAATGCGCACTCCTCTTATAGCAATTGAAATAGTAAACTACTTATTAACAATTTGCCGTACCCAATGAAGGCTATGAATGGAAGAAACGAAGATAATTGCTATTGAGCCACTTATAATAGAGTGAAGTTTATTTCATTTTGATTAACTGAAGATCACCTCAACAGAAATAATCATAATTGAAACATGTTCGCAGCATTAGCCTTTGAATAGTCCTCAATCAATGTTGGAAATTGATTATCTTGTAATACGATTGAGAAATAATACTGCGCAGTACATTACATAGTCTTCTATTGTAAAATACATTCCATATTTAATTAATTATCGGCACTTTCTGATTTTTGTATGGGAAATCCTTTCACGTGTATATAACCAATTCTGTTAATATAAACATGTCTTCCATACACTGACATATAATAAGGATGGACGGAGTCATCCTATCTAATTCCTATAATCAAAATTTTTGTGCTAATTAAAACAAGTTTAACTTCCTAAATAGTTTTAATTTAATGCAATACTATTTTACAACATTTTTAGTGTTCCTAATCGACAAATAATAAAAAATTATGAATCGGTGTGCAATTGTACGAAATAAAGGGTTTTCACAGCCTGTTCAAAATTTATGCCATTTTTGAAGCAAGAACGCTCAGTCCATTCTCCAGTGCTTCCATATAAGATGCATATATTTGATTTTTAATTAATAATAATATTAGTATTTATGTAGCAATCGCAGTTTATACAGGGTGTTTCTCCCTAGGAGGTCAATAGAGCTGGAGGTTATAGCATTCACCTAAACAAACCAAAAATTGTATGGCAGGGGAGGGGGGCATATCAACCGTTTAGGAGTTACAAGGTGATTATGGAAAAAAGCTAATTTTTCACAAATCACCCTGTATTTCAAAAACTACAGAGCTCATTGTATGCAGAACTTCATGGCCTTTCGAACGACTACTCAACCAGTCTCGTACCCGTCTCCCCTCAAGAGTTATGGTTGTCTAAACTGAAAATTTCGGACTTTCTTACCTTTTTTTTTTACTTCGACATCTTTTTTTGTTTGTTTTATAAATAGGTAGTTAACATAACGTTTTTTTTACAAAAACTATAAACTACAGACTCTCCCCTTTAATTTGACAAAGTATACCCTATGTGCTATCTGCACCCGTTAAAGAGTTATTAGCTCAAAACCAATTCAGGTCATACCGAAATTAATCGATATTTTTTTAAAATGACGTGTTTTCAGTGACTAAGGGAACAAATTATCTTTGAGAATAGGTTTGAGAATAGCTTTCAGAATGGTTTTGAGCTAATAACTCTTTAACGGCTGCAGATAGCACATAGGGTATACTAGGTCAAATTAAAGGAAAGAGTCTACACTTTGTAGTTTTTATAAAATATAGTTATATTAATGACCGTTTTGCAACAAAAAAAAAAAAATAGAGGTCAAAGTAAAAAAATTCGATTTTTTTTTGTTTAGACCAACGAAACTCCTCAGAGCAGAGGAGTAGGGGTTGACTGAGCACATGTTGGAAAGGTCATGAAGTTTTGCATAAAATGAGTGTGTCGACCGTAAGCCTTGTACTTTTTAATATACAAGGTGTTTTGTGAAAAATTAGCTTTTTTCCATAATCACCCTGTAACTTCTACATTTTTTGGTTCGTCTATGTGAGTACTATCACCTCCTGCTCTATGGGGAAACACCCTGTATATGACACAACCCAGTTGGAAATTTAAGCAATACTCCATCGGAACTATATTTGATGAAGGTAATACTACGTTATTGACGAAGTCTTCGATAAATTTAACATTCAGATGGACTAGCAGTGATGAGAAGTAGATTCAATATTACATTTTCGTATAATGCTTAACACAAAACCTCCCTCTTTCTTCCGGTGATAGATATCAAAAACAAAATGTCAATGATAAATGTGAACCTATGTAATTAAAATTCGATAAATTAGACAGAAATACACCTGACTCAGATTTTTAAAATTTATAACCTGCCTAAAACCTGAATTTTAGAATAATGAGTCATTGAGTACGTTTATACCAGCGCTATTTAGAACTAGTTTTACATAAGTAGATTTACGTTGTACTAATCGGGCTGCTGTTTAGTCCACTCGTATTAAAGCTTTGACAGTTGTCAAATTTGTCAGCTCTGCTTATAAATTCACGAGAAAAATGAGAAATAATATTTTCAGTTTGTTTGTACATTTCATGCACAAGAGAATGGAGTATAGCAGAAATGTTAAAAATTTCCAAATTTCTAAATTTTTCACCATCTATTAAGCAGGATTTATATTTTGATGACATGCATTTTTTTCAGAAATTCTGAGGGAGATAGTTAATTGAAATTTAAATGCTGCGGAATCAATCATTGCAATACCTCACACGTACGCTCCCCTATAGTTTTTATGGTAAAAATCACAAACTGTCAAACTGTCTAATTGGAAATTGCCAAGTTTTTAATCGTTTTTTCGTAGATACTCAAAGACGGATCTTGGAAAGAAGTATAATTTTACAATTTCTAAAATATTGCATGAAAGCACGAAGGAGTTCGAAGTAAAGGACGAGAGTATATAGAAAAAAATTCTCGCAAAATATCAGATGGTGCTGTAATTCAGTTCTACAATCAACATTTTGTACGATAACGAAATTTTTATTTATTTCGTAGTAAACAAAAAATTCAGTAACTAATCTGCTAATATGTAAACGTCAATACACTTCATCCACTCAAGTGCTTACATGAAAATATTTCCACTCTACTATCGAACTAACGCCGGTGAAGATAATTCCAGTCCGGTTCGTGTTCACATGACGGATTATCTCAAAGGCAGAAAAAATCTAGCAAATTATAATAGAAAAGGACCACTGCGATGAATCTGTGAACGCACTGCTCCCTGCTTGTGGACAGAAAACTACCTAAGAAATAACTTCAATATTTTTTATAAAGAAATATTTAATAACTTTCAATTTCGCAGTATTTAATTACAAACTCAAAACTTACTTTAATTTATTTCTACAAATAATTTGACTTGACAGATATGTATATGCCATAAAATTATAGTAACAACATCAATATGGCAGCACGAGTAGTCCAAATTGATAAATTTAAGGTTGCCAATAACAATGTTTTAGTTTCAGTAACTATAAAAACTTCCTATGCTTGAGGTCTTTTTATGGTTCCGGACACGCACACAGTGACAAATCGACGTCCGGAAAAAATTCAGGACGCGATTGCTTCTCTCGTTACTCATAAATAAATTTCCGTATACGAAGTACTATCTCCCTCACAATTTCTGTAAAAAATGCATGTCATCATAATGTAACTCCTCCTTTAAGGACGGAATACTTTCTTCAATACATAAGTCAATGACCGTATTTGTCTCTCTCTCTCTCTCTCTGCCCCTCTTTGACCAGTTCGCATTTTTGTTTCTTAATTCCACTTATTTTCATTAAAACAGAATAAAAACCCTCTCTAGTAATGAACAAACATGCATTCAAGTTTGTAAACAATTCCTTATGTCTACGTTTAATACTAATTTCTGTACGTCAATACCTCATCAGATACCCAATTAAAGTAAGACTAGTTTTTCGTAATGTGGCATATTTAGACCACTTCATATTAGTTCTACGTAACTCGACTTACATAAATGGTACGGTCTAAACCAGCTCATTGCCGACTTTATGTATGACTCGTGTTTCAAACTTTCATCTAATCCTATTGTGAACATTTTCATGCAAGAATTCATCAAAGCAAAATTGAACCGATACTCACTTTTTCTGTTGGGAAGCTGTGAAGTAAATGGAGTGGACATTTGAACAACTTTTAGTATTTTGAAGTACGTGTATTCAGATTATCACATGTTCTCGTTCTTAGCATTTTTGATGAAAAGTTAAACCCTTGGTTTTAGTTTGTAGTAGTGAATGAGAAAAATGAAACTGTTAAGAGATTTGCTTTGTAATAACAATTATCGTCTTAGCCTCATCAATATAAAAAAAAAAACTTAAACTAATTTCATTCGTAAAGAAAAACGCATATATTTTTTTATAGATCTTTTTTTTAGTTAATATTGTTATGAACTTTCGGTTCGTTATTCAAAACACAATATTTCCAATATAATTTAAAGGTTCTTTTTATTCCACTATACTGTTAATTTACAAATCAACTCTACCTTAATTATCGCCAGTAGTGTACTTCAAATTTCATCTGTTTACTACGTTCACTTTACTGTCTGAGACAAGACTCGTGTCCTTAGAATATAGAGACAACAGGAAGTGTTGTTACCTGTAAAATTCGTGTGCATGAGCGTGGATTTTTTCACGGTCCCGTGAAGTAGGTCAGCATTATATTGAAGAAAGAGACGTAGATATTATAGTGATAAATTTCTAAGTGACGTAGTGACATGAATAAGAACAAACCAACGAGGTAATAACTAAAGGAGATGCAATCATATGTACGATCCGTGTACATGAGCGTACCCAAAATTGCCCTGCATTTGTGTATGTTTCACTCCGCCATTTTTGGTCTTCGCTGTCAAAACCATACTTAGGTTTGGATGGTTTTGGGCTTGGTGCATTGACGCAGGAAAACCCGTGAAATAACCGTAGGGGCCACGAAGCAAATATTACTCACAAACTTTTTACCACTGAACTTTTCTTCAAAATTATTAACTTTTTTACGTTCACGTTTGCAAATTCAGTAAAGACTTTTGAGCATATGAAAATAAAAGCGATTAAAATTGCGCATAGGTTGTACAATTGTGTACAGGTGTACAAATTTGACGGCGCTTATGTACAAACAATATCAGTGTCATTGTGTTAGAATTGGGTACGCGATATTTTCTCATTTGCATCTCCTTTAGTTCTTACCTCGTTGGAACAAACGCAATATTTTCAACCATATATCTTTTGCCCCGCTCTCTATATTGAATCTACTACACGGCTGTACACTACAGCGGCAACAGATACTAATACAACCAGAATTTGACTATACCAAATTTGGCTTATCACACTTCTTGTACTCTATATATTCTAAGCTCCTGACCCTGGCAGTGACAGGTGCTGTATTTACACGTTATACAGAGTAACAACGTATGCCTACTAGTTATTTAGAGACTTGAGCTGTGTCGTCACGGTATCACACGTTATACACTGCTGGACATTTGATAACTGGTACTTGAAAATTTTACATCGTTTCGAATATTGTTTGGGTTTTAAGGGTCACATGTGGCAATAAAATTTCGTTATATACACCTGCACTCCCAATAATTCTCCTTTACAATGATGAATCATCCACAGAGAGCTTGAATTTTTCTAACAATGCAGTTCTAAGAATGTTTTCTGAACTATATATATTTAATAAATAACTCCATCCAAACTTCAAGGAGTTCCATTTTCTCCTTTCTACAGTTTCCTCGAAACCCATTAAGGAATAAGTTAAAAAAATTTAAAAGAAATAGAGCTTGCGCATTTTGAGATATTCAAGGATAACGGATATATACATTATCCTTGAAAACAAATTTTCAGAAAAATGAGCTCAACTAATTTTTTTCAGGAGCTTCAAAGCTTTCCTAAATAAATAGCATTTGTTTCATGTGCTAGCGATGCATGCATCCTGAGATATAAATTTTTGAAATTATACCTACAAAGCAAAATGTACCATTTTTTTCAAATTTCAAAATACCGTATCTCCGTCAAAACTGGACAAAAACGAAAAATATTTCAGTAAAGTAGTATTAACAATAAAACCAACCTACCTATATTAAAATCGGACATGGTCGACGCACACTATTTATCGATTTTCTGTGGAATGACCCTGCTACAAATGGATATATGATAAGTTACTGTACTGAATTCTAAACTACAAAAACATGGGCTACTAATACAACCACAATTTATTACGTGAAATTGGCTTATCACCCTACCTTTTTGCTTATATTTTCTAAGGTCCTTCTAGAGACACTAGGTATATGCGAAAATTCGCCTGATTCTTGAAAAATTATCTACTACAATTTTAGCTAAACTCCGAAATACCGAGTGAAAAAATAATCTGCTGATACAACAAGATATGAGCCCCACATTCTCCAAAAATTCGGAAACATTAAAAAAAAGCTTTTTTTACTGTTCATTATACTAAGTGCATGCAAAATGCATTATGTGATGATGATATTCAAATGCAAAGGCCATTCTAATACATGGAATGCTTGAATCTTTCACAAACATGGCATACTTTTATTTGGCTATATTGTAATAAGAAATCAAGCGGAAGTATTTTATGGTCATTAAAGAAGGCATTTTCCTTTCTTTATTTCTTCTTTGGATAATAAAAAATTTTCCCCATTAAAGGTTCAGAGGGAGTCTACGCAAATTCAGTTTGTACATTATTTAAAGAAGAAATTTCTTTCATTATTCACGGCCAATGTACCCAAACGTCATAATATTCATTTCATTTTCTTCAATTGAAGAAAACCAGGCATGCTAACTACGAGTTCACACTAGCGAAGGGTACAAAATTGAAGGCTGAATACAAATGCTGTCGATTTCAGTTGACTGGAAAATAAATTCATGTTGCCGCATAATAGAAGAATAGTAAAACTCGAATGTTGTAGCCGGTGCAGATTCTTCCACGCTTTTATTTCTATAATTTTTTTATTTCGAATTCAACTGTTGCACGCAATCCAAATATTTTCTCATAATATACATTTACTAAAGAAAGCAAAAAATGAGCAGCAAACTTCCTCAGCGATATCGGTGCCATTGAGGAAGTAAGTCTTTTACTATAAAAGATCTACAAAAAATAAATAATTGAGTATTGCATGCATAGACTCCATTGAGTGAAGAAGGTTTGAAGGCATTCTGGTGGAGGTTCTCTAAAAATACAAGATGGAGCTACGACTAATGGTAAGAGATTTTTTGTTCGAGGAGGATCCACACATTGAAACTATAATTTACATTTTAGCTCCTAATTACCTTCATTGGACTAAGTTATTTTGTCAAAGATGGAGTTGGAGGGTTCGTATATAAATCCTTTGTGGATTATTATAACAAAATGTTACCTAAGATCTAATTTAATTTAAGGGGCCACCATCATAATCATAAAAAGATCATTCTTCACCTTCCAGTTCATGTTAAACATCAGAAACACGTGCATACTATTGTGAAGCATGTGCATCATCATCATAAGCCTGTAGTCATTAAGGAAGAAAAGATAGTCAAACAAGAGATTCATAAGCCAATTCATATTAAGGAAGATATGAATCATGAGCACTATCACCATCACTATAAACATGAACATCAGCAAGATCACCATGAGCATTCGCCCGTACATTTTGATGAGGATCATCATCACCATCATGTTTATCATGAGCATGAACCCCAAGAGCATGAGGGTGGTGGCGAATATCATGAAGAGATTCATCACAAGGAATAATTCTGTGAATAGTTGTTGTTGTGTAGAAAATTAAAGTTCAGTACCTTAAAATGTAATAATTAGCCGATATATCGTGTAAATAAAAATCAATTTGAAGATGAAATATTGGAATTTACCTGTTGCGTTCAGTTTTATCTAGGTACAGTACCTAATTGATGCGGGGTGTATTAAGTGCTTGCAATGATTGCGTGCAATTGCATTGTGTTATATGAATAAGTTTAAAAATATTTGAAAAATAATTATGGTAAATGATCGCGACTATTCATAAAACGTATATTCGTATGTAGATATAATCAAACTGAGTAGAACTGTCGAAATTTGTCCTCATAGCTGGCAGTGGAACTTCTAGATGGTGAGTAATATGTAACGGAAAGTATAAATAATGACCTTACTCACTTATATTTGAGTGATATAGTTTAGTAGAAATAACGTAGTTGCTACTTTAAAGTGTTTTCATTTAAAGCTATGATCTTAAATTTCAAGTTAGTTATACATACATACAAATTTGACAAGACTATTTTATTAAACATGATTTTACGTATGAATTGTATTTCTTATTACAGTCAGAAATGGTGGTACTCTGTGTATATAAACAAATGTTTTAATTTTGAAAAGCTGCTATTAATCTAATAGATTCTGTCGAGGTTTTACGTGGACACCTACACCTACACCACGGCAGTCTTAATGCACGGATTAGAATCAACGCGCTCTCTTGAGACAGAGTATATCTTGTCCCAATGAGTGCTAGTATATGCTAGTTCATGTTTGAAATTGAATTTAGTGGTCACAGCGAGACCCATCTAAAATTTCTGACCATCTCTGGGTGATGGCACCCGGTTTGATTTAGCGCAACTTCAAGCCGAAAGCCAAATATCCAAGCATATATTAATAAGAGATCATCCAACAGATCCTCGAATGCAGTATGCAATAATACAAAGGACATACTTTTCTGTTTAGAGAAGGATGTCTGCGTAAGTCGTGTAGACTCAGATAATCTCTCTCTGCCCGCATATGGGCTACCACAGCCACCACGATGCACCCATCAAGGAGCCTCTACTATAGTAGAACTAGTCGGGGCTCCTCATCCCAGTAATACCAACTAAGCAATGTCGGTCATCCAATTGGTATGGCTTCGTAGTCGATTTAACGACTGGCAACTGAGTGAATCGAACCGGCTTTTGCGTTCAATTTGCATCAGCAAAACTAATATCAATCAGTTGATAGTTTAGTTACTGAGAATATGATTTTGTAAAAAGAAAATTTACTTATTGAAATTTAATTGAAAGACGTTGTTCTACTGGCTGTCCTGAAGTTTGTGTCGTTTTAGGGTTCCGTACCTACCTCAAAAGGAAAAAAAACGGAACCCTTATAAGATCGCTCTTGAGTCCGTCTGTATGTCTGTCACAGACGTTGAAATTTGACAGAATGTTAGGTCTTCATGACGTGAACATATTTCAAAAATTATAATTTTGATGAGGGTGAGTAGAAGGTCCCTCAATAATTTTTTCTTGTATCGTCTAAGGCTTCGAAAAATTTTGTATTTTGATATTTAATTAGGGTTAGTAGGTATTGAGTCATAGGAACAGGAAAACTGCCGCTTTTTTATCAATCTCATAGTAGCTAAAAAAGATGTTGTGTATGTTAATTTCTAAGACAACTCTTACTAATGTGTCGCTTGTTTGAAGAATGTTGAAATTTGACACCACAGTAATGTTTCAAACATTTTAAACATAAAATTAACAAGAGGGGAACACAGTAATCAATAACGTATTTACAAATGTTCCAGAACAATGTCGAACAATGCATTCATTGTTCAGTAATCGTAGATAAATTTGAATTAGATTTAAATTGAATACTGAAATTCGGTCGATCGACTGTTCATTGATAATGCTCTGGGACGGAACCCTAATTGGGCGAACCCGACTTGCTCTTCACCGAATTATCTTTTCATTTTTCACCTACATTCTTTACAAATTCATCAAAATTTTCCTTAGATATTCTGTAATACATTTGAGATAGGATGGTGTGTTCCAAATCTTCAAATACAATAAAGAAGTTTGACATCATGGATGGATTCTTCTACATCCTTTTTGAGGCCAGCCCGTCCCTTTAACTCGTACACGAATTTGTCTGCCTGTATATTTCTTTTTTACTATATTCGACACTCACAGCGAGCTGAAATTTGGCACACAGGTTCATGTCGCATGACAATTGAATCTATCAAAATTTGAACCGGAAATTTCCATGGAAAACCCGGAAAATCGGGAAAAATAATTTGAAAATTTGGTACAAATTTGATTAGTGATAAATCCGTTTCAGGAAAAATGCAGAGTTTTCCGTTTTTTCCGAAAAAATTTTCCGGAATTTTCCAACTTTTCCGGAAATTTTCCGGTAAAAACGTTCTCTAAATTATGCAGGATCAAGGTCCCTATCAACTGGCATCATTACTTTCTCTCCGACAATGGTGAAAATTTGCAGAAAAAATCGAGGAAAATTCATGTAAAACGCTTTACCGGAGTTTTTCCGACCAAGGAAGCATTTGAGCATTTTGCAACCTAAGACAAAGTTGTAGAGCGAAATGAGTTGCATAAAGTTGCTTTTGTGGAAAACTCCATGGAAACCCCGGAAAAGCGGGATAATCATCAGAAAAACTTTCATCGATATGATTAGTGATAAATCTGTTTCAGGAAAAATGCAGAATTTTCCAATTTTTCTGGAAAATTTTCCGACAAAAAAGTTTTATAAGCTATACGGGATCATTTTTTCCGTCCTACTGGCATCTATACTTTCTCTTCAACAATCATGAAAACTTGCATGAAAAATCGAGGAAAATTCATGTAGATTTTAAAAAAAAATTCATAGTAATAGGAAAAGTCTGTGGAAAACATGGTAAATCGAGAAAATTCATGTTATATGGGACCAAGTTGGAATACAGCTAAAAAGCGTTGTTTAAAACATAATTTGAATTTCAGAAAACCGTTGCAGTACTTCAACGATTTGATACTCGAAAAAGTTTTGTTTTTGGATCCGCACCAAACATGACTTAAAATGTCGGTAATGATAAGCTGAACAAAAATTGCCAGGCAACTACGGTGCTGATTTCCAATCATCTCATCGTAACTGCCTTCAAAATTTCAAATTTTTCGAAACCTCGGTAAACCGTAGTCCGAGTCATCGAAACTGTTCGGATTGTGTTTGAAGTACGGTCACTCGATTGGAAACTCTTGAGTCGTATGGACGCAAAACAAGAATTATAATGATAAATATAAGAAAAATTAAAGGAAAACGGAAAATTAAAAGGAAAACGGAAAATTAAAAAGAAAGTAAGAAACTAAAATTTTAAACATAAAATTAACAAAATTTGAGATAGGACGGTGTTTTCCAAATCTTCAAATACAATAAAGAAGTTTGACATCATGGATGGATTCTTCTACATCCTTTTTATACCCTAGATGAAATCTATAGGGGTATACTAAATTTGTCATTCAAAATTGATTGGACACCCACGCATAATATTAAATATTATTTTGATTTTTGCATGTCCGTTCGCACGATAACTCAAGAGCTGAAATTTTGCACATGGGCTTTGAAAAAAACAAAAGTACAATTTCTTCGTAGGGTTGGCGTATAAAAATTTCGTTTTCAATTCATATTTGGGCACTGCCTGAGAACGCTTCAACATAGAGAGCTAAATTTTGAATGCAGTATTTTCGTATAATTAGTAAAAATAATTCAAACAATGAGCTAAATTGGGTAACCCCTTCTTGGTGTTGTCATATAAAAATTTAGGATTTTTATGTATACTGTGGAAACGATCAGTCCTAGACGTTTTTATTGTACCGAAAACTTCTTCAGAATATGAAATCCTATAAAATTGGATATAATCTTTTTTTCTGACCATGCGAAATTTCAAACGGGCATTCATCTAGGGTATCATATGAATTGGTCTTATAAGGTTTATATTTCTTATTGCAATTGTTCCGACTAATTAATTAAAATTAGTTTTTAACAAAAAAAGAAAAAACGATTAAATAAGCAACGATTAAAAATCAATCAAATCAGGCATCTTTTATTTGTGCTGAATAGCGACCATTTAAATTTGACAATTGCTATGGTAGTATAGTTGAGTGAGTGCTGTCAGAACGTGAAGTTCTGATTATCACCAGAAACTGATAGTTCACTCCGTGATAGTCGTTTATGCAGGTCGTCACGCTAGTAAAATGCGGCTAATGGCGGAGAGTGTGGGGTAGGTAAACCAGAAAAAGCCTGCCGCTGATACGCACCATATACAAATAGATATCGTGCTTGTCAAACAATCACACTTACCTTGAAGATTGTTATGAGGACCCGATAGTATTATCCTCAAGTGCCTTTCTCCGACCTCCCACGACGTTGCCGTCACATGTATGTAATGTCTCCAGTGAAATCTGAAAGTGAGCGGAGGAGCGGACATATACGACCTTCATTGTCCTCGATGCGGGGCGCCGGGAGAGAGAAACAATTACAAGTCTAGCTGCCTATTCTGTCACAATTTATTTGCAGTTATTATGTGTCATATCTGAAGTCTTACTCGTATGTACAAAACTTTAATCGTGAATAAAAACCAACTTCAAAATGTATTTACGTAAAGCTAATCTCTCGCTTTTATCAACTTCTTTACTCGACCTACTCTCAAGAAGTCCGCTTGATAGAGTAGCGCTATGTTCTATAGCAAGTTTAATCTCGAATTCCTAACTAAATCGGTACATTCCTATATGTATCTAGCTATTTATAAGGCTAGAGACCTACAAACAATAGTCAAGTCTATTGTATATAAATAACTGTGCCTGTTTTTGTTTCGGCTCGACTCGTTACTGTCCAGTAAGGTGCTGAAATGAATGGCTCCGACAACGAATGAAAAGAATTACTTAAGTGTAGGGTCTGTTCAGGCCTGACCGATTAGGCTGTTCAGTTAAACAAAAATTTAAATAATTTCTAAATCACCTCTAATCTCTTACCGTATTTTGCGATCCTAATATTAATAGTTAAAAATTGGAAACTTCCAGACTTATACTAATACGTGAAGGGCGGTGCTCCTCCGCAGAGGTACCTCCTCAGAAGTTCAGCTCCTTCACTGTCAGAAATAAATTTAGCACCTATATAAAATTTACTTGTCACGGCTCAGCGAAATTCCTGCGCTAGACTACTAGCTATCGGTGTACTCTTGAATAGGTACTATAAACGGTATATCTACTATGATTAAGAGAATGTATCTATTGTGCTATATGATCTGCGTGAAATCTATATGTCATCCTCGGTTGTTTGGTCATGAAGGATGATGTACCAGAGCTTATATTACTGCGTGTTGTCGTCTGGATTTTGAATAAAAGGTGCTGCTGCCCTGAAGGTTCATAACTGTGGCCGCAATGCAAGAATGAATTTATTCCATTTTGGGTTCCGTTTTTCTGTTCGTGCTCTCGAATATCGTTTAATTTTTCTCCTCGATTTTCCATCTTTCCAATACCACAGAATCTCTCAAAAAAACTTATTTCCTTTTCTCTCTTCTTTTTCAGTCACGCCAGATAAAAACTCAAAAAAATTCTCATGGCTTTTACACCCTCTGACAGGAAGTGTCTCGCTCTTATCTAAAATCCATCAGCAAGTCTCAGATATTAGTCATACTTTTTCAGCCCTCTTTTCTTCTTTCAATCTTCTCAATCCTTAGATTATATAACAAACAAGTAAAAAAGCTAGAATTGGTCTAAGACCAATTCTTATGATACCCTAGATGAATGCCCGTGTTAAATTTCGTATGGTCACCGATCTATTCAAGTTTAATTTTGAAGTTGTTTTTCGCACATATTTCTAGAACGGTTTGTCGAACAGAAAAAATTATTATAACCAATTTTATAGGATTTCGTATTCTGCAGAAGTTTTTAGTACAATAAAAATGTCTTGGACTGATCGTTTTCAAAGTATACGTAAAAGACCTAAATTTTTATATGGCAACACTAAGAAGGAGTTGCCCGATTTAGTCCATTTTTAACATTTTATTTGCTAATGTAGGTAAAACCTCATGAACGAAATTTCAGCTCTCTACGTCGACTCGTTCTCAGGCAGTGTCCAAATATATAGCGGAAAACGAAATTTTTATATGGCAACCCCACGAAGGAGTTGCCCGATTTGTCTCATTTTCGAACTTAATTTAATTTCATCTAGGGTATAAAAAGGCTGAACGAGATTACATTTTAGTGCGCGGAACGACAAATGTCTTCAATACTTAATTAAGTTTTAACCACTATATTACGAGTGTGTGCCCGTTCTGAAAATATCGTAGTTAACTATACTTCTGTGACTAAAAAGAACCCATCGATGTGGTTCTACAAAATGAAGAAAAAGTTTTGCTCTTTTGCTATATAAACTGGCGCGGTCCGCCATTTTGGATTAAAGGTACCAAAAATATGACAAAATTGTAAAAATATAAATTTGGAGAAGACTAAATTTTCTGAATGTTTTGTAAAAACACTTTTCTTGTAAGTCTGATATGAAACGAGTTATGTGGCGGAAACGGGAACATTCTTAAAAAGAATGTATACGAATAGTACCCCTTATACAGGGTGTTATTAAATTTCTTTTATTTCTTTTAATTTTCGTTGAAATTTTGTTAATATTTCTCCACTTTTTAACTTATCATAATAATTGCTATACAGACACGTAATTGATATTGATATAGTCTGTATTAAGTGTTGTATCACTCTTTGTAAGCATCAGTTGCTAGTTATAGATATTGACACGATCGATCTCTAGAGCAAGAAAGATGTTAATATAATGCTTAGGAGCATTGCTGTTGAATCAGCCGTCTATTAACGGAATTCCTCCTCATAATTTTTGTGGATGTATGTACTAGGACACTAATGGGGAATACGGGCAAGGAATGTAATTTTTTCGGTAACGTTAATAGTATAAATGCTCATGAGAAAATTCTTCATCTCAGAGCTCACAATCGTATCGTAGAATACACTGTACTCCGTTAACTTCGAAAAACGCTTTATCTATATATGTACAGAATTAGTACCTTTCAGGCTAAAAATAACTTTTTTATCGTTGTTTACCCGGCTCACTATGTAACTTGTATCTCCGCAAACGATTCTGTAGGACAGGTTTGTTTATAATGATTTTTAGCGTAGCTTCATCCACATTATTTACGCAGGATTATATTAATTTCCACGGACAGTACATCAATCTTTGCTTTACAATAAATCAAGTTAAAGTAAACCTTTCAATGAGATAAATAAAATATTTGATTAAAATCAGCCATGATTAACATATTACTAATGACGTATTTTCCATTGTTCCCAGTTGAATGGACTCTATACTCTCGTTCGTAACCAAATGTTTTGTACATATTGATTTTTTGAAAGTAAGAGGAGGACAAAGAACAAATTGAAACATCTTAATTCGTACATCAGCGTTATTATTAAGTTATACTTCCGTTGCACATTATAGCGTCTATTCATTAATATAAAAACGACTAATCTGCATTCATTAGTCATTTTTATATCACTTACATAGTTATGAATATCAGAAGAAAAGAAAAGAAAGTTTTCTATTATAGTTAAAGATAGAAGAGTAAATTAAACTGCTAAGTTTGCTTATGTAATGTTATGCAAAATAAAGTTCGCCGACTTCACAGCCTACGGTGATAAATTTGCCATGCATATAATTATGTAACTCTTCTAAGGCCGGTTGCAGATGATGTGTTGCGTTGCTATATAGATATAATATAGATATAATAATTATTCACCGAATGTATCTAGGTAGGTATAATGTGGGATGATAATGAATAGATAGAGTGGCACGTTGTAAAAAAAATAGGAAATCGTGCTTAGGACATAACTATAAAGAACACCTAAACAGAACTTTTTTCCAAAGATTTTGGTTTCATTGTTTCTTTGATTTCTTTACCTATTTTTAAAAACCATGTCATATTTTCTACGATAACAAACGGAAAAACGGAAATTCATTCACTATTGATACAAATGTCGTAAGTATATGTAGCTGAAAAATGTTGACTCCAGAATTGACGTAATCATTAGCGCTCACAAATTACACCCAGAAGAAGAGAGCATAAATAAAATTTATCACGGTATCCAAATATTCAAAGCCTTGAGTATATTTAAAGAATAAAAATTTTGCCGATGGTGAAATCAGAAATATTTTTATTAGTGCAGTCAGAGGCGTATCTAGGTTTAAACATTTTGGGGAGCGAGCATAATAAAAAAAGGCACCACTACATAAAAATAACTTTTATTTCATATTTTGAAGAAAAAAATGGACGTCCAACTTCAAGTAGTTCAAACTATGTATACATTCATGTTTTATATTAAAGGTATTCTATTACTTCAAAATAAAATTAATTTAATTACAAGTAAATGAGGCAACTGCAACAGCCTCCTTGATCTAAGTGTCATTCTTAAAAATTTATTTATAACACTGACATGTATATAAATGGACTGCTCGTTGAACCAAAAATGCATAAAAGCAATGGCACCACTTTCATATTCCTGTCTGTTTCCGTGAGAGTATACATTCCCACTGAACTGTAACGTTTGGGAACAAGAAATTGCTTGACGGTCAGCGGTATTTCCAATCAAAACAGCCTTGTAAAAAACAGTTCCTTTGACTCATAATTAAAATTTAATAATATAAGTAGTCCCAACATTTTTGTAGTAAATTCGGTAAATCCCACTGACTTGTATATTAGTAAATTCGCAAATAATTTAAATATAACCCCAGTTTACGACAGTTGGTAGCATTGACCGTGAGAGAATACTTTCTGATATCAAAACTGGTGCCACATGAAACAGGAGATCAGTCAGTCCATTTATATACATGTCAGTGATCTATAACCATATTATAATTCACTTCAGTAGCCAACTGTCTTTCAATGAAGTATATAGCTAATCCAGACAATCTGTGTTCACCAATTGTAGATCGCTGGTAGGATTTAGTGAGTTTTAATCTGCAGATCTTTCAGATCGCTTGCACCTTCACTACTTATTGGTAAAGTCAAAATTTTTTTATATAAATTCGAGAGGTTAGGTTTGGCTACACTGTTTATGGGCAGTTTTCCTGGATATTTGAAATATCTTTAATAGATACAGAATCGAATAATTTTAAGAACTTTTATTTTTAACGATTCTAAATTAAATCATAAATACAACAGGAAAAAACAACGGCCTCGTCCGCGGTTTGAATCAGGGACCTTCCGCTTTCCGGGCGACTGCTCTTATCACTGAGCTAACGAGACAGATGCTTTTCCTTCTTGCATTCCTTAATTTTATCTAGCCAATTTTAATTTTTTCTAGTTGTCAATAACCAGTAACGATGTAAGCGTACAAATAAATTGTAAATTTTTTCAATTTTGATTTATTTTTCCCATACCGGAATCGAAATCACAATCGGTCATAGATAGAGAATATTCAAGTATTATTGAAATTACGTCCACCTTCATCTTTTGGAAAATTTTTGAAACTATTCTTAATGAAAGGCTGGCAAGGATCCAATTCAAGTAGAACACAAATTAGATCAATTGGTATGGGTATGTCTCAATACAAGTTTGGATATGTTAGGTATTCTCTATTTGTGTCAATTATTGGACGAACTGTTAAGGCTGTTAAGGCATAATTAGCTCTCGGCTCGTTCTAAAACATGTTATGGTCCATTCCAGAATGCACTACCCATTTCAGAATCTGTATATTCTGATCTAGTAAGTACGCCATGCGACATCTAGCTCTTGTGCCACCTATGGTAGTACTTAGCTCTAGCATGTCCTCAGAGTATTCCACATCTAGTGCAGCTACAATGGTCGAGATACAGTGTTCAGCTATAAGTATTCAATTAGTATTCGGTATGTGTCACCATGCTTCAGGTGAAATGTCCGATTGATCTTTTTTATGATGGAGAAAGAAGAACTTTAAGAACTTTTATTTTTAATGATTCTAAATCAAATTTATAAATGCAAGTAGAAAAAACAACCGCCTCGACCGGGGTTTGAAACCGGGGCCTTCCGCTTGCCGGGCGACTGCTCTTACCACTGAGCTAACGAGACAGATGATTTTCCCTCTTGCATTTATCAATTTGTTACTTTTGTCACTATTGATAAATGCAAGAGGGAAAATCATCTGTCTCGTTAGCTCAGTGGTAAGAGCAGTCGTCCGGCAAGCGGAAGGTCCCGGTTTCAAACCCTAGACGAGGCGGTTGTTTTTTTTCTTCTTACATTTATAAATTTGATTTAGAATCATTAAAAATAAAAGTTCTTAAAGTTCTTCTTTCTCCATCATTGACCGATTCTAACAAGTGTAGGTTCGATTCACGTCCGCGGAAAAAAAAATGATCTTTTTTAGCTAATTGACTGCAGCTTTATATAAAGACTGACTATGCGAGTCACATCTTTCCGGTGTAGATTTCTTTTCCGAAAAGTGGATGTAATCTTTAGGCGAGGCAAGCAAAAAAACGGTCAAAATTTTGTTCTACTGTTTGCTTAATCTTTTTTGTTAATTCATAGTAGGTATTACATATAGGTACATACAAAAATTCTGCAGAATCTCAAAGCCGTTCTGCGGCAAATACTGTTTATACATATTAGATATAAACTGCTTCACACGAAAATCAGAGATACAATATATTTATGCGTGAATTCGTATAATCTGAATATCGTTGTTAGGAAAGTGTCACATTTTGATGAAGTACGGTATTCATTGGTCAAAACAGATAGTTATCTCTTTATAAAATATAAGTCTCCATATATTTTTCTTGGTATTAAATGGATCCTACTATGGCCCCGTTAGTTCAGTTGTTAAAAGCGTTGATTTATGCTCTGAGTGCTTTGGGTTCGAGCTTATCTTGAAACGGTCCTTTGATTTTCCTTCTGCCGAGTTTGCTGTAGGCTTTTATAGCTTCTCCTCTTCTATATTACCTACTACCCTAACTGTTAAAAATTTGGTCACCCCTCTCTTTCATCAGTACTACAAAATCTAGTGCTCAATTCAAAGCGGGGTTCTTTTGCAAGACTGATGATAAATATTATCAGAAGTGTCAAAATATTATCTATGATAAATGAAGTTCTTCCCCGAATATCACGACAGATGGCAGCCAATCATTGGTAATTATTTATAGCATAGTGAACAGAAACGTTTTAAGAAACTGAAGTAGAGTTGGAAAAAAGTGGCAGGTAAAACTTTGACATTTCCTTATTTCTGGAACGAATGTATGTTTGTTTGTTATATCGACAGTTTTAGATTACCATCGCAAGTCTTCCGGTGTAAGGTACAGAGGACAAAAGTACTCCTTACGCTCAACAGGAAGGAATTAAGGTTCATAACAGGTCTTTTAACTGGGCAGAGCCCACATACATATCATCTTACAAAGATGGGTAAGATTGATAGTGAGACCTGTCGAAGACGATGGACTACTTGGACACCAAGATATATAGAAAACAAGGTATTCCCATTAACATTTTGACACATTGCAGCTGATAGTCTGTGACGTAATTCTGTGACTAATGTACATACATTTTTATAGGAAAGACAGAGAGACCGCAGAGAGTATTGTTTTCTCTGTACCGTACTTTCCTATACATTTCACGATATTACGTTACCTATTGGTGGGCCAGGGACATGGATCGTTAGTGCATCCTGATAAAACAAGTGCATAGGGGAAGGAAAAATATAAGTGGACATTAACAGATGGATGGGAATCTAAGCATAAAAGTCTTCATACATAGTCGTCCAAATAATAATCAGCTGAAGCTATAGTTCAAGGCAGTAATGCAAACCAGACGCTCGGAAATATCCCTGAGTTTCGGTAGAAAAAATCCCTAGAATTCCCTAAATAATTGGTATAACTCTAAAATGTGTATTTATTTATTTATTTACTTATTTTGTTATTTACAAGTAACAAAGAATACATCTTCTAAGATAAAATAAACAATCTCCTGTGAGTTTGATGTAGTACAATGCCAAATTTAGAAAATATGGACATTTTAGAATTTTGGAACTTTTTGTATAGTATGTAAACGCTTTGGTAGAGGGAAATACAAATTCAAAAATATCACGAACTTAGCCAGACTTTGTTTGAGTTTACCTCATTCAAATGCTGAATCGGAGCATATATTTTCTGTTGTAACTGATGTATAGACACAAAAGTCGTTGCAATAATTTTACAGTAACAGATGAATGAGCATAACAATTTAATGCGAAAATCCTCTCAGTACAAAACTAATTAGCAATATTGTTTAATTATAAGTCAACATTTTCCTGGAGCAAATTAAACTTTTTTTTTTTGTAGTTTCGTCCAACCAAGCTGCATATCTTATATATATTAGAGAATATATCCTTTAATAAAGGTGACAAATGATCAACAATTGAACTTCCTACATTATGCTGCGCAAAAAGCTAGCCAAATTTATTTCAGCTTCAGCAACTTGTACATTCTATTTAGGTAATAATGCGACATTGGCTTAAAATTCTGAATTCCACCAATAGATATCTGATACTTTTTAGTAGCAGCATATCTTTGCAATTTGCTCTTACCACAAATTTAACGAAGTATGACCTGCCAAACCAAAACATCCCGATCATTTTTCACTTTTGTAATCCAACCTTGAAATGGATTTTTATAAAAAGTAAAAGTTAATGCACACTAAAAATATTAAAAATATTTGAATTCTGGATCACAAAGCCATTTTTCTTGAAACGTTGCTTTTCGCAAAGATCATTTCTAGATTTTTGTTTCTTTTGTGGAGTATCTTGCTGCCGTACTGAACTTAAAACAGTAGAAATGGAGAGCTTTTTTTCCATAACACCATTAAAAAAAAATACAGGGTGTCCGGATAGGTCATGCTTAGACGAGCAAAAAACTGTATGATAAGGTGGGGGGCACCCTAATGGTTTCCGGGATAACGGGACTTAAAGATATTTGGGTATGTTTTTATAGATTACATTGTAACTTCTGAACGTTACACCCTATGATGATGGTTTAATCTTTGGTAGATAGATAATCATTTGACGGTTTATAAATTTTTTCCATTTTCTTCTTCATTTTAAAGTTATGGTACAACAAATTTAGAATTTCGGAATTTATTTTATTTAACTAATATTTTTATCATAAAATCACATCACCAATACCAATTTTTCATATTGGATTTAAGAAGCCCATGATCGTAGCTTTAAAATGACCGCTTCGTACCGAAAATGTAACCCTTTTTGTGCTTTTTAGACTTTTTCTTAAGCACTTCCAGCTGAAATGGCTGAAAAAACTCAATAAGTGCCAGAAAGTAGGCAATTATCTTTTGGAAATGACATTTTTCAGTCATTTTCGATGGATATGCCTAAGAAAAACTGCGAAAAACCCAAAAAGGGTTACATTTTAGGTACAGAGTGTGATAGGTCATTTTAAACCTAAGATTTTGGGATTTTTAAATCCAATATAAAAAATTGGTATTCATGACACATTTTTTGATAAAAATAGTAGTTAAATAAAAAAAAACTAGTTATAATTCCAAAATTTCAAATTTGTTGAGCCTTAAATTCAAAACTGAGGAGAGGAGAGGAAAAATTTATAGACTACTGGAAAGGTCCAACGATTATCAATCAAAGAAGTTTTAAACCATCATTACAGGATGTAACGTGCAGAAGTTACAGGTTGATTTATAAAAATATACCGAAATATGTTAAATTCCCATTATCTCGGAATGCGGAACAATGTGAACTATGGCAATTTTCCAAACTGAAAATTTTCATAACATAACAGAGGAATAGAGTGGAAGTGGGTATTAAAAGTAAATGTATGTGGCATTGACATGAAAATCAATTGTTTACTGACACAATTTTTATTCTGTTCTAGTGTTTCTTTAATTTGCAGAAGTTCTCTGTAGCTTGGAGCAAATAAATGATTAAAAACTTTTAGTGCACAAAATATTCCTAGATATCGTCACTTTTGAAACTTTTATCCCTAAATCCCTAAAATCAAAAATTATCCCTATATCTTGAGATAGAATCCCTAAGTTGGCATTCTCTCCAAGAAATCAGTAAATAGATGGTCAAGAGGAAAGCTTTGCCGATGTTAGGCGCATGGGAGATTGGAAAGGGAAATAGGAAGGGCTAAATTAATTGAATATGAGTGATTCACATACTAAGCAGACTCTTAATAATTTATAAAAAAACTCGTCGAGTTTGATGACTTGGACTATTTAGAGGAGAACAATTATACCTATATATAACAGAATCCGATGAAGAGCTACTATTTCCGTCCTATATCCTAAGAGGGATTTAAGTAGTCCATTAAGTCAATATGGACTATTTTAGCACTACCTAACTGTCCAATTTGCAAATTTTCTGTCCATGTCGTGCAACCACAAAAATAATTGACCAATTCCCAGACAGATTCGATATTGTCAAAAACCATAAATAAAATCATATGTAGAGGAACAAATAAGTTAAAAATTTATTGAACAATAAATAAATACTCGAGGACTTAATACCTAATTTGAGTTAATTAGTCAAGCGAACTAAGTTCACGGTCAGTTATTCAAAGTTGTGTTTTATTTTTGCGAAACCTCTGACTTCCGTGCTGCTTGAATCGCTTCTGGCTGTTCTCAAATTTATCAAACGGCAACTCCATGGCATCATTTAAATTTGATTTAGTCGAATATGTGTCGAAAGCTTGCATTATCTTATCATCATTTCCAGCTTGACCTCTAAATCGGTATTTCATCGAGTCCATCCAATCGTTCGTTGGTAGTGACCACCGTATACTTGGGGGTACGTCTTGATCTTTTAAGCTCGGAAACGACCATTGGGGAGACATAAGCGCATCTGCATGAGAATAATTCGTATCATACAAACTAAGATCAGATGGTAAGTTTTGCTCAGCATCTTCATCTTCATCCATTTGACTCATTTTCGGAAAATATTTCATTTCCTCGGTTACATCATATTCTGGCATTTTCATTTGGAAATTATTTCTTAGGCTGGGATGCTTATATTTACCCAGTGTTGGAATCGATGATAGAGGAATACTATTATCGAAATCCCACTCAGTCAGCTTAGGAAATTTAATTTTTGGCTTTTTGATGTCGATTATTTGACTCTTGATTCCAAACTTGAATACGTCAGATAAATCAGGTGCAGCATGAAAAGGTCTTTTCAGCAATGGTAGTGTAGTATCGAAAGCAGGATAATCGTGGAATTTTATTTTTTTTGGATGGAAATGATGCTTATAAATCATCCTCATGTGTGTGTGCTTCCTCACAACTTCCGGTAAATGTAGTTTAATATGAACACTAAAAGAAAAGAAAACATTTTAACTGATTTTACTCTCACTGTAATCTTATATATGTATATAAGCGTCGCTAATCAAAACATGATATCAATAAATTGTACTTATCAGCCCAGCCGTGCATGAATAAGGCGAAGTTATTAATCAATGAATAGCGCGGCCCGACTATTATAAAAGAAAAAAAAAATAATAATAAGTCGGGTTTCCGCGTTTCTGGATAGCGGATAATCACGTTTGGTGCAACTTTAAGAAAATTTTTGCGCTTACTGTTCGTGGCTATCATCAGCCCATGAAGTAGTTAATTGCAGCAGTGAATAGAAAATTACCACATAGGTGTCGGGTGTGACCATGATACATCCAACCACAGATTTTTGAACTTGTTTTAATTTCACTCACTGCAGTTAGAAAAAAACAATTTTTTTTTTATCCTGGAATATTCAATTATCACCTGAAACTTTAGAAACTTTAATGTCACTCGATTTATCAGATACACGTCGATGCTAGTTAGTAGATCTGTTCATGTTCAAGTTCACTGCAAAAATGACAAGATTTCTAAGAAACTTTCAGTCTTATATTTTATTCATTTTATGTAAATGCAAATGCATTTACCTTTTATTATGTACCTTTGTGACCGTACTACGCACATATTAAATATATGTAGAAAAAATTAACCCGGCTTTTCTATAAAGTCTTAAGAGTGACAATAAGAAGTCACGGTTTACGCGACAATGCGCACCGCAGATTAACCACATTTTTTTTTTTTTTAGATAGCTAAATGTGAAAGAAAATCATTTTTGCTCCAAAAAGATACATTCCGAGAAAATATAATGCGCGATCATATTTCAAAAATATGCAGTCACCCATGGTGGACGAAGAGGAGATTTCAATTTCTTCTTTGGTATGTGATGGCACTTGAACCTGCAACTACTTGCGAACATGTGGGACAAGGTAAAACATTTTTAATGTTTTGTCTATATTACTGGAAATGTTTTCTGGAAAATTTATAAGCTTTAAATGGTAAGTGAAATTTGTTTGCGCTCCTTTCTGCTCGCAATTGTTATCCCCAGCTACTGAAAGAGAAAGGATAGAAAAAAGAATAATTAATATTCTAATTATCTTCAGTTTGTGTAGTTCAAATGGTTCCATACACCTTACTAATTATATCATTATAATCCAACAGGATTGCTAATAAATATTTGCACACGTCATCGGCATATATGCGGATGAATTACTATCGAAAGGTACTTAATAAAATGACTAAATAGTAGCGGCTCCCTAGTCAATACCATAAGTTATGTGTATTGAGTCAGAGAAGATACTATTCACATTTTGATCCTGTGTTCTATCCGATAGATACAGCTATTTTCGTACAAAATATCCAAAGACGAAAACCCAAATTCAGTTGGTAATTTTTCTAATAATATATTTTGATTGACAGTGTTAAAAGCCCTAGAGAAGTCCAACACAGCAAGAATTCAGATTTCATCCAAATTTCATGCCAATTGCCAGTGACTATGTTTAATAAGGCCATTTCACAACTATGGAGAAATTCAGAATGCCAACAGGTCAAGGAAGCTCGTTCTTCTATAAAATCATGGATTTGATTCACAATAAGTTTTTTCCAAGAATTTGGATTTTGGTATCTAATCGGGCGCTAGACAGACAACATCGACCTTGGTGAATTATTCTTGGGAGCAGCCAAAACAATGGCATTTTTCCAGGAATTTTTATATCGTTAAGGTCAAATTTACAATGTCAGTAATGCATGAAAATACCACCCGCATAATGAGCTTCAGTAATTGAGGAGAAATATCCTCTGGCCTAGTCAGTCGCATTAGATTTGATAGAATAAATTGCAATACAAACCATAGAAGAATCTCTAATGAGCTACATACAAAAAGCACTTCAAAAATAAAGAAGATGACAAAAAATTATCGTCAGATGAAACTCGTAAATGCAAAGGTCAAAGATATAGTTGTGTTTATAAGATTTCTAACATTGGAAAAAAAAATTAATAACTGTTATTTGTCCATTCTAGAGAGACACTTAAAATGTTCTGATTCTTTGTAAATATAAATCAAAAAATACATTTTACGAGCAATTTATAATAGCTGTGCTCTTTTGTATACCTTGTTCTAGAGTTCCCATATACTGGAGAGAACAAATTGTTCTGTTGATTGAAGCGAACTATTTGTACTGTTCGCTTCATTTAAATCTTCTATGAAAATGTATGAGGAGTTCTTTTGTTCTGCTCTGTTTTGCGGATACAAAAGAACACAGCTACTTTCAAAAAATGTTATCCTTCTTATGAGCATACGTATTCTTGCATCATGGTTAGGTTATATATAATTGACTCAGAAGGGTGGGAGTAGACAAGGGTCTATGTGACTGCATCAACTCAATGCTTCTCAGTGGAAGGATTAGCTTCTGCTCAGGTGACATGAGAAGAGCACTCAATAGAAGTACACCGCTATCACCACTCCTGCGACTACTGGTAATGGATGAAATCCTCATCAAATTAGACAGAGAGCGATTTAAGGCAGTTGCCTACGCAGATAACATATGCATCCTGGTAACTGGCAAATCTCTCTCTCTTATTAGTGAAAGGCTCGAGTATGCGTTGCTTAAGCTGGATAAGTGGGCCAATAATAGTGGATTGAGGGTAAACCCCTCGAAGACGAAGGTGGTCCTTTTTACAAGAAGGAGGCGGGTACAAAGTTTCAGACTTCCAATGCTGGGGGAGAGGATCTTACTCTCTCCAGTGAAGCAAAGTATTTGGGAATCATACCCGATTCCAAGTTGAGCTGGAAGGTTAATATAGAAGAACGCGTGAAGAATGCCAGTGTGACCTTTTACACGTGCAAGAGAATATTTGGCAGAAATTGGGGATTAAAATCAAAGTGATGCGGTTAATGTACACAACCATAGTTCGGCCCATCCTCTGCTATGACTGCATGGTCTGGTGGACGGCATGACTAGGAAATGTAATTTGATTGTGCTGTCACAAATCTAGAGGGCTGTTGGGCATTCCAATATACTCCACCTGATAGACTGTAGTTATTGCAGGGAAGAAGCAGACTACCAAGTACCAATATTGAATTTTGGTGGGGATGTCAATACAATGATGCCCACCAGGAGTGACTGAGATGGGAAAGAGATGTTCGTAGCATCCGATCTTTCTATTTTTACGGATGGTTCCAAGACAAATGTGGCCACAGGGGCTGGAGTCTACTCCAGAGATCTACAGTGGCACGAGTCTTATGACTGCCTGATGAATGCAGTGTTTTTCAGGCAGAACTGGAGCTGTAAGGACTCGGAGGAAATCTAATTTGTCCAACACGTGCTTAGCGAATGTCCCGCTCTGAAGAATAAAAGAAGTAGGCTATTGGGTAGCTACTTCTTTTCAAGTCTGGGAGAGCTGCAAATCAACATATATATCCTGAGTTTTCTGAGAGAAGCAGGATGTATCTAGGTAAAGAGTCTTGGAGATATCTTGAGTTCCCTAAGGGAAGCAGGATGGATCTGAGGCGGCTTGAAGAGGTTATCCCATGGCGCCTAGGGCACAATGGATCGACTGGAGGTCTAAGTGATGCAGGCTAGTTGTCTTGTGGTACCTCTCCTACCTAACCTAATCTAACCTGCATCATGGTTATTCCAACATTAAGGTGCCCAAAACAATTACGACGTTTCGATTCAATTTGATCCAACGAATGCATGAGCATAATTGCTCCCTTCGATTTCAAAGACTCTTCTACTTTAAAATTTTGCCTGCCAGAATTTGTCTTTCCGCTTTACATTCATCAACGAAAATATCATTTTTTGTCGTATAATTCATGTCTTTTTTATTTCCTCAACAAAAGCCTTTTCATCCATCTTTTTATATAAACAAATTTTTGCAGATGATTTTTCCTGGTTATGTCATCCGTAAAGGTTGAAAATTGCTCAACTTCTCCGTTTCGATTTGATCCATTTTGGTGTAATGTGTTCAATTGCATATGTATGTGTCTCATATAAGCAAATTTGACATTTGTACGAAACGAATCGAAACGGTGAATTGTGTTTCCCCCTTAAAGACCAAAACACAGTGACATCGAGACAACAATGTTGGCAGCTTAGTTGTCGACAATGTCGCATTTAAAACACAGTGAACGCGGCAAATTTTTTGACAGCGGTCACTGTTTTATTTATTGTAAGAGAAATGGGAACAAGGAAAAAATTAAGAAAAAGCTTTAATATAAAGAAAAAACTAAAAAGAAAAAAAAAGGAGATGAGATTGTTATACATGGGATGACGCTTATCCCACAGCATAACATTTTCCTCCATTTTCTCTATTAATTCCTCCTCAAAACCCATAATTTCTTTATTTTTATGATTTATAAAAATAACCAAATCTACATAACATGAATGTCAATTATTCGTTGTCCATACAGAAATGTCAAATATGTTGGCGACTAATTTAGAGTTTTTCCCAACATTTTTGTTGGCAACTTGTCGCGACGCCCTCATTGCGTTAAATATATGGGACAACCACATGATACAAAAATTAACAAGGTATGGCCGGAAAATCTGTCAATTGGTTGCTTGCCTCCTTTGGTGACAATTGTTAGAAATTTGTTCGTCTCAATTTCAATCGTCCTTATCACAGTGAAAAAATTTTCTATTTGGAAATTTCTTTGCTTTTCCACTAGCACATAATTACTTTTCCCGAGGTGATTTAAATGAAGAAATTAATGTTTTGTTAAATATTTTCATATATTCAAAACTTATTTCAGTCAATAAACTTAAACTGTTTAGTTTTGCAGCATGATATTCAAGTAATGTAAATTATCTATATTAAGATCTAACAAATTAAAATAATCGGCCAAGTGCGAGCCGGACTCGCTCACGAAGAGTTCCGTACCATCGTACAAAATTTAACACTATGTACTTTTTATTTATTTGTTCAAATCAGAGTAAGCGTCATTTGAAAAAAGAATGCCTACATATGATAAAAATAATGAATGAGAATAAAACGAGGAAAAAAACGATGAAAAAATCATGTTTCTTGTATGTTGGCCCCCTTTAATTTTTAATTTAATTTAATTTTTATTATTTGTGAAAATTTTAACTGTCTACCTGTTACGGTTAATGAGATACAACCTGGTGACGGACGGACGGACAGCAAAGTCTTAGTAATAGGGTTCTCGTTGTTACCCTTTGGGTACGGAATCCTAATTAAGACTTTCTTAGTAATAATATGAACAGTGTTTCAATAAAAGTGAATAATAGTAAAAGTTCGGAAGAAATTTATAATTAGTCTCATACCAATATTAACGATAAAATATAGCCAGAACTCTATTTTGAAAATTTGTTCGATATATGGTTCGAGTTGTTTTTGCACTTATTTTTAAAGTGGTTCATTGGTGAAAATTTCATAACCGATTTGATATAGAGATTTTTATATTGGAAAGTAATCTTCAGTTGGCCCAGTTTTCCTAGTACAGGTAAAAAATTATAAATCATTTTGGTAGCCTTTTCAAGATGTTGCTTGATTTAGTGCATTTTTGAAATTTCACATTTGCTATGTATGTATGTTTGCTGCACCCGAAATCGTGTGAACAGATTCTTTACATTTAGTGAAATTTATGTACATACGTCAAAAATCGAAATATTCCCTTTACAGAAGTTACCCAAACCTGGGTTCAGTTAAATTGCTAAGATCAAAAAATTTGACAAAAAAAAGCATATAATATATATAATCGACTATCCAAGTATTAATCCAATCAAATATGCCGAAAAAATGTTAAAAATTGCTAGTTTTTAGTACACAGCTGATAGTTTCTTTTGAAGTTTGCACATAGACTCAGTTTAGTTAGTAGCTCTGAGGATTCCCCAAGAAAGCGAAACGCGTCAGTTTTTGTTCGTTCAACAAACTAATAATTAATAAAAAGTTTTTGCGGAAGTAGAGACAGGTGTTTTGAAAAAATGTTAAAAAAGTCCATGGTGACCACATCGCACAAGAAGAAAAAAGTGTTATTACACTTGACTTGTCTTGACCTATTGGTCAACAAATTAAATTTTTTGGGAGAGCAAAAAACACAATTTAATTTTTTTTTGTTTAAATTGTAATACTAACAGGTAATAAAGCTAGAATTGGTAAGACCCTTATGATACCCTAGATGAATGTTTGTTTGTAATTTCCTATGGTCACTCATCTGCACTTTTATTTTAAGTGGTTTTTCGCATATATCTCTAGAATGGTTCGTTAGACAGCAAAAATGATTATAACCAATTTCATAGCATTTCATATTTTGAAAAATTTTCAGTACAATAGAAACGTTTAGGGCGGATCGTTTTCACAGTATACGTAAAAATCCTAAATTTATATAAGGCAAAAGAAAGAAGAGTCTGTCTAATTTAGCCCATTTCTTAAATTATATTTACTATATTTGTGAAAACGCTGGGTGCAAAATTTCAGAACTCTACGTAAACGCGTTCAGGCAGTGTCCAAATATATGGTGAAAGACTAAAGTTTTGTACGGCAACCCCATGAAGGAGTTGCCCGATTTATCTCATTTTCAATCAATCAAAATAACTTTTAATTTTATGCTTGGGTGTCCATACCATTTTGCTCTACCTCATTATTTTAAGGTGTCACAAACGGAATGAAAAACTTAGTGTACCATTTAGATTTCATCTAGGGTATAAAAATTGGTTTAAAGTTTTACGATCTCTTCAAAGATTAATATTATGTATAAGGCATCCGTGCGTGCTCTCTAGTGCAAACTAATAGAGAAAGATTGTTGGCTTTTATATTAATTTTGTGGAAGGTGAAAAGAAGCATTCCTTTTTAATTCTGTGGAGGCATTCATTTCGTCATCAATCACAAGACACTGGACGAAAGCACTTAGCACTTCCTGCTGCTTAGGAAGGTATGGAAAATAAACATGTTTTCCTTCGTATTAGCTTTTGCAGAAATAATCGCACAAATTTCTATCTCTTTCCGATAACAACATGAATGAATATATCTATTCATTACCTCTTCTTCATCTAAGTATTCCCTGAAAGGTATATGCTCAAAAATATGACGCATCAATACATTACGCCTGTCTTTCTAAACAAGCTCAACGTAAGGTCGATTCATATAGTCATTACTATTGAATTCCATCTAATGCTTATAGTAAACCTTATCAATCCAACAGATTTCCCTGTTTTTTCTGTATTACTGCATGGAAGTTAATGATAATTCCAAAACTTTTCCATAGGATGTTTATATTGGATTTCTGTCGATTTTAATAATATTTCCATGTTTTTTTTTTAATAAGGAAATCTAACAGACTCCAGGTTCTATTCCATACAAATTTTATAAGGAATTTGTAAGGATATCCAAGGCATCTCTTTCCAAATTTTTTACTTACCTAAATAAAGTATAGTGAATTTCGAAATACATCACTAGCGTACCGATACAAAATCCACCATACTACCTTGAAACTATAGTAGTAATGAGGCATATAGGAGCTGATATTTCACCAGTGTTGCTTATACGTGTGTAAAGACAAAGAAGTCTTCGTATGCTGTCACTTTTCTCAACTGGAGTTTTGTGCGAAAATTCCCACATCTGGAATTTTTGTTTATTGGCTATATATTAAGTGAAAAAGAGAAATTTGCGTATGGCAATCCGACTAAGAAGTCCATTTTTGAACTCAGATGAATATTTATAGGAAAGCTGTGTTCCAAGTTATATAGAAGACAAGGTATTCCCATTAAAATTTTGACATATTGCAGCTGATAGCCTGTGACGTAATTCTATGACTGATGTATATACATTTTTATAGGAAAAACAGAGAGAGAAGAGAGAGTATTGTGTTCTCTGTACCGTATTTTCCTATATTTTTCACGGTCACCTAATGGTGGAATATGGTTCGTAATGGAAATACCTTGATTCTATATACCTTGGCTGTGCACCAAATGTCAATGTCTTTTCGAGGGGTGAAAAGGACCCATAGAAGGACATGAAAAAATCAAAATCATACAATCATTTGCGGAAAAAAGGAAAAGGTTGCAAAAGTTTGTACATATAGCATGTAGCTTTTTCAATGGACAAAACTTAGACCATATATCAAACAGGAAAGCTAATAAACCAAATTAGATAAAGCTTCTCCATGTTTGTGTTGAGCTCAAGTTTTCTAGTGTTAGACTCAGTGCAGGTGTAAACAGCTACCACAACTCATGAAGAGATAAAGGAGTAGTAAAGTAATTAAAATAAGAGTGAAAATTTATTCCCATTTCTACCTGCTACCATTGCTTTTTGGTCGTTGGTCCTACTTGTTACTTGTCATTTTTGCGCTTGTCCACGAATTTTATACGACACCCTCATTCCTGTTTGATATGCGAGTATGTTTTAAGGGGCAAAATAGCAGATTTTATGTTAAATATAGAATGAGTTGAAATGTTTGTCAAACTTTCGCGAGAAGATTTAGTAGTTAAGTAAAGGTAATGTACTATTTTGATGATCCAAATGTGAATATTATTTTATATTTCATATTAATTTAGCTAAAAATTGCAAATGGAGTCTTAAAAGGACAGAGGTATTGGGTGGAAAATTGGATAGGCAATAAAAAATCTTCTGGAGTAATGTATAACTTAATTCAAAAATAATGCATTGAAGATGAAATTCTTATCAAAAATATCTTACACTTATGACTCAACTGTCTTGCTGTCAAAGATGCATTTCTTTTACTTTGACCATTTGAAATATTTCATAAGCATTATTAAGCCTCTATCATTAATCAATTAGGGGCAAACATGATCAGATAATCTCTGATCTATTGCAGAATACCCTTAACATAGTTTGCGACTGGTGCCAAATAATGGGAATTCGAGCCAATCCTGGTAAGATAATAGTTGTTCCCTTCACGAGAAAAAGGAAGCTTTATTTACAAGCACAAATTCTTGAGGGAACAGTAGTGGAATTCTCATACCAGGTCAAATATCTAGGTATTACCTTAGATACCAGACTAACCTGGAGCTCCCACTTAAAAAGAGTATTAGATTAGGCTACAGTGGCAATATGGATCTGCCACAGGATTTTTGGCAAAACTTGGGGTCTTAAACCAAAAATGACTCTGCGGTCATACACATCTATTATAGGTCACATTATGCCTCACTCGTTTGGTGGCCAAAAACAAAACAAAAGACGGCTCAAGATAATTTGCAAAAACTACAACGGCTTGGATGTCTAGGAGTAATCGGTGCCATGCGTACCTGCCCAACTGCAGCCTTAGAGGCTATGTTGGACCTACTACTTTTCCATTTGCATGCCGAAACGCCATAACTTTGAAACACAATTTATGGTAATCTTGAGGACCGTCAACAGTGGCACACTGGGGACTTACCCCCTGAAAAAGGATCTCTTAAATGGTACACAGATGGGTCCAAAATGGAAGTTAAAGTAGGCTTGGGCATATTTGGGCCAAGGTGCAATCTCACAAAGGCAGTGGGGATCTCACCAGCCAATTTTCAGGCAGATATATACGCCATAGAACTCTGCGCTCGCGAAATAATCCACAAGAATATGCGTGGAGCCAAAATATACATAATATTAGAAGCCACGCAGCACTTAAAGAGTTAAAATCGTTTACCTTTGAGTCTAAGCTAGCTTGGGACTATCTTACTGTCCTGAACCAACTGGTCGAAACAAATAGGGTGACACGGATCTGGGTACCAGGACATGAAAGCATTAAGGGAAACGAGATTGCGGACCGCCTTGCAGAGAAAGAAGCCAAATCTCTGTTTATTGGCCCTAAGCCTGTCTTTGGATACACAAAAAGTCACCTCTCAGCTCAGATTAGGCTTTGGGAGGACAGACCTAAGAAGGAACACTGGGAAAGTACCCCGGGGCTGAGACAAGCGAAGAAGTTTATAAAATATTCTTAACAGAGGACAAAAGCATTCCTCATACTCAGCAGAAAGGAACTAAGGTTCATAACGGGCCTACTTACTGTGCACTGCCCACTTAGATACCAGCTTAAAAGGATGGGTAAGGTCGATGAGACCTGTCGCTTCTGTATGGAATACGATGAAACCGCTGAACATGTCCTGTGAAACTGTGAAGCTCTGTGCCGCATAAGGCTACTAGAAAAGGCATTTCCACTGCCAGAGGATGTCGGAAAAATGGCCCCTAAGAACATTGTAAGCTTTATCAACGACCTTAAGTTCGAATGGGCGCCCTAGGTCATTTAGGAGTAATGTCACAAAAGAATTTATAGTTCGCGGTGACAAAATGAGGTGTGAGTCCTGTCTGTACCCCCTCGTTATTAATAATAATAATTAATAATAAATCCTCAACGTGATTAATAGAAAAAATTTACATACACACTGTTGTAATTACAATTAGCAATTTCCTCAAATAATAAAAGCAACCAAGAATTTTTAAATTTAATTAGCTTATCACAAAAAAAACCCAAATTAGTGTTCGTGTTTGTACATTTACATTTGCAACATTTAACGTATTTTGTCTCAAAAACTGTGTAAACAGAAGCCATTCGCGTCTGATATTTTACATTCGCGCAGTTGGCAGTGTTCGAAATTCCCTCAAATTAGCAGCCACTGACTGGGCTTGAAATTTGCAATTGGATTAAATCTCAAGCTGGCTTGAAGCTAGCAAAAAAGCTAAAGCTCTAATTGTATCCTTCTACACTACAGGGTGATTCTGTTTTTTTGTCGTACTTTAATGTCAAAATATACGACAAAATTAAATGAACTTTTCTATTGCTTTTTTTGTGTTATTATTCAGTTCAGCCAGCCTTGCATTACGTAGAATGAATGAATGAACTTAAAATGACACTTCCAATTCACTACAAATTCAAAAATATTATTTCGAATTTAAGAACTTGTATTGCTCTAAATTGGTACAGAATATTAATTTACCATAGTTTATAATTTTTGTCACAACCTCGGAAGTAGTTGATTTAATTTGTCGTACTTTTAGGCGTATATTTTTACGTTTATTCATTGCAAATTCATTTTAGTTTATCTTGTGGTTGATGAAAAGGATTAATCAAAATGAATATGGTAAATATAAATCCTACTACATACGCTCAAGAAATTCGTGTGAATTGTGCATGGCCAAGTTGTACGATTTGCATAAGCGTGTGTAGCGAAAGTCGGTAGACAGAAGTCTGGCATGAATGAATTCGACCGGAACTTTTGCGTACAAGCAAATCTTACGAATTTTCTATAGAAGTAAACTAGGCAAAATTGAATGTTAACTTTTGCCTCCAAACGCATCTACAAAGCGTATATACTTTGCATTCATCTAGGGTCATCTGGTATAAAAAATAAAATTAGGTTAAGGTTGAAATTATTAAACTAAACAAAATTCTCCACTACAATAACAGGATGCTTGTAATATGCATAAGTAATACAGAGCCGAATAAAACTTTCATCATAAGTAAAGTAATTTACTGTAATTCATCTCACTTTATTTTCCAATCTTAATTTCCGTTTGTTTTTAAAAAACATAACAACACTGAGTTATTACGTCAGTTTGAGATTATCTTTTAACTATAATTCACATTCACTTAAGGTTATAAACCTTTCCATCGTTTTTTATTTATTTTTTTACTTTTTATCAACATTTAAGAACCTCAACTGTTACTTACTTTCACTGCTTCTTCATACTGCTTCACTCTACCTAAGTCTATTATAAATCCATTTCCATTTTTATCCAACTTAGCTTGTGTATCCTTTCACTTATGTTGATTTTTTGCAGTTTCATAATACTTTTAAATTATAATTGACTTTTACTGCGTATTTTATAAAGTAAAAAAACTACAAAAAAAAGGGACTGAGGTTTTTAATGATGATAGAACTTTTGTTGCGATTAAGAAACAAACCATCGATTCTTGATTTAAGTAAAATAAATAAAATAAAAAAATAAACTGAATCTTCCTTTTCTGATGCATATATTTATTTTAATAACATATACAAAATTATCATTATTCGATTCACGACAAAAACTCTTAAAACTAGGCAAAACTTACATCAAAATATGACGATGAATTAGTGCTCAGGTAGGGTTCACATATATATATATATACAATGTCTCATCTAAGTATACAACAAGACGTAATAATTGCAATAATTACTACTACATCAAAGATAACAATGGAGATATTACTCCTATACTTAAATTAAGATTAATTTACATGTACCACTGGCAGCAACTATAATTATGTATTTACAGATGAAGAAATGACATAGAAGATATAATGGACTAGTCCAGTTGGCGGCACAAATTACATGAATGAATTTGATGGTCAGTTGGTACGATATAAATTAACGAAATGCAATAAAAAGTGGCTTTATTGGGATGCCACTCTAAACGAATTTTCTGGATGGGAAATATCTTTGGAATTATCAATTATTGAAATTTTACTTATCCCAGCCGTGACCACCGCCACCACCAAATCCACTGCCACCAAATCCGCTGCCACCACCGTAACTTATATCGCCGCCATCATGTCCACTACTACTTCCTCCATATCCACTATGGCCGCCACCAAAACCACCACCACCACCGCCGCCACCACCCTTGGTGTATCCTAAGACCTTGTATTCAGTACCGCCACCGCCATGGTGAATATGTTTGTAAACGGTATGCGTATGATGATGAGTCTTGATCTTGAGTGGTACATGAATTACTACATGCTTATGTCCTCCGCCGCCACCACCACCTGCTGTGCAGATTGTAACAATAGTTAACAGGAAGGCCAATGTGAGCTGTTCATAATATAAATCACAAGGTCAATAGAATATTCAAATATTTGTACATAATATTATGTCAAGTGAATTCGACGATGCACTAATTATAGTTCATATACTTACCACTAATCGAGATGCCATGTTCACAAAGAGTTGGTCCCCGGATTAATCCTTTAAAACTCCAAGAGATAGTGCCTGTCCAGCGGTCGAAAGTTTTCTGATGGCCCTGCACCAAATTTTGTTCGTTTATATACTTCTATTCTCATGAGTGAACACACATCTAAAAGATTGCATGCACTCACCAATTTAAAGCTACGAACTTTTCGTTTTGATGTTGTTTTTTGTTGCATAGCACTTTTCTGTTGGGTAAAATATAAAACGGTAGCAGCAACCCCACCTGATTGCCGCACCTGGACTGGAGCAAAGCAATTTCTGATCTCCATATACCTTCTTCTCTCGTTACTAACTAATGTCAAAGAAATTCATACTCAGGAAAGCCACTCAACCGGCAGCGGAGCACCTCTTATGTAAACAAAGCCTCTGGAGCTATCGTTACCAAAGCCAAGGTGCTAAACCTTTCTTTTTCTTCATTTCATCTGAGCGCCAATTATATCCAAGTGCAACCTTTTGGTGCCACTCTTACTCTTAGCAAAACTTCCAGACTAACTAGTTGGAAATAAAACATCCACATTAGATTAGATGCTGCTGGTAAGTAGTTACCTTTACCTATAGCATATTATGCGTTCCGTTCGACCTGGTAAAAGATATCTATCGAATTGATTTTAAATTAAATAACGATCATGTCTGCCCAGGGTAATTTTAATGTGCGACAGGATATTGAGTAAATTCCTTCAGCCCAATCAAATGTAAGATTTAATAGCTCCTTACACAACAATAACAACAACAATTACGATTAAAAGACTTAAACTTTTCAATCAATTCGCAAGATTTTAAAATGTGACACTCACTCACTCGGGCAATCTGCGTTGGTAGTCCTTTCACTTTCTGCGGCCACCGCTCACACACATACTTGTTAATCTTCCGTTCGCGGAAGAGGATTATAAAAAAGTGAATCTCTCTGGTATAGGTAAAAAGCGTCCAAATGTGTATCATTTCTCCTCACGATAATTGGACGCTGGAATTCCTCGGGCAAGGGGGCGCTCCATTAATTTGGGACCTTGGTCATAATATAATTGCGTCATGGGGCAAGGCCCAAGTGATAGTATACTAACTTGCTCTCCTGCACCTGTCTTATGATTTGAAGTCTTTTGTTAATAAATAAAATCTTCGTTCCGGTGTTTTTGTGCTAAACAGATACGGTTGAAATTACTCGATTTCTGTGTGACTCTTCATTTCAAGTGAAATTGTTTCTACTCTGGCACGGTGGTTGCCTACAATAAATCACTTTAAGTGGATTCCATAGACTGGTCTATGCTCTGTTAATTAATAGCTACAAACATTGGCGGGGACATATGTATTATAGTAGTTAGCAAAACAGGTTTATGTTGTAGGAGTGTATTTTTTTTTATATCTTCAAGATTAGCAGTTGTAAAAAAAAAAGCGCGAAAAAAATTAGTTGAATGAAATAATTTCATTATTGACGGAGCTTTTGTACTCAATCTGTCCGAACAATAAGTTACGAGCGGGCTAATTAATTCTTCACGGAGAGATATAATAGCAATAAATGTCAGGTTAACTACCTGAAAATTGTAATTATTCTCATTAACTAAATTTGGCGGGAGATGTATATTATCGTAGTCAACGTATACTGGAAGATGATGGTTTGGTTTGCTGTTTAGTTACTTTTTTAAGATCAATTCTTTTGGCTCCTTTTTTAAGTAAGTATATTATTTATAAAGGTATGAGGTTTGAGGTATTCATATTATATGTTGACGTAAAAAAAAAAACAATACTAGAAATAAAGTGAATGTAATATATAAAATTTGCGAAGGAGGTTGCACGATGAGAATGGGAAGTTAAATAGTAGTTGGCAAAATATTTCATACTTGTAATGCTATGAAAAGTCAAAGAAATTTAGACAGACATTGTCTGGTGAAAAGGTATAAATTTTACATTTAGAAATGTTTATAAAAATTAAAAAAAAAAAAATTGTCAATATAATGTGTATTTGTAGAGAAAGGGGGCAGATTTTACACAAAATTTTCTTTTCGGAATACAAATATGAATTCAAATTTAAAATTTTTGCAAGTATTTTGTTAAGGTTTGACCAATCATATTATGGTATTAAGCAAAATTTTTTTCCGAAAATATTCATGAAAAGTGCTCTTATAGTGGAAAGGCATTAATGTCATTTTATATCCTGGGGATGATGCTATACAATCTTTTTACAAGCATCCAATAAAGTGGGAAGAAAACCTAGGTAAAAGCTAAAATTAATATAGTACAAACTCGAATATCCTGGAATCGATTAACCGGGGCTTTTCAACCGTTGATCATTCATTCTATTAACCGGGATTCACTTTAGTATTTGGAATAATATAGGTTTTATACGATTAACATCACTTAATTAGCTGAGACCTTACATTTTTTTTTAAGGGAATTAATCTATAGGGTAATGTTAAGTTGGCGGAGAGATGTCATACAATATCATAACAAAAATGTGTAGTCAGGTAGTAATGAGTTTTGCAAAATTATTTTCTTTCGATTTTTACGCTATTGCAACGGTAATGTTTTGAATTTGATTTCATTTTTAGTTGTAAAATGCATGTGTTTTCTGCATAACTTCCCTATTGATATTTCCCCTGCAAACATACATATTAGTGAAGAGCTTGCTTTCCCAAATTAATCTCTAAATAACGTGTATGAAGCATATAACTATGATCTACACTTGAGATGGATTTAAGCAGATTTTTTTAACATTTGATTGATCGTGAAAATCGACTATTCGGCATCAATCTCGTCCGAGCATCTTGGATAATCAACTTCCCATGTACATATTAATAAATTTATTAAAAAAACAAAGATTGTTAAAAAACACGAAAACATTTGTAGAGTAGTAATAATGATGGTAAAAGGGAAGGAAAAAAAGCTGTGTGTACAGGTCACTTAAGGTTTCAAGATGTGATCTTAGGAGTCGTTTGAAAATTCGCTCGGCTCTCTGTATATAATGAGTCAGTGAGTTTCAGATTCTAGTGAGTTCAACAATGAAAGATACATCGAATATGGAAGTATGGAAATATAGAAGTAGCGAATTGTCCCCCCTGGTGAAGTTTAAGATAGAGAAGCGTTAGCGCAATTTTGTAAAGTTAGAGATATAAACAAGAGCACAACGAAGCACTGGCGGAAGTACACTAACAATAAAACCAAAGCCATCAAAATGTGCCATAAAATTTTGCTATATTTGAGCTAACGATACAAACTCGATCAAAAACCACACAATCTTCGATCAAACCTACAGGACAACTGAGATATATTTGCACATCAGAAGCATATACAGGATGTTTCCTCCATGGTGGTCAGTAGAGCAGGAGGTGATAGTACTAACCTAAACAAGCAAAAACTTGTATGCAGGGGGGTGGGGGGTTCACAAAACACTCTGCATATCGAAAAGTACAAGGCGTACAGCCGCAGTTAAGATATCATTGTATGCAAAACTTCATAGCAAAAAGATCGTCAAAATAACTATTTTTTTCTATAAAAACTGTAAACGGTAGACTCTCCTATTTAATTTATTCTTACAGCCTATGTGGTATCTGCAACCGTTAAGGAGTTATTAGCTCAGAGCCCATTCTAGTCATACCGAAATTAGACGATATTTTTTTTAAAATGACGTGTTTTCACTCACTAACCCGGGGGTTACACCTGCAAGTACAGCTTGCATGCAAGCCTCCCTTCCAACACGATTTTTAACTCGACAGCGGAAGGCAGTTCGGTTGATGTCTTATCAGCTTGCATGCAAGTTCATTTATAAAAAATGGCATTGAGACGTAAACTCTTGCGTATATTGGAAAATTATGGCAATAAAGGAAGTATCACAATGATAAAAACCCAAGAAAAAAGGAAGATGAAGGTGTTGGTAAATGATGTATTGCAAATGATCCCAGAAAATTTCATTTTCCCGGTATAAATTTATGAATTTCTCTCAAGCATTTCGTTTTCGCCATTTTGAAAACTGTATAAATGTCAAATTACTATCTCCCAGCTGCCATGATTTTTCATCATGCAAGTTCGCTGAAAGTTGCATGGCAGTTGGATTACACGTGCAAGAAGGATGGCAGTGCAAGTTGCATGCAAGCTGTACTTGCAGGTGTAACCCCCGGGTAAGGGAACAAATAATCTTAGAGAAATTGTTTGAGAATAGCTTTGAGAATCGGTTAAGTGCTAATAACTTTTTAACGGCTACAAATATTATATGGGGTGAATAGGTTAAATTAAAGAAGGGATTATACAGTTTACAGTTTTTATATAAAAAAAAGTTATGTTAATGACCTTCTTGAAAAAAAAAAAAAAAAAATAGAAGTCAATCTAGAAAAAAAGGTACGAAAATTCGAAATTATTCTTTGGGGCTGGTTGAGCAATCTTTGTATACAATTAGCTCCTAACTGTAACGTCCTGCACTTTTAAGATACAGGGTGTTTTGTGTAAACAAGCTTTTTTTCTTAATCACTCTGTAACTCCGAAACGGTTGATATGCCCCCCTCCCTCCCTGCCATTCATTTTTTTTATCTAGGTGAGTACGATCACCATGGAGGAAATACCCTGTATATGCGAAAGTTAATGTCGCGAATATGTTTGGAAAAATCGATAATATAAAGATTAAAAGGACACAGAATGGAACAAAAGGATGTGGGGACCTGTACTTTTTTCATGTTAGTAATCGAAAAAAAACTTTATTTAAAAATACATTTCTAGATATTTGTATTTATTTATTATTTTAGCATCAGCAACTATAACTATACAATATTATCACAAAAAAAAAAAAAAACAATAATAAAGTGAATTCAAATATTAAGATAGTTCTATCAATCTTTATTCGAATTAACGGACATTATAAGGAAGCAAGTTAAGTGAAATAATGAAAAACTCTAGAGTTGTACGAGTCTAGAGTCTTACGATACGCCAGATGAAAACCGTATGTAATTTAATATAGTCACTCATCTGTGAAAGTTTGATTGTTAAAATGGTTTTTGCATTATTTCTAGTACGGTTCTTCGGACAGTAAAAATTATAATTACCAATTTTATAGCATTTTAAATTCTAAAGAACTTTTCAGGATAATAAAAACATCTAGGACTGAACATTTTCACAGCATACGTAAAAATCTCAATTTTGGTATGGCAACAGCAAGAACGGGTATCCTGACTTAGCCCATTTTAGAGCTTATATTTACTAGTTTTATGAAAATACCCGTACACAAAATTTCAGCTCTCTGCGTCGACGAGTTCTTAGGCCGTGTCTTAATATATAGTGGAAACGAAGGGACACATCACATATTTTCCAGTTTTATGAGACGAAAGGGACCGATGACGTCTCAAACATAAGTTACGCACTGTGTTGTCACTTTAGCATATTTATTTAACCCTTTAATAAAAAGGTTTAAACCTAATAACTTCATAAACTAAAAAACTCTATTGAGTTCAATAAAATTACTTCTTTTATGGTTAATATTAGTAGAACAAAACTTAATACTGGTTTTATTGTTTATTTTAAAATTACGAGTGAGAACAGATTAATGCATTTTTAGACATTTTTTGCATTCACTATTCAATGCAAATTTGATACAGTTGCACAGCGATAGAGTGAAGTAAGTACAGGGAAGATTTTTTATTAGAGAGTCAATGCTTAATATAATACTATAAGTAGTAGTGAATGGCGTCCAACTACTATAGATGAAGAGCCTGTAGATTATGAAACTTCAAGGACAACTAGAGGTATGATAGGTGTAAATTATAAATAAGAACACGGAAAATGTGCATTCAAATGAAGGCACATGTACGTTCAGTTTTAGGTGACACAAGTGGAGAATATAATCTACTCTCAGTGATCGAAGATAGCCTGCAACAAATCAAACCTAATTGGCCATCCCAGATGAGTATTCTTGATGCAGTATGCAAACCGATTTTTTAGGGAAGAGGCGAAAAGACGCAAAGAGATATCCCTCTGCGTCTTTTCATCTCTTCCCTAAAAAACCGGTTTGCATACTGCATCAAGAATACTCATCTGGGATGACCCAATGACTGTTCCAACTATACATAGGTATAATGGATATGGTTTTACTTATTCTTAAGGCAGTGTATGGTCAACTGTTACACTGAAAAGTAAGAAGTATTGCAGATGAAATATATGCACCCAAAATGTGAAGAAAAAAAAACTAATATGAAATGTTTACTTAACTTGAAATAAAATATTTTAAATAAATTTGTTAAGAGTTTAAATATGTTTGCTAAATTTTTTATATTATTTACTAAAGGTTTAAGTCTTTTTGTTTATGGTTGAAACTCATTCGTTAAAGGTTTAAACATTTTTGTTAATGGTTAAAAATCTTTCGTTCAAGGTTTAACTGTATTTGCTATAAGTTTAAACTCATTTGTTGATGGGTTGAATATAATTGTCATTTGGTTAAACTTATCTGATATTGGTTTAAATAATTCTGAGAATGCTATATTAAAGCGAAAGTGAAACTTGAAATTAAGATAATGGTCACACCTCTCCTCACAAAAGTTGACCCAAGTGAAATAGAAAAACAAACAGTCCAGGTTATAGATATGTCAGTGATGGGAACATATTTCAAGTCTTCTGATAAAATTTCGCGTAAAAAATCAAATTTTTGATTACGATCACGCTTTTTGTTCCATGACGACCATAATATGGTCTATTCTACTAAATATCCGATAATTCTAGTTCAAACGTTTAATTGTCCTTTCATCGAGACACAATTTTGGTAGAATTTTTTGCATAATTTTTCATGACAGAATTTACGAGCACTGATTTATAATTTAATTTTCTACGATAAAAGCACGATCTTTAATTGTATAGTGCTTTATAATAAATCTTCTACGTGCTGCTAAACACCAACTGCCAATGTCCTTACTGAAAAAATTTACCGAGTATAATAATATGAATATTTTTAAAGTGGAAGTTAAACGTGACAAGCCTAAACACTTTTCAAATATCTTTCTACGTTTTGGTATATTTCAAAATTTAACTTCTGCACCATCCAAAAGCTACTGCTATTGCAAGCTTTCTGTGTGTCTTTTTATTTCTCTTAATTATAACATTTTTGAAGGAATAATTCTATTGGTTCTATGGAAGTAGCCCACTCATTTGGCAGAGTTCTGCATAGTCGGACAAGATCCTACTTCAAAGTTATCAGGTGCTTGCGTCTGCTTCAATGTCGAGGTTATTATACATCTTTTTTAAATGCACCCATACTTCTGTTGCTGTTGAATATAAAAGGAAATACACGGGATCTACTTGTTGAAAATGTCTGTAGAAGTGATAAACCCATACTAAGATTTACCAGCTCGGAATTAGTTTTTCTTCACTGGCTTATAATTTTTCTCTTTCCTTTTAAGTCACGTAACCGGATCCTTTTAATTTTTTTTACTTTGTTTTATAATCACCTTGTTGGAAAATAGTGAAACTATTATAAATATACAATTACATGAGAAAAATAAGAAATTGAAAACCTCGAAGGTACTTATTGAGACACATCGATCAAAACAATAAAAGCCTGGCATTTTGATTTCTCGCATCAGTAACGGATTATTTCTGAGCCGACTGAGTATTGAAGGAGATTAAACCGATTAATTATAACTGTCCAGCAAACAACAACTACGGAAGTAGTTCATTTACTTACTCTCGCTTTCGTTAGCAGTTTACCTATTTACCTAAGGCTAGTGAAAGGCTGGATGAATTTTCCGAACGCACAAAAGCTGTTTTCAACCAGATACTTATCTATGATTATCGATTTTATGATTTAAGATTTATTGCGTAATCTTGAACATAAAACGGGATTTTTACTTGGCAAAAAAAAAATATTTTTGAATTGCGCAAAATGCAGTGAATTTTGTTAAAATTAAAGACCCACAAACAAAACAACATTTCAAGGGTGAAATAAATGATCGTGTAAGTGATATTTTTGCAATTTACAATTTTATCAATAATATTTCGTCTTCATATTCGTTTAACTGCATCATTGGATAAAATTGATCACATAGGCCGGTTGCGCACATTGTTGCTGTACTGCAGAATTTCTCGCATCTTTCGTATAAATTTTCTTTTCCGGTATTACAAATTCAAGATTTACTGGCATATCGAAAGAGTTTATCTGTACGTACGTCCTGGTAGCTAATGTTTATGACAGCCTTTTGAGGTCAGTGGTTTTTAGGCAGACTCATGCTTCTACGGATCTGGGGTTAAACTATACCTGTGTCCAATAATAGTTGAATCATGCTAATTATAACAAAATAATTCGATGGGAATAAAAAAAAATAGATTAATTTTCTTCATCTAGAGAAATGACGTGCACACTTAAAGTTCAACTAATATTGGTTCTTATACAGGAATCTTGAATTGGGAAAGATTGTATGACGTCGTTCTGAGTTTTGTGGGATTCACATTTTTATATAAACTTATATAACTCTACATCAAGTCTATGGGTCATTACGGTGAAACCATAAATATGGCGTTATTTCTAGTTGTATAAAGCTAAGAATATAAAAATGAAATGTAGCGGACTATAAATTGGTAAACAAAAAAAGAAAAAAAAAGTATTTAAAATAAATGCTTAAAGAAGTTGGTATTCAATTATGAACATTTTCAGTTAAAGTTTGTAGTTAGATATAGTTAAATTTAATTTAAAATCAAGAGTTTATCTGTTGTACATTTTTTGCCTATGTTGTCTACGTATTAGGCAAGTGCCACACCAGGCACCTGATATGCTAATGTACTGATGTGCTGATATGCTAATTACCAGCAGCACCAATACTTTAATAATGAAGCATGCCAAGCTGATACTGATCTTCTGATAATCAGTAAGTGAATTTTTTATTTACATCAGTCGATATTTTATTTTCAAACTAATTAAGTTAGTTAAAAATATTAATAATGAGTTAACGAAATTTTGTTTCAAAATTAGTGCAAAGTGTTGAAAAACTAAGCTACCTGTGGGAATCAACATGTTTAAGCTACGGCGAAAGGGATAAATTGGAAAAAGCTTGGAGAGATATTTCGTCGGAAGTTGGAAAATATGGTATGGTTTCGTGTGAAATTTCTTATTAAATCACAATCCCTTGTAAGGTTTTCCATAAATTTAGACTTCCATAGTAATTAGATTTTAGTTACATTATACATATTAACATAAAAGGTTTTAGTTTTATTTACTGTTTCATGTAGTCAGTAGCGCACTCAGGATTTTGCTTTGGGGAGGGGGGATATGTGTCCCAAACCAAAAGGAGTCAGAGTCGCGTCCTGAGAGCCCATCTGAGCACTTAAGAACTCCTTTTTTGAAGACTCAAGTTTTATTTGGTAAAATCTCAATTGGACCATAAAGCCACTGTTCTCTTTATCTTCAATAGATAAAACATAATTTCATGAACAATGAAACACATTTATTTATAATCGACGCAATTTGTTCCGTTTTTACAAAATTTTAAAAGGAAACCTAAGGCCCGATGCATACATCAGTGTTTTGGCTACTCGGTAACATAGAGTCACACGAAAAATCAATACACACAAATACATCCAAATACATTTGAAATTATTCTATTTCTATTCTATTATATTACTGTTACTATATTACTATTACTATTCATGGAATGACTCTCCGTCTCACTCAAGCTAAAATCTTAAAGTTAGGCTCTTAAGGCAAGCTTTGGGTACACTAGAATCAATTTTAGTATGTGAAAAGAAATTTTTCGAAACTGGGTTTCTTGAAGAAAAAAATTTGTTTTTCCGTAATCTAAGAAATAATGTAGTAAGTGTTGTACCATTTTAGAATGCTTATTAAATGCGTCAACTTTTAAAGTTACTTGCCAGACTGGCGTAGTACATTTTTTTTCAGTACAGTCAGTTAAAGTTCAACGAATTATTAATTTTATATTGGTGGTTCGGCAAAATGTGACATTTTCGTCCAAGCTGGAGCAGTTGGCTTAGAACTTAAAGCAACAGGTTACATAAGCACTATTCGGGATTACATAAGAAAAATAAAATTGAAAAAAAGTAAAGATTTGTAGCAACAGGAGCTAAATTTTCCCGAAAACAAAAGAAATGCCTATAATTTGGAAAATACATGACTTAGATTTTTTTTTTATATTTTTCTGGTAACTGTTATGATTTGGTCTATCACCCGGTTCCGGCTTGACGTCGACTTACGGGACACCCTGTATATATATTTATCAAAAAACACGTCATCAACACCAATTTTTCATATGGGACTTAAGAAGCCCAAAAGTTTCCCTTTAAAACGAACTATCATACTTTGTACCCAAAATGTAATTCTGAGCATTTTTTGCACTTTTTCTTAAGCATACCCCCAGAAAGTAGACAATTACGTTTTGGCAATGAGATTTTTGATCCAGTTTGTGCATATGCTTCAAAAACGACAAAAAACGCAGAAAGTGTTACATTTTTGGTACAGAGTGTGGTATACTATATTAAAGGGAAGCTTTTGAGCTTCTGAAATCCCATATGAAAAAATGATTTTGATGACGCGTTTTTTGATAAATATAGTAGTTAAAAACACCGAGTTAAAAAATCCAAAATTTTAAATTTGTTGAACCATAACTTCAAAACGGAGAAGGCGAGGGGTCAAATTTGTACACCATTGGAGAGTTTCCACGATTATCAATCTACAAAATTTTAAATCATTGTCATAGGCTGCAATGTTAAGAAGTTACAGGGTGATATATAAAAACATACCCAAATATTTTTAAATCCTTTTATTTCGAAAACCGTACGAATTTTCCCTACCTCCCATACAATTTTTTGCTTGTCTGAGCGTAGCCTATCTATAGCTTTCAGATGCAAGACCACATACGGGACACCCTGTATAGAAACAATATTTTTTTATTTATAGGTAGTTATAAATGTATTTTTATGAAATTTTCTTGATTTTTACTCTTTTATCCCATCGAGAAATTGAAATTCTAATATGTTTTAGTGGATAATGTAAGGTATAAAATATATGAAAATGAACAAAATCAAAAGTACGTCTTTCAGGATATTCAAGGATAAAGGATAAAATCCTTACCGTTGATGTCTTTGTTCGCATATATTTTTAAGATCCTATTTTTCTTAGATAGCTTGAAATACGCATGTAGAGGGAAAATATTTAATTCGTATTTTTATTTTCACAAATCCTCCAAGTATGTCAAATTGGTGATGGTCATTTCACACTTTTCGTGATTTTTGGTCGATTTGTTATGGAATGACCCGAATGCAATTTTCGGGATTTACAAGAGAATTAAATTTAGATGTAAATAAAGATAATTAAAAATATATTTCAACGTAGCTGAGTGTTATTAATATCCTTTCACTGGTTGGTACAGCTTTTAGGACACTTGTCTCTCGTCTTTCAGTTTTATTACTCACTAATCCGTCCAACAAATCGAATAATTCTTTTGACATCCCATATATTGGATTACATTTGTCTGGTGTTTCATTTAATTCTTCTGACAAAAGTGCTGCACTGGTACTTGAAATTTTTTGTGATATATGGATGGACCCAATATTTGCATTTATTTTGTTTTATTCTTAAGCTCTTCCTTCTCACTCAATTCTTTGCTTGCGATTTTGACATAAAAATCAGATCATTTTAAGTTGATGTAGCATTACCTGCTGATGTGATGTCCTCGTAATATGTCAGCTGCTGTTTATTTTAAAACTTCAACATCACCACATCAATACATCAATTGCCTGTTGTGGCACTTGCCAAATTCGGAACTTCGAAATGGTAAGAATAACTTCAGAAAGTGTGCGAAAGAAATAGAGAGAAAAAAAAATCCCCACTCTTCAGAGCTTTTTCAAGTTTCGGAATGGAGTTCAGACAACTATTAAAATTCAGAAAGAGTCTTCAAGAAGTGTGAATTCGGATATTTCACTTATTACTTTCTGAATTTTGAAGGTATTTCTGAAACATTTCTTAAGCTTGAGTTGCACTATAATTTTATGTTCAGAGTTAGTTGAAAGTACTTAAATTTATAAGAGCGTTCAATTAAGGCTTATAAGCAATTGCTCATGGGTCTGGAGTTGAACAATGGGTCTTACTTGATTTGGCCTGCATTCGGGGGACCCATGGAGATCCCAAACTTCTTTCTCAATTAATCAATCTATAGTTGAAATTGTATGACCACTTTGTGAAGACTGGTGAGTAATGTATAGTTGAATTATTATTAATAAATATTTCAGTGCTTTTGTTAATTGCGTGAGTAAATTTGTGGTACAGACCATGTGAAATAATCCGTTCAAGATCTATATGCGATCTAAACGCTGCCATACTTCACCAGTCCCAAGTAAACACAGTGATTCGATCCCAATATCCTTCTGTTCGCTAATCAAAGGTTAGGGCGAGAAGTCTTCTAATTGAAGGAGGAAATGAAGGCTTTGAACAAAGCGCAAAAGACACCCTTCAACTTAAATGATATGTCTCCTTCGTTGCCTACAACTTCAATAAAAGACTACTAAGTCTCGAAAATAAGTGGAATAGAAGTAGAATCTACTTTCTTAACAATAAGAAGCTGAGTGTCTGTGGCTTTCATTTTTCTTTGCTAAAATGTATTTCTTTCTATCTATCGGGCTGGAAGCAAATGGTTGTTATTAATGATATCTCGTTCTATTCGTGTACTCTCTGGTGTACCTGAGGGCAGTCATTTGGGTTCTATTCTTTTTATAATTTTTATTAACAATGTTTTTACAATTTTTAGTTTTGCTTCGTGCTTGGTTTTTTTGAGGATTTGTTAATACTCAAGATGTAGCTAACTTTAAACACGACCTTGTTAGTTTTGCTAGATGGTGCTGCTTAAATCATTTATCTTTGAATCTATTAAAGTGCAAGCATGTTACCTTCACTAGAATGTCCTCACCGGTACTACTGGATCCCCAGTTGCCAAATGTAATCTTTCATCTGATCTTGGGGTCTTGCTTGATTCTCAGATGTCATTCTCTCAGCATATAGAATTCATTGTAAGCAAGGCTAACTCTCGTCTTGTCTTCGTCAGGCGTCAGGCTGCAGAATTTTTGGACTCTTATATAGTCAAAAGTCTATACATTTCTTTGGTGAGACCAATCCTTGAGTATTGTTCTGTTCTGTGGGATGCTTACTATGCTGTTCATAGCAATAGAGTCGGGGGCGTTCAGCGTAGATTCACCAGGTTCGCCCTGAGGAAGCTTAACTGGAGTGCTGATCTACCTCCGTATTACGAAAGATGCCAATTAATTGATCATAAGAGATCTCTTGGCTTATAAAATTGTTTCTCCTTCCCTGCTCGAGCACATTCATTTTTACATTCCATCTAGGAATTTAAAATTCTTCTCCATTCTGTATGAATCCCTTCACAGAACAAATTATTGCCTTAATGGTCCAATTAGTCGCTGTATTCTTATTTGGAATTTGTTACGTTTTGAAATTGGGCTCCTCATTTTAAGTTATAAGTATTAATGAAAAAAAAAAAATCAATCAAATTTCGTTAATATATAAATTTTTTTCGATTATTTTAGTTGCATAGTTGCAATTACACGTCTTCAACCATTGCCTTCTTTACTACAGGCAATGGTGTTATAAAATGCATATGTATGAGAAACGTGTCGTTTAAAAGTTTTTAGCATTGCGCATTTTGAGTAAACATACACGTTTTATATTTAAAAATTCATATAAAATAAACAACGCTTCTGGTGACATTAATATGCCAAAATGTTTACTTTTGGGAAAAAACCAGTAATTGTGAGTCTTTCAACAAAACTACGAATAGTTCTTGCATTTTATTAAACTCTACCCAATTTGCTGTGAAATGAGAGTACAACTTTCGCTCAAGACGAAAGCTCCATTTTAAGCTTGAAGTCTCTTTCACCTGCAAAATATGAGTATGATTTTCTACTGAATGACAAATTAAAAAAAAACATTAATTTCAAGTTTTTGACCATCTCTAAGCTTTGACAGACCTACTCTAGTTTTGAAAAACAGAACAGAGTACCTCGAATTGCAGCGAAAGCTTTTTTTTCTTTCTCTTTTCGCTTCTAAACACATTTCAAAATTATAGAATGACAAATTGGAGGTAAAACAGTGAAAATGATTATTTTATAAAGTCGAACAGTTATAAGTTTAATTATTATGCATTTGATCTTGAGTGAAGGCTATACTCTAAATTCATAGCGAATCGGGCATCGGTTTATAAAATACAGAAAATCTTCGTAATTTTGTAAAAGTAAACATTTTGACCTATAAATAGATGTAAGTATTATAGTCACCAGAAGCGTTGTTTATTTTATATGAATTTTTAAATATGAAATTTGTTTTTTTTTTTAATAATGCGCAATGCTAAAAACTTTCCATCGACACGTTTCTCATACATATGAAAGTAAAGAAGAACCTTAGTTCCACGGCCAGTAGTAAAGAAGGTAAAAATTCGATTTCATAATATTCGATCCCCCTCGATAAATTGTTGCTTATTATTCTATTCTATTGAAGGGACCCAATATTTGCTGTGTAGTGCTGTTCATTCACAACCACTATCAACTTAACGCTTTGGTGGATTGAAAAGCCGTTAAAAAACATACAACCGAGCAATAATTTAACCATCTCACCATAATTTAACCATACATATCACTGATCTTATCTTATCACTCGCTTCTTTTTAAAATGTTGATAAAAGAAATCGTTAATGATTTACACCTTCTCATATCCCTTGATGGTGGAGTATAAATCAAATTTTAAGCACCGCTGTTTCGAACAGCATAATTATGTAAATTTATGTTTTCTCAATTATTAGCAATAAATCAATTTTTATCGCCTTAGTTCTTATTAGATGTGCATCACCGACTAAAAAGATACACGTGGCTTAACAAATGACAGCAATTTCTTGTTAAAAGACAGAGAGACTCTATTGCATTGGGGCGTTTCATTTATATTAATTTAAAATGAATAGAATTATTTTGTGACACTTTAAGACAAGATCCTGTGACACATTTTAAATCCGAGCTTAAACATTTTCAATTTGTCATTCGTATCATTCCCTCAGCATTCCGTTCCATGGAAATTAACAGCGTACTCGAGATAATCCGGAAGACTGCTTGCAGGTATGCGCTCTGAAGATGTCCCTTCTGCCCTATAATAGCTAATTCAGAATTTTACTAGATTTCTTCGGAGATACGGTTCTGATACCCTTTAAAATTTTGAATTAAATTGACAAATTGGGAGTAAGACAGATTAATTATGTCTGAATTTAGCCTTCGAGACTTGAGGCTAGATTATGTAGATTCGTAGACGTGTAGAGGTGTTAGACTTGCATTCGCTTGAAAGATCTATTATAAATCCTCATTTCCAGTTTATTCCTATCTTATGTAGGTTGAGAATATTGATGAAGCATACAGAATTTCGAAGATTGAAGTCACTCTTCAGTTGCCGGGCAAGTGCTCTGATGTTTTTGGCAGAGTCGAGCCAAACTTCTTAGATAAGGGCATTGACTTTTAATTATTTTTAGCTCTGGTTTCTTGAAGAGGAGCTCTGTTATTTTTGCAATGAATATTTTGCGTGGAATATTCTTTTGAGTTTTCTTCAATATGTTTATATTTCATTTACTTTACATACTTCAGGACAAATTAGAAGTTCGATTTAGAAATGTCACAGAATTACTCTGGTTCTACATGGCTAGGCCAACAGAAATTTTTCTCCCTGGTGGCCTTTATTTCTCCCTGGTGGCCTTTATTTCTCCATGCAACTCATATGAGAGTGATTCTATATCTCCTCGAAAATGTTTTCTGGTTTTCTGCAATGGAATTGCGTTTATGGCAGGTATTCAAATACTGAAACAACATGCAATAAACCGACAAATGTCGATCGCATGTGTGGTTGCTTGATATTGTCGGTCCAACTGTAGGTCCTAGAATATTGTTCATCATCAATTTTTTGTTGTACGCAGTAGGACTAATGGTTATACAAGATTTATCTACAGTTTACGTAGTTTGATCGCGTAGGTTCATCCGTACTAATATTCATGTATATGTCTATGTATAGAATACTGATAAGCAGTTAACTAAACATATGAATATGTTTGCCCAGACACAGCTTATTCGAATCATCTTCAGCAGCCACCAATAATACACACGAATTCTGAAGAAATATGGCCGATTTAGATTCTAAGAAAGAAATGAATTTTTGCCTATAATGACAAAATTTTTGGTTCGTATCCATGATATATTTAGACGAGATCAGTGAGTTATTGAGGTTAGCTATGAGATCTTCCATAATTCTCTTTCTTAGTACTAGTCGATATCTGTATATTTCTTGTCTGTGCTACAGCCTCATATACGAGGTATGTTTGATAATTCAATTTAATTCAATGTATTCTAATAATTGGCATAGTACAAATGAGATAGTATAAGTTAAAAGAATAAAATATCTAAAAAAATCTTATAGTAGTTTCTCAAATTTATATCTAGACCTACAAAACTATACAAAATTAAGAAAGAATAGAAAAAAATACAGGGTGTGTCTTCCATGGTGGTCCATAGATCGGAAGGTAATAGTACTCGTCTTGATAAACAGAAAAAAATGTATGGCGGGTTGGGGCCATATCAACCGTTTCGGAGTTAGCTAGGCTCTCACAAAATACCCTGTATCTGAAAAAGTACAGAGCGTACAGTCGCCGTCAAGAGCGCATTGTATGCAGAACTTCATGACCTTTCCAACGACTGGTTAACCAGCTCGTGTGTGCTGACTTTAGCTGTTAGAAAATTATTAGCTCATAACCTATTCCTACTAAGGGAACTATCTATCTTTGAGAATATACTGTATAAAATAATAGGACTGTTCCCTAAATTTAAGACACATTTTTCCCTAAAAATAAATCTCATTTTCTCTCATATAAAGTGAAAATCAGTTTCATTTTCCCAAATCAATGGAACGTTCAATGAATTTAGGTATTTGGTACTAGAAAACCTATATAGTACATAAAATTCCCGAAATGTTAAGCTCTCTTACATATAAGCAAGAAAAAATTCAATAAATTAGGTATTATAGAGTTGAAAAATATATGGCAGCAATATTCCCCCGATTTTAAAAGCTCTCTTTAAAAGAGCTTTTGAATTGACTATAATGGTATTGCCACTTTACTCTGCTCGGCTCGTATGGATGTCACACACAGTGCAGTGTCCGTGCATACATCCCAGCGAAGCCGACTCTAATGTCGAATTCTTTTCAACGAGTTCTACACTAGTGCAGTGCAGCTTTACGTGTTTTTGTTGCTGCATTACAAAAACAAAAACATGTAAAGCTGCACTCCACCGGTGTAGAACTCGTCGAAAAGAATTCGACATAAGTTGTTCGATGTGTTGCTTTCAGCCTAGACATGTGCTATTAGAAGTTGATTAGGAGCACTTGTTGAGCAAAAATTCTGTGGCAAAATTTTCAACATAAAATTTACTACTCTGATACTAGTTTACATTTGATTACATTTTGATACATTTTTTATACAAATATATTTTCGTTTATATAATTCACACATTGTTTTTGAAAACAAGTCATATATTGTTTTTCAATATTTTGTTTGAGCGTGCCCAGCGCGCCAACATAACTTCAGTACTACTTAGTAGTATGGGCTATAAGAAATGAGCTATTCATTCTCTACTCTTTCTTACGTTTTTTCAAAGGGAGTGGTATGATGGAGTGTGGTGATATCACCTATTCCCTACATTTTAGGGAGAAAATAAAAATAAAAAAATTAGAAAATTTCCTACATTTTAAGGCTTAAACACAATTGCGACGACAGACGACAAACGACGACGATATATCGCTGTCAAACTTCTAAAAGCACAGCATCTTATGCGAATGCACCAAATTGCGACGAGCGACGTTGAGCGATCGACGATATTATCGTCCGGATTGATCAATTTCTAATTTTGCCGTCGTCGCTGCAGTCCTACCAACAAAATTAATCGAATGAAATGGTGGTAGCACGCCGCGGTAATTTTAAAATAATGAGCTTCGAGGAAAAATTGATCGAGAAAATGCGAAATCCATAAAATTATTTATAGTTTACAAGATAGGCAAGACAAGAGAAAAAAAAGAGAAAGGTTTGAATGGATATTTTAAAGCGTTTAATTTACTTGCTTTCCGCATTTTCAGTTTTTTTCCACACTTTGGTTCATTGCATTTCTTTCAATATAATATAAAATATTCTTGATAAAAATCTGCTTTTAAAACGCTCGAAACATTTAACAAATGAAATTTCAATAACTTCTTCTTTCACAATCGTCGCTCATCGCTTGTCGTTGCAATTGTGTTCCAAATTTTTCGACTGCCTGTTTCGCAGCGAATTTTTCGTTGTCGTCTGTCGTTCTATCGCTCTGTCGTCGTAATTGTCTTTAAGCCTTTAGGGAATATTCCCTAAATTTTAGGGTGGAAAAAACAAAAATTCCCTACATTTGAGGGAGAAAACCCTACTTTAATTTTAGAGATAAAAACCTAATCTACGTTTTCCAAGGTGAAGCTTTCCTTAATCTTATCGACAAATACGTAACAACCTTTGTGGCACAATTTGTTGCCACTCACTTTAGGGAATTATTTTTTACTGTGTAGTTTGAGAATAGCTTTGAGAATAGGTTAAAGAAATCTTTAACTGCTATAGATAGCGCATATGTATAATAGGTCAAATTAAAAACGAGAGTCCACAGTTTGCAATTTTTATAAAAAAAAAGTTATGTCAACCACCATTTTGTAAAAGAATAAGAGGTAAAACTAAAAAAAAGTTAAAAAATTCGAAATTTTGAGTTTAGATCATAATAACTAGAGATGAGAGGAGAATACGGCTTGTTGAGCAGTCATTTGTCTATTTAGGTGAGTACTATCACCTCCCGCTCTATGGACCACAATGGAAGAAACAGCTTGTATATAAGTAGAAAGAAATATTAAAATTTAAAATTTCTGTCGGAAGAGTAGTGAATGAAAGCATTCCGATTGAAAATAGTCAATGTATTTTATATATGCGATCTTCGTAACGAATTAATTCCATAACTTGATAGTTTCGAAGCAAAACTGGCGTCTACTAAAAAGACAACTTGCATTGGAAAATATAAGAGTCATTGTAAGTCGAATAAGATTTTGAGTTCCGCAAGGAGTACGAGTAGTATGCGCACTAAATGCACTTTGGTCTCAGTAGGTGTAAAGAAGCTTGTGATCCATGTAAACGAAGGCCACCGTAAAAGATTTTGTTAAAAATTACCCCAAGATTGAGAACTGATTCAACATATGGAATTGTGTTATTATTAAGAATGATCGAAGGGAAGTATGACGTCTCAATATAAGTCTTGTGAATAACCAAAACCTTTGATTTCAATGAATTGATGAGGAGATTTTTTAGAATGGTATATTGGTATATTCTCTTGAGGTCACCATTCAAGCAACTAACGCCATTTTCCAATAAACCAATACGCTTAGAGAGATATGCCTGCACATCATCTGCAAAGAAATGCATTTGAGAATGCTTAGGGCAGGTAAAAATATCATTTATGAATATCGAAAAGTAGTAGTGGACTAAGGATTGATCCCTGAGAAACTCCAGTACAACAGAATGTAGAGATGAATACCTATCAGTTGAAAACACTATTTGCACACGAATATAAAGGTAAGAATAGACAAATATCGCAGCATGCAACGAGAATTGAAAATTATCTATAAGTTTCTTGTGAAGCAGTGAGTGGTCAACAGTATTGAAGGGCAATATCGAAAGTAGAGGTACAGCTATGGTTGAGTCGAAAGCCAGACTGAAAATCATGTAACAAGTTCTGAGCAGCAGCGTATTCAGATATTTGAAGAGAAATTAGTTTTTCAAATATTTTGGAACGAATAAGACTGATCGAAGGATATTCAATGTGAAAAAGCCCTTAGAGATTGGTATGACCTTTGAAAGTTTCCAATAATTGGGAAGCTGGTATCTCATAAAGCATGAGTTGCAAACATGAAAGAAAATGAGGAAGTAGAATACGAATAAATCTTGTATTAATGCCATCGATACTCGAAGCATTTGTTTTAATACTGGAAGCTGTATTTAATATGTTAATTTCGGTAATGCGATTGAAGCTAAATGTATTGAAGCATGGGTTGTATCAGCATTAGTTGTTTTGTATCAGTTTCCGTAATATTTAATATAATTTCTCAAATAAGGAATTCATCAACGTTATATTACGGGGAAGGACGACAAAGTGTAGTGATGGCAGCCCATTTTTATGTACAAAGATATCATCCGAGATGTGGAGTCTCTTTACGTATAGTTCAGCGTTCTAGGGAAACTGGGAATGTGTGGCAGAGATATGATGGAAGATCTGTTAAACCGAGACACATTATGAATCTCGAAGAGAAGATTTTGAAAATCGTCGAAATATGTATTTTCAATTATAATTTTGAAATTAATATTTTTTAATTTATATTTCAAATAAATTGTATTATCTTCGTAAATATTTTTTTTTGTACTTGTGCCTCATTAAAGATCTTCAACTAGGTAGGGAAAAATCCTTTGCACTGTAGTACATGAGGATGGGTTTTAATAGATATCTCAGTTTGGTTAGTTCAACATATAACATTTTATTTCCTATGTGCTATAATTCAGTTCTCGTACGTCTAATATCACAATTTCATAATTCAGACTTAATACTATTTTAAAATTCAATAAAACTTAACAGTTCATTCATTAATTTCAATATAGATAAATAAAAAATTAGTGGCATATACTGCTGCGTGGGGCCGTAGATTTGGTCACAGAGAATTTATGTGGATAGGGTAGTAATTTGTACTGCTGAAACGTGTACGCTGGAGAGGGTGTAAGAAGATTGACTTGCTACTAGCGTGCAGTTTTTTAGTGTGCTTCTGCCTGTGGGACTGGATATCGTAGCACTTGTGACGTTTGTTGTGTGCGTAGTTGTAGATGAAGCAAATTGGGTTGCTGCTTCGTGTGAGAATGCAGGAGTGGCACTTGTGACATTTTGTCGTGTGCATCTTTTTCGGTCCAGCAAATTGGATTCCTGTTATGTGTGGGTTGGAGAATTTACAATTTTTCAGAATTAGCTTCCGTATTTGTTTGACGCAGAGGTAGCTTCTGGTAGAATATAAGGTTTAACCTTTGCATAAAATTAACTTAGACTTTGAAATAAAATGTTTAGGATAAACTCCTTTGTAGAATTACTTGAGTGAACCCCAATTTGTATGTCCAGAATTAACTTGTGTAAGGGAATTTGAGTTAACCTCAATTTATAAGATGTAGGATTAATTCCTGTATGGGAACATAAGTTAACCTCAATATATAAGATTTAAGATTAACCGCTTTGGGAAGATGAGTTAACCTCAATTTATTAGATATTCAGAATCAATTTCTGTTTTAGGATTCAGAATTAACTTCTGTTTTAGGAAACAGATTGAACTTCTAATTTAGGTTAGGATTTTGCTCAGAACAGACAAAAGGGTTTTGGACTTTATCAGATCAACTCTGATTTGGAAATGGGTAATTTCACTATGGCTCACCGCCTTTTTATAGCTGCCGAGTCCGGTCATGTACTGTACTCCTTATGGTGTTGCCGTGGTAACGCTTGTGATGATTGCTGCGACGAAGAGCTTCTGATTTACTCATTGAATAAATAACTAATAAGGAAGCCGGGTTTGGTGCTAATACAGTGTACGTGAGTAGGCAATTCAATGACAGTTAAATCCAAGGAGCGGGGTAAGAAACGACGAGAGGGCTGATCATTTATTTGAAAGTTCTGCTTAACAAGTCACTTAAATTATCATAGGCAACGCCAAGGAATATTATATGAAGATAAGGGGGTGCCAAAAATTTGTTTATTTTACATAGCAATTTGGATTATAAAAAATGCCCCCCTTCAAAATTTCACGGTTTCACTACTGCCATGACGAAACGGATACAAACACAGCACACTAACGCATTTCGCCGAGTGGCTTAGGTTTTCACCCGATATGCCGTTTCCTTATTAGTTATTTATTCAATGGTAAATACACGGAGGTGCATATGTGCAATTAAGGTGAGTTATTGGACTTTTTATTCTTTTTAAATTTTAATGGTATTTTTGGTTATTTTTAGATTATGGACCTCTTCAGGGCAATCGTGGGATGTTGTAGGAGGATGAGGTTACTTTATTAAATAATTTATATAGATTATACAGATTTTATTCAATTTGGATTTGGTTTGGTTATTTGTGGTTTTTGTTTGCTTCTTTTGTAAGAATTGTAAAGCAGGATGTAACAAGGGAAGAATGGTCACTTGGTGGACTGAACAGTAGGTGATGTACACATTTGAGAAAGATTTTGCAACATTAGCAACAACATTATACTTAAAAAGGTTTGAATCAATTTTAACGCAATTTGTTCTATTTTTTTTTTATTAATTATTGCTGATTTTCTACCTGAAGCAGTTTTTTTTTTAGTCGTACCACATTTCAAATGATTAAGCCAAAACATTTTTCACCATTGATTAAGCGACTTTTAACAGTTTTGTCAACTTGAATTGAGAAATGTTTAAATTTTCCAAGAACTTGTAGGAATTAAATGGTAAAATACAGTTACAAATATAAAAGCTGATTGAACAAAAGCACAAACAATGTTTTGCTCGAGAGAGTGTTGCCAGATTTTATCTGAAACAGTTCTTAAAATTACTAATATCTTGCTACACTACTTTGATAGGCCGACGATATTATTTCGATCATGTGTGTATGTAACCAGCCAGTCAGTATTCAACTTATAGAATTAACACACATCTTCTAATTATAATGTATATTGTTTGGTCCTTCGAGCCAGTTTTAAATTGTAGTGATTTACAATCTTACTCTTCTGAGGATGGCTACGCTTTCCAGACTTTTAGCTATACAAGCCACCTCTTACGAAATAATAATAAAAATAACACTGTTGCAGTGATACGATCTGAAGGTCTCATATAAAAGCTCTGGATAGCCATAATAGAGACTTGGTCAGATGATGATGATGACTGCAAATTGTTACTATATTTTGCAACCCCTCCGCCCTGTATTTGCTCTAACTACGGACAGAAATTGATGTTGTTCATGTATACATATATACATGTATATATCGTTTATTTATAAATTATAATTAGTTCATATAGTCAATGTTTTGATAAATTGTATGAATATCATAATTGCTTAATTCTCATTACCAGTCACTACTACTGCTTTAATCAATTTTATGTACATAACCATTTCAAGATATTTAATCTTTCTGTATGAATCCTGCATTACAATTTTGAATTTGATCGAATCAGTAATTTAAGCAATCGATTTAATTAAAACAATTAGCACAAATAGCACTCGATCATTGCGTTTATATTTTCCGATCTATCAGCCAGTAGGCAGTAAAATTGGGTAAACTTTGGTGTCGTGATCCAAATAAATAAAAGATTCCCCGGACTTTCAGCACAATTCCAAATTTTTGGTATGCTGTCGAACACGTCTGATGCTGTAATCATAAACTTTCCTCGTTACCTTTCCTTAAGTCTTTTCTTTCTCTTTACCTAAATTATAATGATTTTGCGTAATGATTGTGCACACAAGATCTACAGAGATGCACCCATCCATGCCGAAATAATTTGCAACAATAAAAAAAAAAAAACGATAACTTCTCTGCGCAATGAAATAATTTGTCTTATCGTTGTTTCTTACGCAATTCGTAAAAGAGTCAGTAACATTCGGTTCATTTGTTTTTAGATAAACAAGACTTAAAATGTACCTAATTTCACGGAAAACGCTGGAATTTTAATTCTTCATTGAAGTATGATAAAATTTATACAGGGAGTGCCATAGATATCGAACAAAGATTTTTTTTTTGCTATATATATAATTTTATGTAATTACATGTGCATATAAAAATAAAATAAAATTCTACATATTTCAAATATTTGTTTTCCTCGAGTAGGTAATAACCAAATTTTTGAAGCTCTCCAATATAAGTGATCTAAAATATTACGAGTACCCATTTTTTGTTTTTTTCACTTACAGGTTGACCTGATAGAAACCCTCTCACAAAACTTTCCCGTCTTCCTAATGAAGTGCATCAGGTCTAGGTGAGATAAGTTTTTACTTCATCCACAGAAACAGATAGGCGTGCAGCAGACTCAAGCTTATCGAACCTACTCCAGGGAAAGGCTGGATAAACACACAGAAAGTGTTCAGTCACCTCAGGTTATCCTTCCAGGCAGAACAGATACTCAGGGCTGGCAACAACTCCCATCGTTGTTAGATGATTTTTTTTCATATTAAGCCAAGCTGAGTGGATACACTATGATGGAAAGCACAGCATTGCAGGAAGGAGATGGGGTAAGGAATTAGGGGTCATGAGGAAGTTGCGAACGTGCCGATGTATGTCACTCTTAAAAGTTCGCAGATTCTAAGCTCAAGGAAAAACTGAAGATGGTAGACTGTTCCACACTTGCAAAGTTCGAGATAAGAAAGCATCACGGAATTTTACTGTACGGCCGAAAGTATTTGGAAGGGTGAGAGGAGGTGCGCGAGTATTGCGCGTATGAAACCATGCGTGTAGCGATAAAGGAGCGAAAGACAATATGACAAGTTACAAATTGCCAATGAGCTTGAGGGCTCTATTTTGGACAATATCCAATGAATCTAGGGCTGTATGGCCAGTCCCAGTCAAGATGAGAGAATTGTATTCAATTCTAGGTCTGATATAGGACTTGTAGACGATCACTAGATTTGATGGGCTGAAATACTTCTTACACCTTTTCAGAAATCCAAGGCAATTCGATGCTTCTTGGCAACAGAGAAGATGTGATCTGCCCTGCTCAATTTACTGGAAATGTTAATGCCAAGAATGCTTCGTGATGGTGAATCTGAAATTGGGCCTCCATCAAATGAAATGGGAGTGATTAAATGGTGATCTTGCTTTAAATAGATTAAACAGCTTTGGGTCTTAGATGCATTGAATTCGATGCGATTCGTTTTTCCCCAAGCGACGATAATATCAAGATCCTTATTCAATGATGTAGTCATGCATTCCCGTTTGACACAGACGGCATTCCCTCTGGAATCCGCAAGACTATCAAAGGAGTAAGCGAAATCAAGGATACTGTCATCGGCAATGCTATGAATGTGCTTGGAAGCAAGAGAAGGCAGATCATTAATGAAAATTAGGTTGAGAAAGGGAGAGATAACCGTGGCATACCGGCATTTATAAGGTGAGGTTCATAGGTAAGGCCGTCTAACACAAAACGTATTTGGCGACCAGATAGAAAACTATCAATCCATAATAGAAGAGGTGGGGAGTGACTAAGTGCTTTAAGTATGGCTAAAAGGGCAGGATGCCAGACTCTACCAAAGGCCTTTGAAATATCAAAAGCAACGATTTTTGACTCACCAAAATTGTGGATATTACGGTTCCAACGATTCGTAAGAAAAGTCAGCGAGTATCCAGATGAGCGCCGAGTACGGAAGCCATATTGGTGATCGATGCTGAGTTGATGAGTTTCTAGATACTTCATTAATTTGAAATTAATGATAGTTTCAAAAACCTTTGAAAGAATCGAAGTGATTGCAATTGGTCGATAATTTGAGGTATCGCTACCCTCTATTTTTTTGGGAATAGACTGAATGTGAGCTAGTTTCCAAGCTGGAAAGATTCCTGTCGAATAAGACAAGTAGAATAGTGAATGTGAAGTGAGCTCTGGCCGTTAATGATACCAATCAAAGTTCCGAATTATTTCCTTACGAGCTGCAAGAGAAAATCATAGAAATTCCTATAAGGCTCACAAAGAAAATGTTTTGCACGCTCAAGTACTCAGGTTCGCTGATCTCTGCTTATGCTTCACGCGAAAATCCGCTTTAATAAGAGACGCGATAACCAAGTTGGCAATACCTGCAGAAGGTTCCGGTCTAAGGAAGCCAGATCCAGAGCCAGACCTGTCTAGAAAGTCAGCCTTTTCATTTCCCATGATCTCAATGTGCCAGGAACCCACTGAAGGGTCAGCTTCTTGTGAATACACAGCTTATACACAGATGAGCTGCAGTGTCCCAGTAGCTTAAATGTTATCCGGAGGGTACTCGCAGCTAAAAAGAACGCCTGACTATCTGAAAGGATAGCAAAATCCTTTCCTTTGATCTCCATACCGAGAGCTTTCTTTGCTGCCATTCTGATAACGAAAACCTTAGTCTGGAAAACAAAGGTGTGCCTTCCAAGTCTCAATACTCTCAGTACTCTTACCCAATCAATATCATGTTCAAGAAAGTAAAAAGCAGCACCGGCTCCCTCATTCGTGAGAGAGCTGCTGGTGAAAATTTTTAGAGTGGACCAGAGAAGACTCGATAATGCACTTACTTCAGCGCACAATTCCCTTTTTTTGAAAAAGAGCTATTTTAATAAAATTTAAACTACGAACACATTTTTCTATTATTAGCAAGAGATCAGGCCTGTTGATCTGATTCCGAATATATAATTATATCAAAAAAATAAATTTTTATTGAAAATGCTTTAAAAATGAAAATTCAATGATGTTTTTTTTATTTCTCTGGTTTAAGGAACCGAGCTGCCAAAAATTTGAATTAAATAAAATAAAATTCTAACACAAGCTTTTCGAAGTTAATAAGCAGAAAATAACGTATTCCGATTTTTAAAATTCTACTTATATCTACGACAATTTGTCGCAATATATTGCTTTACCTGCATTTTACCCATTAAGAAAGAAATCTATTTCATCAAATTTTCATAAAAATAAATAGAATTTGTAACAAATTATATTTATTGGTAATTCTTACAAAATAGTTTACAGTTTGTGGTTTCTCAAGAACAACCTTTACTGTTGAAAACTAAATCCATAAAGGCCAATTTTGATATTGTTGCTTCTGCTTTTATATCCTCATCTCAAAATAGATGGTGGTGATGAATGGAATTCCTTAATATGATATTCCACCGGAATATCGTACGCGTTTATTTAATATCCAAGAGTGAGGGTAAATCAGCATAGTCGTGGTTTGGAATTGGATGAAATGAGAGGGGTTACTAAACAGTGGCGTGCTACAAATTTTAAAAATAGGAAAACGTTATTTTCTGAAATTTATTTAATTTAATTCAAATTTGTGGCAGCCCGGCTCCTCAAACCAGAGAAATAAGAAAAATCATTTTAATTTAATTTAAATGATTTTTTTTTTTAATTTAGGCTATTAATACATCAAAAATCGTTCGATAAAACCAATCAGAGTTCTCTTAGTTGGGTGGCTAGTGAGAGAATTTATTGTCGATTTCACCTATTATTTATTAAGTTTAAGGGCCGAACATATGTCACATCATTTAGCATGATTCGATCGTTTCAACTTTGCTGCAGATAATAAATTTGATTCCTTAAGTGTGATGATGTATTTGAAAGACTCAGTGTTACAACATATCCTAAAAAGTGATAACCTACATGACTGTAAATAATCTTAGTTCTACTACTAAGAATTTGCATTACTTATACAAAATGATCAACTTAAAAATGGTTAATAATCTGCCAATTTATTTTAATATTGCTAACCCATTTCAGCATGACCATATTCTTACGACCGATATTGACGAGGTGCTATTTTATGTAACTAAATAAATCCAGCAAGTGAATTTGATCATGATTTTCTATTCATAGCCAAAGACTTTAAATCAAAACCAGCCCCGAGTAATTTCTCTCTTCTATCGTGACTACAAAAAAATAATTTTTGAATAGCTTGTATCTATGCCGACAAGCAACATTGGAAAACATATATGACTCAATCTTCGTAGATAACAAGTTAGCTACTTTTGAAGACATATGTTTAAATCTATATAATAAAATGTCCTGTAACGAATTTGTAATATCAAAGATTAAGGTTGCCCATGATGCCCCAAATGCGTAGTTTACTAGCGGAACGTAATTTCAGCCATACGCGATCGGAAAAAGCTCGTAGGATGCATAAGAAAGTTCGTAATAGAGCCATAGTCCAGTCAGTAGGGATTTGGCCCTACAAAAGGTGTGGTAGTTGTGATTATCATATGTGTTATCCTGTTCCTGGCCCCTATGAAAAATCCAAGTTTAGACCCTTGGATGGGGTCCGATCGGTCCGCCATCTTGAAATAAAGGTACCAAAAATTGATTTTTTCAAAATAATTCCTCAATGGTTGATCCAACGGCAAAAATGTAGAAATATGAAATTGAACAAGACTAAATTCTGTACATTTTTGTATAAACATTTTTTTTTGTAAGACTGATGTGTAACGCGTTACAGCGGCAGAAACGTGAATATTCTTCCAAAAAAATATATATAGTACATATATGTAGTACCATTTATACAGCGTGTTTCGTCCATGGTGGTCCATAGGACCGGAAGTGATAGTAGTAACCTACTCAAACAGAAAATTTTATGGCAAGGAGGGAGCGGTATCTCAACCGTTTAGGAGTTACAGGGTGATTAAAAAAAATTGGTAGTCTTTCACAAAAATACCCTGTGTTTTAAAAAGACAAAGTTACGGTCACTTATAGAGATAATTATATGCAGAACTTCATGGCCTTTCCAACGACTACTCGACCAGCCCCGTACTCCTCTCTCCTCAGGAGTATGTATGAAGAACTAAACTAAAGATAATTTATTCCCTTAGTGACTGAAAACACGTCATTTTAAAATAAAATATCGTCTAATTTCGGTATGACCTGAGTAGATTATGAGCTAATAACTTTTTAATGGCAACAATGAGTACATATGTATAATAATTCAAATTAAAGGAGAGTCCACAGTTTCCAGTTTATATAAAAAAAAATTGCGTTAAGCACCTTGTTGTAAAAAATAGGGGGCAAAGTCAATAAAAAGGTGACAAAGTCCGAAATTCTTAGTTTATACCACCATAACTCCTGGCGGGAGATGAGTACGGGCCTGGTCGGGCAGTCGTTGGAAAGGCCATGAAGTGCTGGTTACAATGAGCACTGTAAGTGACCGTACAGTCCGTACTTTTTACAATACAGGGAATTTTGTGAAAGACTAAGTAATTTTCTTAATTATCCTGTAACTCCTAAACGGTTGAGATACCGCTCCCCCTTGCAGTACAATTTTCTGTTTGACTAGGTGACTACTATCACTTCCGGTCCTATGGACCATCATGAACGAAACACCCCGTATAAATGGTACTACATATATATGTATACATTTTTTCTGAGGAATAATGATGGTAGAACAAAATGGATTGGACACCCATGCAAAAAATTAAAAGTTATTTTGATTTTTGCATGTCCGTCGGTCCGTCCGTTCATCTGTCCATCCGTCCGTTTATCTGCCAGTTCTCACGATAACTCGAGAGCACGTGTACTTAGAGAGCTGAATTTTGCACATGGGCTTTTAACAAAAAAAAAATTAAAATTCAGTTCGAAAATGGGACAATCGGATAACTCCTTCGAAGACTTGCCGTACAAAAGTCTCATTTTCACTACATATTTAAACACTGCCTGAGAACGCGTCAATGTAGAACGTTGAAATTTTATACATATTGTTTTCATAAAAATAGTAAATATACCTTCAAAAATGGACTAAATCGTGCAACCCCTTCTTGGTGTTGCCATATAAAAATTCAGAATTTTTACGTATCCTGTGAAAACGATCAGTTATAGTGGTGGATAATAATGAAGGAGGTAATAGGTCATATCGAGAAATGAAAACAATTGTATGGCAGGGGGGGGGGGGGTGTATTCTCAATTCTTTCCAAGATAATCGGGGTTAAAGGACTAAGGGTACGTGAAACGTAGGTTTGTACTAAAACAGTTATATCTCCTAAGCGACAAACAGTAGAAAGATGGTCGAGGTGCTAGTTTATAGAGAACCTCCTACCTCACTCACAAACGGTGAAAGATACAAAATTAAAACAAAGTGCGTTTTAAAGAAAACAATCTTAATTTCTAACCGGAATACGACAGAAAAAAAAATTATAAGGTTGTTTTAAGTTTTTTGCCTCAAAAACAAAAAAATGAGGTATAAAAGTTGAAACTTGAAGTTTGGCAGACCGTTTCTTATAAACTACATACTGTAGAGGAAGCATTGACACATTTAATCAAAGGGCAGGAGGTTCTCTAGCACCACGACCATCTTTCTACTGTTTGTTGTTTAAGAGATATAACTGTTTTAGTACAAACCTACGTTTCACGATCTTTAACCCCGATTATCTCGGAAACGGTTGGGAATACAACCCCCCTGCCATACAATTATTTTCATTTCTCGGCATGACATATCACCTCCTTCATTATTATCTACCACTTCTGAAATACCCTGTATATTCAAAAACTACTTCAAAAATCAATCTTGCGCAGATGGGTGACTATACGAAATTACAAACGAGCATTCATCTAGGCTATCATAAGAATTGGTCTTACGATCAATTTTTGCTTTTCTACTTGTTTATTGCTGCGCTTATTATAGCATTTGCGCAGCTTGGTGAATGGTGGTGAGCTCAGCATGACCTCTGAGGCTACAGCACCAACTGCATATTGCTTTTATGACCCCCAAGTATTTAAAAAAAAAACCTTTTTTCCAAAATCACAGAGTGGTGTTACCCCTTAAAAGTTGTTTGTTATATATGGTACCTACCCTAATTTTATATGGTATAAATTCTAGTAATAAGTTAATCAGTATTTGTATGCTGAATCTGTAGAATTTGTAGTAAATTGCGGTAAAATTGCAGAACTTGTGAAAAAAATAATTCGACGTTTAACTAAGTAAAAGTTTCGCAAAACGTTTCGTAACAAAAAAAAAAAAAAAAAACCAAAAAAAAATTTCTACGTTTCGTAAGAAAACGTTCATTTAATTAAACACTTTTCGAAACGCGCGTTTCATAGAAAAACATTTAAGCGTTTCGACGTGGAGCTCTTTTTATGATCACTTAATAAACAACACAATTTTCCACTTCGAACGTCCTTTAAATTATTTCTGTGGACTACAACAGACAGCTATACATGATATAGTTGTATAGCAGTAGAGTAGTTCCCATAACAAGCTGATCAGGACAGCGAAATTCTATGAATTTTTGCTTTAGCTCATTTCTTATTCGTCATTATGGCTTTCAAGCATTAAAAAAAAATTATTATTTCAAATGACAAATCACGGTTAGTCATCAACTATATTAATAATTCCTTCAAATTCTAATTAGTTGCAATTTATAATTGGAATTTGTTGATTTGCCATTAGGAGTAATAAGACTGCTTGTTTTTTTTTTTTTAGAATATGATTATATTAGCGAATCTATGGAGTAATTAATAAATTAACGAATTATGTACATTAGTTGTTATGAATAACATAATTCGCCTAAAAGTTTAAATTTTAATTCACTGAATCATTATTAATTATTTTTATATCCAAAATTAAAGTCTCATAGGTATACCGAATTTGGCATTTCATGCATAATATTTATGTATTAAAACTTATTTTGATTTTTCTATGTCCGTCCGTTTATCGACAATCCGAAAATGCGTTGACTTAGAGAGTTGAAATTCAGTATACGGCATTTTCCCAAAAATAATAAACATGATATCAAAAATGGATTTCAATCTTAAAACTCATGGTGTTGTTATACAAAAATTACGATATTTTAAGTGTATTAGGAAAGCGTTTAGCGCTTATTTGATCTTGATCTAGTGAGAAATTTTGCAGGGTGTAAAGATCTGCGATATTAGTTTAACTATTTTTACTATCGCTTCATCTTTCTAGAAACTTATGCGTAAAATCACTTTAACGATAATATATGTACGTACATATACAGACGGGCATTCATCTGGGTATCGTAAGAATTGATCTTGAACCAAATATAGCTTTTTTTCTAGTTTATACAAACTTAAATTATATATATGTATATACTTCATACCAGAATATTCGTAGCGAAAATAAATGATATGTTTATGTATTCACGGATAATGTCAAAATCAAGTTAGTTTCCTTCAGTCTGCATTATACCGAATATTTCAATTCCTATAGCAAAACTCTCAGTTCTAGCGTAAAAAACTTAATAAAACTAATATCTTAAGTTCAACCAATATATTTGTTAAATCGAAAAATTTCAGCTTTTGTTTTGATAAATCTTTTTTCAATATCAATTTCATTTGGACATGTTAAAATTCAATTCGTAATTTCGACTTAGACATTCCCTGAATCAACAAATCAGGAATTTTTGCCTCATATAATTCAAACTCAAAACTTATCCTGAATATATATTGGGTTTTGGTTAGCCTTTGTTTTTAGCATCTACGGCAGGCAGAAACTCTCAGTTGTACTGTTTTGATAGTACTAATGCTAATGAGTTTGAGAATGCGATGTCACAAATATGGCAACGTTATGAGAACGTGATTGTGGGAGGTGACTTTAATGTCAATTTGAGATGGCATGATAATTTAGTCAACCAATTCTCTCATCTTCAACTTTCTGTGCACCTGCATATATTGAACTCATTTCATACGTACTTTAATGCCACCAATCCTTCGATTCTCGATTTGCTTCTCGTTGCCGACTGAGACAAGGTTTTATTGCATGACCAAATTGACCCCCCAAGCACTTTGGACCATGATCTTTTATTTATGAGCTATGAATTCTCTTTAACACCGAGTCTCCATCATAACTCTTACTCCTATCGCGATTATAATAGCATCGATGCTAATGCTCTAATTGGTGAATGTACCTCCTTGTGCTGGCACACGATATTTGACTCTGCCTCAGTAAACCACCAAGTGTCTACATTTAACTTGCTTGTTATTAATCTGTTTGAAAAGTATTTCCCTGTCAAAACGAAATGTGTAACCGCGCATGGCTGACCGTGGTTCTCTGAAGGAATACGATTTCTTATCTCTAAACGTGAGTATCTGTATGATCGTTATAGGCGCCTTAGAACTATTGAAGCGCACAAGATATACAAGATTGCACGCAATAAAGCTAACTCAGCTATCTCACGTGCTAAGCGTTAGTACTATTCTTCTAAGTTCAACCTTAGTTTTCCTCCCCGAACACTAGGGAGAAATTTAAAACTGGCGGGTGTATATGACAAAGACAGGAGTGATGACTGCAATCTAAACCCTGACGAACTAAATGATTTTTTCATTTCAGCTGGAAACATACTTGCGATAACTAGCCAACCCAGCTTTCCTGATGATCTAGAAGAATATGCTGCCACTAATCCTAGTAACACATTCTCGTTCCGTGGGACTGACTCAAATGAACTTATCGTGGCTATCAGTACTATTAAGTCTGATGCAATCGGCCTAGACAGCTTGTCACCGCAGGTCATCAAAATGTTATTTCCGTCCATTGGTTAGTATATCTTACAAATTATCAACACTTGCCTAATGTCATCAACGTTCCCTAGTGAGTGGAAAGTAGCAACTGTACTGCCGGTGTCCAAGAAGTCCCTTGCTCAATCTCACGCTGATTTCAGGCCAATAAGTTTGCTATGTTTTCTGCAAAAGCTCTAGAAAAGCTTATGTATGAGCAAATACTGAAATATGTGGAATCCTGCCACTTATTAACAAGTTGGCAATCGGGCTTCCGCTCTTCCCATAGCTGCGAAGCCGCAGTCTTAAAAGTATCTTCAGATATAAGATTGGCTTTGGACCGAGACAAGTTTACTGCCCTGGTTCTTTTGGATTTTTCGAAAGCCTTCCATTGTGTAGACTATCGCATCCTTCTCCAGAAGCTGTCATCCTCCTTTGAGTTTAGTATCTCAGTTGTTTCCCTGATAAACAGTTTTTTATCTCACCGTCGTCAACAAATCAAGGTGAAAGATTCTCCGTATATTGCGCGGCCGCTTGTATGAGGGGCTCCCGAAGGATCAATTCTGGGTCCTTTGATTTTCTGCTTATTCATCAACGATTTACCGAGAGTGGTGCGTGATGTGAAAATTCGTCTATATGCCTATGACGTACAGCTATATCTAAGTAGACCTATTGGCCTCCTCGGAGATTGCCTTGCATAAATAAACTCTTATCTGGACCGAATTTGCGCCTGGTCCAACTATAATCGGCTGCTACTAAATCCTGTGAAGTCACTCTGCGCTATATTTTATAATATCACACTCAATGAAGCCGACATACCCCCTATACTATTGAAAGCTGTTTCACTGCCTATGTCAAATGAAGTCACCAACCTTGGGATAGTATTAAACCCCAATAGGAAGTGCTGTGATAACATTAATAATACGGTCAGGAAAATCTACGGGAGACTGTGGCTGTCAGCGAATATATTATCCAGTCGTTCTCGTCTAAAGCTATAGTAAAAACACTAATCTTGCCTTATTTTACTTTTGGATGTTTGGTCTTTCCTAAACTGGATAGTATTTGTACACGCAAAATGGAAGTTGCCCTAAATGACTGTGTGAGGTTCATTTATGGGTTGCGCAAGTTTGATCATGTCTCACATCTCCGGACTTGCTTGTTCGGCTATTCTTTTACCTCTTACCTTAAACGAAGAAACTTGGTTTCTTTGTACAATTTACTAAAAGTTAATTAGCCAGGGTACCTTAGGGAACTTTTCCATTTTACTACCTCCCAACGAAATAGAAATTTGATATTGCCTGGCTTTCATAAAACTGTAATGGAAAGCTCTTATCTTGTCCAAAGCATCCGTCTGTGGAATGATCTCCCTGTCAGTATGCAGTCGGCTGGTACAATCAATGTATTTAAAAAACTCGTTAAAACGCACATAATATAGCTCTTCTTATACATTCTTTTCTTCTTCTCCGTAAGAGAATACTACTTAGTTGATATTTTTATAGTATACATAATTATTATTTTTTTCTTTCTTTTTTCTTTAATGTCATACTTCAATTGTGATTCCTACGTAATGATGCTTAGTTTATTTTTATTTATTTTTATGTTTTTATATTTTTGTATTTTTACTCTCTGAATTTCGATGTATATGATTCTAGCTCCACTATAATAGTTTTACTCCATAAGGTTTCAATCTTGTGTACTTTACCGAAATAAAGTTTATTCTATTCTATTCTACTGATAGAGTTTCTGCCCATATGAAACGGTTTCTTACAGAAATTGTCAGCATAACTAATTTAATTTCACCGATAAAGTTAAACTACTATCATAATTTTAAGGATAAATAAAGGGCTTTCCAATAAGAGGTGTTATTTTAATTAGCCCACTATTTCGGTAGATGTCACTTTTGGAGCTGTCATTTTTTGACATTTGACAAGTAGAAACTACGCCATTAATAAAAATGGAACGATACACGATTCAACAACGCATTGCAATTATTAAAATTCGCTATAAAAATGGTGAAAATGTGGCAGAGACGATTCGTAAAACTCGAACATTTTTGGGTGGTCGTGAAGCACCTTGTCGGACCGCAATACAGAAATTAGTTCGAGCTGTCGGAACAAGTTAGTGCTGTGAAGAATAAAACCTGTGCACGTCGCTCAAGAATAGCCGAGAATATTGCTGCTGTAGCCGAAAGTGTTGAAGAAAACCCAGGTTTGTCCATTCCTCGTCGTTCTTTGGAATTAGGCATTCCACAAACATCATTACACCGTATTTTGCATAAAGATTTGGGTCTTAAGGCTTATAAAGTTCAGTTAACACAAGAACTCAAGCCGGCCGATCATCAACAACGTCGAGTCTTTGCTGATTGGGTCCTTGAAATGCATGAAAATGATCCGGAATTCCATCGAAAACTCATCTTGAGTGATGAGGCCCATTTCCACCTCGATGGCTTCATCAACAAGCAAAATTGTCGCATCTGGGGCTCGGAAAACCCAAGAGTTATTGTTGAAAAGCCTCTCTATCCTCAACGTGTGACTGTTTGGTGCGGTTTATGGTCCCGCGGGATCATTGGACCTTACTTTTTCGAAAATGAGGCTGGAGCAACAGTTACGGTGAATGGACCGCGCTATCGACAGATGATTAAGGATTTTTTATGGCTGGAATGGGATGGTATTGATCTGGACAACGTTTACTTTCAACAAGACGGTGCTACGTGCCATACAAGCAACGAAACCATTGATCTTTTACGGGAAAAGTTTCCGGACCGTGTTATCTCTCGAAGAGGTGATCACAATTGGCCACCGAGATCTTGTGACTTAACACCTTGCAACTTCTTCCTTTGGGACCACGTGAAAGAGAAGGTCTACGCCAACCGCCCAGCGTCGATTGAAGACCTCAAAGATGGAATTCGTGAGGCTATCGATGACATAGGGCAGCCACTTTGCGATTTGGTTATGGAAAATTTCATGAAAAGGATATGGTCCTGTAGGCATGGTCGTGGTGGTTATTTGGCTGATGTTATTTTTCGTTATTAACGGCATACCTTCCTCTTTGTAATGAAATAAATATCCGATCATTTATCTCAAGAAACGGAATTTTTCTTTGAATATCAAAATAACACCTCTTATTGGAAAGTCCTGTATATCATCTAATTAATTTTGCTAAATATTTGAATTCCATTAGCCACTTCAAAAAACATTTTAAATAAATTCGAAGCAATTTATTATTGCGATCATTGCCGGTATATTTTAACAAATTCAATTAATCGATTACTAATGTTTTATTTTTTTAAGGAATGAAATATGCAAAATCAGCGAAGTAATTAGTAGATTTAGGGAATTGAATTTGTTGAAAGAGTAAGTAATATTAATTATTCGATTGTTCTAATAGTTGCCTCTAAAGAGTGGAATAAACACCAACTGTTTTAGCTGATATTGGTATTTTTTTCTTCTTTTTTTTTTATTTATTTATTAATTAGATGAAAAGGCAAAAGATTCTCGGATACGAAATTCCGAAAGACTAGCAAAACTAACTAAATAAATAGTTGAATTAACAAATTCTATGACAAAAGAAGCTTAGCTAAATCACGTAAATGTCAACAAGCTTTCTTAGTGAATATGATTCGAAAGCTGAAAATCTACTGATATAATTTGTAGATGAAAGTAAGGGCAGTCATGTCTTCTTAACAACGATATACCTCTATCTAGCTCTATTCGCAGTACCTTGGTGTCTGGTTTTTTCTTTCTTAAACTGTGATTTTGTCGTATTTCTTATTGTTGTTAGTTGTTTGAGAAACTGGTGTCCAAATGAAAACAATATGTGAGAATTTTAACAATACTGTTCATAAGTTGTTAAGTGTGGCTTCTAGAGGATAAAAACTTTTCCATGTATAGAACAAGTCCTAACTGCCCCATATTAAATCTATTTTTTCTTTCTTATGCATTGAATCAATTCGGCTTAAAATCATATTGATTCACGGTTCACTTTATTAAAAATATTATAAAAGATGATTCAGATTTTACCATTCAATATGTATAACCCCCTTCAAGAATAACGTATTTAGACAAAATCAAACCTCATGGAGTTATCCTTGAGGTGCGATGTCAAAATTTTGATGATTCACATTCGTGTGGAATCTAATGCGGTCCATGGTTGGGTTGACCCTTTTCCCTGACATGAGTGGTTAACCGGTTAACCTTGGTACATTAGGTTCTAATTTAAACTTTATCCTGTAGGGTTATTTTGAATACACCGATCCGATCGTTTTGTTTAAAATTATTTAATTTTCTATTGCATTGCTCAACGTTTTGGGTCTAAGTGCCTCCCTTCATTCACATATGTGTTCAAGTTTCTTTTTAAAATTCTAATTATAAATATGCAACATTTTGCAGAAAACGATCTCCGACAGTACACGCAATATAAAAAATACAGATGACTTAAAGGAATTTATAGACATACATATATCACTTCACTTAAACCAAACGATATTCTTATCTCAACTAGCGCTAAAAGCCATCGAAATGAAATGGTCAACTATAGAAACCTTGACACCAATCGACAAAAATCTGCTCAAAGAATTAGTCATCTTCTGTGTAATGGAATGTAACTACTTCTCATACAATCAAAAATTCTACAAACAAAAGTACCGTCTAGCGATGGGTAACCCGTTCTCAGGAATCTTAGCAGAAATGGCTTTAGATCATATAATTGATAAAGCCTTAAAGAAATCCGAAATAGTACCAACATTTCTAAGAAAATATGTGGACAACATCATCTACGCTATATCCAAAGACGTAGAAGCTAATTTTGCCCAAAACTACAATAATATAACCATCGATTCAAATTTACTATAGAAAAAGAAATTAATAATAGCATCCTGTTACTTGACATGCGATCACATAGAACAAGAAATCAGAACATTATAATAGACTGGTATTGCGTAGCTCTAATAGGATTTAAAATTATTACTCAAACCACCCGCATAATACTAAATTAAATGCAGCCCAAACCCTCGGAAACAAAATCTTTAATATTAGTCCCAACAAATTTTCACTAAAAACACCACAATCGTTACAGATATGTTAATAAAAAATAACTATCAATTTCATGTAATCCACACAAAATACTGAAAAGAGCACAATTTGGCACGCACCCCGAACAACACAATAAGACTGGATAATACCAATCCTATTTACACATCAATCCCGTTCATATATCCTTTATCCCTAAAAATCGCGAAAATTATATTAAAAGCGAGAATAATCACATAAAAATACCATTCAAGCCCATAACTAGACTAAGCAAGAATTACACAAAAACCAAGGATCCGATACCAACACAAGAAAAAAACAGCGTTGTATACAAGGTCAAATGCGAGAACTGCTACACTGCTAAAAAGCTTAAAACCAGATTATCACAACATAAAGCATATGTTAATAAACAAGCACCACGGTTAGCACTAGCATCCCACGCAATAGATACAGGGCATGTATTTTCCTTCGATAATACAGAAATAATCGACATGGAAAATAATAAAAAAAAAACGTGAACTTAAAGACGCATGCCACATATATATTAACAAAAACAAAGTTATAAACTTAAGGCAGGACACAGAACTAATAAATAAAGATAACAAATACATACTGAACAAATTAAAACTGTAGTATTAGTCATATAATTTAATCATTTCCAAGTCAACAATCGCTCAGTTACATATTGTCCTCGTAGCTAGTTAATTGTCTTTTTTCTTCTAAGTCTATTTTAATTTATTATTAATGTATTTTTATTTTATTATAATTTGTTTTCCATGTTGCTTATGTGTTATTTATTATTATCTTTAAAAACTATTTATACGCGCCGCAGACTGAAAAAGGTATTTAAAATATTTATATTCAGAATTTTTAAAAAAACTTCAACTCATATGTGAATGATGTTGTACGTATAGAGCTCCTGAAGAAGGGCTGCACGTGGACACGAAACGTCGACCAATGAAATAGAAAATTAAATACTTTGAAACAAACCAATCGGTGTATTCCTCAAAATAACCTTCTAAAAAATCCGTAATTTAAGTAGCCCGATCAAAAACATAAGGTCAGCTGGAAACCTATCAGCTGTAAATTCATTCATCCTGTAGGATCAGTGTTGATTTCATTAATTTTTCCTGCTACCCTTTCCTTATTTTCTCTATTATCAAATGTATTCAACCTTAAAGTGCATTGATGTGATGATGGTCAGCAAGATTTTTCCAATTTTCTAACAAACTATAGTTAAAAAGAAGTTTTTGTTCTAATACCTTCTAACAATGAATAGATCAATGCATACCATAAACATAACCTGACTAAAAGTACTCTGTTCGATCAGAAGCAGTTGTTACTTAACAATCATTAAAATATGCACACAAAAAAAAATTTGTATGTGTTGAAATTATCTGAGACCAAAGAACAATAGAATCGAGTGGAAATATCCATACATTCTTCATTGAAACTAGAATGTAAAATGGAGCAGCAGACTATCTGAAAAACCAGTAATCTGCATAAAAAGCCAAGAAATGCATGCAGACAATAATCCAAAATGTTCCCAGTTCCCACGTACACAAATTAGTATTAATGAGGTATACAAAGTCGCGTTATAACTGTTATTATTATTTCTGATGGCATATCTCACAATTATGTAAGATTTATGAAAAAGTTTCCGGCCAATCAACCGGTGTCGAAGTTTAAACAATTATAATGAGTAGCTGGTAGCAACATCGGAACCTATCACTCAACACTTATATTTCAGCATGTAGTTAACCGCATTTATGCATAAATGAAATTAACACAGAGTTAGGTATGGGTAGGTAGGCGCGCAGGCGCAGGTATCTCTGTTTCTAGTAAACAAATCTCTCGCGTGGAACAGGCATTGACCTTAACATTGAATCGGTTATTGTCGTCCATTGAGCTATGAGTTGTATCTGCGTGTGCAGAAGTGGTTTTGTGGCGATATCACTGGTAATATACCAACAGTGAATGAAGCTATAATTTACCATAAAAATATTTGAAAAAATTTCGCGAATCCCTCCAATTACATTGTTTGCCCCAAACGAACGTTAGAAACGTTTCAGCGAGTGCATTACTGCACTTATAAAACCTTGATGGACGGCTGTAAGCCCCGTCAAACGCAAGAAGTCTGCGGAGCACAAACAATTGTTGCATATAAAAGTCGACGGGTGCAGTCTGATTGATAGCAATATCGATGGCGTTCTTTTCTTACGTAAGGCTCCATCACAGGATTTTTAATACTTAATTTCTCTTATCGTGATGTAATTGAATTTTCTTCAGGTAACCTGCATACATTCACTTTCATTTTCGATTCTGGTGGCTTGGGTCGTATGGTTTAGCAGCGATTCAATATCGAACGTCCAAGCAACAACTGTCGCTCTGTAAGTAATCGATTTTTTGTTTTATGTTCATACATATCTTTCACCGTTGTGTTTTTTTTTCAATTATTTTTTATTTTTGTATAAGACAAAAAAAATAAATTACAAGAAAACTTTCTTCATTCAACAAAGTAGGTCACCAGGTTCAAGCACGGCAACTAGGCCATTGAGTGAAAACAAAAGTACTACAGGCAAATATAAAGTCACGCCTGAAGTGACATCAAGAAATGAACAGCCAAAAAGTATGCAATTGAGACGATTTATGTGGAAAGAAGTCGACGAAACCATGGACGATATAATTGAAGGTGTTGCTAATGGTGCAAAACTTATGAAACATATGATTGATACTGCTCTTGATGATACCGGAAAAATATCTAGATTTAAAAAGCATGCTGATTATCGACCAGCGGCTGCATCTAATCTTAAATTTTTGCTTAAGAATTCTCCACCGAAAACAACGAGACTTGTTAAAGTTACACCAACTATACCAAAAAAAATTTTGAAAATCATACCTACAAAACCACTGATTTTGGTTGAGCCAACAGTAAAACCAGTTATTTCTGCTATTTTAGTTGAAAGTAATCAACCGTCAGGACATGATGAATTTAAAATTGATGAGAAAACTTTGAGAGCAATCGAAAAAAAAGAGGAAGAGAAAGTGGAAGCTACGATAAGTTCAGTTTTACCAAATATTCACCATGAAGAAATTATTATTGGAAAATTTAAAAGTGATTGGAAGCCTGTAATTCCTGACAACGGAAATACTCCTGCATTTAGTACAAAGAAACCTCACATTATAAGTCATTTGCATACAAATGTTTTCGATGTGCCGTACAATAAATCTCAATTACATGACGAAACTAAGTATGAAGTCACCGAAAATGCAGCAGAAGAAACTATTCAGAGGCCTCTGACTTCTAGGATAGATGGTGATAAAATTTCTAGGGCAGGAAAATCGTTATTACTTACAGAAATATCAAGTAATCGCGATCTTTATTTGAAAAATCATAAAAACGTGGATTACTCCTCAACAAGTGAATCGAATCCTTTAATTACAAGGCATAAGATGCTGGCTGAGCAGCAAGCTTTAAAGAAAACAAAATCGAAAGGTCCGAGAAGTGTGAATCAGTCACAAGGGCAAAATAAATCTAGATTGCAGCCATCTACCAAGGATATTTCTACAACATCTACGACGACAACAACCACAACAACAACCACAACAACTAGGAAGCCTCTTCAATCTCAACCAACTCGAGAGAAAAGCAAATATTTAAATTCAACAACAGCCAACACCAGTTCTACTTCTACAACTGCTTCTATTTCTAAGAACAGTAGTAATAGGGGGTCTGTGAAATTTGGTGTTAAAGTGTAGCCGCGGTGGATTTATTTAGTATTATTTTCTGTGTACATTTCGTTCTTAAATCTAATTATTTATTATTTAGTCAGTAAAATATGTAAACTTTTAAGAGTTTTATTATTTTTTTGATGTTGATTTGGGACATTGTTTTGGATGGATTAGTCATTACTGATATGACCATGTTAAAGATCGTTCTTTTTCTTATACACTGAGGTTAATTCAAATAGCCTCATGAGAATTTTTCCAAAAATGGGTTTTTTGCATTTCTATGAAATGAGTGACGAATGATGTGCATATAGGGGTGTGTCTGTAAACGGTTTGAATATAATTCTTCATTTTAAGCGATTTTAGTCGGTTGTGCGTTTTTGAAGGGGAAATATAAATAGCCTCAGTGATAGTTTTGCTGCTTACATCGTATGTTGTGAATAATTTATCAGTGAGTTCATCTTAGCTTAATGGAATAAAATTTTTTATATTTTTTTAGATTTGAATAGTTGCTAAAAAATGGGCCGAGGCCGGAAGTTAAGGAAAAATGAGATAAGTGCAATTTCGGCATAAAAGGACTGCGGACTTTCAAATCGCGCTATTGCTAAAAAATTGAATAAATCACCAAAAGTAATTGGTAACTACTTTAAATTTAACCCTTTGAGTAGTGAGTTAAGTTTTTTAGCATACACGTCCCTGGAGTGAGTTATTTTTGCATTTTTCGATAGATTTCGCAAATTGAACGGAGTCTTCTTTTTTGTGGTGGGGAGAACGGTTTTTCTCAAAATTTGGTGTGCATATTCGTCTCGAGACGCCGCGCATCTTTTGGTCAAGACAGTTTTGCGTGGGGTATTTCTCTCCCGGCGGGGGAAGGGGGTAAAGTTTGAATTTTTTTGGTTATATCTCCTGAACCAAGAGTCGCTGAGAGTTCATTGATGTCTTAAATTAGAGCTGCGGTCCTAGGCTAAAAATAATATTAATCGTGTCACTGGGTGGGGATGGGGGAGGGAGGAGTTGGGGGAAATTAGAGGGATATTTGGGTTTTCAATAATAACTCAGCCATTTGACCTCGGACCATAGGGGTGTGGGTGCTCAAACTTCTTCTCAGGAAAAAACATATTTGAATCTGTACTAGATTTTCCAAAACGTACCAGAACAAACTTTGACACCCCCCTGTCTGGGGGCGCAGTATATTTTTGATCTGTTTTTAAAACGACGTCATTCTTTATTTTTGCCCTTTTTCCCTATACGCACTTTTTAGTACTTCTATTTTTTATATTCTAACCGAAGTACTAGATTTTTTGCATCTTAGATCGACACTAACTCTGTAGGATTATCTCCAATCGCAAAACTGATTTGACTGTTCGGCTCAGCTAATTACTATCCACATTTCGTTCAAGAAAATTTATTTACCGAGGGTACTTTTAGGTTGGGAGGTAGGAACCCCCGGTGGGGGGTGGTTCCAATTTGGCATGTTGCATATCAAATGAAAGGCCTCGCAGAGTACTATCCACTGGTATACTTTTTCTCTAAGAAGTTCTCAACATTTTATTGTATAAAAATAATTTTTTTCAATTTTGTTTATTGATAATTGTATAGATTAGATTAGATAGATTAGATAGAATTAGATTAGGATTATATATACACTTTTTATTATACATTGAAATAATACGTCTTCATCATCACTTTGAACGAACAAATCGTCTATTTCACTATCACTAAGTCTTGACATTTTTGAGGGCTTATAATTATATTTGTTTGCACGTCACAGAAAATACAAAATTCAACTTTCGCGATCCGACTTCAAAGCGTGCTACAAAGACTGACCATATTCGAAATATGTGGCGAAGGGTTTGTACATGTGTGTGTGTAAAATAAGTGCATGTGCATTTCATTAGAATAAAAAAAAATGTATTCCATGTGTTCCGAGTTTCGGAATCGTAATAATTCCAGGAAGGGTTTCGACGGCCGCACAAACGCCGAGTGAATATTTTTCTCGGAATAATAAACAGCTCACCCATATTTTTACTCTCAAAAACGAGGCCGAACTCCATCGCAATTTTCTTCTAACTTCAAAATAAAAATGTAAAAACAAAAGTGCTAGATGTCCTCAATAGTAAATAATACTATTTGTTTTGACAAAATACTATTATTAACAAAAAAAAATTTTCGTTCGGTGCTGTTATATGTTTTTATGAAATATATAAAGCATTAAGCTTCATTTGACATTTAAATCAGAAAAATCGGTTACTCCGTTCTCGAGATATGATTTTTTGCGTAAAATCACGAAATTTCTTATCCCCATGGGGGGGGGGGGTGTAGAGGGAAACAAAAAAATATGAAATAATATACCTACAAAAATCATTGTTAGAATTATGTAAAAAAAAAAAAACTCGCCCAAAATGCGCTGGACATTGGCTGGACGTACATGTACGGGTATACTCTATCTGGATCACCAGAGGCTGGCCGTACATGTACGGCGATACCGCTCAAAGGGTTAAGAACAACTTCGAGAAAAATTACAATAACACTGATTAAGGGAAGATTGCGAATCGGGTTATGCATGCCATTTTTCGTTGAGCTGTTTAGGAAAAAATGTATGCTTTCAAAATTCGGGCTGAATTGGAATTACCCGTAACTGCTCGATGTGTGAGGTAAATTTTAAAAAGTGAACCGTCGCTCTTTAGTGAACAAGAAGGGTAGCTAAGTCAAAGTTACCCACCAAGCATAAAGAAGCTCGTTTTTCTTTTGCCCGTAAATACTTTTCCTGGGCAGATGAATGCCAAAATGTTTTTTTCAACTATGAAAAAAAGTTTAATTTAGATGGGCCAGATGGATGGCAGTCTTATTGGCACAATCTTTGGTTGAATCCAAAGATATTTCCAAAACGTAACTTTGGTGTCGGAATTCTTTTAGTTTGGGACCCTAGCCTGGATTTCTACAAAAATGTCATCTACGGACTGCATTGAAATGCTGAAGATTAGTTTAATTGAACATGGAGAAACTTTAATGGGAGAAAGAAATAACCAAGTTTTGGATTGGCTAGCCTGTAGACCAGGGGCCTATTTCATAAAAATTTACAAGTGCTACATGTGACAGGTGATAAATCATAATCTAACCACTCCACAATTGTCAAGTTTCTGTTCCGCAAAAATTTTGATAATTTTGTAAAATTGTCGAAAAAATTCAAGTAATTGTCAAATTTTCGAACCATAACAAATTGTCATGAGCAATGAATTTCCCAACAATTGTCATGGATTTTCTGACAAATTTGTTATGACAATATTTTTATGAAACAATAAAATTTTACAAATTAACAATTTTGTCAAAATTTTGTGGTAAATTTTGACAGATGATTGAACGTAGGTCGTGCATAAATATAAAAGTGACAAGTCGGAATTAAATCTGTTTAGTAAACAAAATGCAGCACATTTTTGGTTCAAGTGAAAGTGATGATCTGCAATTTGCAGATAATCGTTTTAGATGTGTAAGACGTTTTAAAGATAGAATAAATAATGACTTCAATGCATTGTCAAGTATGCAGAATATATTTTATGAAGAATTGGTGAATATCTGAAGCATCCGACTAATAGAAATAAAGCTCTTGATCCTAAAAGTCAACATCTTTGTGCATTTCATTGGTTTGGAAGTGGAGCTCAGTACCGCGTAGTTGCTGATGGGCAAGTTATATCAAAAAGTTGCGTAAGAAGTGTGTGCAATTTAATAGTAGAACACCTTTTAGGAGAAAAAATTCGCTGGCCTACGGAAATGTGCTTTCTATACCGCAACAGTTTATGCGATATGCGGATTTTGCTTGCTATGTTTGTGTGCGGCCCAAATTTGGAATTCTTTTATGTTAGTGCACGTTGGCCTGGATTCGTTCATGATTCCAGAGTTCTTCAAAACAGCTCATTAGCAAGAAAGTGGGACAACGGATGGAGGCCATTTCCAGATGCTTTAATTTTAGGTGACACCGGATATAGACGAAAAAATTGGCTAATCACACCCGTTTTTCAACATCAAATCGAACAAACAGATCCATTGCAAAGATTTTTAGAGCTCACAAGAGCACAAGAAGAGTCGTAGAAAATTCATTAGAGATATTGAAGGAAAAGTTTCCTTGCTTAAATTATTTAAGATTATCGCCGACCGTTGTGTGCAAAGTTATTCTAACTTGCGCAATATTACACAATTTGGAAAAACGTCTAGGAAAATGACGAAAATGGTAGGAACCAAAAATTGAGAACATAATGACTTAAGTAAACCAAATAAATATTATGCAGGAGATGAAGACGCTCTTGATTATAATGAAGGACATGTATGTGAAGATAATGTGAATAAAAACACATCAATTTCTGTTTTACGTACAGTTGTATCCAAATTTTTGTATGAGGTTGGAATATGAAGAAAAATAATTTAGATATGGAAATACATATAAAATAAAAAAAAAAAAAACTACTCAATAAACAAAAATAACATAACGTAGTTGTTTTGACTAATTCTGTATCACAACTATTTGCATTTCCACTTCATTTTATAATTTAATATAACAGTAAACACAATAACAGTTCATTGACAGTTTTCGTCATCTTCCGCAAAAAAAAAATTTCATACAATTTTTTGGTATAAATTGAAGGTGAAAGCATAAGTTCTCGTTCTTTTTTAAAAATTTCCAGTTCTTTATGCTAGCAATCTTTTCAAGAATTTTTAATTTGGTTTTCAAAATTTTATTATCAATTTATTGTTTATTGTCATTTGACTGTTCTAATCGATATCTTTTTTTTCAGCATTTGTTTTTCCATTACACCTTCTTCTACTGCATTGTTTTCTACTGTTCCGGTATTGTCTCATGACGGATCGGAAATTGGGAGGCTTTCTATTACCGGTGAATCTTTTCCTAATATTTCTAAAATTATTTTATCACTTTCATCCATCTTGCACTTCTTAGCACTTCCAGAACCAGTTCTTTTTCGGTTATCAAACTTCTCCTAAATTGTATATACACAATTATACTTATATAGGTATATATATATACATAAATGTATATGCGTGGACATGTCTTTTCTTTTATAATTAACTCAAAATTGTTCGCTTCCTCCAATTCTGCCATAAAGTATCTCGAAAATACTTCCAGTCCTTGCTAGAGTCCATTCCATTAAGTAAATGCACTTGTTGTGCAATTTATTTCCATTTTTTAATTTTTAATTCATGTGTTAATGTTTCAGTGAACTTTCCAAATAAAATATCTTTATTTTGCAAGAGCAATTGCAAAACACTTATTTTTAAATCACTCATATTTTTATTGCACTTAAAATTCACTTGCGTCTTCTCAACTATGTCACAACGAATCTGTCAACTCTTGACAATTGTCATTGACATTAACAATTCTTCAAAATTTGACAACGACAAAATAGTTGTAATTATTTCGACAATTTGTCAAAATTTGACAATGACAAAATAGTTGTGATTATTTAGCCTTTTTTGTCATTATAATTAACTGACAATTACGTCACCTGTCAAATTTTTGTGAAATGTAGATTTGTCAGACAAGTGCAACAAATTTGTAACATTGTCACATGTCAATTTATATGAAATAGGACCCAGACCTCAAAACCCCATTGAAAATATCTTGGGAAATATTTCCTGTAGAGTATTCGACAATGGGAAGCAGTTCGAATTAATGTCTGAACTGAAAAACAAAATTAGGGATGTATGAATGGAATTAACACCAGAAACTTAAAAAACTTTAGTTGACTCGATGCCCAACAGATTATTTGAGGTTGTCAGAAATAATGGGGGAATTATCAGATATTAACTTGAAAACATTTATAGCTTTATGAAATTTTATATATGTTTTTTTCCAAGTGAGGCTATTTGAATTTCCATTTATTTTTAACGTGTTTTTAATTTTTCTTATTAAAATAATATTAAAATGATATAAAGTTTATCTTATTCTTATAGTTACATATAAACAGTGTTTAATAAAATAGTAAGTAAAAATCCTTCATTCCATGTTTCCGTTTTATTCTAAAAAACAAGATGAGGCTATTTGATTTTCCGTCAGATGCTTCGTAGCCCAGAAGCAGATATAGAATTCTTGTGAGGCGAAGGGGGCAACACTGGTTTGTAAAAATTTAAGGTGGAAACAGATCAAAAATTCAAAAACACACGCCACCACTCACGTCAAATGTACAAAATTTATCATTTAAAAGACACGAATTGAACATATATGTATATCACAATGTAGACACAATCTTATAGCAGACTAAAAACTAAAATTACCGGTTTAATTAATGTGTTAATTTCTTAGTCATTATTCTCGCTAACTAATCCATATGTATAGTACATTTTTTAACGGATTAATCATGATTAGTGTTACCACTTCTGAACGTTTTCCAAGGAGTATATTTGTTAAAAATTTTCAGGACATTAACACTTTGCGCTGTAACTAAACAACCATTATTTATTTTGTTCAAATTCAAGAGTTAATCATAAATTCTAACTTTGCAACATAGAGGAATTAAAGCTCTGCGTACATTACATCTATTTAAAATTGCAGCCACAGAACAGATGCAATACATAACTTGTATGTTGTTTTGGTTGTGGGACTCATAAGCTTAAATAGAATTAGTGATACTGCTGTAGTCTTTTATTACAGGAAAATCTATAATAATGCAGGACGTATACGCAAACACTAATAACAACAATATTAATAACAATAATTCTTTATTAAGAGCACAATTGAGATACAATTCTCATTACTTTGCGCAGAATCTGGGTTATCAAAATTCAACTGTTGTAATTTCATATATGTAGTTAATCTACAATTTATACTAATCAAACTAAAGCAATGAAAGTTAATTAACTAAGCAAACTAAGTGTTAAGATAATTGATAACAAAATTATGATAAAACCAATAATAATAACAATAGTAATAGATAAGTCAGACTTGAAAGGATATAGATATAGGATGAAAAAAGAGTAATAATAAAACGATTGAGACAGTAGTAATACGTAACAAATATAAGGTTATGAACTCCTAAAGTGTTGTAAGGCTCTCAATCTGAAATCCCCAGGACTGAAACTCATACGAGTATCCAGAGGAAGATTATTCTAGACTCTGACACCATGAATGAAAAAGGAGCGCGAACTAAAAGAAAGTCTGAGAAGCCTTGGAAGAATAATTTGTTGGGTACGACGTGATGAGATAAAACCTATAATTTTTTTTAGATAATTGGGACAATGATTGTTTATTATCATATACATCATGACACTAAGTCTGTATTTTAAATAATCATCCAGTGATCAGCCAAAAATCTGCCTAGAAAATTCTGATATATGATCATATTTCCGGAGACCAAAAATATATCGAGCGCAAGAATTAAACGCCACAATAAATTTTCCTACGATTAATGCTGTCAACATTGGAATATATGAACGCACCATAAGTTATGAAGGGAAACAAAAGCGCTTTGACAAGTCGCTTACGGAGTTTATAAGGTGTATATATTGCATGACGGCATAAGTTTCTTAAGCCACCATAGACTTTGGAAACAGTTTTGTCAATGTGATAACGCCATGTCAACATTGCATCCACAGTCATGCCTAGATTATTTACAATTTCACTATATTCTATACGGGTACTGTTTAGATACAATGCCAGGACACTCACAGTACTAATCGGTCTATGAAAAAGTATTATGCTTTACGATTTAATTAGATTCAGCATCAGTTTATTATCCAGAGTCCACGCACTAATTCGGGATAAGTCATTATTGAATTCATTCATCAACACTGACGGATATATTGTCAACATTGGCTGGAAGAAATAGTTGAACGTCATCAGCATACAGAAGTATTGAACAAGATTCCGGGATAAGTATCAAATAATTAATGTATATCACAAACAATAACGGTCCCACGATTGAACCCTGCGGTACCCCCGAAAAAAGAGGTATTTCTGAAGTTCGATTGTGAGTTACAGTGGCTTGCTGCCTACCTGTGAGATAGGACCATATAAAGTTCGCTGCTAAGTTTGTCGTAGTTCAATGTTTTGCCGCACCTTCTTAATAAGATAGAGAAGAGCAGTAATAGTACTGTGCTTAACTCTAAAGCCAGACTGTTGATCGGAAATTAGAAGATTACTATTATCGATAAATTCCCGGATTTGATTGTATAGCAAGCGTTCCAATTCTTTCGACAGCACAGGAAGAATACTTATGGGTCTAAACTCCTGAAGAGTAGATGGTTGCTTCTTTTTCTTGTGTATACTATTGCAATCTTCCACTGAGCTGGGAATGAGGATGTGGTAATTGCCGTATTAAATATATACAAAATAGGCCAAATTATATATGAGAAAATAAGTCTAAGGAAGCGAATGTCTATGTTATCAAGACCAATTTAATAGATGCCAATACTGCTCTGTCTAAAGTCACATTACGAAACGAAAATCGACCATTATTGCCATCATCTGGTTGCTCATGAAAATATGGTTCAAAGAAAGTATTACGTTATGCACTATTTATAAAGTAAAAATTCAATTCATCTGGATCGAAACAGCATGAGTTATCAGCCTGAGGAATAATTGTTGCCTCTTTGATATTCCTCCAAATCATCTTAGTTGGTAGGTTTGGGTCTTCCGAATTCTGAGGCGCAAGCACAACGCACTCATAACATGGAGCTGGTCATTAATGGAGTGAGCGACAATGAAACAAACAAACATAAGCTAAATAACAAATAATTCGAAATAATATCTTATATATCGATATTGCTATTACTCTATTTCAACTTTATATTTTTTTCTAATATTTGTTAAGAAGGTTTGTTTTTTTTTTTTAATTTTAATTATCTTAAATTTTTATTACCTTTTTTACTGTATAAAATAAAAGTTTAAAAGTAAGGAAATGACACTAAAAAAACCCAATTCTCTTACTTAAATCAACTAAAAATGCTGAATGGAAAGATTCGCCACCTGAAGTTAGCCGGTCGTTTCGCCATCATGGAACACTTTCAAATAATATATTATTCAGGACTTCAACAGTTGAGACCATACGAAAAGACACAAATTGTCAAATCAATTGAAAAACAGCTTAAATACTTCAATTTGAAACAAGAGAGCTTCCGGGTAAGGTCAGGATTGTCTTCCGAGAGTAGGCAAGTGTGGTTGAGTGTGTGCTGGATAGCAAGGCAATTTTGGTAGTAAAATTCTAATTAAGGCAGTAGTATTCATGGTTTTATGGATTTGTAGCTAATTAGTGCTTTGTTAAGTAAACAAAATTGAATTTTCTCAAATTGTGTTATTGAATCGATTGAGTTTTGTAGTTGTTCTAAAAAAAAAAAAACAACACGTGACGCCCAATTCTACACTTTAACGCACTTAATTTTGTTTTTATTTATCGTTTGCGGTGAGAATTCTAGTAAAACTATTGTACTTAACGAAATAATAAAAACATTTTTATTCCAAAATAAATCTCTTGCTTTAAATGTAAAATCACTACAACAATACACAATAACTTGTTGCCGTTGTGGAGTTTCACAGAACTTCACCAATTACGAGTTATAATCGTTTCTGTAAATTTGTGTTTTGTCCCAATAAGCCGCCGTCTTCGGTGACTCATCAAAGACCCTTTGGTAGCTATTTTCAATTAAAAAGAAGTAAAAATGCTAGAATTGGTCTAAGACCAAGATGAATGACCGTCTGTAATTTCACATGGTCACCCATATGTGCAAGTTTAATTTTTGAAATGGTTATTTACATATACATATTTCTAAAACGGTTCGTCGAACAGTAGAAAAGATTACAATAAAAATATCTAGGACTAATTGTTTTCACAGAACACGTAAAAAATCTAAATTTTTATATGGCATCACCAGGAAGGTGTTGCCCGATTTAGTTATTCTTTGAAATTTTATTTACTATTTTTATAAGATTGCTTTGTTAAAAAGGGAATGCCCACTTTTCACACAACTTTACGCCCGATATGAACAGACATGAGAGATGTCATAGACGATGCATTATGATTGATTGATTGAAGCAGAGGTTTGGGACTTTTTTTTCAAGGTCCCCCGAACGAAGGCCAAGTCAAGGCCCATTGTTCACCACCGTTTCGTGTATTATCATACTCTGAACATATTTTATTAACAATGTTTATTTCAGTTAAGCGGTGGAAAACTTTGGCTACCGGATGTAGGTTGAGCAACTTTCTTGGGTGAAAAATTGGAATTTTCTACTTCTCGTGATTGTGCGGAATTGGCGAGTCGTTGAAAATGACTTCCTATGAGAAAGATGTTAACAATAGAGCACTAATGGCCGCGAAAGAAACAACTACAAAAATATATGTGTGTGGAATGTGGTAACTGGGGTGTATGTGACCCAAGTTCATGATAATGTGCTTTCCGGCAGCAAAAACGTTCCGAGAAAGTTTTTTGAATCGAAAAAAAGTGCTCCACCTGATAGTACTCGGCGAGACATTTCATTTGATATGCAACATGCCGTATTGGAACCACCCCCCTCCCCCGACCGGGGATTGCTACCCCGCACCCATAAAGTATTCAGAGAAAACTTTTCTTTCGCGAATTTTAGCTGCTAATAAGCTCAAGCGAACAGTGAAATTTGTTATCCGATCGAATATAGCCCTATCAAGTTGGAGGCAATAAAGTACGAAAAAACGAAAGATCTAGTAGGTATCTCAGTTCGAATAAAAAGGAGGGAAATACTAAAAAGTGAGTATAGAGGCGATATTTTTTTAAGCCTCCGAGTATAGGAGTGTGGATACTCAAACTTCTTCTCAGGACCTAAGGAATTGGATTCTGTACTAGATTTATCAAAATATTCTAGATCAAACTTTGATCCCCCAAGCTTTCTCCCGCTTAATTGAAATAAATATTGTTAATGAAATATGGTCAGAGTATCATGATGCATCGTTTAAGACATCTCTCATGAATGTTCACGTAGAGCCTAAAATAGGCATTACCTTTTCAGTTCTCTACGTTGATGCATTTTCAGGCAGTGCCTAGATATATAGTTAAAAAGCCAGTGAGCAAAATTTCAGATCTCTTATTCGACGCGTTCTCGAATTATCGTGTGGACAGGCGGACGAATGGACGCACTTACAAATGGATATAAAAAAATCAAAATAGCCACGTTCATGTACACGAATTTTACAGGTATCGCTTCAAGAGCCATGACCTAAAGCGAAGACAAAGCCGGTGGCCATAAGGGTTACGTTCTCTTTAAACGTTTCAAATGAAAATTGGCAGCGTTCATAAATTTCTACGTTTTCTGTAATGTAGAATAGATGTAATTTGCAGTAAATCAATTTCTTCGAAAGAAAACATGGATTATATAGATTCAATTAGGATTTATTATTATTATTATTATTGCTTTTGAGCTATTATGAATAGATCTTGGAAGCTTAAAACGAGCCTAGATAGTGTAGAGATCGAAGGAGTGGTAAACACATCGCATTGTTACTGGGACTGCAGGTTTGCATACGTTAACAGAATAAGCCAATAGGCATTTATTAGTGAAAACTATTATTGCTTTAAAGCGTACATAAATTTTTATTAAGTTATCAAAGCTCTTTAACTACAGCCATTGCTTTGGATTTACTTAAAAATTATATTTCGAATTGCTTATGGTTCCTTTACTCTTTCCTTAGTCACGCGAAATAAAGATAAATTGTAAGCGGTAATAAATACAAGAAATATAATTTCAATATTTTTTTACTCTTTACGAGGAGCAGTTCCTAAGAAAGAAAGACACTAGTTTAGAACATTTAATATAAATGAAGTTTTTCTAATTAAATAATGTGAGAAATCAATTACAAAATTCATTGGCGGAGCTCATTCTCAAAAAACTTTTATTTTTAATTATACTTTTATTTAAGTTTACTGAAACGCTAACAAAACATGGCGTGAACTAGTCTCTAAAATACTGGATTGCATACATGTGGAACAATAGAACCGGCTTCGCCGGTTTGGGTGGGGAAAGTAGAGTGGAAAAAGTCCACAGGGGCACCCCACAAGGTGATATCCTATCACCTTTATTGTTGGTGCTCATCATGGACGACCTCTTGCCAAATCTCACCCGGATGAGATACAAAACGGTATGTTACGTAGATGACCTGGCGATTTTAGTCACCGGAAGTTATGAATCGGAGCTCTGCGGACTGGGGCATAAAGGGATTCGACTAATCGCAGACTGAACTATGGATTTCAGACTGTGCATCAATCCTTCAAAAACCGATCTATGCCTTTTTACCAAAGAAGTAACATCATAAGATTGAGCCTGCCCTCCATTGGCTCTACACGGTTAGAGCTTAAGGACAGGGTGAATATCTAGGCATTATACTAGGCTGAGCTGGAAGACCTACCTTGAGGATAAAGCGAACAAAGCTCTTAGAGCTTTCGCAATGTGTTGTAGAGGGAAAACCTAGGATGATCCAGTGCATATACACTATCGTCATCCGACCCATGCTAGCCTATGGCTCTGTGGTATGGTGGAAACCAATGAAGTATGCCAATCATCGTAAGATATTAGAAAAGATTCAAAGATTGTGCTATAAGCGGCGCATTCAAATCTACCAACACTCGGGCTTTTGAGGTTATCCTCAACATACACCCCGTGCATATACACATAAAGAAGGGGGCCTCTATCGCAGCGCTGAGACTATATCTGAATCAAGGGAACCAGGGTTCCACACGAGTTCATCCTTGATTTTGTGCGGTCCATCGCACCTGATATCGACAGGCAGAGCGACGACCTCTTCGAGATCATGTTGATAAGCAAGCTTAAGACGAGAAATCTATCTAAGGATGAATGGGCATCACACTCTGTGCTTCACCCATTAATAGACATCATAATTTAGACAGACGGAACTTGTCATGCACCCGTAAAGCTATGTTACGGTCTTCCAGGTGGAGGTCAAACAGGAAGGAACCTCCTTGCCTCTAATACGGAGAATAAGGAGATTTCCATCTGCTCAGACAGCCAAGCGGCTGTTAAGGCCTTGGAAAAGCCCTTCACTATCTCCAAATTAGTACTGAAGTGTAAGACTACCATGAATTCCTAATCTCAGTGTAACAGGGTACTCGTTTTTTTCGGGTGCCTGGTCACAGTGATATCGATGCCATCCATCACAATTGGGATCACACGGAGACACCTTGTCTCTACAATTGCGACTTCAGCAAATTGCTAACACAGTTGTCTTTGATTAGGCAACCCTTCGGGTAGAACAACAAAACAATTGTGGGGCAAACCTAACCCAGGTTTAAAAAAAAAAATAAACTACTAGGACTGAGCAAGCCTATCCTGAGAATTCTGGTGTCTATTCTTATTAGACACTGCTATTACAGGGGTCACCTACATATGTTATGACTTATTGATTGTCCGATATGTAGAGGATGCGTAGAGGAATCCGAAATGGTGACTCACTTTATTTATCATTGTCCCGCTCTCTCCGGAAAACGTTATAGATTCCATTGCTCACACCTAATGGATGAATTGCATGAAGGTTGGAAGCCAATTTTGTGGTTTATAAGAACGTCTGGTTGGGACCTATGATCACTGCTCATTGGTCTGGAGGGTAAACAATAGCCCCCCCCCCCCCCCCGGAGACTCAACCTCTTTTCTTTTTGTTTTTTAAATGTATACAGCAATTATTTTATTTGTAACTTGTTTTGGGTCCGAAAAGTGTTGAAGCGATTTTCGAAAATTTTTGAGAATGAATATGTTGGCATACATGCAAGGATTAAACAAATACAGATTTCTAATACTTTCTAGACATTAGTTTCTAAGCAAAGATATATTGCAAAAACGTAATAGTGGACAAAAATTCCAACATTTTTCTAAATGTGGAATGTAATTACATATGTTATGTGTTCCGAATTTCCATATACGTTGAATCTGTGTCACTGCTTTAATATTTATTTCAGGATAAATTATAAAAGCCAGTTTGAATGAATCTTCACACGTATTATAGCTTTCAAGAGCCACTCTAGAGCTAAAAAATAAACACACTTGCACACACTCACAATATATCTTATAAATACCAGTGAAACGAGTAACACTTTTAGCCTACAAGTCATTAAACGATCATGAAACACCACATTTTATTTACAAAACGCATTAACATTGGTTAAACAAACATAGATAGGGGAGAGAGGGGCAGAACTGACTATCTAAGAAATTAATCTAATTAAATGTAGCCTTATGCATGAAATGGCCGCCAAAGCTATTTAGAAATTTGCATTCATGCTTCGTCTACACCATAAAGCTTTTAAATGCATACTGAAGTGTTTTTTTTTTTATATTAGTTTAAAGTTATTTTCCAGAGGACTGCAAAAAAACCGCTTATACCCATTAGTGGGGAAAAAACGAATTTTGCAAGGGGTTAAATGGATTCTAAAAGAAAAGTAAACAGTTATTAACAATTAAAAGCGCACGTTTGTTTAATTTATGTAATGAAATAAAATAAATACTGGAAATTCATAAAAAAGTAGAAAAAACATTAAATAAACTCAAAAAAGAAACATAGCAAAAACGCATCTTATAGTTCGGTCTTAAAGTTAAAATGAAAGGATAATGGTAAAATAAAATAATATTACTTAAAATTTGCATTTGCTGTAAAAAACGAATTCGTCTTCTTCATCGCAACCAGCGCAATTTCTTGCATGTGCAGCACTATATCCAGCGATCACATTTTTTTGAATTGCTGTATTGCCCGCGACAATATAGGCAAGGACAGTCGTCGTCTGTATCAGTTTCGCTTTTGAACTTAGATTTATTTTCTCGCTTCGGTTTTGTTTTCTTAGTATTATTATTTTTATTATTTATCAAACTTTCCTCAAGCTCTCTTTTGTATGGGCTTGATGTCAATATAGCTGCTTTACCTTTTGCTCTTCTATTTTTAAGAAGTTAAAGTGTTAGTGGGCGAATCCCCTACTACGTATTCGGGTGTCAGAGTTATATCCGTAACCTCAGCAGCAATAAAGTCTTCATCGCCAAAGACATTGGGGTCCACTGGATATAATCCTGTCTTTCTAAAATCACTGATAATGTTGTTTGGTGTGGCCGCTTTTAGATATGCTTCACCGAGTAGTCCCCCAATTTTAAATTGGATCACTATTCTACCAGGCTTATTTCTCAAAAATTTCTCACAAGATTGAGAGAAATAATTGTTCAGTGGCCCCATGAATGATACATCTAACGGCTGTAGTCTGTGGGTGCAGTGGGGGGGGGGGGGGGGCGGCGACAGGGCCGGGTTCTATTATTTGCAACAGCCATTTCCATTTTTACAGTTTTGGTAGCTGTTTATTTCTCAGGTGTCTCAAAAAATGTGTCAACAGAAGCCATTCACATATGATATTTGACATTCTTACAGTTGACAATATTAAAAATTCCCTCAAGTTGGCAGCCATTGGACTTGAAATTTGTAATTTGATCAAATCTCAAGCCAGCTTGAAGCTGGCAAAAAAGCTAAAGCTCTAATTGTGTTCTTCTACATTGATTTACATTATCAACAAATTTCAGGCTGTCTAAAGAGCTGAAGAGTTTCAGGCCTCAGTTTGTCGACCGATGCTCTACGGAGTAGACGTATTGGGAGCAAAATGCAAAATTGTTTTGTGTGTCGAGAAGCTACAAGCGAAAATAATACAGTGAAAATACAGTGAACAAACGTGGTGTTCAGTCACTTTTATCACCCAACATTATTTGCGATGAAGAACACAAGCGTATGCTCGAAACTGTTGACAGGTTTGTCATGCACCCAGCGTGCCAAAAGAGATACGTGAACAAAAAGCTAGCAGAGGTACATAGACGAAAAACCCACATCTCGATTATCATCATCTTCTATAAAAACGCCATCATCAGTAGAAATGCAGGTGTTACCAGCATGCAATTTCAAAAACTGTTGCTTCATATCTAAAGAAAACGTCGATCCAGTGATGGAAAAAGCGTTCCATAATCCTGCGGCGTCACATTTCGGTGATTCGAAACCGCGAATTGCGGGATGCTATTCTGAATCCTTTGAATAAACGCTAACGCGAATTGACACGAGAAATAATAGCACGTATCGAGAACGTTGATCTAACAGCTGTTGAAATGACGTATCATCGCCCTTGTTACGCATCACATGAGAAATCAGGAAGACCGGTTTTTTGCGCAATAGACCATGCTATGGAGTGCACTTTCGATTATATTCATAACGACGCTGACGAATGTCAATTTAACCTGAAAGCGCTGGGAAAAAAGATCGAACGAGACTTTACTTCGGATCGAAGGACAATATAACAACTTTTAACTGAGGAGTACGGCGTCGAAATTGTAAAATGATTGGAGACGATAATATTTTTTTGTGACACTGGTCTTAAAATCCTCTAGCAAGCCTGATATGAGGCAAAGCAACTCGACCCTCAGGAAGAAATATTGAGAATTGTTCGTGAAGCGGCTGCAATTATTTGAGATACATATGTACGTTACACACCTTATGATACAGGATAGTACCCCCTCTCAGATAATTTCATGGATAAAGTTGATGATTCCATCCCCACTTCTCGGGGGAATTATTTTAAAATCCAAAAAGGGATTCTTTCAGTCGTGGAAAAGGAATTGCACTTCCATCACGTCTGCAATTATATCCGCATCTCGTCATTGAACATAGGCGACGGTGCTTTTTTGTACAAAAAATTCATGTTGAAAAATTGGATAAAAGTTCTTTCGTCGTTGGATTATTGCTCATCATACGAAGAAATGTAGGAAATGTAATTCTATACAACTTTTTTTCCTGTACATTTATGTCCTAAAGTTAATAATAAACGAGATAATTCGATAATTATACTTTACTACATTTTTCCAGCTTAATTTAAAAAATATCGATCGTACTATAAAAATTATAAGGACTAAAGTTGTAGAGAATCAAATTTGCAACAATTCAAATATGAACATTTTTGTTAGAAAGTTGAAAATGGGCGAGATATTGAACAAAAACAATTTCCTTTAAATTCAAGATGGTGACAATTATAAGGACTAAAGTTGTAAAGAATCAAATTTGCAACAATTCAAATCTGAACATTTTTGTTAGAAAGTTGAAAATGGGCGAGATATTGAGCAAAAACAATTTTCTTCAAATTCAAGATGGTGGCAATTATAAGGGCTAAAGTTGTAGAGAATCAAATTTGCAACAACTCAAATCAGAACATTTTTGTTAGAAAGTTGAAAATGGGCGAGATATTGAGCAAAAATAATTTTCTTTAAATTCAAGATGGTGGCAATTATAAGGACTAAAGTTGTAAAGAATCAAATTTGCAACAATTCAGATCTGAACATTTCTGTTAGAAAATTGAAAATGGGCGAGATATTGAGGAAAAACAATTTCCTTTAAATTCAAGATGGTGGCAATTATAAGGACTAAAGTTGTAAAGAATCAAATTTGCAACAATTCAAATCTGAACATTCTTGTTAGAAAGTTGAAAATGGGCGAGATATTGAGGAAAAACAATTTCCTTTAAATTCAAGATGGTGGCAATTGTAAGGGCTAAAGTTGTAGAGAATCAAATTTGCAACAATTCAAATCTGAACATTTTTGTTAGAAAGTTGAAAATGGGCGAGATATTGAGCAAAAACAAATTTCTTTAAATTCAAGATGGTGGCAATTATAAGGACTAAAGTTGTAGAGAATCAAATTTGCAACAATTCAAATCCGAACATTTTTGTTAGAAAGTTGAAAATGGGCGAGATATTGAGCAAAAACAATTTTCGTCAAATTCAAGATGGTGGCAATTATAAGGGCTGAAGTTGTGGAGAATCAAATTTGCAACAATTCAAATCTGAACATTTTTGTTAGAAAGGTGAAAATGGGCGAGATATTGAACAAAAACAATATCCTTTAAATTCAAGATGGTGACAATTATAAGGACTAAAGTTGTAGAGAATCAAATTTGCAACAATTCAAATCCGAACATTTTTGTTAGGAAGTTGAAAATGGGCGAGATATCGAGCAAAAACAAATTTCTTTAAATTCAGGATGGTGGCAATTATAAGGACTAAAGTTGTAGAGAATCAAATTTGCAACAATTCAAATCTGAACATTTTTGTTAAAAAGTTGAAAATTGGCGAGATATTGAGAAAACACAATTTCCTTTAAATTCAAGATGGTGGCAATTGTAAGGACTAAAGTTGTAGAGAATCAAATTTGCAACAATTCAAATCTGAACATTTTTGTTAGAAAGTTGAAAATGGGCGAGATATTGAGCAAAAACAAATTTCTTTAAATTCAAGATGGTGGAAATTATAAGGACTAAAGTTGTAGAGAATCAAGTTTGCAACAATTCAAATCTGAACATTCTTGTTAGAAAGTTGAAAATGGGTGAGATATTGAGGAAAAACAATTTCCTTTAAATTCAAGATGGTGGCAATTATAAGAACTAAAGTTGTAGAGAATCAAATTTGCAACAATTCAAATCCGAACATTTTTGTTAGAAAGTTGAAAATGGGCGAGATATTGAGCAAAAACAATTTTCTTCAAATTCAAGATGGTGGCAATTATAAGGGCTGAAGTTGTAGAGAATCAAATTTGCAACAATTCAAATCTGAAAATTTTTGTTAGAAAGGTGAAAATGGGCGAGATATTGAACAAAAACAATTTCCTTTAAATTCAAGATGGTGACAATTATAAGGACTAAAGTTGTAGAGAATCAAATTTGCAACAATTCAAATCCGAACATTTTTGTTAGGAAGTTGAAAATGGGCGAGATATCGAGCAAAAACAATTTCCTTTAAATTCAAGATGGTGGCAATTGTAAGGACTAAAGTTGTAGAGAATCAAATTTGCAACAATTCAAATCTGAACATTTTTGTTAGAAAGTTGAAAATGGGCGAGATATTGAGCAAAAACAAATTTCTTTAAATTCAAGATGGTGGAAATTATAAGGACTAAAGTTGTAGAGAATCAAGTTTGCAACAATTCAAATCTGAACATTTTTGTTAGAAAGTTGAAAATGGGCGAGATATTGAGCAAAAACAATTTTCTTTAAATTCAAGATGGTGGATAAGCCACCGGTGGAATTGGGTCGCCATTTTGAGTTTAGTCTACCAGTGATCTCTCTCCTCCTAATGATTATGGCAATAAAATTGCTGACGGGAATTTTTCTAAGGTTAAGCGTTGGTTTTAGTAACCCGACTGGGCTACAGAACTTGTACCAAAATCTAATAAACTAAAGAGCTTGTAAAACGAATCAATAAGTATCTAAACGTTGAATTAGTTTGAAAGTGTAGATACTAATTCCAACTCATTATTTGTGGGAGTATTGCCATAGTCTGCTCAGGAATTTTTACTAACCTCAAAAATAGGGAGCAATGGTTCGTTATTATTCTTACTGTATTCAAAATGTTGTTTGTTTTAATATTAGTTAAGGTTACGTCATTAGTAATAGTACCCTATAGCTTTTATGGCTCTACAAACATCCGTTGATAGATTAGTTTCAAAACCAATCAGTTCATTTCTGTCATATGTCGAACTTTCAATATCTCTTTATTTTTCTAATATATTAATATCAGCGTCAAGCTTTGTTTTTCCACACCGTAAAAAATAATAGCGGTTTGGTCCACTGTTATCGAAATTTCTATTGGTCATTAACTATGTCAAAACGTAAAGAATACAATCCGGTTGATCAATGATGTGTGAATTATGATAATAACATCTGCTTGTTGGATCACAGGCACCTTAAACACCTTAACATGGTCTTTAAAAATATCAAAGCAGAAAATATCTAATCTGACTTGTAAGCTAGTAGAGTTAAAGCAAAAGAAAAATGCGGATTTATTGAAACCACATTTCCATCATTTAAATAATCAAATAGTGAAGAAAGTAGAAAGCTTCTGTTACCACAGTAGCATAAACTATCTCACATGGACGTGCGGAAGAAGATATCAACTTCTTCTTCTCTAGGTAGAATCGCGGGTAAAACTAAAAATAATTTTAATAATTTTTTATAAAAATAGGCGCTGATGAAAATCATCAGCAAGCAGTACCTACCTATAATATCGTGTTATACAAAAAACCAATAACCCAAAACGTCTTACTAAGTAGGTACCTACCCAACCCACCTTCATCGTCTCACTACCACATAGAAAATGATTTTCATTTTCTATTATCTATTTAAAATCTGGTCTAACAACATTTTATACTTCCTCTATAAGCAGTTAATCCCTTAGGGTTAAATGTAGTCCGTTATGTATATAATGTACATAATCCCCGCGAATTTCCTCAAATCCATGCATTAAATTTAAAGCCGGGTCCAACCTCACAAAACATTCATGTATGATGCAAATGTACATCACATCGCATACTTCACTTTATCTTCCGCGGTCTGTGAAATGCAAATAACTTCCCGACCACTGAATCGTTCAAGTACCATCGACTACATACATGCAAGAGGTATTAAATCAGCTTCCATTAATCGGTGATTACAGGTTACATGCCAACCTTCACTTTCATCTCACGTTGATCAGATCAGGGCGGTGGTCGGCATCTTTTATATCATCACACAACTATGTATGTATATGAGCAAAATCTTAACGTGCTCGCTCACTTAAAGAAAGTCGAAAGATTTCGCGATCGCGCAATCTACTATAGCACTTCGACCATAAACGGTCAAGAGTAAAGATCATCTCGGATATATTAGAGCTGGGTCTGGTAGTGATGCAGTTTCTTCCTGTCTTCTCTGAAGAGGCTAGACCATAGAAGATAGCATCTCTGAAGTTTTGTTGTTTACTTACATAACTATAACTAGACAACAACGGACTACGATTCACGATTATGCGCTTAATGAAGGCGTTTTGCTTTTGTCGCTCTTTTGAATGCCATGGTCCATTGGCATGCTCCTTTCTAATTTCCTCACGTAAATCTTGAACAGGTTTTCTTCCTTAAGTTGTTGGCTCGTGAGTTTTTCGACTGCCTGTTTTTAGCGATCTACATAGATGTATACATCCGTGAGACACTACCGAAATATGCCCATTCATATAGTCCACAAGAGGCACAGCATTTCTTTTACATTCTCCACATTGTTACTGAATATTTTTAGAGCCTTCAACTTGATCTTTTTCCCTCATAATGTCGCACGCGTCTACTTTCACTGATTATTGGTTAATTAATTTTTTCAATCTGTATTTTCTAATGATTATAAAACAAATTCAGCTGCGTCTTTGCCCATTCAAGATCAATGTTTTTCACGTTATTAGTTAGCATACAAATGTTGGTAAGTTACGATTATATTGACAAGGTAAATTCAGGTGTGGATAGAAGGAATGTTAGGGGATTGGTGACTGGGCCGGAATAGGAAAAAAATTGATTGAATGATCGCGTAAATAGTTACACACAATATCAATCATTAATAGCCCCCTCCCCTTAGGAATGGGTTTTAAGCCTGGTTACATTTACTTGAAAGTGCAATTAATTTATAAAGGTTAGATCATAACTGTGCGATTTCTTAAATCTTATAACAAGACTTTCAGGAAACAATTAGTCTTTAGACACTTACCCATTAATACAACAAAAAAAAAAAAAAATCGCTCAAGTGTACAAGTCTAGCTGAAAAAAGTGGTCCACGAATTTAGCGTAGACAAAATGTTTTTATCAGTTTTATTATGTAAATGAAGCTGTGTACCACATTTTGCCACTTGTAGATTTAATGTTCCTGCAAGTGTTATATTCGTTGTATAGATAAAAACTTGTTTTTAAGCTTAAAGTAAAAGTAGAGAAATTATTTTTTTTTGTTTCGTGATCATCGTTATTAGACAGTAATAACATTATTAGGGGAGTTAATTATTTAAGTGGGCGAAATAAAGTAAGTGATAAAAGTTGGAATTTATCGGAAGTGCGCATAAATTAAATGAATTGGCCGTTTTTCGTTTTTCTTTTTTTCAAATCTGTTGTTACTCCCTACGACTTCATTGCAACAGCAATTGTTTATTTATTTTTTAATGAGAACTTTATGGATATTGGTAAAAATACATGAATTTAATGTGTTGCTTTCTCTAAAATTTTTTTTCTAAACCTACAATAACTATATTAAGAAGATCTTCAATCACAATCTTGTATGGACGCTCTTTGTTGGTCTACCCCAGTGACGTAACTGAGGATGTATGGCTTCCGCGCAAATTAACATACTTGCGCATGAAATTTTAATTTTTTGTGTCAATTGTAAGAAATTATTTTCTGAACTTCGGATGTATGATGTTTCCCATAATGTTGTATGGGGAGACGAAATTACTCCCTTCTCCCTTTTTAATTTTTTTCAGGCCAGAAATTCTCACAATATGGAGAATTCCTATAATCTCCCAATAGTGCTCTAACTCCACTCACTCCAAGCCAGAGTTAAGAAAAAAAAAAAAAAAACAAAAAGGTTTTATGGGTACTACGAGCAGTATTGAGAAATATCCGATTATTTAAAGTAAGATCACGGTTCCACCAATCACCGCACCGTACAACATTGTTGAGAGCTTGAGGGAATCTTAATGTGAAAAATTTGATCTTATACATATTTTAATTTTCGTTCCTTGCTTACTTATCTAATATTCTAAAGTTAAAATATAACTCTTCTCTCATCTACGAACTTTGATGAATGCTAGCAGTGTGTACGCCTAGCCTAAGGACTAAGCCAAATATTTCCCAGAAAATAATTTACAGTGTTTCAGTTCCAGGCGTACCGTTTCTCTCCATTTAAATACAAAGAATGAATAGAAGAATTCTCGACTTATTTATTGTTGTATCATCACTACTGTCTAGCCAGCGTATTTGCAGCTACTCAAAGCCTCTGATGCTATGAACACCTTTAGATGAAACTGAAATAATGAAATCATTACAGAGTTAATGTAATTTTTATTTACAAACCGAATTTTAATTGAGTGAATCTAACTGCTTATTAATCCAGCTCCAGCGTTGTTATTTTTTGTGGTTTCAAGTTTCCATAATTTCATATGGAAATATTAATTTTGTTGGCTTTCGTGGGCCCGTAGAAACTGTGGACCCCTGCATGGTGGGGCCTGGGCCTGGTCACATATTAGAATATCGTCGAAGACAGTTTTTGGCAGACCTTGGTTAAATTTCTTGAGTATTTTCTGCTCCAGTCGATATTAATCCAAAACAAATCATCTTGTTGGTCAGATATTCATGTACGTTTTTTTTTCTGGTTATTTATATGTATGGTCATGGATAATTCGATATTCCTGTAGGTGCACCTGTAATTCTCATGCATCATCTTCCATACAGCTTCGATAGTTTCTGGAATATTGAAAGTGAAGGAACGTCGTTCTCATGGATCGTTCTCTGATCCATTCATGTTAAAATTAATTCGAAACCTCGTTCTAAAGTGTTTAAGCATCGTGTTTCGTTTTCAAATAATTGCAAAACCGTGACGAAGCACTATTCTTGATCACCGTAACAAATGGTAATTAAATGAGTACTATAACTTGGCGAAGTTCACTGAATCCATCCTTCAAAAATGGGTCGAATATTCTTGCATGTTAATTAAATTTTTTAACGAAGTGAATTTACCTGATTGCAAGGTGAAAAACAAAAACAAGATATTTTTCGATCTGTCAAAATAGCTGTCAAAAAATAAAACAAAGCAAAGAATCAAAAAATAAAATTTCCAAAAGTGACAATAGCAACTTTCGTAAAGGGTGTGTGCGTGCGTGTATGAGTGTGCGTGCATACATTCATATGTGTGGGAGATTATAGCTCCCCATTGGAATGAAAAACCAGCTCTTCTGAAAGGAGCACAATTTAATCGCTTCTATAGCCATCATTTGGCAGCTCTTTAGAAGCATATTCACTGATCTATCATGAAAAGTAAGCAAAGGAGCAAGTAAGTAACTCAAGTACTTCTAGGGCCATCGCATGGAACCTCTATAGACGATTATTTGATGATCTCCAGCAGATTGAAATGCAATAAGAGGTGATCTCATCTAATTTTCCACGAATCTAAACTGTGGATTTTTCCACTAATTGTATGAAGTAACTCATCTCTCATTTTCAATGTGATGTTCAGAGTACTCTTCTCTATCTTGAAGGCCTTTTATGAGATTAAAGAAGAAGCACTGCGATGATTATCCGAAGAGCTCATTAAAGCTTTGAAGAGACACATTTAGAAAACTTCTTCTGTCATCATTTAGAGCGCTTCTAGAGCGCTTCTTAAGAGCAGCATTGAAGCTCTTGCGCCTGTGGATATGCCTATGTTAAAAATCAATGAACCGAGATAGGGAAAAGAAGCGCTACGAGCTTCCAGGAGGGCTTCAGGAGGGCTTTTAGCGCCTACTTTTTCCCAGTGGGTCTCTACGTCGACGCATTCTCATGCAGTGTTTCCAAATATGCAGTAAAGCACGAAATTTTAGTATAGCAACCCTACGAAGAAGTTGTTGGTTCTATTTTCGAAGTGTATTTGTAATTTTTATGAAAACGGCGTGTGCAAAATATGAGCACTCCACCTCGAAGCCTTCTCAGACAGCTATTAAGTATATAGTGAAAAACGAAACTTTTGTATGGCATCACTAAGAAAGGGTAATCCAATTTAGTCCAATTTTGAAATTTTATTTACCATTGCTATGCAAACAATACGTATCAAATTTTTTATATGCCAACCCTACGAAGGATCTGTCCGATTGGTCCCATTTTTGAAAATAATTTAAATTATTTCTAAAAAAATCCCGAGTACAAAATTTCAACTCTCTACGTCGATGCGTGAGGCTGTGTCCAAATATATAGTGAAAACCTATAGTTATGTATAGCAACGCCAAAAAGTTGTCTCTCGTTTTGGTCTATTTTTGATCTTGTATTTGCAATTTTCATGAAAACGCCGTGTACAAAATTTGAGCTCTCCATTTTGGCGCATTCTCGGACAGTTTCCAAACCAAATTCCAAAGTTTTGTATGGCAACTTCATGAAGAGGTTTCTCGATTCAGACCATTTTGGTAATTTTATTTACTATTGCTATGAAAATACCAAGTAACAAATTTCAGCTCTCTACGTGCACTCATTATCAGGCAGTGTCCAAATATATACGAAAAAACGTAATATTTGTATGGTAACCCTACGAACCATCCAAACACATTCGCCAAATTTCATTGAAATCGATTGGGCGCTTTGTAGATTAGCGTATACGAACACAGTGTTACGGGATTTTTATATATTAAGAACAATACGATAGAAATAAAAGAAATTGCAAATACTTCGATTCTCCACTAACGGCAATTTCAGTCTAAAAACATTCAACACATTTTTTTTTTGAAAATATATTTTTAGTGCTTTTGAACTACTGAATTTTTCCGTGAAGATGATGAGGTATTTCTTCAGTAGTTCAAAATTAGCCCCCAACCCTCCTTACCGGCTTCGGGCAGTTCTTCCAGGAGATAAGCCAAGGAACCTGTAACGTTTTCCTGAAAAAGCCGGAGAGGATTAAATGATCCCTACATAAAAACTTTATAGGGCTTTTGAATTTATCAATAGTAAAAACACAATCTTGCCTTCATCTTCAAAGATTTGTAGTATTGCCAGAAAAAAATTCTATCATAGCAAGGAACACGTTTTTATATAATTTTATTTACCTATGTCAATTGAGACCTCAGTATACCCAAGAAGAAAGGATGAGAAATGTAATGCACATGTTACGTAGAAAAGTATTTATATATCTTGAATGGATTATAAGGACACTGACGTCCTATTCTGTTAAAATCCAGAAGCACAATGAATGAAATTAACAAATCATTTGCATTTATGTTTCATTTTGGTTCCAACCAAGTGTTGCACTCTCCTATAGTTAATTTTTCCAATGTAGGCCAACCAAAAATAGTATAATCAGAAGCACAATATTTAATGTTATACCAACGTATCTGTCATATTATAGTGTCCAGGAATGATAGATACGAATTGGTGGACTTTAAAACATTGAATTGCTTGCTTGGTACCTTTTTTCATATTTCTTAAACTTTTTAAACAAATTAAATATTGCGTAAAAAATTACCACAATCAATACAGGGTGCTTCCCCTTAGAAGGTCAATAGAGCAGGAAGTGATAGTATTCACCTAGATGAACCAAAAATTGCATGGCAGGGGGGGGGGGGGGCATATCAACCGTTTAGGAGTTACAGGGTGATTAAGAAAAAAAAGCTAGTTTTTTACAAAGCACCCTGTATCTTGAAAACTACAGGGCGCACGGTCACCATTAAGTGCTCGTTCATGCAGATCTTCATAGCCTTTCTAACAACTTCTCAATCAGCCCCGTACTTCTCAAAAGTTATGCTTGTATAAACTAAAAATTTCGGATTTTTTTACCTTTGTTTTTTACTTTGACCTCTATTTTTTTTTTTTTTTTCGAAACGGTCGTTAACATAACTGTATTTTATAAAAACTGTAAAATGTAGACTCTCATCTTTAATTTGACCTATTATGCTCTATGTGCTATCTCCAGCCGTGAAAGAGTTAATAGCTCAAAACCTATTCTGAAAGCTATTCTCAAACCTAAATATCGGCTCATTTCGGTATGACATGAATAGGTACATACGCCCACTCCACTTCCCCAAGCTTCGCTGGCAGAAAAGTCGAGCAGCACGTAGTAAAACTCGCTGAGTTCTACAAAAAATGGGGAATCAAAATAAATCTCAGTAACTCCGAACTAATTTGCATCAGAAACCCATCCACCATGGGAAAACCAAATATCGCCACTCGCTCTGACAACATTGAAATTGTAGCCAACAATGAAAGCCTCAAGCCTTCAAAGAACGCCAAGTACCTTGGTGTCTCTTTCAATAACCTCCTAAAATTCAACAGTCACGCCAAGTCGACCTTAAGAACGGCAAACTATGCCTACGGCCTTTTAATCCCCTTGATAAAAAGGAGTAATGGTCTTCCCAAAGACACTAAACTACTTATCTATAAGCAGCTAATTCGCCCGACTATCACCTACTGCTTCCCCATCTGGCACACAATTTCGCCAACTTATATCAAACAAATTAGCATTCTTGAGAGGAAAATCCTGCGCGCTTGCACTGAACTGTACAGGAGACCTGGCAGAACTTACTACCCCAACAAACTTCTGTACGAAAGTGCAAACATAGTTCCAATTGAGAAATATCTTCTAGATCTCGCGGGTAAGCAACTTGAGAAGATCCCACAACATCCCAACCCACTCATGAATGCTCTGCCAATGCAAATTCATGTTGAAAACTTCAATTACTTGTCACCATTTCACCTTATTCACACGGATACGTGGAATATTTATTACCTGGGCGAAAGATTTACATTCTTCGCCAGCAAAGGAAACCATCACCGTGGATAAGAGCCCATCCAGTAGAAGACACATCAGTACACTCAGCACCGCTCACATCATTGGGGAACTATAAACGTGGGATCATACTCTCTCATCGTGGAGGCGCCTCGTCATGGATGAAATAAGGCGCTGTTTAAAATCAGTGAGTTAGGGCAAACACCCTATCAAAAAAAAAAAAAAATCCCAAATCCCAACCCTTCCATTTCCGATTCCTTCCCAAACTCAAACTCCGTTTTCAAAGCAACAAATACCATTAATACAGCTTCCCGTCACGCAACAAGCTGTAACATAAAGACATCGCGTAATTAATAGTTTTTATATTTTTTTTTTCGGACAGTTAAAGTGTTAATGTAAAATAAAGTCATAAGTGAATTCAAGGCCAAAATCAAAGCCTGTAGGAAAATGTTAAACAAATATCCCGGGATATCGGTTCTGTTAAAATCGTCATAGTTCAAATAAGTTTCGTTAATCGCGTAGATTTGGATTTTGGATTTGGACATGAATAGGTTTTAAAAGCTGCAGTTAGTATATAGGGTGTAATAGGTCAAATTAAAGGGAGAGACCGCAGTTTATAGTTTTTGTAAAATGTAAAAAAAAATATGTTAGTGACCGTTTTGCAAATAAAATAGAGGTCAAATTAAAAAAAAAAGTAAGAAAATCCGAAATATTTTGTCTAGACCCGCGTAACTCCTGAGAGGAGTGGGTTATGGGACTGGTTGAGCAGAGCAGTTGTTGAAAAGGTCATAAAGATCTGTATACAATGAGCTCTTAGATGTGATCGTGCGCCCAGTACTTTTTAAAATACTAGCTTTTTTGCTCCCCCCCCCCCCCCCCGGTCCAAACAAACAATTTTTTGAGGCCAACCATTCCCTTTAACTCGTACACGAATTTGTCTATTTACTATTTTCGACACTCTCGTAGACCCACTTTTCGTCATCAAATTTGGTACACAGGTTCATGTCGCGAGACAATTGAATCTGTCAAAATTTGAACCGGAAATTTCCATGGAAAACCCGGAAAATCGGGAAAAATCATTTGAAAATTTGGTACAAATTTGATTAGTGATAAATCCGTTTCAGGAAAAATGCAGAGTTTTCCGATTTTTCCGAAAAATTTTCCGGAATTTTCCGACTTTTCCTGAAAATTTTCCGTAAAAAATATTTCTAAATTATGCAGGATCAAGTTTGCTATCAACTGGCATCATTACTTTCTCTCCGACAATGGTGAAAACTTGCAGAAAAAATCGAGGAAAATTCATGTAAAACGCTTTTCCGGAGTTTTTCCGACCAAGGAAGCGTTTGAGCGTTTTGCAATCTAAGACAAAGTTGTATATGGAAAACCCGGAAAAGCGGCAAAATCATCGGAAAAATTTTCATCTATATGATTAATGATAAATCTGTTTAAGGAAAAATGCAGAATTTTCCAATTTAGTTAACGTGAAAAAGGCAGAAAATAAAATAAGTAAAAAACGAGTTTTCAAACAAAACTGAGGCCAAGTCGCATGAAAAAGTAGAAAATAAACTTTTCTTCACACACAGAGGTGGACTCAGATTTTATTCGCTGACAATCACCGATATATTTCAGTATGATCAATCAGAGGTAATAAGTGATTTGATTCATGACGAGAAAGATATTCAAGAGAAATGTCCCAATCAAAAAATCTGAGTCCACCTCTGACATTTCTCTTGAATATTCTTTCTCTTCATGAATCAAATCACTTATTACCTCTGATTGATCTTACTGAAATATATCGGTGATTGTCAGCGAATAAAATCTGAGTCCACCTCTGTGTGTGAAGAAAAGTTTATTTTCTACTTTTTCATGCGACTTGGCCTCAGTTTTGTTTGAAAACTCGTTTTTTACTTATTTTATTGTTAGTCTAGGTGAATAGGTGTTTTGTGAAAAACTAGCTTTTTTTCTTAATCACAGGGGCGGATTTCCCTATAGGCCGAGTAGGCCCGGGCCTAGGGCGGCAGATTTAGGGGGCGGCGATTTTTTCTTGTAGTTGTGGGTATTTCATTACATTTTTATACTTTTTCGTTTTTTTAAATAAAATAATTCGTTGGAAAGTATTATTTTTAATTCTACTCCATTTTTTTCAAATCTACTCCAATTTATGAGGCAGCCTACTCCGCTAATTCTAGCCTGGGGTCCCTTCACTGGATATAGATCATTCAATTTTTCGTGTTTTACAGGGAGTAGGGGGGCGGCAATCTTCCATAGACTTAGGGCGGCCAAGTGATCAAATCCGCCCCTGCTTAATCTCCCTGTAACTCCTAAACGGTGGATATTGCCCCCCTGCCAATACAATTGTTTGTTATTCTAGGTGAGTACTATCATCTCCTGGTCTATTGACCTCCTAAGGGGAAACACCCTGTCATCATCGCAGGGAATTACCAAATTGCAGCCAGGTATTCTTTACTAATATTATATTAGGGTGGCATAGGTTTCTAGTTTTGGAACCTGTCAGCAACACATAGACCATTTATTGGTTCGGTACAATATCAAATCCGTTTAATCTTACCTGAAGCCCATGACGTCGTCGCTACATTCTACCAGATCGTAGAATTTGACTAGGAAATTGACATAATACAATACAAAAATATTTTATTGAAAAACCCTGGCCAAGGCTTAATACTTTCGACTTGTTATCATTGAGCCCGTTTAGACCATGCCATTTAGAACTAGTTTTATGCAAGTAGCATGAAGTGGTCTAAACATGCCACATTACGAAAAACTAGTCCTACTTTAAACCGGTCTCTAATGCGGTATTGACCTACAAAATTAGTATTAAACGTAGACTTTAATCTCAAATAAGGAATTATTTACAAACTTGAATGTGTTATCTTCATTAATATAGAGAAATGTTATTTTATTTTAATGAAAAGAGTGGAATTAAAAAGAAAAAAAGTGCGACTGGTCAGAGGGAGCAACAAATTCTTTTGACTTATTGAAGAAAGTATTCCGTCCGTAACGGATGATAAAAAAACTAGAAGTTTAGAAAATTTAATTCTTTCTTATGCTTCATTCTCTTGTGCACACCGCATGCACAAAATTAAAACATTATTTTTCATTTATTTCGTGAAACAGTAAACAGATCTGACAAATTTGACAACTGTCAAAGCTTTAATACGAGCGGACTAAATGGCAGCTGGATTAGTCCTATGAAAATCGTCTTACGTAAAACTAGTCCTAAATAGCTCCGGTCTAAACGTACTCACTGACCTGTATAACATGGACCGCGGACAGTACTGAAACTGCTTACATTATCGTGGGATCACTTTTCAATAGTTGTCTCTTTCTGGGTTAAATACCGTATTCCGCTGAACTTCAAATAATAAGTTCTATACGAAATCAACCACAGTTCAGTTTGTTGAGTTTGTAATATGAAAATTAAAGCGGAAATGACAACAAAAGTGGACCCGTATGAAATTGAAAATCAAGCAGTCCGCGTCATATATTTCAGTGCTTATTATTCGTCTGTACAACTTCAGCAAAACTTCAAAGTGGCCTTAATTTGAACCAGCAGCGCTGCGTTTCGAGATTATATAATTTGTTAATAACCCTCTTTGCATAATAAAGGGTTTTCCAATAAGAGGTGTTATTTTAATTAGTCCGCTATTTCGGTAGATGTCACTTTTGGAGCTGTCATTTTTGACATTTGACAAGTAGAAACTACGCCATTAATAAAATTGGAACGATACACGATTCAACAACGCATTGAAATTATTAAAATTCACTATAAAAATGGTGAAAATGTGGCAGAGACGGTTCGTAAAACTCGAACATTTTTGGGTCGTCGTGAAGCACCTTGTCGGACCGCAATACAGAAATTGGTAGAAAAATTTGAGCTGTCGGGATAGTCAGTGATGTGAAGAATAAAACCCGTGCACGTCGCTCAAGAACAGCCGAGAATATTGCTGCTGTAGCCGAAAGTGTTGAAGAAAACCCAGGTTTGTCCATTCCTCGTTGTTCTTTGGAATTAGGCATTCCACAAACGTCATTACACCGTATTTTGCATAAAGATTTGGGTCTTAAGGCTTATAAAGTTCAGTTAACACAAGAACTCAAGCCGGCCGATCATCAACAACGTCGAGTCTTTGCTGATTGGGTCCTTGAAATGCATGAAAATGATCCGGAATTCCATCGAAAACTCATCTTGAGTGATGAGGCCCATTTCCACCTCGACGGCTTCGTCAAAAAGCAAAATTGTCGCATCTGGGGCTCGGAAATCCCAAGAGTTATTGTTGAAAAGCCTCTCTATCCTCAACGTGTGACTGTTTGGTGCGGTTTATGGTCCCGCGGGGTCATTGGACCTCACTTTTTCGAAAATGAGGCTGGAGCAACAGTTACGGAGAATGGATTGCGCTATCGACAGATGATTAATGATTTTTTATTGCCGGAATTGGATGGTATTGATTTGGACAACGTTTAATTTCAACAAGACGGCGGTACGTACCATACAAGCAACGAAACCATTGATTTTTTACGGGAAAAGTTTCCGGACCGTGTTATCTCTCGAAGAGGTGATCACAATTGGCCACCGAGATCTTGTGACTTAACACCTTGCGACTTCTTCCTTTTGGGCCACGTGAAAGAGAAGGTCTACGCCAACAGCCCAGCGTCGATTCAAGACCTCAAAGATGGAATTCGTGAGGCTATGGAGGACATAGGGCAGCCACTTTGCGATTTGGTTATGGAAAATTTCATGAATAGGTATGGTCCTGTAGGCGTGGTCGTGGTGGTCATTTGGCTGATGTTATTTGCCATTATTAACGGCATACCTTCCTCTTTATAATGGAATAAAGATCCGATCATTTATCTCAAAAAATGGCATTTTTCTTTGAATATCAAAATAACACCTCTTATTGGAAGACCCGTTATAAGTATTTGGCGAGTTGCATATGCACTAAGTTATTTTATCGGACGCTTTGCTGCTGTAGAGACATCCTTACAGGCAAGTGGCATCGGATGACCAATTACTTGCTATCATAGTATGCTAGTAGTATCCAGCAGAAAGCTGCTCTATATGTAGAGAATCTTGCAATAATACAGTTCTCTGTTACACCTGTGATTAGATTATCATTATTATAAGTGTATGCAAAAATTCTATGAATTATTCATGAGGCAAATTCAACGAAAAAATTTAAGTAATAAAAGCTGCCTCACTATGACTAATATACCTTGAAATGTAGGCTATAAAATGACACGAATTATGCAGATTCATCTCATTTATGTAAACAAATGATAGCAAAGATCACTTTAGACATTGTTTGTACTAAGAATGCAGCAGAAGCAGTAAACCATCTGAAGTTTGCCGCAATATTTTTTGACATTTATGGCTGTATTCTGTGAAGGACATAAAAGTAGAGATCAACCACATTGTGTACGCCAATCATTAAAGATTTCTAAAGAGGTATCAAAATAAACCATAGCAAATGACGAATATCTAACTATTGAAAAAAAAGACCATAGAATAGAAAGAATAATGAAGGCTCGCTTGAAGTTATCACTAAATTCGACAATTGGATACCACAAGCCCTGTCCATTCAAATCGTTGTTGTTGCATGTTACACCTATTGACTTTTTTGTAACTGATTAATGGAGGGAGCTGAATAATGGATTTTTTACAAATATGTCAAGCATCAAACAACTGTATACCTTTCTGGAGAACCAGCTTCATCAAGAGCAGGAATGAATAAAAAACAGGTTTTGTTATGCGTATGGAGGTAATCTACTGGAACGGCAGCTAGTTAAATCTAACCAAATGATTGATACTGCCAACAACTTAAAAAAAAATATATATAAAAATTTAATCTAAAAGTTCATCAATATTTGTTTTGATTTTTAACTAATTAAATTTAAATTGATATACAGAAAACAACTACCCCACTTGGGGTAATTTACCCCGGTTCGCCGATACTTGACTTACGGAGAGGGTCCCTACTCATCGTCACTGATTTCGTCCAAATTCACAGTATATGTTTTGCTTGACTAGAAATGAAAGTCACGGAAGTCGCAGGTCGGGGTTAAAAATAACACTTTTCGGAAAACTTCGATGATTACCATCTTGCGGGTGTATTCGCATTTCGCAACATATAAGCTACTTTCTTTTAGTTACAATTATCTATAATGGGTTATCTTTCATATGCAGAAAACCAGAAGTCATTACCCCAATTAGTTTAGGATCATTTTCCAAAATATAATTGCGAGGTTTGCTAAATTACTTTCAACTTACATTAATTAGCACAGCATATACTGTAAAGTTAACCACCTTTATCTCTCGACCAAATTCCAACCGATTTTCAAAGTTCTTTTTGCTAAATTCACTGTAAATATTTATGATTTTTTGAAACTATTACGAGATTCGTACGGCAGCGGGTTACAGAGTGGTAACCCGTGGTGGGTTACTTACATATTATTATAATAAAAAAAAATTATTTTATATTCTACCATCTGTGTAGAGTGTTCGTACACAATCTCATCAAAATCGGATGATAAATTCAATCGCAAAAGGCCATGGGAAAAAGTTTTTCATTTCCCGAATTCTGGTGTTCTGAGGGAGGTGGGGTAAATATTATCCGATTTGCAATATTCCTTTTGCTAGTTTTTTTGTAATTCTTTTTCTGTTCATTTGAACATATTTTCCCTCCCCGATTAAGTTGCAAAATTTAATTTTCGACGGCAAAAATTCTGTCTGAAAAAATCATTTCGAAATGTTTTTCTGCAACTTATCGATTAATCCAATTTTTTGTGTTTTTTGTGGATGCGTTTTTACTAGGAGATTATCTGTACAAAATTTCAGGAAGATCGAATGTCATTTACCTATTTTAAAAAAAAATTACATCTCTATCTACCGGCGATCTTTGAAAACGCACGGAAATGCCACTTACAGAATCTACATACCTCTTCTGTGGTTGGCATTTTCCCTGAATAAATTTTGCACTTTCGTTCAAATTCTGTTGCAATTTAACCGCGACAACTCCCGCGAAAATTTGCAAATTTGAGCATTTTTCAAAACCAAAACTCCGGGCTATCCCACATTATGCATTATTTCTGTTTCGTTTGGTCATCTGGAGCTCCCACTTGTGTCGCTTTCATTTCTAGTCAAGCTCTACTTATACTGTGAATTTGGTTGAAATCGGTGATGACGAGTTGGAACCATCTCCTTGTAAGACCAAGAACAGGTCTCAAAAATGAAAGTAGGGTTCCATTTTGGTAGCTGTGTGAAACTGAAATTTTTGGGATTATTATATTCGATATGAATCAATTAATATAAATGAGCATTTCTTGTATATTTGTACATTTCTAAATTATACATTAAAAATGATGACAAGTATTATGATGAAATGTTGAACTATTTTTCGGGGGAGCGACATGCGAGGAGGCAGCATATCTCACGAAAACTAGCTACTGGGTAATAATTTTAATGCAAAAAAAACTCATTTAGGAGGTATATTCAAAAGATAATTAGAAAAGAAAAAACGATTTAGGGGCTAAATAGGAGGCAATATCGGATGTTGATGAAATGGGTTAGAGTTATCCCACAATTTCTGTAATCCTAGTAGTGGTGCGATGAAAATAGGACTAATGAAATTCGAGTTTACTTTTCAATAAAGAAAATTGCTATTATTTATTATTTTTAGAACATAAAAATTCTTCTTTTTTTTTACTCTTTATTAACCATGGTTTTAGCCCTTATTTTCCTACCCTGGGGTCGAGAAAGACCCCACTGTGAAACTAGCCGATTTTCCTAGGAAATTCTAAAGTTTTTTTTTTGTATGAAAGTTTTAATAATTTAGGAATAATATTATTGTACATATGCCATTTAATTATGAATTTTATTTTATTTATGAAGACAGTTAAAGAACAATATTTTATAATATATTGAGCAGATGTATCGCTGGTAGCTGTCCCATTGCGAGTTGATTTTTCTATCTTTTGATCGTGGACAGGAAGCGCACCTTGCTCTCTTTCCACGAGGAATTTTCAACTCTTCAACATGTCTTTCCTTTTCAATTATTCTGGCAATTCTGTCCTTAAGCGAAGTAGGCAAATTACTGCGTTCAATAAGTTCCTGTAAATATCGTCTTAGAATACTCAAAGCTAATTTTTTTAAAAAAGCGCGTCTTTTTTCACCGGATTTTCTGTTCCTTGAGTTTGAAAGACGTTAAGGCATAACACATATATAAAAATTTGCAAAAATCATTATAAACTTTTCCTTCACCTTAAGAGGAGTCAGTACCAATATTTGCAAGTTTCATCTATTTTTCAATGCAAATTTCTGGCAAACTAGTTGTAGCAGAATAATGATTTATGTCTTAAATTAAAGGTAATGAAGAAGTCTAGTAAATAACGTCGGCAAAATTTAAAAAAAAGTATTTTGGAATGGAAATATTAGCCGGAAACTTGTAAAAAATGGTAAAAATTGAAGTCTTTTAAATCAAACTCCTGTGGGTAGGTATTCTCATTTCTTTAAATTGTGACTGTTTTATAAAGATAAGGCCTAGATCTGGCAAATAACGTCGAGTTTTTTCATTTTTAGTGGCGCTTTTTATAATTATTTGACTCTAAAATTACTTGTTTTTTCTCCCGACATTTCACCTACGAGCAATTGCAACATTAAATTTAAATACAAAGCAAAATAGAATATTTAACAATTATGGGCAAAAAAAATTTAGGAGAGTTAATTCTCGTTAAAAATTTTCAATTTATGTAAATTGCAAATTTTCATTTTTCGTCTTAAATTGTATGGTTTTGTCGGATGTTGGGTTTCTGTCTTTTGTAGCAGATGTCTCTGAAGTGTTCTGTGGTCTAGGTCTAGGCTAATTTTATATGAGTTTTCTCATTTTCAGGACACAAACCTACGTATAGTAAATATTATTACCTACAGGTTCGCTGGTATCTAAATTGAAACTTTTGCTGAGTACTGACTCCTCTTAAGTATTGGGTTTTGTTAATTTTCGTTGAAAAAATTTCTGGAATTTGCCAATTGCTCTATTCCTACTCTGGGTTTCGTAAACGACCCCAGCCCTGTATATTTGTCAGAATAAGGCACAGATTTTTTTTATATTGGCCCCGAATGAATTTCACTTATTTTTAAAACATTGAGCGATGAGAATTTTCAATATTTTTTAAGGAAAAACATAAATGAATTATTTTTGGGGTCGTTTTCGACTCCAATTAGTAATAAAGGTTTAATATTGATGCAGCATAATTTGGCTACTTATCAACGACCACCTTCCTTTATTTAGATTCAAATTTAATTTATCTCTACTTATCCAATTTTATTGAAAATACTTCTTAACAAATAAGAAAGACAAAAGCATTGTAGTACCAGATTTTAGCGGTTATGTATTTAGTATGCAATAATTAAACTCCCTGAACTGTTACTATGCAAAAACTCATTTATGTATGTAGAGAGTAATTTACTTAGCGAATAATTACAATGTTTAAAATTCATTTACGGTGTAGTAATGGGTCGAGTACTATTAAAAGAGAAATATTTGCTTATGTGTAAATTTTTTTCTTTGACTTGGACGTAAAGACTTCTAGTCAAGTTAAGTCAAGTGAAGTCTTCCTTCTATGGCTTATTTAGAGCATTGGGGCTTATCTTTTGTACTCAGTACAATTTGGTGACTTCTCTTGTCTTCTTTTAGATATCTGGTTTAGGAGTTGTCCACTTGACGTAATGTTCTTGTTTATTCTTACTACAGCAGCTGCGCCACATCAGCTGTAATATACGAATTTCTCGCGAGAGTTTGTTCATAAATTTGGGAGCGTCTGAAAAGGAGTAAGGATTGGATATATTTAGGGAGCTTTTAGGAAGTTTTGGACTGGAAGGTTCCTATGTTGGCAGGTTTTTTCAGAGATATTACCGAGCTTTTGAGAGGTTAATTTGGGATTACTATGTACTAATCCCCTTTTATGTCATAGGAACTAATTTTACCGTCGTGGAGGTCGATATTTCTAGTAACAGGCTTTGCCAAAAGTAAGAGTGACAAGCACTTGAAATTTTCCGGTATGTGAAGTTGTTTATGGGTGAGTTTGGGTGCATAAGGATTTTCTAAATTTGTTTTTTTCGCTATATCGAACTGATACTCCTTGATGGGAGTTATGTTGGCTGCCTCATACAATACTTCGTTGCGAAAATATTATTCATTGGCTCTTCTTGAAGTCCTGTGCAAGCTCTGAGAATATTTCTTTTAAGCTTGCTAACTTTTATAAAAGTAGGTGAAATTAAATTCCGTATGTGAAAGCAATAAGTGATGACGTGCCTTATTAATTGCTTGTACATCAGTAGTTTTGTTTGAATTATGAGTCTGTCCCAGACGTTGATCATAGGAGTTAGAAGGCTGTACGCGAAAGTGGCTTTGTTTATCGCTGCTTTTGCATGGTAATTAAATCTTAGCAGTTTATGGAAATTTACGCTTAGGTATTTCGGTTTTTGCGTGGATATTAATTAATATTCCCCATTGTAGACGGCCGTAATTTTTTTGGATTCTGCGATTGGGTGTTTTGCCATATTCTAGACTTCCGAATACAAATATGTTTGGGCTTGTCGACTTTATTGGTATTGGCAACCAAATGCAGGCTACCGGATTGGCGTATATGTGGGAAGTCATCGAGGATGAGGAGTGTTGTGCCGCTTTCATAGTGAGGTTGGTCTGAGATGTAAAGATTGAGTATTGGGTCCAATATGGTGACCTGCGGGAGTCCTGCTGCAATAATTTTGAGCAGATATTTGTGATTATCGAGTTCCACATAGAATTTCCTAGAAGTTAAGAAACTGTGGATAAGTCTGTTAAGGTTTCGAGGAAAACCGACAGTTACTTCCTTGTATTTCAGGTATCCTCGACAGTTCGTTGGGTGTCCTTCGCTCTGCCTGTTGACTCAAAATGGCTTCGGCAGCGATAATATTGATTTATTTTTCCCAGATGGGAATCGATCTCATACTTGTTAGAATTGGTCAAGATGAATAATAAAATCATCTGTCTTGTTAGCTCAGTGGTTAAAGCAGTCGACCGGAAATCGGAAGGTCCCGGTTTCAAACTCCGAACGAGGCGGTTGCTTCTTCCTCTTGTATTTATGATTTGATTTAGAATCGTTAAAAGTTCTTAAAAATTTTTTATTCTCAATGATAATATTGAGCCCAGTTGATGACGACATGACCGAAACGGTGGCATTGCTTCAATTGTGGCATGTCTTTCGTTATATGCTTCTCCCAATGAACGATCTGCTCTTAAATGCGGTCCACCTTCATAATCTCGTTCATATTGTGTTGCACATCGGAAGCAATGATGAACCCTTCCCTCTCATTACCCTGATTTTTGCTACGGACTATTTGTAGTTTCGCGACGCTCCTTAATTTGAAGCTTTGAAATCTCTTTTCAAGACCTGCTTTTCTTTTTCATCGAAAGTGTGCTGACATCCCTTTAGGACGAGACTTTCATCGTTTGCGGATGTAAAAATGGCGATTTGGCAAAATATTGAGTGAGAAATCACATTTAAAGGAATTAGTAATCAAATTGATTTCTACTACTAATAATAATTTATGTGTCCTCTATCCCCTCCCGTCCTGCTTTCATCTCCGAAATTTTTCCTTTACAGGTAAAAACTAATTGATTTAAAATTCAGAAATTCTTACACTGACGAGCCCTCAAAGCGGAAGATAGGGTAGATCGTAGTATACAACATTGGATTATCTGTAATGCTAACACAAATTGCTCAGAAAGCTCCCTGAGTTTGAAGGATTAAATTTATTTTTCTGGAGTTATTAGAAATACTGCGTACAGCATAATTTTCATAATTCACAGAAATTGCTAATATTGAGGTTGCTTTTCTAATACGAGTCGCGAAGAAAAACGCAGATAGAGGTCATCTTAAAGATATTATTTTTTGAAGATAAACTTGAGAAAAAATTACACTCTTCACAAATCATTTTTAATTGACATCGAAATAAAAACTTTGTAGACAATTACAATACTTGCTCGAGGTTTGAGACACCCTGTAAAAAAAAAAAAAATGACAAAAATCGAAATTTTCCTTCTATATTTTGATAATTGTGATTATTTTTCTTTTCTCTTTTAAGAAAATGGTAAAAGTGTGATTTTGAGTCACTATGCAGCGCCACCACCGAATGGGTGAGTTTTGTTTTTAATACGTTGAACTACTTATGTCTATCCGTGTTATTTTAAAAATGCCAAGTATATTCCATTTTGAAACTATCGCTATCACTTAATAAAAGAAATAAAATAAAAAAATTTGCTATGTTGCTCTAAGCATTTTTTCAGATTCACTTTCGTTACAGCTATTCACAATGCAAAGTCACGTTCATCTCATTGAATTATAATCCAAACAGATTCTGAATCATATAAAGGAATTTATTTGACTTTCATTTAAACAAATTCCAAAGCTATTTTTATATATGTTGAACTATACAAGCTCAAGAGATTCGAACTCGAAGCTTAAGTTTAGATGACAACAATGATTCCCACTTCGATAATTTCTTACCTTTATCTAACTTTTCCGAACACCTGATGAGTTTCCCGTTTTGTATGATAGACATTTCATATACACAGAGAAGTGAATTTTATCTCACGAAAGTCGCAACTCAAAACAAAGTGGAAGAAGGTTATCGCCCCGTCAATTTGTCAGCAAAATGACCGCCAAACGAGCACCTCTATTCGTAGGTGGCAAAATATTGCGGATGCAAATGGAAAAGTTACATGAAGTCGTCGTAATTGCATTGAAAGAAAAATTATGCTTAGGTGAATGCAATTGAATGCATCTCTTGCAATTCAAAGATCTTCCTGACCATTGTATTCCAGCGTTCACTGTTTGAGCCTTGACATTCGTGCAGGTCTATGTTGATGGCGGTCGTGACTATAAAATGTCTGTAGTTCAGTTCCGGTGCAAAATTTTTAATTGCCCTTTTTGACGAGATAGTTCCGGAGCTCTACACGACACGCACATAATTATGTGTTACTCGGTTTACAGTTAATTGTAGTTGAGTTATTACCTACAATTAAATTGTTATGGTTAATTTCTGCTTGATTTGATTTCTCCATGGTATTTAAATTTCGATTAATCTTTTTAAGTTAATTTTAGTGATTTATGGTTCCACGAATTGTATGCGGATTTTAATCGATTTGTGCAAGTCGTCATCAACCGAGGGCAATACTGCTTTGTTAGTCCACAAGCGGAACAGGGTGGAAGCAAGTTAGCAAATTGGACTTTTGATATTACATAAGATTACGTTTTTCATCCAATATTTGTAAGCTAGGATACCTCAACCTTTCATTTTATGTAGCACTTTTACCAGTTTGATAGTAAGTGCAAGAACTTCTTGAACGAGACTAACTCCAGCGAGGTTAGTTACTTGGAAGATGATTTCTTTTTAGAAGAATACTAACTATGGGCGGATGAATCACAATTTACAAGAAATTGTTTCTTGAATTGCCACAACGAATACACCTGGGTAGAACAAAACTCAAAGAAGGCAGAACAGACTACATCCCAAAGAAGGTTCAATGAAAATATTTGAAGGAATATTGGGAAATACATTAATAGGTAGGTGTTCACATTTTCGATCTTAGGTATACTGTTAATCAGCACATTTACCTTTCATTATTACAAAATTAAATATCATTACTGCTAGAAGATGTGCCTATAGCATTTAGACGAAGGATGATCTACCAACATGATGGAAGAACGCCGCAATCAATTTTCATTGTGAGCAATTATCTCAACACGACTTTCAAATCTCGCTTCGAGCGATTTGAACAAATCTTCTGTCCGGCTAGAAGCCCGGATCTGATGCCATTCTGTTTTTGGGATGGGAAGCTATGAACGAAGATGTTTAATCCATTGAAATTGCGTTCCGAAAACCAGGCAAATGAAAGGATAATGCAGGCGGTTGAAGAGTGATAGTAAAGCTCCAAACAATGGACATACCAAGGAAAGTTAGGAAAAGAATATATTATGGTAGTGGTGGCCGCATTGAACAATTAATTTATTATTTGTTGAAATAATTACTGAATTTTAATCAAAAATATTTGGTATTCCTTTACTAGATGTATTTTGCTAATTCAGTCAACAACATTTCATTCATCCGGACCATAACTCAGTAAGTGCCCTTTTTCTCTCAGCGTTTTTTTTTTATAGATTAAAAGTATCAATTAAAAAATGTATGTTAATAAAAAATTTTGGCGGGAAAATTTGAAAATTTTTTACTGATTTTTGAAATTATAGGCTGCATATTTTTTTATTAGAAGGAATATAACGATAGTTGGAGATTGTATAAAACATGTAGAAATGTTTCCTACAGAAATAAATGCAATTTTACCTTAGCGGGTACGCAGTAAAAAGTTACAGGGCGTTAAAAGATAAAATAAAACAAAAACATAAATGACCCCCTAGTGACCAAACGAAGCTTTCGGCCCTCTCCTATACAATTTATTGCCTTGTCACCATATTATATGATATCATTCCGTGATCCGTTCTGTCCCAAATTTCCAACCCGTCATTGGACATTGGCATAATAGATAACAATTTTTTGTCTGTTATTGTGCCCACGATGTACAAGTATAGGCAAGATAGATTACGGGCTAGAGTACGTAACAACAATTAAGGTTTGACTACGTACACAGCAGTATACGTATATAGTAGTGAACACAGTCGCACTAAAGTAATATAAATTAATAGGTAAAATAGGTAATTTTAATAGAAGAGAAAAATACAAGAAAAAAAAAACAAAAACAATAATAATATTATATCCTAGATTAACATAAAAGTTAAATAAGTGGATGATTGATTGATTGATAAATTGAAAATTGAACGTAGGTCAAATCAAGGCCCATTATTTACCCTCCAGACACATGAGCGATCGCTCACAGGTCTCAACCAGACGCTCCTATAAATTTCAGTATTGACCCCCAACCCTCCTTCCCGGCATCGTGTAACTCCTCCAGGAGCTGTGGGGCAAGGAATCTGTAACGTATTCCTGAGAATGCTGGACAGTGACAAAGAAATAAATGATAAATAAAGTGGATACCCAAAAGCTCTGTATGACAACACCACTAAGGTGTTTTTAATTTTATTTACTATTTTTATTGAAAACGCTTAGTACAAAATTGCAGCTGTCTACATCTACGGGTTCTCAGGCAGTGTAAAAATATATATTGAAAAACCAAAGTTTTGTATGGCAACGCCAAGAAGGGGTTGCCCGATTTAGTTCATTTTTGAACTTTATTTTACTACTGCTATGAAAATACCATGTACCAAATTCTCTAGGTTAACGCACTCTCGGCAGTGCCCAAATATATAATGGAAAACGAGATTTTTGTATGGCAGCCCTACGAAGTAGTTTCCCGATTTGTTCCATTTTCGATCATAAATTTACTTTTATTAAAAAAGCCCGTGTACAAAATTTCAGTACTATAAGTGAATACCCTCTCAAGTTATTGTGCGGACGAACAGACAAATGAACCAACAGACATATGGACAGACAGACAGACAGACAGACAGACGGACATGCAAAAAATCAAAATAACTTTTAATATTTTGCGTGCGTGTCCAATCCATTCTGCTCTACCATCATAATTTTAATGCGATTTTATCATTTAGGGTATAAAACATTAATTTAAAATTTTGCTGTTCTAAATCATTCTTTTCATTGCTCAATTTAGCATTAATTTTTCAAAGAAAGTTATTACTTAATATCTTACAATAGAAAACTACCCCAATGGTGCTTCAAATTTCTGATTTTAGACGCCAGTTCTGAAATGTGCCTGGTATTTTCGGACGTCTTTAGATATTCATGAATCTTGGCGCCATAAATCCTTCGTTGCTCCTCTAAAATTCGGTAGTCATAACCTGAAAAAAATGGTATTGGTATGTGCATTTTAAATTCTAATGCGTATTTAACTATAGGAAAGCTAAGAACATACAAAGACTGGACAAGTAGAACAAAGCTCTATAATGCCTCGCTTCAATATGAAATCAACGATGCCTCGACCTGATGTAAGAAGCCCTGATTTTTTTCTTAGAAACTTACTGGAGATTTTTTCTTTCTTGGTCGACATGAGTTATAATACCCTAGATGAAATCATAGGGTATACTAAGTTTGTCATTCTTGCTTTTTTTTTTTATCTTTTTAATGTACATAAATGATTTTCCATGTCAGCAAAAATCTAATTGTCTTCTGCATGCTGATGACACCAAGATTTACAGCGTGACTGAGACTCTTAACGATTGTCTTCATCTACAAAGAGACAACTATGCTCTCGAAGACTGGCGTAGAGACCACTTTTAGACCACTTTTTAACACTAAGTAATCAAAAACGCAGAAAGTTGTATCCATATCTCTTTCGTTAATTAATAATATCTTGATCTCCCGAACCGATTCAAACTAGCTTTTAATTCTCATATTCAATTTACAACCTATCTATAAAGCCTTTCGTTTAATTGGGCTCATATTTTGTATCTTTAGGTCCTTTAAGATCTCTTTTTCACATATTACACTATTCAATTCACTATTCGGAAAGCATTTTAGAATATGCCTCCCAATTATGGAATCCATTTTACTCATCGTACTCAGCCCAAATCGAATCCATCCAAAGACTATTTTTATTTAAATTTGGGAATGATCCGCTGAATATCATGATCGCTTAATTTATTTTGACCTATTGAGTCTTGAAAATAATAGGCTGTACTTAGATAGGGTTTTTCTTGACAAAATTATTATTAATGGAATCATCTATTGTTCTGGTTTGCTTGCAGGTATTAATTTTTCGTTTCCTTCACGTCCAGTGGTGGAAAAGCAGTTTGTGATGTGCAGGGCTGCCAAGGTGAAAAAATGATAATGAATAATGCATGTTTAACGACAAAAATTGAGTTGAACTGGAGGAAGAAGGAAAAATTGTTACCGAAGATTGCTTTGGATATCCCACTGTGGGCACACACAGTAGTAGGGTACTGTGATGGAAGTTCATGTAAAAAGAAGTTATGCGCTCACAAGTGCGGATTGCACTGCGAAATATAATATGAGATTTTACAAAGAATTTATGTGCTCATCCGAGTCGAATATAAATAAAATCTCAAAAGTCTTGACAAGGGACGGAGGATGTAGAAAGTTGGCTGATTGGAGAAGTTCATGAATGTATGATGGTAGGTCTTGTATGTTGAGTATGCATGGTATGCTATGAGATTACTGGCTGTAATCTCTAGCCTTTTCAGACTTGAAAGAGCATATATTAACCTTCTCGTAGTCCCCACTGACACTTCTGTGCCAATAAGATTGTAAGCCCGAATAGAGTAACCAGTCCCGTTTCATAAAAGGATATCTACATGTAAAGATATCAATGGGAGTACCCATAGCCTTATGGTAATGGACTATGAAGGCATACCAATTGGGTAGCCGACATTGCTAACTTGGTACTATAGTAGTAGAAGTAGAACGAGTTTCGGAAATTAAAAATATGGAAGTATGGTTTTTGTTTTCTAGCCATATTAATTACATTGTAAGTAAATTATTTAAATTTATTGGATTCATTTTTAGGACCTGTTAGTCTTTTAAAACATCTTTTTTCCATATTGCATTGTTCTATTACCTAATACGCAGTTTATTAGAATACGCAAGTCCTGTGTGGAACGTTTTATAAAACTTATATTAAACAATTGGAACGACCATTAAGGCAATTTACAAAATTTCCAATTTTTAAACTGCTTGCCCTGAGTGCAGTGGAATATCCTATAAGGTTGAGTATTCTTTTTATTACATCTGTTGAAAAGCGTACAATATACATGGGTGATACATATTTGTACAAACTCTTACATGGATATTTGAATAGCCGAAATAAATTTCCATATATCCCCAAAACCACCACGAGTCCCGCCATCAACATTTGGTTTGGCGACTGCTATAACAAATTTAAGAACTAAGTCGTGTATATGTTCTTATGTAAAAATGACAAAAGATTGATTGAATAGCTGCTGCACCATAAACTAATATTCATACAGAAAAATGGTGTCCTAATATTTTAAGCTTGCTTTCTTATCTTTCCAACTATAATAAAATTTTTATATATTTTGTAATAAAATTATTTAAAAACATTTAACTTAACTCAATGACTACAATTCTTCAAACAAAACCTTTCAACTGAGTAATAATTGCATGTGTGAATGTGCCGTGGACCAATGATTCGAATCAATCTAATTAAAGATTCGGACTCCGGCCGCACAAATACTATTGCAACTATTACTCAGCTGAGAGTTATTGACTGTAAATTGAGTAGGTTATGTTTTAATCAAAACTATTTTATTATTTTTTTATGTAAGGTATATAGTAAGTGTAGCCTTTGAGAAGGTAAGGAGCCAGCCAAGCTTAAAATTACTGGAATACTATTTTCCTGTGTAGATATTAGTTTAGGCCTTATGACATATATAAAATCAATTTCTAGTCACTTTTCCATAAGAATAAATATAAAATATTTTATACAATCGGACTAGCACGCACACATATGGATTTCTGGATCATGGCTTGGAAAGTATTTCTTGAAGGATTTGGCTAAGGAGAATATCAGGGTTAACAAAGGCATATTATGGCGTATTTTCGACGCCAGCTATATGTAAGTGGTAAAAATTTGGCATGGTGAAGATTTTTATCCATATCCATAGTAATTTATAATCCGTCTCCTGGGAGCTTCGGTGTCAGCTACCAAACGGGTCTGCAGATGGCGGAAAGAGGGGGCTGTTAGTGGACATTGAGTTATGAAAGAAGAAAATGAGTCTTTTAGGAGGGATTTTGGTATATTTCCCCCTTAACACTTTTACTGTACACCCATAAAGGAATAATGCGAAATGATGACCAACTGCCCAAATTTTCCAAGAAATACTGCATTCCTATTTTTTTCAAACTTAACCCCGTTTTCCGCAAAACTGTTTTGATAATTAGCAGTATTGATGCCCACCGAATGGTGTTTCCCGTTTAATGTTCCAATTGACAATACAGCAGCAGAGAATTGTGAAAAGTAGCTATTTGCCTTGCCGCTCATTATTTAATGTAAATACAGGGTGTCCCGTCGAGATGGTAAAAAATTTTAAGGGTCGAAAGTACAGCCTATTTGCGATCGAAAATGTTATATAAAATTTTTTCGAGTTCGCACTATTTTCGAAGTTATAGGCGATTTTCGATTTTTTCGAAATTTTGAATCTTAAGTCACATTTTTGACCATAACTCAGTTCAGGTTGCTCACACGACGACTCTTTTTCTTGTGTTTTACTCGTAACATTACAGGCTCTCATTTGGTGTAACTCGATTTTGAAAACATTCACACATAATGGAAAAATTGGCGATTTGTTGTCAAAACATTTTTTTCGTCAGAAAATTCATTTGTCTTCAAAGTCATAAATCTCGAAAAGTAACCATGCCAACAGATGATCCGGTTCTAATAGAAAACATCCCTCATTTATTATCTTTTATAAAAATCCAACACGATTAGTCCACCTTAAGTATTGCCAGAGTTACAGTAAAAACTTGCCTGCAACATACCTCTCATAACTTGAGCAAAATTAAATCAAATTGCAAGGATGGAAGAAACAATGTACCTAAAGTTGGAAAATGTGATATTTTTTTCCAGATTCTTAAAGTAGAGACTGCAAGCTTTCCATAGAGTACCCACATGTCTAGACTCTGTGGAAGGAAAGTACTAATATTGAAGGGTGAACAAAAGTGAAATTTTTTCGAAAATCGTAGATTTAGTAGTGAAAATTTTCGAAAATTGATATTTTTGGTATGCAGAAAGTTGCTGAGTATAAATGAGCATATCACTACAAAGTTGCAAGTCTCCCAGCATAGAATCCAAAATTCAATACAGAATTTTGTGATTTTGAATTTTGGAATTTCAACCGTTTGTAACTTTTTTCGATGAAACTTTGGCTGATAATATGCAGTGTAAAAAAGTTGCAGATTAATAGGATCTAGAGAATAGGGGGAAAGAAAATCGCTTAATATGTAATTAGATATTAAATTTCGAAAAAATAAAAAAAATTGTTGACAATTTTCAAATTTCGAATAGTTACTTAATGAGAATTTCGAATTTCGAAAATCGAAAAATTCCAAAAGTTGTGTATTTGTAAATCCGGTATACACACCGAATTTCATTAAAATCCACTCGAAACTACCCGAACTATAACGAAAAATATGTTTGAAATTGGGCATTTTCGAACGCGATTTGCCAGTCTTAGAGGGTAAATCGAAAAAATGATTAAATTGAAAAAAATTTCTACATCCTTAATCTATATGAAAATAAAAAAAAAATCTTCAAAAAGTATGCACAAAAATTCAGAAAATCAAGTCAACTTTGCCTCTCTAGATTTTCGAAAATGTTCGAATTTCGAAATTGAATTTAACTTTAACAACTAACGAGTTATGTTCCGAATCCAACGGTATATTCACCTTAGCTGTAGGGCAAACAGTTTCGAAGGAGATAAGAGTTCCCGCAAGACGCGTTTCCGGATTTTTATGTAATTCGAATTAATTTTGCTCAAGTTATGAGAGGTATGTTGCAGGCAAGTTTTTACTGTAACTCTGGCAATACTTAAGGTGGACTAATCGTGTTGGACTTTTATAAAAGATAATAAATGAGGGATGTTTTCTATTAGAACCGGATCATCTGTTGGCATGGTTACTTTTCGAGATTTATGACTTTGAAGACAAATGAATTTTCTGACGAAAAAAATGTTTTGACAACAAATCGCCAATTTTTCCATTATGTGTGAACATTTTCAAAATCGAGTTACACCAAATGAGAGCCTGTAATGTTACGAGTAAAACACAAGAAATAGGGTCGTCGTGTGAGCAACCTTAACTGAGTTATGGTCAAAAATGTGACTTAAGGTTCAAAATTTCGAAAAAATCGAAAATCGCCTATAACTTCGAAAATAGTGCGAACTCGAAAAAATTTTATATAACATTTTCGATCGCAAATATTCTGTACTTTCGACTCTTAAAATTTTTTACCATCTCGACGGGACACCCTGTATATCTCATAACAATATCCATACACAATAAAGTATAATTTTCTTATTATACCTGCTAAAGAGGCCTTCATTCATAAAGATAGCTTGCGTCAGAAATATGTTTGAAGTAGTATGACCCTACTTAGGCGGGTCAGTATGCTGCCTCTGCCTCCCGAAAACTTTGTGGTAAGATGATGGTTGGGTAACAGGAATGAAGCATCAACTTACCTGTCACTGACATATATAATATGGACTGTTGAACATTCTATTTCACGTGGGCACAATTTTTTGTGTCAAAAAGAGTTCTTACGTCGGTGCCAACATTGAAAAAAATTATTGGCGGGAAGTTGAAAAAGTGAGCACGTAGCTCCAAAAATGACTTTAATAAATCTTTTGGAATATCTTCTGCGTATCTAATGAATATATTGTCTTTAGTAAAATAGCTTTTATCTGCAAGAACCCTAAATAATTATTTTAAAAACACATATTTCTACGAACTCACTTATTTATTTGATGTTCACAGTTCTCTCTCAGTTGGTAAATGGTGCTTAGACCGAAAGAGTCAGCAATATAGAAGTGAGCCCACTTTCTGTAGTATATTTGAATGAACGTAGTCAGTCCATATTACCCGGGGGTTACACCTGCAAGTACAGCTTGCATGCAACTTGCACTGCCATACTTCTTGCACGTGTAACCTCTACTGCCATGCTGGCAGTACATCTTTCAGCGAACTTGCATGATGAAAAACCATGGCAGCTGGGAGATAGTAATTTGACATTTATACAGTTTTCAAAATGGCGGAAACGAAATGCTTGAGAGAATTTAATAAATTTATTCTGGGAAAATGAGATTTTCTGGGATCATTTGCATTACATCATTTACCAACAGTTTCCTCTTAAGTTTTTCTTGGGTTTTTATCATTCTGCTACTCCGTTTATTGCTATAACTTGCATGCAAGCTGATAAGACATCAACCGAGCTGCCTTCTGCTGTCAAGTTTAAAATCGCATTGGAAGGGAGGCTTGCGTGCAAGCTGTACTTGCAGGTGTAACCCCCGGGTTATATATGTCAGTGCTACCTATAGATTTTGTGCAGCAGAAGCAGCATACTGACCTATCTAAACTTGGTCTGTGCAGTTTTCTAATATTTTGTCCTTTTTTATCCACCGAACCTTGAACATTTACCAGTTTTAGCAACAAAACACTGAACTGTTTTTATCCCACTGAAAAAACGTTAAAAATTTCCCCAGAACTAATTGTATATTTAAAAACTTTCTCCATACTCGAACAATTTTTTCATGTCAATTTTCTCCTTTTAGTAGTTGAATTGAATAAGGTAAAATAACAAAAAATCTAAATTTAGTGGCATAGTTATAGATTACATGAAGTATGGAGTATTGAGGAAAAATTCTATTAAAATTTGTATAAATAGCGAAAATTTAGATTCAATGGCCGCGTTCTAAATTTATGCTCTGGAGCTTAAGCTATTTGTGCAGGTTGGAGCTTATTTGTTTGCAGCCAATATAAAATAATATCTGCACGAAATAATCTTGATCTGCACGATCAATTCTGAATGTGAATAGTTAAAAAGGAGGATCCTTGAACCAGATATTCCATTCTTGTGTTGTCTTGTGACGCTATCGACGAAAACCCCAAAACACCTAGTTGGGTACAGCGAACAGATTTTAGTAAAACTTTTTCATTACATTTATCTTTGTGATATCGATTGTAATCGAATTTTTGTTGTTGTTAATCTTTTTACTTCCTCTAATTTTGCACATTTCTCAATCCATTACCTGCAGAACTCACATACCTACATATGTATATATATATATGCATGCGTATCATAATAACTTATCGCTTCCAGTGGCTAATTTTTTTTCCACATTTTCCCTTTTTTACACCGATTATAATCCAATTCTTCTGGCCTGTCCCTAAAAATCTGCTATTAATTAACCCTGATCCAAAATTTAGAAAAAATCGATTGAACTTTCGCAGTTGAAGGTCTGAACGATGAGTTCAGGCGAAGAAAATTGATTGACTGCAAAATGAAGCTATCCAACCTCAGTAAGGTGAAAGGTGTTATATTAGAGATGTAATATTCCTTTTACACGCTTACTTATTTCTCATACCAAAGAAGATAATGTTATTAAAACAAGCAACAACAGCATCGCTCATCTCACCGGTTACTTAGTTCATGTGCAATTTCCATTTCAATAATTTAACAAATATATTCCGGGAGGAAGTGGTTTTCTTTGAACTACTGCACTATATGGCCATTTACAGTAATTTCCAGTTTATATATTATACACAGTTAGCTGCAACTATTTTCCTAGGATTGCATCTTTATGCCTAGCTCCGGAGTGTTATTATTGCCATCTGGTCCATACTATTCCAGCGCTCCTACTCTGTCAATGACCTTGCTGTCCATCAGTGGCTGTTATTGGATGAAAGATGATTATGAAACATATTTTTGCCCTCTGGCTGGTATAGGTATGCTTTTAACTTTGAATGAAAGAAAAACTTGCTCGGAACAACTTTCTTCCAAAAGAGCGCATTCCGCGCGAAGAAATTTTCGGCGGCTGGTCTTGTATTGATATTTTGTCGATTTTTTTATGATTTTTAATAGGCCGCCTTTGCCTTTCATTCAGTTAACGAAGATTTGCGATGTTGCAAACAATTAAAAATTTTGTAGTTGATCGTAAAGGAGAAATATAATTAACGCTACGTAATCGTAACGGTAAAAGCACTCTGTTTAAAATTTTGATGATTGGAAAAATTTTTGTTTTGTTTTTTAATGTGTAATGGCGATAAATCGCCTCTTTTCAGTGATCAGGTTTTATGAAGTAGTTAAGTTCGTCCGATAGCATTTATGTATCTGTTTGCTTCTTGCAAGCGTTATGAAATAAAAGAAAAAGTTATATAATTGGTCTCAGACCAACAATATTACACCCCAGATGAAAATAAAAGCTAAATAAAGTGAAAACCTGAAGTTTTATATGGCAACACCATGAAGGGGTTGTCGATTTAATCATTTTTTGTTTTTTTAAATTTTATTTACTTTTGATATGAAGGCATCATTTTCCAAATTTCAGCTCTCTAAATTAACGCCTTCTCAGGCAGTATCCAAATATATAGTGAGAAACGAAATTTTTGTATGGCAATCTTATGAAGGAGTTGTCCGATTGGTTCCATTATTGAACTTAAATTTCATTTTGTTTTTAAGTTTGTTTCTAATTAAACGCATTCTCTTGTGAGGACGAACAGACAGACGGCAGATCTAGCAAAATTATTTTCGAAATTCGCGTCTGTCTTGTAACACTTTGCTGAACGCAGAAAGGCTTAGCTAGGTAGCCCTTTAATTTTGTGAAATATATGATAAAACAAATTTTAAGGATTCTAATGTCGTCAGTTCTCGAAATAAAAGGGAGCAAAGTTCAATAGAGTATTCCTTACCTGAAAAAGCCATAAGTCATTTCTTTAACTTTTTCTGCTCACTGAATAACTATTATATTGCAGCAACAGCGTAAGTCGGATCCTTTGCAAGTGGACAGGGAACAGAATGTACAAAAGACATGAAAAACAACCAAGAGTTATAAGTAGCACTAGAGTGCGGGCGCTTAAGTTAATTCCAACCTTCTTAAAATGAGCCTGGATAGAATATTTAAATCTAAAAAAAAAAAAACAAATAAAATCCGTGGAAGTTTTTAATTTTTTTTTCCAAAACTTTAAATATCTCGGATACTACTCGTTTCCCAGATTCTAGAAATGCTCATTGAATGCAAGAGAAGGATACTTTCACAAAATTTCAAGTACATTGAATTTTTTTACGAGAGAAAAAATAAAAGACCGGACATTTTCCGCTAGGAGATAAACATTTCGTCGAAAATCGCAAAAACCATATGATCACATTTCCTCTTATCGAAACAATTTATTGGGGTGTTCCATCACTGGGCTCCTTCATCGTCGATTACTCATATTTCTTCACAAAATTATTTACTCTGGTAAACCGGCGTACCTTTTTACCCAACTTAGACTTTCAAATTCTCTGCGTCATAATAATTTAATAATTCCTAGATTTTAATCTTCAGTTCAAGAAGACTCTTACTTCGTCCGACCTATTCGCGCGTGGAATCACTTACCAATACATATCCAGCGCACTGGTTCGGCGGTCAGATTTAAGGCACTCCTAATGTCCCTTAATGATTAACATATATTTAATTGGTTGGTTTAATCTGAATTATTTGAGTTAGTTATGGGTTCGGGTCTTTCGATATCTTGATCAATTTATATTATATTTTATCTTATAGGCTGTAAATTTGTAAATTTAATGTAATCCGCATTTTCTGATTTTCTGAAACTTTCTTTCTCTTACAATCATAAATTATGATTCTCTGCTTAAAAAATAGAATATTAACCGCATTTTAAGTACTAAAAAAGAGTTTATATTGATTGATTATTGTGTACAATTTATGTAAATAAATAAAATTGAATTGAATTGAATGCCCAATCTAAAATTCTCAATAATGGAGGAAACATGAGTGATCCAAACTTATTTAATCCTGTTTTCTACTATCTTCTCAATCTTTCAACCCCTCCATTAATTCTATCAATCCATCCATATCCATCTATTGCATTGAATCCATTCTATATAATCCACCTAGCAATCTCATTCATTCAATCATCTCAGACATCAATCTGGTCCAGTCATCGCAGCCATGACATACATGTAAGCATCCCACTCAGCAAGGAAATATCATTTATTCATTAGATCTTATTAATCCATTCTTCAAATGTAGCAGTCTATCACTGCCATCTATCCATTCATTATACCAAGAAAATTATTATAAAATTAGGATTAATTAGGACATTAAAAATAAAACAATAAGAGGCGCACAAAATCACTCTTGAGAAAATTGCAAGTGAATATTCAGTAGAATTATTCGGTAGCCTTTTGACTCAGGCCAAAAATACCAACTCTAGCCAAAAAAATATATCTATTATTTTCGTGAATTTTCTACACGACGTGTTCTAGCCTTCACTCGTTGAAAATTCGGTGATATTCCTAAGTCGTATGTGACCCGCTTTACGTAGTCTTAATCACTTAAAAACACAACAAGTAAAAAAACGAAAATAGTTCTAAGACCAATTCTTACGATACCCTAGACGAACGCCCGTATGTCATTTCGTATGGTCACATCTCTGTTCAGGTTTGATTTTTGAATTGATTGAAGGTGGTTGAAGTGGATTTGCGCATATGTTTCTAGAACGGTTCGTCCGATATTAAAAATAATTATCTCCAATTTCATTGGATTTCATATTCTAAAGAACTTTTCAGTACAATAAAAACGTCAAGGGATGATCGTTTTCACAACATACGTAAAAAACTTAAATTTTTATATGGCAACACCAAGAAGTGGTTGCCCGATTTAGCCCACTTTTCAATTTGCGTTTACTATTTACATGAAAACGCCGTGTACAAAACTTCAACTCTCTACGTTAACGCGTTCTCAGGGAGTGTACAAATATATAGACACGAAATTTTTGTATGGCAACCCCATGAGAAGTTACCTAATTTGTCCTTCGGAATATGGAATCCTATGAAATTGGTCATAATCATTTTTACTGTCGGATGAACTATTCTAGAAATATATGCAAAAAACCATTACATAAATCAAACTTGCAGATATGAGTAACCATACTAAATTACATACGGGCATTCAACTGCGGGTATCGTAAGTCATACCAATTCCATCTTTTTTACTTGCTCACTATATATTTACGCATTACCTGAGAACGCATCGACATAGAGAGCTGAAATTTGGCATTTGGTATTTTCACAGCAATAGTAAATAAAATTTCAACAAGCAAGAAAGCAAGAATAGGTCGAAGACCAATTCTTATGATACCCTAAATGAATGCCCGGATGTAGTTTTGTATCGTTACCTCTCTGTGCAAGTATGATTTTTGAAGTGGTTTTTCGCATATATTTCTAAAACGGTTATTTGGACAGTAAAAATGGTTATAACAAATTTCATAGGATTCTAAATAACTTTTCAGTACCTTAAAACCGTCTAGGATTGATCGTTTTCACAGTATACGTAAAAATCCTAAGTTTGTATACGGCAACACTAAGAAGGGGTTGCTCGATTTAGTCCATTTTCTAAATTTTATTTAATATTGCTATAAAAACATCATGTCAAATTTCAGTTCTCTACGTTGACGCGTTCTCATGCAGTGTTCAAATATATTATGAAAAACGAAATTTTTGTATGGCAACCCTACGACCGATTTGGCCAATTTTCGACTTTAAGTTTACTTTTTTTTTTAAATTTTTTTTAAAGGCTGTGTGCAAAATATCAGCCCTCTAAGTGAGCGCGTTCTCAAGTTATCTTGCGGACGAACGGAGATACAGATGTACGGACATGAAAAAATCAACTTTTAATATTATGCGTGGGTGTCCAATCCATTTTGCTTTATCTTTATTATTTTTAAGTGTTACTTAGTGTACCATTTAGACTTCATATAGTGTATAAAAATGGGCTAAGTCGGGAAACCCGTTCTTGGTGTTGCAAACAAAACTTTGGTTTTCCTCTATATATTGGGAAACTGCTTGAGAATGCTTCGACCTGGAGATTTCAAATATTTTGCACGGAATTTTTATAAAAATTGCACGTACAAGATCAAAAATGTTCCAGATCGGGCAATACTTTCTTGGTGTTGCCATTCAAAACTTTTGTTATCCACTATATATTTCACGGTAGGCTTTTACATTTTTTTAATGTTAGAATAAGAAAATTAAAAACAGGAATGCTAGTTTTGTACACTGTTATTTATACCCGAATGTCTATAAAAATGTTAAAACAAGGATACCGTAGAGAAACCTCGATTTCGATCATTGCATGCAATTAAATATCAATACAAAATTTATATTGGAGTTTCACGGGAAAACTATTAGTGTTATCAATAAACTTTATTCCACCTTTTTTGTAGAGAATTTCCCTGTCATTCTTTTATATATATATACCTTATAGCGGTTTTATACCAACAGGAACAAAGATATTCGCAAAAAACCGAAAAAAACGTGATTATTTTACCCGTTTTTGGTCTGTCAAAAGTTATGCGGACAACCGACTTCCGGGGACTTTTGACACCTTATTTGGAGAGTTGAAAGGTAAGTGTATACCAATTTTAGCTTAGTTGGAATTTTTCCGAAATGAAATCCTAAAGATCCTGGACTATGATAAATTATGAGGCAATTAAATTGACTTCGGAAAATTAGATAATTGAGAAATGTGATAAGCACACCGTGGAAGTATTTGTATTGCTAAAGATTATTACAAAACCAGAATTCGTCGTTTCCTCACACACATTTTACTCAGTTCTTGCTATAGTCAATGTACTGAGTAAATTTTTCCAAGCCCAAAATGCCACTCTTGGTCAGGCTAGTGATCTGATTGCAAGTACTATAGGTACCTTCGAAGGATGCAGAAATCAGTTCAAAATTTGGGTAGACAACGAGCAGTTTGCTAAACAGCACGAGATAATGCTGGAACCTGTTAGAGTCTCAAAAAGGAGACGTTAACAAAAGGACTTTTGTACAGAGTCGACTGTGTCCAAAAGCAATACATTACATTTATCAGCCGACGCACAACCAGATAAATACTGGTAGATCAACATTTACTACCAAGTAATAGATAATATCACAGTAAATCTGAAACGCCGATTTGGAAATTTACTGTTAGCTCGTACTGTGGACGCATTTCTTAAATTGGACATGAAGAACGGAAGGGATTTCATCAGTAATTATAAAAACAAAAACAAAAATCTTAAGAATTGGTACATCAGCCTTGGAAGCTGAAGCTATGGTTATGAAAAACATGATTTAATTAAAAATTAATTAATTATTAATTAATTATTATTAACCATATTCAAAAAGAGTACTGCCCTAATTTATATAAACTTTTCCAAGCAGCAGTAGTAGGTACCTACTCCCAGTGAGTTCCGCCGGTTGTGAGAAGTTTTTCTGCTATAAGGCGATAAACGTGGCTTAGAAGAATAATGCTTCAAAAACGATTCTCTCACATGTCACTGCTGAACATAGAGAATGTCATTGTTAAAAAAATATTACAGCTGCAAAAGTATTGAGTCGATTTTCAACAACAAAATGGAAAACTAAAGCTTATTTAATTAGTTACCTACTGAGTATTATGTTAATGTTAACATGATCGTGTGAATAAAAGAAGTTTCATATCTATTCCCAAGGAAATTCCATTTTAATGAACCATAATTTTAAATTTGTTCAAGATGGTTATTTTTAAAGTAAAGTTTACTCGGATATAAATCATAGTTGTCTTGCTTTTCCTTCTTGGATATAATATGGAGATTTTGCTTCATATAATTCATAGTCAGTGTTTATTCTTTCAAATTAATCTAATTTTTTTAACTCTTTCAAAAAAAAATATTTTCTTCTTTTATTTTTCTCAATTTTTTAATTTTATTTGTTTTTTTGTACATTTCTTTCCATTTTTCAAGTCACTCAATTTCGCTATTTGGGACTTGCTGATGAGTCAAACCAAGACTTGAAACTGCAGCCCTAAATCAATAAGTTGTCTGATGAAATAACGAATAAAAATTCATCTTGAACAAATTTAAAGAAGTATACCCGGGAATAAAATAAATCATAGTTGTGTTGCGGGGCTTAAAACATTGTATGCAGGGGTGTGCTTGAGCCGGCTCGCACCGGCTCGCGCGAGCCGGTTGTTAAGGTTTTGGAAAACCGGCGAGCGGGTTGTTAAATTATTACGCGAATAAAAATTCAGATCGTTTTCATATTAGAATAAAAATGGAAAATTAGGTTGCAAGGATTGTTCCCAAATAAAAAACTTGGGCATTGAAAGCGAAAAACACGTACATGTTTCGAAAGAATGGATAGCAGGATTGATTGTTCCTAGCGGATTAAAAAAAGAATCTAGACAAGCTTCTCTTCACAAAAAAATTAAAGAGCATTCCCTGTCTCATGCACATATTGAAATTCAGAAGACCATTAGTAAATGCGAGAAACAAATTTTGCCTACTGTAGTTGACGTTCTAAATTCAGAAGCAATTAATACTGCAATTAAAATTTTTAATACAATTTATAGTCTTGTAAAGCGTCATCGCCCATTTTAGGATATAGAAGGCGCTTTAGAATTACAAAAAAAAAAAAAGAAATGGGATGATGTTGGAAATTTTTTGCATTCCAGATTTAGTGCAACACGCATCGCAACACATATTCCAAACGAAATTAAAGTAACGGTATTTAAAAACATTATCAAATTAAATTCAAAAATTTGTATAATAATCGATGAAGCATCGACGTTTTCTGGAAAAAGTACTCTAGTCATATCTTACAATCTGAAATCGAATCTGCAGGTGAACCGGTAATGATATTTGTAGATTTAAAAGAACTGACGTTTACGACAACAGAAAATATTGCTAAGACGTTAATTGAGTGTTTGGAGGAATATGGTTTTAATAACAATTATTTAAAAAAAAAATCTAATAGCATTCTGTTCAGATGGTGCATCGACCATGTTAGGTAAGAGGTCTAAATTGGTTGAAATGTTTTCTAATTTAGTGGTTTGGTATTCTTTAAACCACCGTTTACAGATGATTCTATAAAAGAAATAAATCAGGTCAACCACTTTAAAATTTTCTTAGACAAAGTGTATTCGATATATCATCAATCCAACAAGAACCAAACTGCATTGGAAACCGTTGCCATAGAAATGAACATCGAAATAATTAAGATTGGTCACGTCTTGGTGGGCAGCTTGCAGCTTAAGATCTGCTACTGTGGTCTGGCGAGCATATCCTGCGATACACACGCATTTGGCCCACTCTGTATCACATTCTGGAATGGAAGATTAACCAATGCAAATTTTATTAAAGATTTGGCATTGATTATAGACATATTAGAAGAACTTTCCATTATTTCAAATGCCCTGCAATCGAGAACAATAAATATCTCGAGAGCCGTTAAATTAATTAAACGTACAATAAGGCCAATAGAATTACAAAAAATTAATTTTGGAAACCATGAAAGACAAGTTGCAAGTTTAATTACTTAAAATGAGTTTAAATGTATACCATTTTAAAACAACAATAAATTTAAATCTATACCAAGAGAAAAATTATTAGATAGTGTCACGCAAAATATAAAACTACGAGTTTTATCTGCTATCCATATAAATGTGCACAAATAGCCTACGGATGATAACAAAAAGTATAATAATTTTATAAAACTTTTCGAAATTTTAGATCCTTGCACGTGGCCAATAGATAAAATCGTTTCACCTTGGTTAGAAGGGGAAGAAAAAGATTTAAAATTGATATTAACAAATTCCGTGATTCCGTTGATTCAAACTTAGAGTCTAAAAATATTGATGTGTCAAATATAATTTTAAAAGCCAAAAGAATAGCAAACACCATTGCAATTAGTAATGCAAAAGCAGAAAGAGGTTTCAGTTTAATGAATATAATTCTCACAAAATTGAGAACAAGTTTAACAGTCGATCATGTTGCTGATTTAATAACAATTAATTTATTGGGAAAGCCAATAGAGGATTGTAATGCTCCTCCATATGTAAAGTCTTTGATAAACAAAAATCATAAATTAGCAACCGAAACAAGAATTAGAAAAAGTGCCCAGAAAGAAGTAGGCATATGGAGCTTATATTAATTCTTATTAAATAAGACGTATACTAATGTACATATACCATCAAAATATTACTTACTTATGTTTATTATAACAAAAATCTTTTTTTGTACTTTTAATTTTGAGTTTATCTTGTCTTTACTGTATTTTTTAAGGAGCCGGTTGTTAAATTTTTGGTAGCACACCCCTGATTGTATGGCTTTCACTATGAGAAAAGGCCTCAACATAAAGAACTTCTATGACAACAACGAAAATTTTCGTTTTTTCTAATAAGTGACAGATGGCAGGAACTTCATTGGTATAGCCTCAATAAACTAATCACCTAATACATATTATAGTTAACAGTAACGAGTCAAGAAACTGGAACAGAACCTTGAATACGGCTTGGTAAAAGAGTCAGGTGGAGAGGCTATGTAGAAGCCCTATACTCCCAAAATAAGAGTTGAAAAAAATATTGCAATTGTAACTCGGTAGCTAATTTATTTCATAATATTATAAATTGTAAATAGCTTCTAATAAAGCACGATCACCTAAACACTCCATCCGACCCTGCCAAAAATTTAATTCATAACAAATTGTCCATCAAGAGTTTTACTCCTTATAAGCCACCATTACGCAATGGGATTATGGCGATCATACTCTAAAAATGTTCGCCAGGTATAATTTCATGATTTGTGATAATGCATAAGAAAGCTTCTTTCTCTTTTATTCCCATATCCTTCTTGTTTGAAGGCATATTAAAATAATCTTTATTTCTAACGAAGAAAAATAGCTGCCATTTTTCAGACTAATCAGCTTTACTTTTTGCGGTAGGTACCAACACACTTACATATGTATATTAATAATCCTATTTACAACGTCATCTAGTGTGGCCAACCTCAATGATGAAAGCAAATTGATTCATAGGCCATCCAGTGATGGTCATCACACTGCTTCTGAACAAGTTTATTATTTGTCTGCAGTTGCAACACTGAAATATCCCAATCTATATTTGTTTTGATAATTGCTTGACCTGTTGCCCTGCCCCTCATCCTATTCTGAGCATCAAATCCAAAGAAACGTAAAGTTTATAACTGAAATCTTTCGAAATACACATGTCGCGTCGGTCAGTTTCTTTCAACACTAAAAGCCTGTTAACGACTTTTTACCCAATTTTCTTTATATGTAAATCATTAATTTGAGAAAAAGTGTCCCAATCTGTTGGCCATCATCTTTAATATTTCCAAATAAAATCCCAAAATATCTTGGCAAGGTCAGCGTATGTATACCATACATTTACCACACACCTATTGGGTTGAAGATGCGGCTTTTAATAAGAGAGTTTGCATTTTTAACGGAAATTGCTATAGGGTTCGTGGTAATTTGATTCGTTAAACAATTTAGGGCCGAACAGGTATGAAATGAAAATTTCATCTTAAAACTTAAAATCGCCATCTCCTTATGAAGTGTATATCTGTGTACATAGCTGTTTATGGTAGTCTTTTGTAATGATCGGCAGGACCGTTTAAGTGATACAGATACTTTCACTTTCACTTCAGGTCTTACAAAAGAAAGAGGGCTTCGTTGAAATTGGTTCTTTAATTACCCGTTAAATAAAGCAAACAAAGCTAACTGTTAATGGTTTTTTTTTTCATCATCAAATTAGTCCACCTTAAAGTCGTCGCCGTTAGTTAACTTCATTAATTTTCTATTAATAAGAGACTGCTGGACGTCACCGTATGAATGGAGATGGTCAATTCTTTTCGTCTAATTTTAATTCAATTTACTTGTACCCACGAATTCAATTCACTGTGAAGCCTAATTTCAACTCTTTGTTGCCTTTGTCTGCTGAGATCTGTTGAACTCTACTCAAAACAGAAATGATCTTCTCGACAATATCAGCACAATTTACATTGAATTCGCGGTTTAAAATATTTATCGACCCTCACGCATGCTTCGCTCAGCATAACTATTTTATTTTGGTTAGCAATAGCCGGAAGGTGAATCTCTGCTGGTCTTAAAGTTAAGTGCCGGAGAAATGGTTCAACATTAAACACGGTGATTATAGCAATCGCACGGAAGCGAGAAAAACAGATGCTAATGAAACTAAAAGTGCTCACTCGCGTCAGGTTTTGATGTTATGAAACCACAAGCATCAACAAAAATCTACCATTGGGAAGGTTACGTATTTACTTGTATGTATCTGGACAGACGCCTTTCTCCGCAGGTACCTAATTGTCTGGCTTTGCATGATGGTGTACCCTCCACTTATGTTGTCTGAATTGCAATGCATTTCCATGGAAAGGTGTAAAAGACTTGAACGGGGCACGTACAGGTATTCGAGTACTTGAGATCTTCTCACTCAAAAAATGCTTTACTGTGCACAAAACTCTGACCATGACCTCGCCAATGATGTGAAGAGAAGGCCGAAGAGATGATGATTTTGTTGGGATTGGGACTTGGGACCAGTTGCTTCCGGCAGCCATCGGAGAGTTTCAGAGTGAGATTCGGCTGGAAAAGTTTTCAACATTTCTCCCACTTTCTTTGGCGCTAACTTGGACCACGGCTCAAAGAGTTTGTTTGCATCATTTCACTCTCATTGATAGTAGCCCGGGCGCATCATGTACCTATATAAGATCGGGGGTCGGCACAGGTGGCATATCATTTTGTTTTGTGAATTTGTCAGGAGAGCACAGCACGAGAAACTGCTGCTGTTAGTGGATTTTCTTTAAGCGACTTCTGATCTTCAACATTTGAAAATGGCTGCTTGGATTTTTGTAAGTATTTATGATGATTTGGACTAACCACTGTACTGCACCGGATCTTATAGGGTTCTATACGTGGATTACATAATTTTTGATGAAAACCTAGTACCTAACTTAGTGTGATCATGCAGTACAGGGATTACTGTTGATTGAAAGTGATTGAATTAATTGCAACTTTTATTTTTCATAGTTTACTTTTGCTGTGTTTATTGGAATGTCCCATGCTAAACCTGGAGGACTAGGAGGTACAGAACATGTACATATCAGAATACATCTACCTGAAATTCACCAGGATGTAGAACATCATAAAGAGGTGATAAAACATCATCATGGAGGCGGTGGTGGTGGAGGACACGATGATGGTGAAATTATTGGTGGACTTTCTGGAGGATTTCTGGGTGGACATGGTTTTGGGGGTGGACATGGCGGCGGTGGTGGTGGTGGTGGTGGTGGATATGATGCTCATGCTCATGTTGAAACTATAGCTGTACTCGACGGTGGACATGGTCATGGAGGAGGTGGTGGACATGGTCATGGAGGTGGTGGCGGTTTCGGTGGTGGACATGGACATTATATTTATGGCGGGCATGGTGGCGGAATTGGTGGAGGACATGGCGGCGGATTTGGAGGAGGACATGGCGGAGGACACGTTGAAACTGTAGCAATTGTTGATGAAGGACATGGAGGCGGTCATGGTGGTGGTTTTGGTGGAGGACATGGTGGTGGATTCGGTGGTGGCCATGATATTGGATTCGGAGGTGGACACGATATTGGATTCAGCGGTGGACATGATTTTGGATTCGGAGGTGGACATGATAGTGGATTCGGTGGCAGCCATGGATTTGGAGGTAGTTTCGGTGGTGGATATGGAGGTGGCTTCGGAGGAGGATACAGTAGTGGGAAAAATATTGAAACTATAGCTGTCTTAGATGGAGGTCACGGGGGAGGTCATGGTGGAGGTTTTAGTGGTGGATTTGGTGGTGGCTACGGAGGAGGCTTCGGCGGCGGACACGGTGGAGGCCACGGAATTGAAACTTTAGCTATTCTTGATGGAGGACATCATGACGGTGGTCTCGGAGGTGGACATGGAGGTGGGTTTGGCGGTGGTTTTGGCGGCGGTCATGGCAGTAGTTTTAGTGGGGGTGGTTTCGGCGGAGGACATGGAGGACACAGCAGTCATGGAATTGAAACTCTTGCCGCAATTGGAGCTACCACCCATGGTTTAAGCTATGGTGGTGGTGGTGGTATCGGCGGTGGGCATGGCAGCGGACTTGAACATATTGCAGCACTTTCAGGAGGTAGTAGTCATGGAGGTGACTGGAGCGGTAGCGGTCATGACAGTTATAGTGGTATTGATAGCTATAGCGCAGGACATGTATCAGGTGTCGGCACTGGAAGCGGAGGAGACAGTGGCTATCATTATGCTTCCCCGCATCATTAATTAAAAACAAACAAAACTACCATCTACTTCTCATGCCTTAATCAATCACACCATCATCTAGTCTCATTGTTTATATCATAAGTGTGTCATTGTTGTATTATTTATCATCACCGATCATCCCATAAAATTAGGTTAAGAATCAAGCCCAGAGCAGTTGATGATCATTGTTTCACATAGCTATAAGACTATATCGAAACGTATTAATTGTTACCTTGTTCGTAGAACATTTTTTGTTATGTAATCATACAATATGCGACGAAGACTTAAACAAATCTAAATAAGTACGAAAATAAAAAAAAAATAAAAATAAAAATACAAAAAATAAAAATTTGTCTTTCTTTACTTTCTCTCATGCATTTTCCGATCGTAAAAATATTTCACTTCGTTTGGCCCTTTTCGAATCTCGAGAAATCATCGAAAGTATCCGGCTTTCATAAACGCCTCAACTGAGTTACATGAATTATTAATAAAATGACCAAAGGGGTTCGCGCATGAGTGCGAACAAAGCGCCAAGATTAAAAGCCCCAATCAGGGGAATTATTGTCTGGTGCGTATGCGCACCTAATGCTTTTCACCTGTATGCTGGATGAAAATGCAATCTAAATTGAACGGCTCCGAATTAGTATTCCTACAGTATCTACCTAAGTGCATTGCTGGCTGCAATTGTTATGTTTAATTTTGTTTTCTCGTTATTTTTTTTTGTTGTTGTCTCGTTTTCGTTGCTTTTGCTCTGAATCAAGCCCGCATCTGAATTAATGTCCGGTTTCACTTTCTCAAACTTATCTGATGGCGTTTTTATGACCTTTCTTGCGACCGTATGTCTGCTGAGAAAGTCAAAAGATGCTTGGGAAGAGATTTAAAGAAGGAAATATTGAAATTGAATGTCGTAATTGGAGTTTATTTGAGATCTTTACAGAAATTACGAAATTTTCGCATTCAGTGAATTTGAGATGATTATATAACTCTAGCACCAAATATAAATTGATCTTGTAACTTCTGACATAAAAGTTTTGCGGGGTTCGGCGTTTTTCGTGTTGCAAGATAAATTAAGCAACTTTTGGTGGTAGTTTATTGCTTACTTTCTATTGAGGAATATGCGTGTACACAAGCAGCTTGGTACATATATTGGTGAATTGGTTATTATACTGAAACGACGGAAAGGCTGAGTTGCACTTATTAGTTTTACCTAGATTTATCTGAGATTTATGAAAATATGTAATATGATGATATCTATTGTTTAGAGAAAGATGAAGTTTTACTGCGATCAGGTTCTATATTATTAGTAAACGGCGGAACTATGAAAAATGTAATTAATATGATGTGTTGTTGGCGAATTATTTTCGGGCAAAATTACTCAGTAATTATTCTTCGGTACTAATAAGATATCTATACACTAACTAACAGTAAAGAATTATTTATTTATTTTAATTGTTTACAGATTATAATTGATTTGCACTCCAAAGTGCGCATCTTCTAGCTCAGTAGATGGGAGTAGGTTCAAAGCTGGAAAAAGTAAAGATATTGGGCGCCACGTGATCTTTTGTTTCACACAGGGTAGATCACGAAACCTAGGTCACAAATAAAAAAAAGCGTATTTGTATGCGATATGTTTTAATAAAACGTTGTAAAACGTAGGTAATCCAAAAGAATCGAACGAATCGCTACCGCCACTAAGCTATCATATACCCATACCCAAAGGTAATGGATATATGTATATATATATATAGCATTTTTGAATTGAATGAAACCATTTCCGAATTAAATGAAACCATTTTCAGATTAAAAGAGACCATTTTCACATTGATTGAAACTATTTTGAACTTAACTGAAACTATTTTCAGATAAAATGAAACCTTATAGAATAAAATATGAATTTAATGTTTTCGTACGTATTATATTCATTAAAAAGATACATTAAATTTTATATGACAGTGTACCAAATAATATAATGTATTTCGTAGCCAAGTGATTCTCACTTAATTGCACATTAAACCGTTATGTGCCTGCAGTCAATATATAATAGATGAAATTAGTAAATTATATAACGATGCTGATTTTTATTTACCTTGCTGGCATTAGTGCAGCTTGTGAGATTTGCGAAACCATATCCGCTACATAGTTTGAACAATCATTTTGATTCAGTTGATGAACACTTTGATCAATTACATCAAAAATATTATGTTCGGTGCTAGCGTCGCTTAATATTGATCGGGCGATCAAGTTTATTTTCGAAAATGCTTTTTCTATCGGGTTCAGCCTTAGAATAGCAAACAGGAATGGTTGAATCGTGTAAAATTCGTGTATTTGAGCGTAATTTGTCAAGAGCAGGAGACTATACATAGGAGTAAGCGAGATGCTGGAATGAGAATTTGTCAAAGTTGCGTGCATGATTGTCAAATGTGCTTTTGTTTTATGAGCAGATTTAGTCAACTTAAAATTCTTTTGTGAAATTTATCAAAAGTACCGAATCAGTTCTTTTCAAAACTATTTATCTTTGAACTTTATTTAGCGCAAAGTTTTATGGTGCCACTAGAACCTATTAAAACCTTCATATCAATTAAAAAAACAGAAATGAAGTGCTCGGTCAGTGCTTGCAAATATAAATTGGATTATAAACTAGGAAAATCATGATTCAGGCAACTGCACTATCTAAACTATCTTTTTTTGCTAATAGAAGCATTTTTTACCGCACAAAACCTTTGTTTACTCTTTGAAAATTTAAAAGTTGTTTAGAATAGGGATGGCGTGTAAATACATGTAAAATATGGCCTAACAACTCAACTAGAAATTCATTACGCAAAATCTGGCTTATCACCATTCCTGTTTGCTCTATATTCTAAGGGTTCAGCACTAGCGAGTAAGGTGGTAAAAATTTTAAATAACATCCGTTATCTCGAACAATATCCTGAATTTCTTGTGTTTTATGAATTCGAGCATTATCAGGTATTAAAAAAGAGTTCTCTAATTGCAGCATGTTATCAATTTTTTCAAAAAGCTCGAGTAAAAATAATTTGAATCGATCAGCATTCACGGTAGCATTGGAAATTATCTTTTTGTGGACGATACCTCCATTATTCATAGCGGCGATCAATGTTACCATCTCTTTTTTCCCGACGATTTGAATTTAATAGATCCAGATTATCTTGATGAACCACTTCACTATGGCTTAAATCAATAGAAGACTTCTCGCTAGGTTGCCAATAATCGGACATTCCAGAACTAAAGTCATCACCACTCATCTTACTAGTAACTTTCAATTGAATAATTAGCACTTATTTGCTGCACTGCTAAGACTGAATTGAATCAGCTATCAATTGCATTTGCATGACATCTATATATGTATATTAATTGAGCACCTAACGGTTTAATGTGCAATTAAGTGAGAATCACTTGGCTACGAAATACATTATATTATTTGGTACACTGTCATATAAAATTTAATGTATCTTTTTAATGAATATAAAACGTACGAAAACATTAAATTCATATTTTATTCTATAAGGTTTCATTTAATTCGAAAATAGTTTCATTTAATTCGGAAATGGTTTCATTCAATTCAAAAATAGTTTCGTTTAATTCTAAAATGGTTTCATTTAATCCAAAAATGCTATAGTAAAAAAAATTGCTTTTATATTATTTAGAGACAAGAAAAATATTCAATATGTATTTTTGTGTAAATTTAAAATAGGTACTCAACTTTCACTCCATGGGTCTTCCTGCCACGTTGCAGTAAAATAAATAAAACCTTTCCGTTCTTCACGCAAAGTCCATGCCTCCTTATCCTTCCTCTTCTTTTAACTTTATTTGTTAACCCTTTTTTTTTTTAATTTATTCACTTTTTTAACTTTTGACTTTTAACCAAAAACTTAGTTCTTTATTTTAAATCTTTTATCTTATTTTATTTGTTTGTACTTTAATTATTGATACTAAGTTTCTCTGCGCTATTTCACAGCACAACGACGAAAAAGATCGATTGGCCGATTGTCTAATTTTCGATCACTGATCTCGTAGAAAAACAATCTTTTCGCATATCCCCTTGAGGGAGTGCGGTTAATGGTTTTCGAAAGTGTTCTAATAACGAAAAATAATACATCTTGATTAAGGGTGTAATTAATAATCACTTTGCCCATTTTATAAATTTATAATAATATTTTACATGTCTTGAATGCAAGGGCGGATCCAGACGTTTGTTCTAGGGGGGGGGGGGCGATCGCCCCCATCGCCATCGCCCCCTATAATCGCACTTGCCATCAGCTGTGGACTGCTCTGTATCTCTGTATAGCTTTCTCATTTCGTTTTGGCATGAAAATTTCATTAGCATTCAGATATCGCCAGAGTTCTTTTATCTATATAATATAGTATAGTGAAAATTTAATCCCAAATAAAATAGACATTATACACTTCTTGCTTGCCTTACTGCTGGTGTTTTTCATGCATAATTTCTTGGGCTGGACTGCAATTTCTTGCAACTTAAATGGTGGAAGAAATTTTCGAGGAATGCTAATTAGGTAGGGTTAATATATATATTATCCTATTTGCCTTAAATTAAATATTTGCAGGACAACTGAATCTGAGATTAATTACGCCGGCTATGATAATTTTCCCAACATACTACTTTTCATCAAAATACCCGGCCAAAGTGCAACAATAGCTTGTACTGAAAATTCATTAGTGATATAATTTTACATTTTTTGAGAATAATTTATGACTAAAAAGGAAAAAAACAATAACTATATCAAATAATTATCTAGAGTTTTCCATTTAATCAAAATACATTTGTATAAAAAATTTTAAATTTTCATGGTACACAAAGAAAGCATATTCAAAGGAAAGTAATTTAATTAAGTATTTTGATAAACATTAGGAGTTCCAAATTTAAATTTCGGGAAATTGTTATTCACTTAGTGTAACTTAAGCTGTCCAGATCTTGTGTTTGATACTTTTATTTATTTTTTATTATTAACGTTGTGTTTAATTAATAATTTTGTTTTATTTTATTATTATCGTTTTGTTTTACTTTACTGTCATCGTTTTGTTTTATTATTGATTCAGGGAACTTGGACTCGTTTTCTTTGTATGACAACATACTTCGCGATTATAAAATCTGGAAGAAAGGCTCATGGATATCAACGTCTCTATGAAAATTATTTAATATTCTAGGATGGCTAGATGGTTCAGGGAGAACAATATATATATTTTTGTATACTTATAACTAACTCAATTCTTCACAAATTTTCTAGACTTCATACTTTAAGCTAAATATGGTAATTAAACAATTGATCATAGTTTCATATGATTTTAAATTTAAAGAAATTCAGGAATAGTTATACCTTCTGATTATTACTTATGTGGTACAGATCAGAAAGGAAATTATAACTAACTTGCAATAAAAAATAATAAAAGAAGATCTAAACATATAATTTCGTAGAAATGGCGTCTTCCGTCCTAAAGAAGGATACGAGTGCTTGGCTAGCTGGGCGTATAATAACTACGTCCTCCGTACGGATGAACAAAGGTGAATGTATGTACGTGAAAAGTAATGCATGTGCAGGACTGATCCGTAGATCTATTGATTCTACGACATACTGACTTTTTCGAAGTTTGATGGATAATTAATCGACCGTTTCATATATTCTTTGCGGACGACTTTTCTTCTCCTCATCGATAGCGTTATGGAAGGTTCTGTAATTATAATTAGGAAATTCTAGCAATATCGCGAGTTCACCATTTATTGAATCTACCACCATATGAATTATGGAAGCATAACACAATATCTTACAGACCTACAGTTAATGTAGTAATTAATTCTAAGAAGAGTTAACACTTATCAAAAGTTATAGGATTTAAAAGTATGTCTTGGCATAGAAATATCAACAATTTATGTAAATTTATTAAACATTGAGAAACAATTGGAAATAAGCTCGTGATTACCATAATTCGTTATGTAATGAGGAATACACAGCAAGTACCTTAAAGAAATTGACCTTTCTGGAGCATATGTACTAAACAATGATTATAACTAGGGCGGGATACTTCTGTAATCCAAAATATTTTAACAAGAGTCGCAAAGTTAACCCACATCTTAAATCCAATTGAAATAAACCCAAGAGTAAAAATTTTACAGAATATGAAGCTAAATCATCATATCAGTAGTTGCATTTGAAAAGCGCAAATCTAGTGAAACTTTTCTGTGTTTATTCAACACGATCAATATGAACCTTGTAGTAGGGGCAACATACGACACATGCATATTCTAAAATAGACCAAAGCGAAGTGGAGAGCTTTAAGAGTGTGAACTTCTCTGAAGTCTTTGGAATTACGCTTAACGAGTCCTAGGCATTTGCGAGCCTTACAAACTATCAACTCAACATGTGGAATGTAATTCAATTTAATATCATGTATAATCCCCAAGTCAATAACTTCAAAAACTCTAGGAAGAGTACAGCTATTTATATGATAATCAAAAATTATTGGATTGTATAAGCGATGAAATGTCATAGTTTTATATCTACCAATGTTTAAGTGGAAATTATTCACAGAACACTATTCAGAGAGACTATTAAGATCACGTTGTAGGAGTGCGGAATTATCATCAGCAAACATTAAACATGTATTAAATTTGAAACTTTCGACTATATCGTTAATAAAAAGCAAGAAGAGTAGAGGACCTAAGTGGCTACCTTCAGGAACACCAGAATTAGCGTTAATCTTTCTGGAGAGAATCCTACCAATTTTGTCATATTGTTTACGTCCAGTCAGAAAGGATTCAATCCATTTGAAAAGAGATGAGTAAAAGCCAAGCATGCTAAGTTTACATAAGTAGAAGAGAAATATAAATTCTATCAAATGCTTTAGAGAAATCCGTGTAATTAATATCAATTTGAAAAGAATCTTCTATAGCATTAATAGCGTAATGTGGAAAAGAAGTAAGATTAGTTATAGATGATCGACCAGGAATAAATCCATGCTGTTCAAATGAAATAATTTCTTTGGTTAAAAATGGAATTTCAAATTCAAATTCAAATTGTTTATTCACTATTTTATACACATAAGATATCATATCTCATTTATATGTATAAGAAACCAATAACGTATTTTGAAAAAAAAAGAGAAAGAGAAAGAGAAAAGAAAGTCTGATTTTAATATGTCTGCGTACAATTAGCGATCTTGGCCTGGACGATGTGGCAAAATTAAGTTTTTCAAAAAGTTACCGAGGCTGCTTGTTGCACATTAAGCAGAAAAGAAAGAGTACTGTGCGGTATTTATGGTATTGAATCAGACTGCAGCCCAAGATATGGTTGGTAAAGGGGAATACATCATCGTATCTACGAAGATCGAAAACATGGCGAACACATTAAGTAAACGCAACATTAAGTTTGCGCGAGCATACTGCATTCATACAGCCATACACTACTACTCCATACATAAATAAGGATACCAGCAATGTTTTAATAAGCTTCATCAAACCTGTTGTGGCATCAATGAAGCAGATGGCCACAAGCTACGTAAGTCGCCATTAATTTTAACCACGACTGCATTTACATATTCATCCCAAGTGAGTGCTTTGTTCATGGATAAGCCCAAATTTTTAATGACATTAGAGAATGGAACAATCGTATTATTAAGAATAATAGGCGAGAAATCGCGAATGTCCACTCAACATTTGTAAATAATAATAGACTGAGATTTCTCTAGTATCCCAACGGATCACGACATGTATAACTGTACATCATCTATGTATAGGAGTATGTTTGAATGCTGGAGTACTAACGCAATATTATTTATAAACAGTGCAAAAAGAGATGGAGCGAGAGTAGATCCTTGTGGTACCCCACACCTAATCCTGTTTACCCCATTCAGTCGGACCTTTTGATCTCGATTAGATAGATAACTGCAGATGAGTTTAGTACTCAGTGAGAAAAACTTGAAAGTATTACGAAGTTTGTAACATAATTTTGCATGATCAAGAAATGAAGAACCACCAAAATGGAAGCCAAGTCAGAGTCCATAGCAATTATTATATCATCAGTAACTTTGAGGAGAGCTGTAGTGCAACTATGATTTTGCCGGAAGCCGGACTGCCAAGGGATCAAAAGATTTTCAGCAGCTATGTAGTTCATCATCATTTGGCAGTTCAGAAGCTTTTGAATGAGAGGACTCTTATTGGGCAAAAGTCCTCAGGACACAGAGCACTCTTATTTTTAGGAACAAGTACTACTAAGGCTGATTTCCACAGAGAGGGGTAATTGAAGGTAGTAATACAAGTGTTAAATATATGAGTAACATAAGGGAGTATGTGAGGCAGAATACCTCTGAGAGAGCTTGGTGGGATCTCATCCATACCCGTATCGATAGAACTGATCTAATATGCAGCCTTAGCACCTGATCATAAGCGACACATCTAAAGTTGAATACAACTGTACTATCTTCCTCATTAGCAGAGGGTACCGGAGCTGCTGGTGATGGTGGAGTTCTTGAAAAGGTAGAACTGGGATTCATAACAAAGCCTTTATTTAAATTGTTAGGATCCAGTTGACATTCGTTGGTATGAGATTTTCCAACCCGAATTTCACGAAGGTTTTTCCATAACTCTTTAGGTGGGAGTCTTGTATTGAGCTTCGATTTATAATAGTTTACTTTGAAGGAACGAACAGCCATTGTGGTAATGTTCCTTAACCTATGAAAACGATCCCAGTTTTCCTCGTTCCGATTTCCTCTCCAAGGGTGATATAAATAATCTCGTTCTTCTATTAAATTGGCAATGTGGCAATAAGATCATGGAATGAAATTCCAGGTACAGAGAACTAATTGAAGAATAAGACCTTATCACGATCAGCCGTCAGGAAAACATCAATAAGAGAAGGTGTCTCACCAGCAAGACAGGTGGACTCTTTTTAATTAACAACAATTTGAGGACCGATACCACTGACATCCCCAAGAAATTAGCAGAGATGTTAGATGTTCTTACTAAGACCACCCGCAAAGATAGCATTATTATATTGGCTGCTTAGCCTCTCTACAATGTTAAATAGCTCTCTAATATCATTATTTTTGTGGGAATTATAAGCACAAGCTAGCACGAGTTTTTCTTGACTCGAAGTAATTTCAAGCGTGAGATATTCACACATCCCAGTAATTGACTTCTGGATAACACGAACATGAAGTGAAGATTTAGCAAGAATAGCAACACCACCGCCATGGCCAATTGTGCGATCTTGCCTAAAGGTTTTGTAGCTTTTAATTGTTACTAACTCATTAGGCGTATGTGGTGCCAGACATGTTTCACATAAACAGATGAGATCTACCTGAGCAGCTCCGATCGTAAACTAAATTTGATCAATTTTTCTAACAACACTTTGGCAATTCATATGTACCACTCTTAGTCCGATCGAGTGCTTGCAAAAATAATTTAGGAGGATATGATTATTCACACGATTATCTATGTAACCCATTATTGCCATAATATTTTTAAGACTATACATAGGCCACTCGGGAAAAGGGGAATCTTCTACACTAATGTAATCAAAATATGTAAAATACGTTAAAGAATTAAACTCCACCCTACCCGTAAGTATAATATAATATTTTAGAATGAATAAACGAGTCAAGGTATTTAGGAATCATATTCATAACAGAGACACCTCAGTAGGTGAGATGCCCATCCAATGCATGTGTTTGTTAAGCTTACAGTGTCCTGTTAGGATTCCTGTAATGATTCTGAGTTGATTTCTAGATAGCCCTAAAAGATCCAATTATGTAAGTAAAAGTAGTCTAATAAGAAAACAGTATTGGGTTACATAAGATTGTTCATTCATGAATGTCGAATTCGCAATGCAAAGCAGAGTAGAGTTGCGTAGAGTGAAAACTGGAATCCTTTTTTTCGCATGCAGTAATGAATATGGCTACATCTCAGAGTAGAGCAGAGTGGAGCTATATGAAAATAGGTTCTATGCCATTTCCGAAAGCTTACAAACTGAAATTTCGAAATACTAGCATGTAGATGGTGTAGCAAAAGCTCCATACTTTCTTTTAATCATAACTAACATGGCTTTTGTTTAGACTTTCCTGACCTCCACACTCTATAGCACAGACTTCCATCTTAAAATTAGAATGAATGATTGATGATGCGGAGCTCCACTCATGGATCTACCACCCCTGATTAATGTAAAAATAACAGAAATAATATATATATTTACCACTCAGTTTTTATAAATCAATTTTTAACCATTTAAACTATTGCAAATTAAAAAAGACTATTCAGTTGAAATATGAAAGTTTAATTCTAGCAATACAAAAATAAAAGAAAGAACATACTAAAAACTGACATATGTTTTTACGGCACTCATATATACAAAGTATTAACAGTTGTTGATTCATATACAGTACAATGTACATCTCCTTACTTCTTCCTCCCTTTATGCTTAAAGCAGGACAAGTACTTTAAATTTTAACAAAATGCTCCTAGTTTTCTCGCGCTTCTATCCTAGAAAATGAATGTTGAAAAATAAATAAACGGATAAGGAAATGTGTTGCGCATCTCTGCTTCAGAAACGCTTCAAACGCCTATCGAGGCTTTTCAGTCGTTAATTTAAAAATCTTTGTGGCATCATTAAGATATGCATTAAAAGATGACTTGTAGGCGATTTTCGTATATATATGTAGTCAGTCAAATTGTTTTCTTACAGCGGTTAACAATTTCAATACTTCATAAATTGCATATGATCTGGCGCTTGAAGAAAATTACATTAATGAATTAAATCACTTTTTTAATCCGAAATTTATGTGGATTAACCACAAAAAAACTTTATTTGCACTTAAAGTTTAGACTAATACAATTATTTTTAGGTCTAATAAATTACTAGGCACTTTATTATTTTTGAAGTGAAAATTTCTTTAGCCGCGTTGGAAACTTTTTGGTAGGGGAAAATGTTATGGGTTCGCGTCACCGATATGCTTATGACTGGAGCACGCGCAGCGGCCGTGTGCTGTGCGCGTTAGACGCTTTTTGGATGGATGAAATCTCGTGCGTTCGCGTCACCGACATGTTTTTAAGCAGTATATCTGTAGCTATACAGCTGACGTATTGTGCAACATTAGTTCTGCGTATATATTATAAGTGAAATTGAATGGATTTAGTGAAAAGTTCAATGTGTAGATACTGTGCATTGTTGAAATAGTGTTTTTTTTTTAATTATTATTTGAATTTTTTAATTGTAGAATCATTGTGCAGTACAATAGTGAGTGCTAAATAAATATACTAATATTTTTAAGATAAAAAATAAATAACAGAAAATTACTTCATATATGGACGGACATACATACTAAATTCACTAGAAGCAACAATTTTTATTCGAACACTTGATGATTTAACAAAAGAAGGAAAAATGTGATTATGTACTGATGATTTTAAGTTGAGACTTCAGTATAAACTTTGCAGATGATAAAAATCTACCATTAATTGAATTTCTAAATGAAACACTTAATTTAAATATGTCCAATGATCGAAAACTCAGTACTACTCAGTTTTTACGCGATACTTAGATAAATTTCAATCAAACATTTTCATTTCTTACTTTAGTATCTTTTTTAGAACACAATGAAATAATTGAAAGTACAGAAAGTCTAAGAATTGTTGAAATTAATGATGAGAATGATACAAACAATGGAAACAATGTTAAAAATCAAGTACATTGAAATTTATGTAAATACAAATACTATCCATAAATCATATGATTGTATATTAATTGTTATTTCAATTGAACTGTATTTATATTTTGTCATAATCTTGTACAGCCCGTAATACCTATATTTAAATAATAAAAAACCATATAAATATGGATATAATTGTTGTTCGGAGTGTCAATAGATGTGAAAACCAGATTGATGTTGATAATTTTAATTCAAACATTATAAAATTTCAAATTTTAATACTAGAAGTTCTAAGTCCCTATGACTGCCAATTTTTTTTTTTTTTATTAATTATACTCCAACTTATATTAAAACGGGAATTGCGATTCACATAAAATGTGGTTTTAGTCATAATCTGACTCATTTATAATGTTAGCATAACAATAGTTATAATATTATATGTGTTCATATCAGAGAATGAAATCGGACCCATTAAAAATCGAGTCCGATTTGGCGTAATGAATTAAAGAAGTCGGAAAAAAGGAACATAGGTAAACATAATCTGTACTTCGAAAACTTCCAGTTTTAATCACAGACAGGTATAATATGGACTGCTTCATTTGCTATTTTAGGTGGGATCAATGTTATTAATACGGGTGTGACAATTTCCTTAATTTCAATTCACATTTTCGCTTTAATATTCATATTACAAGCTCGAAAAATTCGAAATACATACCAAATATTATTATACCATAGATGAAATCATAGGGTAGACTAAGGGAGATCGCACACTGCCCAGTCAATTGATTGTCCAGTCAGCGACTGGTCTGTTGACTTGTCACTGATTGATTGATTTTTAATCGTTGCTGATTGACTATCGAAGCATGTGCGCATATTGCATCGTCTTCTGTCAGCTTAGTAATCCAGTTGAAGACGATGAATTTGAGTGGTATTTTGATTTTCGTTAAAATTTCACAGTGTTGCTGAATACTAAGTAACTGATATAAAAATTGCAATATGAAACATAAACCCTGTAGTAATTTACTAGTGGTTGAGGAGAAGGAGAAGAACAAGAAGGATTTCAAGAAAAAGGATGTGGAAAAATTCATCCATGCTTTCCGATCATTAACATAATTACTTAGATATGAATGTATTTAAAATATAATAAAATATACCGAACTTTACTTAAAATTTGAAAATTTCATCAAAGCTGTAAGATTCCTAAATTGCTGGCGGCTTCGAGGAAATTCACAAATAAACAGTTTTTTTTTCATTTTAAATTTTCAGGATGTTCTCTTCAGAAAAGCAAAAGATCTCACCCCGTAAATATTATATGTAAATCCATTTTTAAAATGTTTATAGAAATATGTACTTTAGTCAGGACAAACTTTATTACAATTTAAAAAAAGAGAAACCTTTTTCTTATGGCGGCAGCAATCAACAAGAATCAACTGATTAATATTAAGGTTGCTGATGCAGACTGAGCACGACAGTCGATTCGATTCAGTCAGTTGCCAGTCGTCAACTCTCTTCTGATTTTTGAGTTGCTGACTGACGTAAAATAGAGCAGTTTGCGGTACCAAATGCTGTTGCATATAACGAGCAAATTCAACTGACTTTTTAGTCACCGACTACAGTCGGTGATTGTGTAGTGTGCAGCCTGCCTAAGTTTGTCATTCCGTTTTGTAACGCATGAAAAAACCAGATATAATGATGGTCCGTCCGTCCGTCCGTCCGTCCGTTTGTCCGTCTTCACGATAATTCTAGAACGCGATCACCTAGAGTGCTAAAGTTTTTCCAGCGGGCTTTTTAAAAGAAAAAAGTAAATTTAAGTTCGAAAATGGGCAACTCATACAAAAATTTCGATTCTCACTATATATTTAAACACTGCCATGGTGTTTTTGTAGCAATAATAACCAAATTTTTCAAAAATTGACTAATTTGAACAACCCTGTCTTTATTTGGTGTTTCCATAAACGGCGAACGTATAGTAATAGAGCAATCTTTTGAAGAGCTGTTTAATACACCCTTATTCGCCAGTGTGTAACAAACAACAGTGAACCATTGTTACGTATTTATGTGCTGAAAATACCTTGACCTTCTGATACTGTAGAATTCTTTTTATTTCAGGTATTAAACAAATAGAGCGCTAATAACCGCCAGCCTATTAGGATTACTACAAGAGGGCAGGAAATAGGCACTGTCGATTCGACAGATACACCATATATTAGTCAGGCACAACTATAGGTACACATGCACACAATTAAACCAAATATATACACAGATATACAAATCACAAGCACAATACGGAACCAACATGGGATACATCGTTGGAGAGTAGTTTATGTAGTTACAACATCGTAAAACATATTAGTTTTTCCGATATTAGTTTCTACCATAAGTAGAGATACGATAACTACATGCTCAAGTACATGGTCAGCCATAGTAGACTAAATCTTCGGTTTTGCAAAAGATGTGCTGGTCCCAAATTTCCTTATAAAACAAAATAATTGCGTAAACAACAACAACAACAAATTAAGTTAAAGTAAATAAGCTGAGTGTACAATTATGCTGGGTAGAGGAGCTATGGTTTAGATATTTTCACATTTAATTAAAAGTACATACAAAAAAAATTAGAACGAAAAAGAAAAAAAACAAATGAAGCTATATGGATGGCTCATAAAAACAAAAATTGATGTACCAATGTGAACAAACAAAAAGCCTTGTTGGTAAACGACTTTAATATACGTTCCACAGGTCAATCTGTAGCCTCCTCGCTCCACACAGAACCAGCGGTCACTTCAGTTTTACTTATTTGGAGAGAGAAGACTCAAGAAAGGTGTAAGGTCAAAGAAAAGAAAAGTTAAAAATTAATTACTCGAATTAAGCTACACAGGAGGGAAAAATTATTAGGAGGAATTTTGGACCAGAGCAGCGTTATAACGTAATTGGTGATAATAAGGCTTACCATGCTGCTTGAGCATCGTTATCAAGTTAAGTAAAATTTTTTTTATAATAATATTTTTGTTTTTGATAACTAGATTAGGGTTCTTTTTATAAAACTTGCTTAAACACATATACCGAAATTATTTACTTAAAATCATGCTTTACCACAGTGAGTGTAATAATTCGAATTATTCTTAATAAAGCGAAGTGTTAAGAGGAATCGCTGCAATTTTTTTTGTCGAGTTTCGTGATACCTCGAGTGCAAAATCACGTGGCGCCCAACTAGTTCTCACGCATCTCCACGCATAAACCCACTGCTCCCTCTTCACTAGAGATACCATTCCGTACGCATCAGGGCAGCGTAACACCATACCACCCTTATTCACCAGTGTGTAAAAAGCAGCGTGCTTGGTTATTAAAAGATGTAAAAATTTCTCCTTCAGAAAAAACAAGTATATTTATCTTGGTCATACACATGCTCAATTTCCTTAAATGCTACATGCAATTCGTTCTATTAAAATTTGGATTAATTTTTTCTTTATTTTTTCAAATGATGCCTACTCTGATTAGTAACCTCTTTCTATTGAACAGCTGTTCAAGTGAAATGTCTATATAAAAACGGTCCGTCCTAGACGTTATTATTCTACTGAAAAGTTATTCAAAATATGAAATCCTATGAAATTAGTTTTATTGATTTTTACTGTTCCACGAACCATTCTAGAAATGTATGCCAAAAACCCTTTTAACAATCAAACATACACCAAGAGGTGGCAAATATACGAAATTACATACAAGAATTCATCTAGGTTATAATAAAAATTGGTTTTAGACTAATTCTAGCTTTTTTACTTGTTTTTATTGGAAACTTATCTCCGATAACATCAATAATTCAATATTTTTGTTTGCCCAATGCTAAAAATAGGTATGGGTGACAGAGAAAAGATTACAAATGTTGTGCTGTCATCTATTTCTATTCTTGTATATATTCATTTAGAAAACCCACGGAACTATGGTGGATTTTGTATAAAACTTAATATTAGAAGTTCAGTGGAATAAAGTGATCCCATTTTAATGGAAGCAATTTCAGTAGCGTCAGCAATAAATGTTAAATATCTCAGTGGTTTTAACATAAAACTTTGTACTCAATTCAATTAATTTATTCGGGTATGACTGAATATCTTTTATAAGTAAGCATCAGTAAATTAGACTGGTAAGTAAGAAATCTCCTGAATGCATAGGGCTCTCTGAACGCTAGCTGGCAGTGCATACCAAGAACGAATCCCTTGGACAATATAAGACAACTGACACCGATTTAAAACCACTAGTAGAATGAAGAGGCTCGACTAGGTTAGCTAGATAAGCAGGACTGGAAGTTTCGTACAGAACATTATGGTGAAACAATAGAGCACTACGTTTCATAGGTATAGATTTCCAGTGAGCATCCAAGAAATGAAGAATTAAGATGGAAGATGTTGTCAAACCTACGCAAACCATAGATGAATCTAATGCAGATATTAAAGGCGTCATTATTAGGGATTTAATAAGATTGCAGCGCAGTTTTATTGGAAGCATACTGGCTGATAGCCAAAAGCGTAAAATGCTGTTAAAAATTTTTAGAAGGAGTGACGCTTCTGTGATCGCAGCACTTCATGTTAGAGTTTAGAATCATTCTCAAGCTGTGCATCTTACTAACATATGGAATGCGATGCACTGCGACTTATTAGCATTGAACTAGATATTATTGGTAAGCGTGTAATCGTATATACGCTCCAAATCAAAGTTAATGAGCGCAACGCAATCTTCAATAAGACGGGTAATCGTCGTAATCGTAAGGTCATTAATAAACAAGTTCAAAAGTAATGCGTCGAGAATGGACTCACTGCTAAATAGGAAGAAACTTGAGAATATTCCATAACCACGAATTATTCGTTTCCGTCCATCGGCGGCATACAGAGAGTTAAGGATTAATAGAGTAGCACTTCGAAAGAAAAGAAAGCGTTCCATCAGCTTAACGAGTAATTTTAAATACGAGACACTATTGAACGCCTTGCAAAAGTCAAGAACCAATAAAATGTTAATTGTAAGGCCCTTATCAAATGCATATCGAATGTCAGTGGTCAATCTGAGGAGAGAAGTCTAACAAGTATGTTCTGGACGAAAACTGTATTGCCAAGAGCTAACGAGATCATCACACAGCACACATCTGAAATTGCCAGTAGACTTTTCTAGTGCCTTTGAGAAGAAGCATAATAAACTAAACGGACGATGGTTATTGTGACAGACAGGATTGGCTATTTGGAGGATCGGTACAATATTAGCTAGATTCCGCAGATACGAGGAAAGTTCAGAAAGTAAGTGTATTGTGACCATAATGTGATGTGGTTTTTTGTTTTTTTTTTTTAGGGTTGGCAACGCTGAGTGGTAGAGGAGGATTTCCTGACCAGAGCAGCCTAGTGCGAGACACGTGCTGTGATCCGTTTCCTACTCGCGGAAGAAATAATACCTACCGAATTTTTTCGCGAATCAAAACAATTTACGGCGAAGGTGTTATGAACAGAACGAGTATCTTTAAATGGTATAGGGAGTTTAATAGAGGCAGAGCAAATGTTCATGACAAACAGAGGAGTAGAAGCCCTTTCATTTTGACTAATGAGTTGTGGCAAAAAATCGAAGAAACTGTTCGTGAAAACCGAAGATTGGGAGTGGATATAATTTTTGCGATGTTACCGCAACTCTCCAGAACTATCTTTTATGAGACACTCATAGAAACGCTGGGATACCAGGATGGGTGCCAAAACAGCTGATAGAATAGATCAAGAAAAATCGGGTCAAAAGGGCCCGCGAATTCCTTGAGCGACTTGAATAGGAATGTGAGAATTTTCTCAACTCTATTGTGACTGGTGGCTCATTATACGCCTGAGACAAAAAAACAGTCGCCACAGTGGCTTCACACCAATTCCCCATCTGCCAAAAAATTCAAACCCACAATTTCGGACAAAAAAATCATGGCTTTAGTGTTTTGGGACAGAAAACGCATCATTTTGATCGACTTTCTGCCTGTGATTATAAAAAAAACTCAAAACGTGCATTCAATACAAAAGGAGGGAAAGATGACGAGAGAAGTGTGCTTGTTGTTCGATAACACCCATCCTCACGTAGACTTCTACCGATTTCCATTGATCAAGTTTTCTAGCAGAAGTGTTACACTTTTCTTGCAGTGTTACATCGAAATTGTTCCATTGACTTGCACTACTAGAAAAAGTGTACGTCAAATGAGTCTGGTATTACACCGGAAAAATCGGCGGTGTTACACCGAAAAACGCACACATCTACATGAGAAATGTCAGAACTGAATGTCATTGAGCATTACATATCAATCTTCAACTATTACTCTACCAAATTCATCCCCAATCACGCCAAAATCTATTAAGTAACAATTTTCGTAATTTTTACGTTATTCGTGATGTTATTTTTTCCAGAAAATTTCAATCTGAAAAATTACACGGATATGAGCTACTATTACATTCTCATCGCGTCAAAAGTTGTTCCATTGAACTCGTTTTTTACTGATTGACGTGTATCAATAATATCCTATAACTTGTTTTTTTAAATACACTTTTTCTAAAAAAATAAAAAAAAAACACATAGTACACACACACTTCTGAACATGCTTCGTATTTTCAGACATGTGTTGAAGATATTCAGTAAAAGTCCAATAGAAGGGCGCAATTATCCTCTTGATTTTCGGATGGATTGAGTTAGCATCTCATCAAAATAATATCCCGACAAAACAGACCAATATAAAAAGAAGTATACAATCCGAAACCGTGGTTAATTCAAAAAATGCGAAATGATATGTCCCTGCCAAAAATGAAAAATTCCACATGTATTTTCTGCTGCCAAAAATTTCTTTTTTGATAAAAAATGCAAAAACTGTGCAAGAAAAAACCTTCCTAATTTGTATAATGTCGTTAGAGAAAGGTTCGAAAAGAACGTTTTTAATAAAAAATTAAAAAAAAAAAATATCTTTTAAAAATTGGACCGATTCGAGAGAGGTGGGAAGGAAGTGTCCCTGTTGGGAAGTCGTGGAAATAATTTTTTCAATAGAGGATTAAAACAATTAAATTAACCACTTTTGCATGCGATAGAGGATGTATTTTACAAAATCCCTGCGGAATATGAAGTAAAAACATAGTTAAGGTATTTTTATTTTTTATTTTAATAAACTTTAATTTTTTTTATAACGTTAAAAGCTGTACAGTGATTTTGCTTTGGTTGAATTCGTGCACTCATGGCTACCCACAAAGAGTACCTGAATATGTCAATTGCAAAAGGGTTGTAAAAAGCGTCAAACGTGAAATGAAATTTGTAGAACTCATATGAGTTACAGAGATAACATTTGAAAGCAGAACAATAGGTACAATTTAGTTTCTGACGATTAACAGCCATCCCATATTTTGCCTACTTCAAATAAATTTTTTTTATAGAACAGTTAAATTCTACAAGTATGAAAAAACACTTACCAACTTAATATCTCAATCAGTTCCATTTAGGACAATTTCTTGTAGAAAAGACTGAAATTCATTGAAAATAATTTCAAACAATTTTCAAAGTATTTATATGGGCAATTGGTTTGACCTCCATCATTGAACTTCTATGGTAGTTGATCAGACATAACCATACTGATGGGACCTCTGTGGGCGCTGGATTGATTAATAACCTTCTCCCAACTACCAGTCAAAAGAAAGACTCCATATACAAATTATGACGATTATTTAAGAGGTATGTAAGTAATGTATAGATACTCCTATAATTTTGTTGAGTTTACACAATAGGCTTTTCCGATTTCGATGCACCTACAACCTGTTTCTTTCTACTTCTCTGTGCCTTATAATAGACACATGCAATTACTTCCTAAGTATTCAATTTGAAACTTGTTTTATTACTTCCGGAAATATCGCAAATTTCACTTAAATTACTTTACGAACTTTCCATAAACAAGAAAAATAGTTTAAATTGTTATTGAGATAATGACATTGTAGGAAAATGAAGTTATCTTCGTTTCTCGTAATAATCGCCAATTTACATACATATAACGCTTTTTAAGTAAAAGCACCAATAAATGGACATAGCTAATGACCATGTAGTATGATTGTCTTGAATGGGGTCAGATGGTTTCTTAAAATACTATAAATGAATATTTACGATTAATTCCTGGTACAAAGAAGAAAGTTCAAGGAACAAGTAAATATAAAATTCTTCGGGACTTAAAAACTCTTTAAAGTTTTTGTTTTTCATTAAGGACATCCGGAAGGGTCATAGATTTCTAGATAGTTTTTTTATTCGCTTTATTATAAACGGCCGTTGTTTTGACATTTCCGAATTTTAATGCAAGAAATACTTCTTAAACTGTCACCAATTCATCCAACACAAAACAGTTCTTTTCAGTAGTCAAGATTATATGCTTCGTTTTATTCATTTCATAGCTTAGTTTACGTCCTATACCTACCTTTTACAACCGAAGATAAGAATAAACAATGGAAGCTGTAGTTATCATTTACTAAAATCATTAAAACTAAAACCAAAATTAACTTAACAACTTAACTTAGGTCATCTTTGCAAAAGCCATGTAAGAAGCCCGAATCTCTGAATTTCTTCGATTGTTAAAGGTAGAAAGCGCTTTGGCATAAAAGTCTTACTAAGAAAAATCAATCTCTCAAATTTTGATGTTGTTCGGTTTATAAATAAATAGAAAAATCTTCGAAGGACGTTTGTATTACTATATAGTTGGATTAGCAAGTTATAAAACTTATTGTTCTGTAACTCTTTTTTTGATTTGCAAATTGATATCCCCTTTGCTTTTAATACCAGAAATAGAATAAATAGCATTTAAAGTTAATTTTAATTATTGCAATTAAAAGAGTTTTATGTAGCAGTGAATTAGGTACTTTATTTTGGTTGAGACTCCTATAAAATACAATTCTCGATCATTATGACGTTTTCTACAAGTGTATTGACTTTAAGAAATTATCACAAACAAATTATTGACATCATATTCTTCTGTATAATTTCAGTAAAAGGCTAAAAATTTTAAAATGTATAGAGTTTATAAAATACACAAGAAAAGGAGAGGAGCTTTGAGATTAAATGGAAATTCCGGGGTTCTACCCATATAGATCATCATTAAATGATCCAAAGAATATCATTTTCGCTTATTTATTGAGGTTTTCATCCCCGGGATCCCTGTTTCATTTCCAATTCCAAAATCCCTGGATCCCGATGTTTTTGCCAATCCCGAAATTCCGGGAATTGACAAAACTAGTCCCGGGTTTTGGTTGTTCTTAGTAGAGCCATATTTTGAAGTACATTTTTTCTCATCAAAATAGTCTAAAAATATAATTCTTAAAATTTATACTTTTTTTAATGAATCCTTAGAAGGTTTTTTTTTGTATTTAGTATGTTAGACTAATTGTACGCATTTAATTCTGTTTGCAATTAAAATTGACGACTGAGCAAGTGCTTTTGTGAGTATAATATAAAGCGCAAACTGTTACACTATCTGTAGGGGCGGACTAAGGCCTAGGCAACCTAGGCACGTGCCTAGGGCCCGTACTTTATGGGTCCCGAAAATTAGGTTTTTAATTTTTATTTAACAAAAAAACGTGATATTCATAATTATTGCTGAAACGTATCCAAATTATGCCGAATCGTTGATTGATAAAGTCGACAAGTGTGGACGAGCGTTCCCGTGCTTATGCATCCACATCCACGCCAAAGAGTGTCGATGTGTGTAAATACTATCGAGCCTCGCGCCTATCGAGCCCTTACTATGCACTTGTTTAAAAAGTCAAATGTAGCTATTTAAAATCAGTATCTCCTGAACGTATTGCATCTTATGTGAGTTGTGATTGAAAATTGTTTGTGTGTGATATAAAAGAAAGATTTTTGGGATTTCTACCTATATTTTCTCATACTGGTGAAAACTTGGAGAAAGTTATTTTAGAATTTTTAAATAATATAGATTTAGACATCACTAACTTTCGGTGACAGAGTTATGATAATGCGTTTAATATGTCAGGTAAATATAAGGAACTCCAAGCCAGATTAAAGCAACATTTTTTTTTTCTGTCCATTATATCATGCGCAAACCATTCATTAAATTTAATTGGAAACGCTGCTGCCGAAAGTTGCATGGAAATGACTATTTTTTTCAATATCTTTCAGGAATTGTACGTATTTTTTTCAAGTTCTACACATAGGTGGAATGCATTACAAAAATTTTGTAAGAGCAAACACTTGAGTATTAAACCTATATGTGACACCAGGTGGTCTACTCGTTCCGATGCTGTGAAATCCTTAAAGGAAAATTATGAAGAAATTAAACATTGTTTACGTCATTTTTCTACAAACAAAGATGAAAAACCATTAGCAAGGTCCGAAGCTGCCGGTTTACATAAAAAACTTGATACATTTGAGTATGTACTGTTACTTACTATATGGGAAAAGATTTTAGCGAGAATAGATGCTTCAAACAAGACTATTCAACAAAAAGACGAATTCCTAAATACAGCAGTTTTAATATATGATTCATTGATAGATTTCATACAAACTGTTAGAGATGAATTTGATAATTTAGAAAAAGAAGCAGAAAAAGTTAAAGATATTGCATATACTAATGATAAAAAACGGCAGAAAAAACGAAAACGAAATTCCAGAACGTGGCAAAGAACATTTTAAAGTTAATATTTTTTGTTGTTGTATGCGATTCTTTAATTAGCAATATTAAAACAATATCTTAGAGATATAAAACTATAAACAATAAATTCAAAACAATTTTTCATGATAGTGATGTTAGTGACCCTTCAATAGAGGAATTAAAATGTTATGAACAGCAGAACTGAAAAATGAAGTATTGCAATTTAAGACTTTTATAAGTAAAGAAAATATTATTTCGTCTGTATCCATGTGGTCATTTATTGAGGAAAATAATATTATTGCAATTTAGTTAACCCTTCCAATAAGCAATGCAAGCGGTGAAAGATCATTCTCAGTAATGGCCAGAATAAAACATTTTTTAAGATCCGCATTAGGCCAACAAAAATTAAATAGTTTATCATTACTTTATATAGAAAAAGAGTTATTAAATAACTCTATTATAATTATGACAAACTAATGACGAGCTTACAGAATTAAAAGTGAGAAAAAAGGTAATATAACTAATCAATCTGGGTATATTTGTTTAAGTATTATTGTTTGTTTTAATAAATTATGTTTATGTTTGTTTGTTTAAATAAATTATATTTATGTTTGTTTGTCTTAATAAATTATGTTTATTTAATTTTTGTACATGTATATTATTTTTTTCCTTTTTTTATGTGTCATGACTGGAAAATAGGCCCGGAATTACAATGTTGCCTTAGTCCGCCACTACATTTCATGAAATACCTAGACTTCTCATGTAGTGGTAAGTTACGTCAAGTGTCTACGACATATAAACATACCTGTAAAATTCTAAGTACAAGTATTGGTACTGATATTAGTACTTAAGTATCAATGTACTTAACTACTTTACGGGTCTGCATATAAATTACTTTTGTAAATTGTGTTTTAGCATAGCTACATACATAGTTTGAATTATTTTATACATATATAAATTTCTGTATGAAAATATTATTTGGTCTAGAAACTCTCAGATTTACAAATCTACCCAAATCATTTTTTCCAATAATACAAAAACAATGGACATTGTTGTAGGAGAAATATTTTCTATATGTTTTGATGAATGGACATCGATACGAAATCGTCCCTATTTAAATATTAATGTGCACGGACAAAGATCTACTTTTTCGAGTTTAGGCTTGGTTCGGATATATGGCACATTACCACAAGTGTGGATTTTTGGATAGGGGGACGGACCAGATCCAATTTTAGATACTTTGAAAACTAACTCATGCATGTGTGTATAACTTGCATCTCATATAAAGATGATATAAATATTTGTTCTTACATATGTGATTGGACTTTCGAAGCAAGTGAAGCAACTAGAGAAAAAAGGTCTATTATAACAAAAAATGTAAATAGAGCGAAAAAAGTTAACGCATTCAGACGGTCAACATATAATAAATAGTGCAAAATATTAAGACCCATCCTACCCTGTATATATTTATTTCTCATTAAAAAAAATGTTGAAGGAAATCAAAACAAAATTAAATGAAAGCGAATAAAATAAAAATATCTATAGAAATATCTCCTAATATACCTTTTATTTATCGAAAAACCGCTGTCCTCCCTTTTTCTTTTTATATAAATTCTCTCATCCATTAAAACATTATTTGCTTATAAAATCATCGATTTGGCATTGCTATAAAGGTGTGGTTAAATCAAGTCACAACATATATTTGTAAATTTTAATGCAACTTTCAGTCTTACATAAATAATTTATTAAATTAAATATGTGGAAAATTATATTTTTCGATGTAATTTCTGTCAAAATCTTGCTTTTTGATTTCATAAGTACAGAATCTAAAAAAAGTAGAATCTATTGTCTCATATTGATGTTCAGTGTCGGTAGTTGAAATTCACCTTGATATGTAATACTTAATTATAGATTTCTCCCTTTCGGAAATACTCGCTACACTTTCTGTAAGTGTAGAAATAACGGAGCGGTCTTTTTCGGCTGTCAGGTGCCTTAATACGTTGTTCGTGTAAATATCGCAGCGGAGCGCCTCATCAGTATTGCTTTGGAAATGACGTCATCACCAGATATCAATTTTGAATTTCAGTTATTTATTAAAGATTATTTAATCTTTTAGTATGTATGAAATATGTTCTTGGGAAGCAACTACTGAGAGACAAAATAAAGTATATGTATAGTACAGGGTGGGCCAACTTGGACTGACTGATTTGAAATGCTTATAATTTTTTTATTTTTAAAGTTTTTTATTTTATTTTTTTTTTAAATGAAAGTATAAATTATAAATTTTTTTTAAGCTAGGTATGAAAATTGACATCCTTTAGATGGCGTCCATTCTCCCGTTGGCAGTTAATGGCTCTATTTAAGACATTTTGCATTACGTTGCCCAATGTTTCTGGCTCCAATTGAGGAATTTCTGTGCGAATATCTGCTTTAGCTCCTGAATATTTTGTGGTTTGTTGACGTAAACGCGTTCCTTCAAGAAACCCCACAAAAAAAATCTGGGGTCGTCAAATCTGGAGAACGAGGTGGCCACGCGAAATTAGCATTTTATGAAATTATTCGGTCATCGAAAAGTTCTCGAAGAATCGCCATTGTAGCTCCTACCGTATGAGGTGTAGCTCCATCTTGCTGGAACCATATGTCAGGATTATTGAGAACTACTGGACGTAAATTTTTTTCCAACATGGTCCGGTATGCCGCCCCAGAGACGGTTTCAGGCTCCTGCTTTTCATTTTCGAAGAAATATGAACCGATAACTCTATCAGCCATGATTCCACACCAAACAGTACATTTGAGAGGGTGTAATTGTCGCTGCTGCAATGCTCTCGGATTCTCCGTACCCCAAATTCGGCAGTTCTGTTTATTAACATATCCATTCAAATGAAAATGTGCTTTATCGCTCATAATCAGATTATTCAAAAAATTGGCAATTTCTGTCGCAAGCAAAATCAACCTATTGGCATATTGTAGCCGTTGTGGTGCATCCTTCGGCAATAATTCTTGGGCCAATTGAATTTTATAAGGAAACATCCTCAGATCAACTTTTAGAATACGTCGTAGCGATGTTCTGGAGATGCCCAATTGAGTAGCACGTCGACGAGTAGACACAGTTGGATCCGTGTTAACACTTTCTCGTACAGCATCTATAGCTTATTCAGTGCGAACAGGTCGAACAACATTTCTTCGTGGTTCATCACCTACTGAACCCCAATTCTCAAAACGGGTCATTAAGCTTCTTATCATGTTTACAGTGGGGGCCGCCGCAGTATTAAAATACTGACGGTGTTTTCTTTGTGCTGTAACAATTGATCGTCCGGAAGCATAATAAAATTCAACCATTTCTACACGTTCTTGCACTGAGTATGATGACATTATAAAATTTTATAAAATTCTTTATTATCTGCAAAAAAAAAAAAAATAAAAAACTTTAAAAATAAAATAATTATAAGCATTTCAAATCAGTCAGTCCAAGTTGGCCCACCATGTACAATATTACAGAAAACGTTGGCAATTTCATTAACGTCCTTAATTATAGATTAGTTAGAAAAGAAAATGACAAAATAATTTACTAAGCAGTATAATTAACTAACTACTACACAAGAAGTTTTTATTAGCTATTGAGTCTATTATTTCATTTAAATAGTATATTATTAGATGCGTTGAGCTAGTTGCTATTAGTTAAATGTCGGTAAAAGAACTTCGCAAATACGCTAACTGCCATTGTATGTTGTATGTCCACTGGAAGTGAATTCAATTTACTGGATATGTGAATAAAATAGCAATGTTGACCAGAGCTGGGCAATACTTAAGTACTACTTAAAGTACATTTTCGTTGCTTAAGACTTATTACTCAATACTTTGAAATGCCCCTACTTACTACTTGAACATAAGTACTAGCGTCTATTTACTTGTACTTAAGACTTCGTTTTGTACTTAAGTACCAAGGTTTTTACTTAAATATTTCTCAGTCTATTAAGTACCAGAAATATCTAACTCTTTGTAAAAAAGAAAACACAATCTCTAGCGCAACTCCTTTTTTGTTGAGTTTGAAAGCATGCAAAGAACTGTCAAAGCATGTGCCGCACTCACGCGTCAAGGCAGAACAAACTGATAACATGCAAACAAGACTGGGCAAGTAGAACAAAAACCAGTAACGTCTCGCTCGAATATAAAATCGACGATGCCTCCACTGGTTGACATAACCGCTGACGTGTATAATATGGACTGACTACGTTCATAGAATATAAGACGAAGTAGAAACGTTATTGATACAGAAGGTAAGTTTTAAGGAGGCAGCCGAGTATTGAGCTTCTATATTGGGATATATGGTCAAAGCATGGAAATCCCAACACTTCCGCGATCAGCCAGAATCCAGACTAGAAAAAATTAAGTTTTTAATGGTAAAATATAGAATTACGAAAGCTTTGGCGGTTTTAAATTTGGTAGCTACTGACAAAAAATCCGTCGAAAACCAAAATTTACGAAGTGCACCATATACCCAGGTCATGCGAGAGTTTAACATTACACCAAGATTTCTAATTCGCTCCAAGTGAGCCAGTGGACCATTATTTAGGAGAACTGGAGAAAAATTTAATGGATCCAATCCTCTTCTATGGAGTCATGTATAATTTGATGGTTTTTTTTTTGCAAGACCATTTACCACAGACCACTCTTAGATACGCTCCATATCATTGTTGATTTCAAGGATGCCATCCTCAGATATACCAATAAGGCAGAACGGGAAAATTTGGATATCGTCTGTATACATGTATGTTTGAGTTGCGTATAACATGTGGAAAGTCATTAATATATAGATTACACATGGTGCGCAAATAGAGCCTTGTGATACTCTTCGAAACAGATATATGGGCTCAGAGATAAATTTGCTATTTTTCACTTGCTGCATTCGACTTGACAAGAAACTTTTCATAACTGTGATATAGCAAAAGAGAATTATTTGAATTCAATGGCTACTTTTAGAAATATATAACAGTGAGTAATGCTATCAAATGTTTATAAATAAGGTATGAAAAATCAGATCAATGTTTGTTCAGACGTTCATCAAATAAATCTTTGTGTGTTGGCATTAATATACTGAAGATTATGTAGATTAATATAAGATGAAGTAATATATAATAAAGTAATCACCAGAGCTACACGTAGAGTATAAAAGGCCAAAGAACTAATTTGCTTCACTTCTAAGCCCACACCATTCTAAAAGCAAGCCTACTACTACTTTTGAGCAGACCTGTAAAAATTCAAGGACAAGTACCAGGACCTGGACTTAAAATCTTTTAAGTACAAGTACCGGTACAGGTACTTAAAAATTTTCAATTTTCCAGAGACTGGTACTTAAAAATATTTGAAGTCCTGGTACTGATACTGGTACCAATAACTAGGCATACTTACTAGAAATACTGCCATAATGCAAAGTACTTCAGCTCTGTCCATGCTTCAAGACCTCTATTAATATTTATTTTATAATTTATTTAAATATTTTACAAGAGCTTAAGCACCTCGCGTCATGGCGGTAGCTGTAGGAAAGACGTACTTTGGAATTTATAGGGTACTTAAACTTATGTATGGGACTTATAAGTACCAATACCAGTACCTGGACTTGTTCTTTAAAAATTTTTAAGTACCATTGTCGGGACTTGAAAATGGTCTAAGTACCATTAGCGGTACTTTTATTTCTACTTAGTAGGTACTTAATAGACTCAGAAATACTTAAATAAAAATGTTGATATTTAAGTACAAAACTAAGTTTGAAGTACAAGTAATTAGAAGCAAGTACTAATACTCAAGTACTAAGTAGGAAGTTACAAAAGTCTTGAGTATGGAAGAAAACTATATCAAGCTCAATTTTTGGCCTCTAGATGGTGGGCTGTCACTATAATTCTTAATTTCTTTGCATTAATTTTTCAAAGTACCGTTATTCAAAATGTCATGATAAATATAAAAAATTTTGGAAAAAATTTTTCGTACGCGAATTAATGAAATTTTTTTCAACAATTTCATAAATTTTTAAGTCTTTTTTCGACGTCAAGTTTTTTCGAACTTCAAATTATTTTAAATTTATAATTTTTAAGGGTTTATTTTTCAACATTTTTTCAAATATTTTTTTAGTAGAATCTAAACTGACCATTTTAATAATTTTTTATGACAGTCAGGGTACACTATGGAATACCTTACTTTTTCTAAAAATCATAACCTTAGTATGTAATGTAGTAGGTATAAATATATGTAAATAAATGGTTTTTAGTAAAACAGCAGAGCTGAAAGGATTTTGAGTTGATAATTTCAAGTAAAGTTCAATTCATCATCACTATGAAAATATGATTAAAACAAAGCAACATGACTATAGGAAATTTCGATTACTTTTACAAGTTTCCTCTAGATTTTCTGAATCTTTTATGAGGTTCTAGACTTCAGCTTTATTTCACCGAGAAAATACACTCTTTCGGCTTACAACACTGCTAATTCTGTAAATATTTCTGCACTCACAACAAGCTTCAAATTGTACTTTTTCATAATGCACCATGATTTTTATAAATATTTGAATATAAAAACACTTCCAATTTTGTTAAAAATTTAATAAGAAAAAAAAACACAACGTATAGGGTGGGAAAGTGAAACAATAACGATTTTAAGTGCAGCTAAACACTATATATTATATAGACTTCAATTACGAGAATGGATGATAGCGATATCTCTTTTTCTTCTGGGGAATATAATCTTCAAAGTCCTCCACACTGTCATCATCGTCTTCCTCTTTGTGATAGTGGTGTTCCTCTTTTATTGGCACAGGTACAGGAACTGCGATTTTCTTAACTAGAGTTTTGGTATGAATATGTGTATGATGCTTCACTGGAATATGAATCCGAATCCTAAAATAAATTTTCAAGAATGATAATTTTTCACTGAATTTCATCTAACGAACTTGCACTCACTTTGAATTTTCCTTAGCCGGTGTAGAACTGCTTAGTACCAACAGCAAGGAAGTTAAAAGAATTAAAATCCAAACCTAAAGAAGTTTTAAATTTAAACATATAAAATAGGTGCAAACTTGAACACTAAAAGACCACTTTGTTTTCACTTACAATTTTATTGCTTACAACCATTTTAAACAGCCGCTTAAATACTGCAAAAGTTTCTTAAGGTATTGTTGGTATCCAATGATTGCCGATGTTCAAATTTGTAATAATTCCAAAACAAGTCTTTCCTCCAGTCCAGACAACAATGTTATGTTGTACTTATTTTTCGTTTCTTTATTTAAATACGTTTCCTTAGAGATGCTTATCTGATCGTTTATCATACGAACTTGAACAAACTTTGAATTCACATAAAATCTTCACTGCTCTGAAACACTGAGACTAGAGCTCTACTGTTGCAGAGGCTGAGCTCATTTGAAACCGATTTAGCGGCGAAATGTATCATTAAAGAAGTCTTTTCTCTGCTACATCTCTAGTGGGGCAAAGTTTTTCTCTACTGATGTAACATCAAAACATTAACCGTAGAGGAAATTGGCAAAGAAAGTTTAAGAAGAAATGGTAGCACACTCGAATTCGTATAAAACTACCACTGTTTCGTTAATTTTAAGATTTAGAAGAAACGTGAAAAACTTTTCGACCAATGTGATTTTGATTTGTTTTTGCGGTTAGAAGTAATTAGGCTTTCGCTTTTGTCTTGATCTTTCATAATCTTTCACTAGGTACCTACCTACTCTGTGCGTAGTTTTTTTTTTTTAATTATAGTACAAATTTGTAGACCTTGACATTGCTTGGAGAAAAAATTACAAAGACAAAAATTTCTACACAAACCTTCCAACGTAAGGTCTATAAAATGAGATCACATCAAGCGTAGTATTTTATCACTGAGCAACATACAGAACATGAAAGAGAAATTTTTGATTAAGTGTTTTTTGTTTGTTTTTAAATTAATTGAAATCATTGCAAACATTTCAACTATCTGTTCTTAATCTACATAAATTTATTTAAAAATTGAATGAGTATTGTGTATAGTTGCATTCTAGCATGCTTAGCCCCATCATCTATCTTCTTCACTCTCGTAATCTTTAAAAATTGTCTGGAATCTTTAAAAATTGTTAGTTTAGTTTTGTTTTAGTAATAAAGATTCACGTGCAACTGTTAATAGTTATGGTATTCATCTCTGCGGTGAGCGAAGCCTCTATTAAAATTTAATTACTTTTTTATTCTTTCATCTTTTATTTAATTTTAGTATAAGTAAATCTATTATTTTAACGTTTCGAACTTAAAATAAATTACGCCGAAGAAACAACTATTTCTTTTATTTTATATCGCTTATAAAGTAGATGAATGCGGTTACTTTTTCTGCTATATTACAAAGAAAAAAATTAATTTCATTTGGAAAACGTACATAGCTACAAATATTTACTAAACAGCATTGGAAACTCAGTCATATGTTATTGCAATGTAAAGAGGCATCAGGATACAGGGTTGCAGTATTTATTTGAAGTGCATACATTTTAAAAGACATGTAATTCTAGAAGATTACAATTACATATTTTGTAACAAGTTAAAAAGCTAGAATTGGTCTACTACCAATTCTTATAATATGCTGGATAAATGCCCGTATGTAATTTTGTATGGTCACGTCTCTGCGTAATTTTAATTTTTGAAGTGATATTTCGCATATATTTCTAAAACGGTTCGTCAAAAAATAAAAATGGCTATAACCGATTTCATGGAATTTCACATTCTGAAGGATTTTTATGTAGTTACTTTGAAATTGTCTAGGACTGATCGTTTTCACAGTATACGTAAAAATCCTAAATTTTTATATGGCAACACCAAGAAACAAACTAACTTCTAATATTATGCGTGGGTGTTAAATCCATTTTGGTCTAGCAGCATTATATCTATGCGTTACAAACGGAATGACAAACTTCGTGTACCCTTTAGAATTCATCCAGGTTATAAAAATACATCTTCAAGGAATTTAATATACTGAAGAAATATTGAAATTTCGCCAAGAATACTTTGTATTCTGAAGGGCGCCAATAGAAAAGTAAAAGCCTTCTTACTTCGAAATGTATGTAACGGTCTTCGTGAATTTTTCTAAGATCTAAACTGAAATTTTTTTAAAATATTTTCTTGGGAAATACAACATTTATGACGAAAAATTAAATTTTTACCTGCCTGCTGTACTTAATGACACCAACTGAATTTGTCGCCGAAACCAGAGTTGGGAATAATTGAACTTTTGTCGTCGTAGTTCTAAGTTCTAATTGGAAATTGCTTTGGTTTTCCACTAACATTTAATTACGTTCTCCAAAGTTATTTACACAAAGAAACTAGTATTTTTATTAACTTTTGAGTTCGTTATTTAAAACACAATATTTCAGATATAATTTAAAAATTTACAAATACAAATAATTATCAAATCAACTCTATATAGTTATCGCTAGTACTGTACTACTAATTATCGCAATCCAAATAGTTTACTTCGTTCACTTCACTGTCTGAAATAAGACTCGCCTCCTGGATGTGAGTAGCGCCGTATTTATACTCTACAAATTACCTAGAACCTTCCTGAATATTCCATTTTCCGAACCCAAGATTTACTAAGCTATCACTAGCCTATAGTTTCTTCCATTTCTAACAGATGTCGCTTGTGTCACTTTGTGGCACGTACATGTTTGCATGTTTTTAGGACACCAACGTTTTTCAAGCACTAAGACGAATCGCGAATCTTGCCTACAAGAAACAAAATTTGTAAACAAAATTAAACATAATTCTTGGCTCGCTTTGCAGTTACCTGTAGTTTAAAAATTTGTTTTTTTTTTCTCAACTAAAATTCTGAGAAAATATTGATATAGTTTTTTCCTTCTTTTTAAGTTTTGGAATAAAAACATATTCTATAATTTTTTTAAGTTGATTCTAGGTGTGGGGGGGGGGGTTATGGCCGCGTCCTGTCAGCATAAGAAAAAAGTCTTGGGATAATTGTTAATAGTACTTTGAACTGGTCCGATCACACAAACAGTGTCATAGGTAAGGTATATGGAACTCTACGCAAATTATTCAAATCTACGCCAATTTACATCTATTGATAGGCGTATAATGAAATAATAGTGAAATCCTTACTAGTCCCCTTAATAACTTACGGCTGTGAGATGTTTCGCAAATTGAATTCCCACTCCTTACGTATTTTACATATATTCCGGGCTGTAAATTGGATTCTTACCTTAAATTTCGAACTGTAATATTTTTTCGCAATTTAATCGTAACCAAATAGCCAGATTACCTTTACAATAAATTGAGCTTTGTTCAATCTGCAAGAACATTATCTTTATCTATGCCACGGTTCTCCTGGCGCCCTAATGAGAGCCAATTCTTTATCTAGTCCACCAGCGCTCTTCCAATTTATCTAAGAAAGAGAAGCATCAGCCGTAGTTTTCGGAATGATTTATTTGCGTATTTACGATCTATCCAGTAGTTTTACGTTGCCTACATCTCCTTAATTAATAAGTAAGTTTGTCTTGAGGGATTAGTTTTTTTGTTAATCTAACTTAGTAGAAGTTTTTGTACATATTATAAGCCATAACTTTTTTTTTCTTTTTCTGTCCTTTTTAGAATCTTAATTTAAATGTCACTATTATTACTAAGTATATTATTAGTTATCCTACACTTACTTATAAGATCTAAATCTTACTAGTGTAGTTGTTGAAATAAATTAATTTAAATTTAAATTAAAAAAATTAACAATTCCTTGAAAAGAAGCAAAACTCTGCATATTGTTTTTTTTTTACATTGCAATATAAGGTATCCCAAATTTTCAAATTAAAGCACTAACTAACATCTTTTTTTTTTCAAAAAAAAAGGTTTTATTTTAAACCATGTTTGTAAACCTAAAGAGCCAAGTTCCAAATTTCTAGAAGACCATTTTTCTATACATATAATAACTTGGGCATTAGAGCGAATTAGAATTTATCATTGGTCACTTTCCTTATAGACTGGTGCCAATACTTTTTTGGAAAGAAAAAAATAATAACAGGCAAGGACCAGACAAGAAGTTATAATTAAGAGAAAAAAAAACAAAAATTAAACACGTGATAAAGTGAAATTGAGAAATGGGGGTGTTAAGGGGTTGAAAGTGGTTTTTTGCGATTTTCAGCGGATTGTGACTTCCTACCAGAAAATATTCTTCACGAATGTTATAGATAATAAAAATATATAAAACTTTGATATAAGACATTTTTCAAATTAATCTCAAACTTTTCAATAAAATGGCGGAAACCCGATTTTTTAGTTTTTAATTTTTTTCTCTCGTAAAAATAATTCAAATTTCGTGAAATTTTGTGAAAGCATACCTTTTCTTCCACTAAAAAAGCACATTTTTTTTTTGGAATTTGCGAAACATGTAGTTTCTGAAATATTTTTAATTTTCGGAAAAAAAAACAAAAATTTTCCACGGTGTTTTTTCGATTTAGTTATTCTTTCTAGGCTCATCTTAACCGTTGAAATGTCTACTTTAAAATGGTCTATAAGAGTTTATTTTTAAAGAGACCGCTTAAAATTGAAAAAAAACTAAACATGACTTTTCGGATCTCGAATTTTTCAATTTTTTTTTATGATTTTCACTTTTGTTTTTTATTATTTATGTAAATAATGGATTAAATTTCAATGACAGAATTTACTTTAATGTACTAAAGTTGAACCAATCAATTAAAGAAAGTGGCGGAATCATTCTGAAACCTTTAAATAAATAACAAATTAATAAAAAATCTTTTAAATTATGCATATAAACGTGATAGAAATATTTGCACAAAAATTGTGAATCAGCAAATTCTTCTAATATCAAATAGGTACTTATAAAAGGTTCAAGCCCACCTAAAGTTGTTAAACGGGGGAAGGGGGATTAAGAGGGTCCGGGATAAGGGAGCAGCCGGGCTCATTTAGCAGTATTACATATAGTTGTTTGGAAGCATTTGGGATAGCGTCTTTTCGAACACCAAGTGGGGTTTGAGTATTTTAATAAAAAAATATAACAGAAAAACTGCTTATCAATAAGATTCAGCTGTCGTTAGAAAATAGCAAGGTAAATAAATTATTTTAAAGTAGTACCTATTCCATTTTAGCTCCCGTATGATAAAACTGTTATCGTTGTGGGTCAATATATTGATTTACTAGTATTTCTGCATCAGCTAAATTCATATGGTCTCACTATTTTTTTCCACAAACCAGGCTTAGGCAGTAAAAAGGATTCATTTTATATATTTAATTATTTCAAAATACGAAACGAACTTAAATAACTTAAATATAATAGCATTTCTTAACTCTTTTTTGAGTTGCGATGCAACTTCCGGTTTTGCTTAAAAAGGAAAAAAAAAATTATTATTGAGAAAGAAAAATTTATCAAGCCTATTTAGATTTTTTTTTTTTTTGTTAAAAAAAGATGCAGGCCAAATAACCACTGCGAAAAATGGATTTCAACTTATATATTCGGGTATTTAGAAAAGTAAAAAAATGGATATGTCATTAAATTAACAACTGCCAACTAATAAATCTACTTTCAAATTGGAAAAACTACCTCGAAATGAAGGAGCAGCTGCACAACCATGCAATAAAATTTATTACCAATTGTAAACTTGACTTGGTTATTGTCTATTTGGCCCGATAACAAAACAGCTATGTAGTGGCGCCGGACCGAACATCAAGGTAGACTCGTGAGCAAATTTATTCCAGAAAGTTCAGACATAATTCCCGAAAAATTATTAAGAAGTATTACCTGCAGCTGTGAAACTGGTTGTACTAAACAAAGATGTGACTGTCAAAAACACGGCATAAAATGAACCAATTTATGCAGTAATTGTAATGAAAACTGCTCAAATAGAGATAAAGAAATATTTGACGACTTAAGTGATTTGGAAGAGATTATTGATGAAGAGTTAGCAAAGAGTCTTTATATTGAAATCGAGGAGCTCGAAGACGTCGATAATCTCAAAAATCTTTCGGAATTGGAAAATTTTATTTATGAAGAAGAAGAACAACCACAATGCCAAAGATGTAAAATTCATTAGAATTTTATAATTGCTCATAAATTATTTATTTAAAAAAAAAAAAATCAATAAATTAATTGTTCTTTCTTCTTAATAATTACGTATTCATATTATTATATTCAAATTACCTAAAACAGATTACTCATCGTCATACTATTTTGTCTTTTGAAAAAATAGTAAAATATACGTTAATAAAAATGATCATTGGGCCAGTGAGTTTTAACTTTACCTAATGACTTTCAGTACGGTAGGGTGCATTGCCATGAAAAACTTAAGTTTCAGGATGATTTCCGTCACTTTCTACAATTAAATTGGTTCAACTTTAAATATATTAAAGTAAATTTTATAATTGAAATAATAAATAACTAGAAAAATTGAAATATTCGAGATCCTAAAAGTCATGTTTTTGGTTTTTCTCAATTTTAAGCGGTTTCTTCAAAAATAAACCATCAACATACATATATAGACTCCTTTAAAGTAGAAATTTCAACGGTTAAAATGAGCCCAATAGAATATTTAAATCGAAGAAAACACCAATAAAGTTTTTCGTGGAAAATTTCTGTTTTTTTTTTTCCGAAAATTGTAAATATATCAGAAACTACATGTTTCCCAAATCCAAAAAAAAAAAGCTTACTCAGTACAAGAAAGGGTATACTCTCACACAATTATATGTAATTTGAATCTTTTTTACGAGAGAAAAAAATAAAACACTTAAAAACCGGTTTTCCGCCATTTTATCAAAAAATTAGAGGTTAGTTGAAAAATGCCTTATATGAAAGTTTCAGATATTTTTATTATCTATAACTTTTGCGAAGAACGTTTTCCGCTAGGAAGTCACATTTCACCGAAAATCGCAAAAGACAATTTTGACCCCTTAACACCCCCCCCCCCCAATTTCGCAATTTCACCTTATCTCGTGTTTAATTTATGTTTTTCCTCTTAATTATAACCTTAGCTTAATTTTCGGTCTGGTCCTTCCCCGTTATTAAATTTTTCCGTTTTATCCTTCCAATCCGTTTTGGCAGCAGCCTATTAGAACTACTTCAATCTAGTATTTATTAGTAACTACAAACTACTGTTTTATAGCTTAGAAAATATTTTGTCGTTAGTTTTAGTACTGTCCGATGATTTTCACTATGAACTGTAAACTTTAAAATTATGGCGCCACTTAGAAGAACAAAGTGCCAAAAATCTTATGTAACTTCTTCTATTACGTCTTATTCCGCAGCCTATGGAAGCAGCTTTCTTTGCAATATGAAATTGAGAAAAAATATTTTTTTTTTGTAGGAAGTTGACTGCTCTAATAGGTACTCGTATTCTTCTCACTGTTATGTAGGTGCATAGTTTTTCACGCTGTGAATTTTATCAAAAAATCTGCTGGATGTCTATCTAACAAATAATAGAAACATAATTTTCGGTTGTTTATGTTTTGTGGCACAAAATCATTAACTGAGATGAGGTTATGAGATATGATTGATCACTGCACCTGTAACTATTACGTACTTATTATGAAATATTAAATAAATAAAGAGAAACATTTAATTGTTGATAATTGAGAAATAATTACATAAATATAGTGAAGATAGATTTTTTTGCTATAACTTCGTTGCCATTCGATAGATTTTGAGATGAATCGTAATAAAGTTAGCATAACTTATGCCTCATTCTGATAACATCTCTGTAGCAAATTATACTTAATTTAGAATGAAGAACTTTGTTAATTGGATAGAAATTATGATTTGTCTTTAGAACATAGCAATGCAATTAATAATATATAAAGAAATCATAGCTCGATTAATCTCGACGTCTCATATCAGGGAATGTTTAACAATTCCTGAAATCGTAACCTTGTTCTGGTCTTATTGATGATATTTGACTAAAACTTACTAGACATTTTTGAGTGAATTTTATCCACCTAATATGTGTTGCACAAAATACAAAGTTACGCTTCATATAAGTTTCATTAACCACACGACTAGATTTACTCCTGACTAAGTTGCTGTAATAAGCCTAAATTGAGAGTAAAATAAGATTTTCAAGTATATACTATAATGAATTTACATTTAGAAGTAAGGAAAGTGATATTATTGCTTATGTGGCTATTATTCTTGAAAAAGGTGCTGGAAACCACAAACATTGGCAGGACAATGTTGCAGTAATTTCAGTCAATTTCATATTGACTAAATTCTGTATGAAATGTTTTAAATGACTACTTGGATCAAAAAGTGTAAATGAAATATCGGAGCTCCCAGAGGTAAATTCTTTTCCTTTACGAAGCTTCAGTTTTATAAACTTCTTGACAAAATATTAGTAAATCAATACTGATTTGATATTCCAACAACAAGATTAAAAAGTCAATCAAACCAGTCCATTTTAACTAATAATTGCATATTGGGACGTGAGTAATTAATTAATTGAAAAGGTACACATATTTTGTTTAATTTGAAAATAATTTCCCTTTATTGAAAAACAGTTTCAAATTAAAAATGGGTGTTTTATTTAATATTAAAGATGGTGATAGATTGGGAAAAAAATATTTTTTTTGCCAAAAAAGTCGTTTCGTATCGGCAGGAGCCATATACTCATCAGTACAGCTTGGTACCTGCCATATACGCCAAATTGAATAGCCGTACTGTTGAGTATACGATTCCTGCCGATGTGAAACGCCCCTATTTATAAAGAAATTTCTGTTTGAACGATTTTTTGTTTGTAAAAGGAGTTTTATCCAGTCAGTTCTCGAGCTGCGGATTTAGCATCAAACTCGATCAATTTCATATTGACTAAATTCGTTATCAAAGAAAAATTCTTTATGATGATAAATCTCTGTAATAGACTAAGGGCTGACGACAAAAATACTTACGGAATTTCATAAACAAAATTTCTCATACTCTTTAATATCGTTGCTAACTGATTCGGAAGTCAATTTGGCTTCCAGTAATTGAGGATGCTGTGGAACGACCTCGAAAGCCTAAGTAAAATCGGTTAAAGAACGAGATATAATTAAGGCTACTTTTTGGTGTGGCAGCAGAAAATTACATTTAATGTAAACTGGTAAAATGGCAAACAATTTTCCTGTCGTGAAAATGATGTGTATAACTTACGTCATAGCATAAGGGTTTAAACAAAAATAAATATTAACAGAAAGTCATAAATATTCTATATATACGAAAGAACACATAAGAAACTTGAACCAAAGATCCTGACATACAACGATAAAAAGTGGAAAATCCGTGCATCATTCACATCTCCAATTTTTTTTACGCTTAATCAACACAATTACGCATGATAGCACTGGCTAAGTAAGCGCCAACGTGGAGAGCTGAAATTTTGTATGCAGTGTTTTCTTATAAATAGTAAATATAATTTACAAAATGGGCTAAGTCGGGCAGGTGTTGACATATACAAAATTTAGGATTTTTATGTATACTATGAAAACGATCAGTTCTAGGAATTTCATTGTGCTACAAAATTCTTCGGAATTATGACCATTTTTAGAGTTCCGTACCGGAACCCTATTTCTAAAACTTCGCTGTTCGTCCGTCAGATTGTATCTCATGAACCGTAACAGGTAGACAGTTAAAATTTTCACAGAGTATGTATTTCTATTACCGCTATAACAAGAAATAATAAAAATAAAATAAAATTAAGAATTAAAGGGGGCCCCATACAAGAAACCTGAGTTTTTCTGCGGTTTTTTTCCTCGTTTTATTCTCATTCATTATTATTATTATCATCATAAGTAGGCATTTTTTTTTTCAAATGACAGCATTATTTTTCATATAACGCCTACTCTCATTTGAAAAAATAAATAAAAAGTACATAGTATTTAATTTTGTACGATAGTACGGAACCTTTCGTGCGCGAGTCCGACTCACACTTGGCCGGTTATTAATGTCCGACGAACCGTTCTAGAAATATACGCGAAAAACCACTTCAACGATCAAACTTGCACAGAGGTTGCCATATGTTTCAGGATAATTTAACTTTTTACTTGTTTTTTTTTTTTCTATATAATTATTTCCCTAAACACTCACAAAATTTTAAGTTACGGTCTAAATGGGATCATAGCGAAAATCTATTTTAAATGTGAAAGATACCTTTAAAATGTTCATAGATTATGTGGTTGGTTCGATGATTCATTGCAGATAAAACATTACACGCACTACTTCATATCTTCCAAAAATTGTGGTGCAAGTTTTGCTACAGGTAATAAGATAAAAATAGGTTAGGTAGGGCAATGATATTGTTGATAATTACTGCCTAATTTTTATTACTATCAAAATACCATCACTCAACCAACTTTAACTTTCTGCAGTGAAGAAAAAAATTTACTAGGCTACACTGGCAAGTTTTGACCATTTAATAAAGATTTTCAAATGGTGCAATAATTCTGAAATTGTATACGCAGAAAACGATCTAGTACTAATTCTTTTCAAAGGTTGTTGATTCTAATAAAATTACAAGTGAAATATCTAAATCTACTTGTTTTCGTTGCTGTGACAAGATAACTTCTGTTTTTCATTTTCAGCACTAAGTATGTAACTTGTGCTGTAAGACGTGTCGAATATTTGCTGCAAATATACATACATATCATTCAAATAGAGACATAAATAGAAGATTGGTATCTCACTTAGTCTAAGTAAGCTCATAATCATAAATATGTAAATAATTAAATAAATAATACATAATCCTTAATAAATGATAAACAATATTAATGAATAAATAAATATTAATCGAGTCAAAGAAATCAACAAAGACAACTAATAATAATTAATAGTTCGCCTTATATAACTGAAGTTGTCGTCAGTTCCAGACCAGCCTCAACGCACACCATTTTCGACCGTTTTCGGAACCATCTCAAAAATAGGGGCAATACAATAAAAAGGGCGGACGGCTTCTGCTGGGTCAAGACATCTGGAAGGAGCATCAAGCCGCCAAGGAAGCTTCAAGTTTACATTAAAAGTTTTCAACCTTAAGTAAAATTAATAAAATTAAAAGCAAAACAAAACAAAAAAATCTAAAAGCAGTAAAAGTGCGAAGACAACTCCGAGAAAATCACAGCCCAGGAGTAATCAGAAAAAGCCGGAGGATTAGTCGGATAAAACTGGAGCACGCGGATAACCTAACCAAATGGAGATAAAGAAAAATGAAAACCGATAAGTAGATTTGTACAATAATCAGGTGCACTAAAAATAAAATAAAATAATAATAATACAATAAATAAATATAAATAAGTTAATTAAATATAAAAAATATAAAATTATTCTATGCTAAAACTAACCCATTAAATACAAAAAAAAAATTGAGAAAATAAAATTAAGTATTACTAACCTATAGTCTAGCTAAATAAAAATTGTAGTATTAGGACGGCCGTACTAGGGATCCTGCAGGAAAGTGAAAGTCTGTAAAGAAACCGATCTCTCGTTTGGAATAAAAGTGAATTAGTTGAGCGCAAGGAAGAATCTTTTCCTCTTTACACTCCCTTAAGCACACGTTCCAGTGTAAGTTGAAATTATTAAATTTCCTTAGGCTTTCAGCTTACAAGTAGCAGAGAAGGTGTAAATGAGAAATGAATAACTACTTTAAATTAAAAAAATAAAGTAGGTTTATTAATCACATTCCATTGTAGCCCTTCTACTCTGATGGAAGTTCAGCATCAACAGTAATTTCATACTATGAGCTACGAAATTTCTTAGGCTGCCACGTTAACCCGTCCTATTGACATTTCGTTGGTTGTGTATGTGTTTTGAAGAAACTATCTAGTTAAGTTAGACCAAAACCCTCGAGAATACTTCCCAAGCTATGAAACAGAAATCTATATGTGTGCGTTGGGAGTTCGTTCTCTAAAATATTCTATATTGATACTTATAGAAAAGTGCCAAACATTAACTTTATATATATTATAGAGCCTAAACTACAATTCATACAGTAAAATAAAAATAGTCTTCTAGTAATGTACAGATTGGCTGCTTGCCTCCTCAAAGGCTACACTTCCTATATACCTTACATAAAAAAATAATAAAATTGATTTGATTACAAAGTAACCTACGCTCACTAACTCTCATCTGAGTAATAATTGCATGTGTATATGTGCAGCCGCTGATCAGCCCACAGGCCTACGGCATGCCACGACTGCACAGCGGCATATACAATGATTACTCAGCTGAGAGTTTTTGTTGGGTTTAGATAAATTTTTTTTAAATAATTTTGTTAGGAAGGGTATAAAAGATTATCAGAACACCATTTTTCTCTATGAATAGTAGTTTAGGGCGGAGGAGCTATTCAAACCAAACTTTTGCAATTTTTACATACGAAAACTGCAAATATTTTAGAATGTTAGGACTCCGTTGGGGCTCTCATGTGGTAGTGAAGGAGTCTGTTGCATGGCTAGTAAAGTATTCTCGAGGGTTTTGGTTAGACCCAATGGAAATAATCTAGTATATTGAGATTAGATGACCTTCGCTTATTGTATGCCTTGTTCAAGTAGACTCTAACTTATTGGCAATAACGTGCCGGACATCCATCATCCTGTATTCACATAGCTCGCCGTAGTGTTAAGGACATGTCTTCTAGTACTCAGCGAGAAAAATTGTCAGGTCTTCCAATGGAAGCTTGGAGGAAGCAGTAGAAAAGCTTGTCTTTTGCTTTCTCCTAATGACATGTAATGTTAAAAAGAAATGAGGTGTTCAACGAAAACCCATGCATCTATGCCTTCTGAGTAGAGCTTCCGCTTGCATCCTGTGATTTTTCTAATTCCTGCTGGGTAGGGACAGCAACTCTTCTCGTAAACATTCCAAATAATTATCCGAGTACAGAGTTGGTAGTAGCTAGACTGAAACTAAAGCTTTTCCCTTGAAAATACCGGTACACAGATTTATTTTGAATTTGTACTAGGGCTATTCTCTCATCTCTTGTAGATTATCCAGCTGCCACCTGTGGATATTATGCATGCTATCATGTGACTATCCCTATCATAAAAGAAGTCTAGGTCTAGGTCTAGGTGCTACTTCTTTTCAAGTATGAGGGAGCTGCAAGGTAACGAATTCAGATATATCCTGAGTTTTCTGAGAGAAGCAGGATGGATCTAGGTAAAGAGTTTTGAAAATATCTTGAGTATTCTAAGATAAGCAGAATGCATCTTGTCCGCTCAAAAGGTTAACCCATGAGGTCTTAGGGCACAATGGACCCATAGAGGTCTAAGTGATGCAGACTAGTTAGCTAACGGCACCTCTCTTACGTAACCTAACCTAACTATCCCTCCTGCAAGCCAATTGGTCCGTCCATAACACTTTATTGAAGAGATTCGGGTCCTTCTGGTGCATTTGCAGCATCCGGCTTTAAAATCGAACTGTTTGTGTATTATCTCTGCGTAGCAAGCACTGTTTGTGTTGGATTATAATATTTTTTTTTATTTATTAATATTGACCTCTTCAAAACTCTTTACATGGTAGATTTTGTTATTCTGCCATACCGTAGTCTTGATAGAATCGAAAGTATCCTCTGTGATTTTTGGTAATACTTTTTCATCATCAACACCGTTTATAAGGTAAATCATTATTGATTACCAATTAGAGGGTGTTTTCTCTGTAAATAAAAATATTTTTCTAGTAATTTTTTCGTTTTTTCCTTTTCAAAATTCCGTGAAATTTTACACATACGAGTAGTTCTAATACCGTCACAATCAATGAAAGTAACTTTGATGCGAAAGTGCGTTAGTTTAGTAATTAACTACGTGTGGAGATGTATTCATAAAATACGCTGCACGCAAATACGGAAATCGTTACATTCGCATGAAGCGAGAAAATTGCTACTTTAGCCAATCTGTTTGTTTTCCAATTTTTTTTCTTCATTTCTATTTTCAATTAAAGCTCGACCCGTAATGTGTCATTGACTTTGATTGCAGTAGTTCCACTTCTCTATTTTGACTGAAAGCAATTTATGATTTATTAGTGCGCTCTTGCCAAGTTTATTATCACAACAATGCTATTTTTGTACTACATACATATATACATACACTGCACGTTTTTTTATTATTTAATGAAACTTGTATTTTCTACTACCACTTCTGAAGGAATTTCACCAAAATATTTTCGCATTTCTGAAGCACATTTGCAGTTATTTACGATGACCATTAAGCCACCCGACATTTTATGTAACGAAAAAAAATTTCTTTAATTGTCCGTAAATTATCGCAAACGATGCAATTGCAATGCACTTCCCATGTTATTTCTCTGCGGTTTTATAAGTAGGCATCACTAAAGAATTTCATCTTCCGAGCCTTTGTATAATATTCGCTATAATTGCAGAGTACCCGAAGAACCCGACTCTATATAATCTGCAGTATACTACGGAGCAGGTAATGAAGTGCATGTAATAGGATTGTACCCGGTTGTGGATGCGTGTTGAAATGCTGTAACCTCTGTCGAACTTTCACTACATGTAAGAAACCATGATGCATTGATCGTGGCCACTGTAGAAGCCCAGACTGTATACCTAGTGGTCAGCCTCGGCAGCAGTACGATGGTCATTGATTGTGAAGCTCTCCGACATTGACATTGCTCGTGTCTTGAAAATATCTACTATTACTACCTGGCTTATAATAAGATACCCTAATTAGGCTTGAAATTGATTTGCTTTTGGTCCTGATAAACTTAAGTAGTTCCATTGGATGTATTACGTGGCAAGTTTTCATTTCTTTTTCTGCGATTTAATAATACGGTTGCTGGCTAAAGGTAACTAGCATTAGGTGAAAGTAGTCTCGTAATAAAGAGAATGCGTTCTCAGTTAGATTTACATGACAATTTAAAGCAGTTCAAAATGTATTTAGCAGTTATTATGGGATTTGTACAGAAAGTTAATTTTTGAAGTATTTATCTTCATGTCATAATGTATTTTTCTTTTTGGGGGGATTTGTTGATAATGCCACAGAAAAAAGTAGTTAGTCGTGTCAGTACTACGCTTCTTGAATTTGTTACAATTAAGGCAGAAAAACATCCAAGCAAGCCTCAGGCCTGGCTTCTCGCAGGCTTCCTCGCAGCTCGCCTCAAGGCTTGTCTCAGAGAACTGAAAACAAAATGCTACCACCGGGCTCGGTACTGTTATTGTAATTTTGTTAGTACATTTGTTGACAGAAGTAGGCCTGAGAGAGAAAATTTTCAACATTGAGCAAAACGCGCTTTGCGGCTAGGCCTTGAGGCTATCTGCTGGCTTGGTTTTGTGTTGCATCATTTAAAAATCCGTGTTTGAAATTTTGACAACACCTCGAAGCCTCGAGGCCTGGATGTATTTCTGCCTTTTGTTGTACCGTAGAAATAAGACAGACAAGAATCATGTAGAAAATCAGAAGTGAAACGCTTTCTCATTCAACTGAGCTCGTTCGATGCCTCCACAGAAACTCCCAATTTTATTTACTTTCATTTTGCATACCTTTGGGCTTAACTTTTTAAGCAAGAAAGAGAAATTTAGAAACAGAGTGAGTGCGACTGCGTTGCTTATGCCTGCACCTACCTGTTGCTACTATTGCGAACAGCGTGCACACATAATCATGTCGGTAGGTCGACCATTATATGGATCGATTTTGATGTAAATTTCTCTACTGCTAGGCACATCACAGGTTTCAAATTACATGTACATATACATATTCTATAGACTTATATTTGCTTACTTTAGTCTGAGACAACTTACATCTAGATGTTTCAAAACCTCACAAAAACGCGATCCAACTCAATCTAGCTAATGGCCCTCTAATAGAAAGCTCTACACATTCTCTCTCTCTCTCTCTCTCTCTTGCTGTAGTATGGCACATAAGTTCTTCGCAATGATAGCTTTCTTTGGTTGAATAAAATGTTAAAGAGCTTTCAAAAAGTGATCCGGGTTCATATGGAGATTTTCATATCTACTAGTAAGTTGTCTATATTGTCAGGCTAAAATGTGCTAGTGTTAAAGCAAATTAAACCACAACACAAATATTGACAAGCTCTAACTAAATTTAGCTTATCTGCAAAAGTGCGCATCGCCTTTATCATCCCTTTTATCAATTGTGTATAATCAAAGAACATTCCTCGGAACGACACATCTCTAGTTCGTATGTAGTTTGGTTTGCATCAAATTTTCAGTAAAGAAATTATGAAACATTTCGAAAAAAAGCAGAAATTCTAATTTTTAAGGTTATGGTTTTTTTCTTTTAAGTAATTCAGTAAGGCACAACGTCACTGCAGCATAAAATCGTTTTGTCTTCCTGAAGGATATACAGAAACATTGTTGATTGGATGATTAAACAAGTAAAATAAAGTAGCTTTGTTTGTCCGTCTGTCTCTCTGTTCGTCTGTCCGTCAAGCATACGGGCTTTAAAAAAAAATTTTTTTTTGAGTTCGAAAATGAGACCAATCGGGCGACGTCTTCGTAGGGTTGCCATACAAAAATTTCGTTTTTCTGAAATTCTGTACGTGGTCTTTAGATAGCAGTTGTAAATAAAATTTCAAAAATGGGATAAATCAGACAACACCAAAAAATTAGATATTTTACGTATCTGTGAAAACGATCACTCCTAGACGTTTTTATTGTACTGAAAGGTTGTTCAGAATATGAAATCCTATGAAATTGCTTATAATAATTTTTATGTCATATGAACTGTTCTAAAAATGTATGCGAAAAACCACTTTAGGAATCAAACTTGCACAGATGGGGGACCATACGAAATTACATACGGGCATTCATCTAGCTAGGGTATAATAAGAATTGGTCTTACACCAATTCGAGCTTTTTTACTTGTTTGTAGTATTTGTAATGAAAGCAAACTAACGATGCAAACTTAAGATATCCAGGCCTCTTTCTGAGTCATATATATATATTATATATATTATTTGTATCTTTCCATCTTCCATTATTTAATTATTCATACTTACATATAAGCCTATTGCATGTGTAAATCCTTTCTTCTCCCTGACAGTACCGGTGAATATTTAAATGCCGATTCCTTGTTCAACAGGAAAAAGCACATTGAGGATCGCAAAATTTTGATTTAACACCCTGCAATTCTTCTTTGGCAAGATCGGTGGTTGCTAGGAAAGCAGCATTAATGGCGACTTTTCCTTCATTCGAGTAGAAGTAACACGAAATATGTAGGCGGCATATTAAGATACTGCTTGAAGTCTTCCTTTCAAGGAAATCATTTGCTCATCCACACATACAGTTTTCTCTTTTAACATTTAACTACAACTTTTTTTACTGATTCAAAGATCGGTCTAACTTTAAAAAAATGGTCTGTGTTGTTTTTTGGAATTTGTAATTATCTACTCCATGTAAGTGTGTGCAAAGAGGGAAAAATCTATTTCGGGTCATAGTATTTCAAACTTTCGATATTCCTATATTTTGATCCCAAAACGTCCTTACCCGCGGCATGCGTAAAGAAACCATAAAGATATGTAAGCCAAAAAGATCACGAATTTCGGAAACAGTAATGAGTTTGAGCTTAGAAATCCATTGTTGCTCTACATACATACATATCTGCGTTCAAGGCCATGCTTTCGTACAGTTCTGTGCTAATATATGTTTCGAAATACTCAAGTGAATCTTTTTCTTCATATGACCCATCAAATCTATCCACACCTTGTTCATCCTCAGCCTCACGTATGGACGATTTCTCTATTTAATATTCCTTGTATCAATCAATAATATGGTGTCTCCGCAAATGCAATCTTGGATGATTGATCTTAAAATATCACTATCCCCGGAAATATCTCTTTCCAGTAAACGTGCCATCTACTCGTCTTCTCTTAGCCTGTTCATATTTGTAATCACTGAAAATAAGCAAACAAATATTAGAAATATCACAAAAAAACAAAGCTTCAGTCCCAATGGCCACCCCAGTGCACAATAAACTCACATATTTATTTTGTTTAACCTTGAAATTGTGGAAGGGCTATTCTATTATAAAACCACTATTTAACTCTTATAAAATACATTTTTAATAAATAAATTGTTACGTGGAACAAAAAGAGACAAGCAATGACATCTACTGGAAATGGAGAGTAAACAATTTCGGGAAGGTTCAGGAATAGAATAGTCAAGAAGATTCTGGAATAGAACACTCCAGAATAATTTGGAGAATTTCAAGGGTATAAATATAACAGTTGTCACTGCCAAAAGAAGAGTCTTGTCTTAGACGATGCAGTGTTAACAAGCGAAAGTAATAAACAGGCGATAGTGTTCTAATTGGATTGGGATAATTGAAAGTACAGTATTACCGATAGTTAAACTTGAGTTGATTAATTGAATGTTTGTGAATTGCATAAGATTAGAGTGAAATAAAGAACTTGTGCTCGGTAAACCACCGAACCATAACTCCCTCGATGCATCCAGTTCAAATTTGCATATTTTAATTCCTAAAAAGATAGAAGAGAAACACAAAGTATCATGTTGCTATAAAATCAATAACAACAAAAATACTTAACTAATTACGTATACCAGCTCTTACGGCATCCCACGATTATCCTAAAAGTTGCCCTGGATATGGTTCTTCTGAAAAGGAAAACAAAAAAAAACTAATAAAGATTTAATTAAAATAAAAAACAACTCAAAAACTTACATTCAGTACATAGTTCTCCATATATACACAATTGACATTACGTCAACCAAATGATCTCGCCGAAGCACTTGGTATAAACGTTGCTGTGGCAACCCCATAAGGAGTACATCACATGACCAATCTCAGCAGCTATAAAAAGGCGGCCAAAGATAGCAAAAGACCCATTTCAAAATCAGAATTGATCTGATCAAGTTCTAAGCCTTGGAGTATGTTCTGAGCAAAATCCTAATCCAACCCAGAAGTTAATTCTGAAATTCAATGTAGAAGTTAATTCTACACCAACAAATTGAGGTTGACTCAATCTTACAAACAAAAGTTAATTCTGGCCGTCGTAAATACTTGAGGTTGACTCAATCCCAAAATCCTGGACGGGAATCGAACCTACACTTGTTAGAATCAGTCAATGATGGATAAAGAAGAGGACGAGGCGGTTGTTTTTTCTTCTTGTATTTATGAATTTAAAAAATAAAAGTTCTTAAAAATTCTTCTTTATCCATCAAATATTTGAGGTTAACTCAATCCTTATACAAAAGTTGATTCTGGAATATTTCAATTGATGTTAACTCAATTACTTGAGGTTGATTTAATGTACGTCGGCTAGGAGTTAATCCTAAGGATTGCAAAAGTGAGGCTAACTCAAGCAATCTCACACAGGAGTTAATCCGAAGGTCTAGACATCTTTTTACAAAGGTTAGTCCAGATCTATTTCCAGAGGTTAACTCTGCAACAATAAATTCAGAAGTTGATTCTGACCAAATTGGAAGGAACTCCTTTCCCACACGTTGCAGCACTCAATTCGCTGCACTCATAAAAGCGCACAAGACTAAACGTCACAAGTACCACTATTGCTATCGCATACGCAGCAACATTCCGATTTGCTACATCAGTGCTTCCTTCATACCTTCATGTACCAGCACGCCTAAAACTGCACTCTAGAAGCAGAAAAATTGGTTACGTTTTCTCAACATCACTTATAGCAGCAAAAAAAGTTGCTATATTCCATTATTGCAACTCAGCTGCCCTCACATAGCAGTTCGAGCAAGAACTACTCAACTGCCCTCACGTAGCAGTTCGAGTTAAATATACTAATATTTGAGAACAGGGTAAGGCTTCTCTTATAAGAGCGTCCGGTTGGGACCTATAAGCAATCGCGCATGGGTCTGGAGGGTGAACAATGGGCCTTGTCTTGGCCTTCGTTCGGGGGACCTGAAGAGGGGTCCCAATCCTCATAAATCAATCAATCAATCAAAAGGCTTCTCTCACAGAACATCCATCTCGTGCCAACGTATTAACATATACTCTTCGTCTTCTTCATTACAGGAGTAAGGAAAGGGGGAACGGAGCACGGATCGCAGCGGCACTGCCATTTTGTTTTGAATTGTTTTTTAATGAAGTTTTTATTAGGCATTAAGTTTTAATGAATTCATTGAATTTTAACTTAGTATTAAGTCTGAATTATTGAATTGTGATATTAAATATAAGAACCTGAAATAGCACAAAATTATTAAATAAAATTTTATTCTTTGAATTATATACTGAGTTGTCTTCAGAAAACCGGCACCCTTATTCACACAGTACACAGAGAACTTTCAACTTGTATTTAATATTGTGTTTTAAATAACGAACCAAACTCCATGCTCACAACAATATTCTTTTTAATTATTTAACCACTAAATTATTACACAAGAAAAATCATTCCGCGAACATTCCTGTGATTGTTACACAGATGAAGAAAATATGACTCATACGCATTGCTTTAGATAAGTTTGGTTTGGCGTCTAAAACTTATGCCAGAGATATTAAACAATAATTTTGTGAACATAGTAGGGTTTGTTGTTCTAGTAAACATATTCATACATTAAAATATTCGACTAAATTCTAACTGTTAAGAACAAATGATGATTTAAATAATCGGTCCTGTAAATGAAAAAAAAAAAAACGATATTTCTGTTTTTTTTTTTTTCACTAAGCAAAACACCCTATTTTGCCCCACCTCCGAGTATTTTTTTTTTATTTTTTAAAACTGTTTTAAATTGTTTTTTTTTTATTTTTTAATTAAAAAGAAAAGATGTTGGGAGCCAGAGCCATTCCATCGGGTTACAGACAGAATCTGGGCGTTCCTTATATTTATTACTAAGGACAGTTGTTCGTTCTTATTTTTTCTTATTATTTATAAATTTATTAATGTTTTTTTTTACTTCTTTTCTTATTTTCTGTTAATTGTTTAACTTTTTTTAATTACTTTATTTATTTTGTATTTAATTTAATTTGTTAAATATATTTTTCATTAAAAAAAAGCATTCTGTAATTCGTCCACCTTCCAGACATAGTCTGGGCTTTTCTATATTTTTTATTGGTTTATTTTATTTATCCGCTCCTCTTTGATACTTCTAATTTTTTGCTGGCCCTCTGTCCCTCCCATCTTTTGTCATTCTCTCTCGAACCTCTTGCTGAAGTTTATCTCGGTATGGTGACCCTGTGAGAACGGCAGTAGCTCCTCGCCAGGTTTATTTACCTATGACAAAGATAATAAATCAATTAAAGAGGTTTTTTTTTTAAATATTAAGGTCAATGACTCTAGTGATGACTCAATTGAACAGGGACTTCCTAATTTTTGTGCGGAAGCCTTATTTTGAGTAACGATATGCTCCTGAATACTGTCGTTCTCAACGGTAGCATGGCTTGTTATTGCTAGCACATCAGTAGCCATATTGTCGGTAGTTTCAGCCACTGTTAATCTTCGTTGCCGATGATTTTTAGGATGATTTTTATCATTATTTCATAATTTCAAAACAAAATTACTCTTTAAGAAATTATCGCATTTTGAGGCACCCCATCTTAATGGAAAATGCTGTTCTTTGGTAATCCCATCACTTGAGAAGGGCTGGACTGACTTGGCTAATTTTTTATTATATGTTCGTAATAGTCCGAATAAGGTTTTTTGGGGAAGGAAAAATTAAAATCGGCAACCCCTTCTTGGTGTTGCCATACAAAATTTTGGATTTTCACTATACGTCAACGTAAAGAGCGAGAGAGCTGAAATTTTGTACATGAGACTATTTTTAAAAAAATGTAAATTTAAGTTGAACAAGTAAAAAAGCAAGAATTGGTCTAAGACCAATTCTTATGATACCCTAGATGATGCCAGTATGAAATTTCGTATGGTCAGCGATCTATGCAACTTTGATTTTTGAAGTTGTTTTTCGCATATATTTCTAAAACGGTTTGTCCGACAGTAAAAATTAAAATAACCAATTTTATAGAATTTCATATTTTGAAGAAGTTTTTAGTATACTAAAAATGTCTTGGACAGATCGTTTTCACAGTATTCGTAAAAAACTGAAATTGTTATAAGGGAACACCAAGAAGGAGTTGCCAGATTTAATCCATTTTTGAAATTTTATTTGCTCTTACTATGAAAACACCATGTACCAAATTTCAGTTCTCTATATCAATGAGGTCTCAGACAGTGTCCAAATATATAGTGGAAAACGAAAGTTTTTTATGGCAACCCCACGAAGGAGTTGCACGATTTGTCTCATTTTCGAACTTAATTTCACTTTTTTTTAAAGTTCGTGTACAAAATTTCAGCTATCGAAGTATACGCGTTCTAGAGTTATCGTGCGCACAAACGGACGGACGGACGGACATGCCAAAATCGAAATAACTTTTAATATTATGCATGGGTGTCCAAACCAGTTTGCTCTACCATCATTATTTCGAGGTGTTACAAACGGAATGACAAACTCAGTAAACCTGAACGCACCAAGTCATTGCTAGATTAAGTACCGAGTTTTATCAAGAATAAACTTAACGAAAAACACACTATTGGATTTGTTCTCTTAGACATTCAGGCTGAGTTTTATACAGTTTGGCATGCGAGCTTTATCTATAAGTTAATTCACGCTGTGTTTTCGTACTACATCATTAAAATGTTCCAAAGTTTTTTAAGTGATAGATTCTAAATGGATTTGGTTGGACAGGAAATATCTGCACCTTATCCAACCACAGGTGGAATTCCGCCAGGCTCGATATTGAATCTTCTATTTTATATTATATTTACTGCCGATCTCCCAACATTAGCCAACTGTTCAATCTCAATATTTGCGAACGACACAGCTATCTTTTAATCTTCAGAAGACACGACAAATATAATTTGTAGCCACCAAAATTGTCGTCTACTACAATAGCTGAATATATTTCGATAAATAGATGATCAAACTCAATGAGACAAAAACACAAGCAATTCTTTTTACCAGAAAACCTCACATGACCCTGTTAGTATTCCTTCAACTGCCACTATTAAGTGGGTATTCATTTCGACAAAGCCGTGACATTTAAGAGCAATACCTCAAAGGGGTACATACGATCAACATATTAATGAAAATCATATACCTTTTCACAAACAGACCTGATTATCCTTAAGCATCGATAATTAATTCATCCGTTTTAAAACAATTTTTCAATCTATTCTTACCTATGGTGCCCCGAGTTGGCATAATTGCGCAGAGACTCATAAACGTGAATTGCAGATCGCGCAAAATAAAGTGCTTAATATAATAATCTATAATAATCTAAACTCTTTAATTATTTTTCCATCATATGTATTAATACTCTGAAGTATTATCATTGATTAAAAATATAATAATAATTATATTATTTTTTCAGAAACGTCCGTAAGCTAGTAATAAGTTTCTATATACAATTTTTAAATTATTTTAAAGCTGCACTCCACACATCTACTACATATTTCGCAGGCTGAATAACCTTCAAGTGTTATGCTCTATTGCCCGAGATTTTATTATCAGTTTCGTGCTTACAAGTATTCAACAACAAATTAAACTAGAAATTTCAGAGGCAATGAGCATCGAATCGAGCGTAATCTACATTTGCAAGTGTTAAGCAATTGATTGTATATTCATAATAGTTAGTTATTTTTTTTTTTGCATAAGATGTTCAGTAAGAGCTAATATGGATATTTAGATGAAGCTATGCACATTGAACATATATAATCGAAGAATCAATTGAGAAATTATTCATGCGCCATTCGGTTTCCGTTTAAAATTCACACATTGAAAAACTGAAAACGTGAAATGAATCTTGAAGAAACGTATTAAAATTGACAAACCTGAAATAAGATACGCAAATATTTTCAATTTAAACGCATTTTCATATAAAATTGAAATTCTTTAAGCAAAGCGTGGCTGTTTTATAATAGCTCTCACTTTTTTCTCTCTGCAAATTTTAGATTGATATCTTTATTAGATGTAATCACAGATAAGCTTATCTGTGGTATAATACATATAATGAAGAGCTTTAATAGTTTTACAGTCGCCTATTAGACATCGGAAGCGTATGAATGTTAAAGAAAGCGCCTAATGCTATGCTATGGGTGTAGAGATAAGTAATTTAATTACTTTCTAAAGATAGAAATTAACCGATGGGTTGACGTGAATTCTTATGTAATCCCTATAAATCCTTAATTCCCTAATGTTCTAGCATTTGGGTAATTAGGTGTGTGCACTGTACAGATGTATTTTATATAGGGAATAAATTAAAATTACGAACCTTAACGTAAAGTCATCATTAAAAACATTTAAATTATGTTTCAGATATTTGCAGAAAGATAGTTATTGCTGTATAAATTAGCTTGCGCGATTGGGAGATTAGCCTGTTAATTATAATCAAAACTATGGTAATACGAATCAATATCGATCGGGTTACACAGATTGACCGAAAATTCATACCAATTCGTTCAGTTAGGAAATTCGATACATACCTTTAGAAAATTAAAAACAAAACAAACCCTCCTTTCTTGAGCTTGAATTTTAGGTTTCAAGACAATTCTATTTATAAGACTGACGGAGCTTGGATTTTCCTATAATGCATACAATTATTATTAACTACTTAATCTGACTACTACTAACCGGTACTGTATTGTAAAAAAAAAAAAATCTTATAATCTTACACCGATACACATTTTCCAAACTATGCCGTATTGTATTTTTTATGACTTTTCTCTTGAATATATTTATGTATCTTGACGGTGCAAATTTTTACCTACTATAAATGTAATAATTTTAATATAATAGATGTAATATTAGAAGAGATCTCTGAAGGGGTTTGTAGGCGTTAGCCTCGCAATCCCTACGACCTGAAAGATCTATTTTGATTTCCCGTTAAATTAACTCCCTTTTTAGGTTTAGACTTTTAATAATGTCTACATAGAACCATTCTAGGATTGAGGTTCCACACGTAGTTTAGTGGAGGAAAAGCATGTTCGAGGCGGAGTAATCTCCACCTGGCCAATGCTTCGCAGTTGCAGAGCAGGTTCTGCGAGGTTTCATGTGGATCGTGACAGAAGCGGCAGGATAAAGTCTCAGCCAAGCCTGTTTAGATTAAAAGTAATATTACACCGGTCTTAGGTAAAATTACAATATGAAGATACTGTATTTTGTTCTACATGCTTGCATATGTTTACTCAGTCGATATATTCATGAGTTATGTTGAGCAAATTAGGAGATAACATGCAAAAAAATCCATATAATTAGACATGTAAATTTATGGACGAACATACTTATGTTATTTTTGGATTTGTTTGATTCTGTTATAATTTTTTTTACGAAGAAGATTTCTCATCTAATAGACTGAAATTTATTGAAAATAATTTCAATAAATTTACAAAATGAATTTAAGTGCAAAAAAATGATTGAACTTCTCGATCGCTGGGTCGAGAGAGGTCTCATCGGTATGGTTATCTCCGATCGCCTAGCATAGAAGTTCAATGATGGAGATTACACCAATTTCCCATATAAATACTTTTTATAAAAAGTAAATATGGCAAGATTTCTCATTGCACTTTTCAAATTGGCTGGTTTTTCCCCTCCATCATTGAACTTCTATGGTAGGCGATCGGAGATAACCATTTCGTTGAGACCTCTCTGATCGCTGGGTCTAAAAGTTCAATCATAATTTTTTTTTATTTGTTTTTAATATGAATAGTTCAGGTATTTCACTGTCTAATGGACTGGCCACTAATTCGTGCATTTTGGTGAACATAATGTGTAATAGGAGCCGTCGAATGGAAGTCTGTCCCAGAATTTATTGCCAAAGGTTGATGAATTTAGAGATACTTTTTATAATGCACGTATGAATGTGATTTGTGTGTTTGAGACTTGGTTAAAGCCCCATATTGACAATGATCTTATTATCTTATAGAAATTTAAAGTTTTTAGGAATGATCGCACAGGCCGAATGGGGTGCCGTGTTGCGATGTATGCAAATAATAAATTCCACTCACATCTTGTTGCTTGTTCAAACCCTTTGGCAAAGATCGAATATAATGAGTTTAATGAAATTCTTTTTAACCATCAAAATGCTTTAAAACTCCTGAATGTTGGAACATTTTTGTACTCTCCGTGACTTAGTACACTGCGTTCCGGCAATCAAAAACACATTTTTATAGATCGAAGTTTAATGTGAAGCTCCCTAATAAAAAGCTGTGGGTGAATTTAAGAGACATTGGGGTTGGTTAATCAAAATTATCTTTGAATGAATTAAATCTTAAGTTCACTCATTCTGTCTCCAATGTATCTATGGCAGCAGAACTGGGAGACGTTTTAACAACGTCTTAATTGGAACTATTCAAACGATGAGTACTCCTTCATTAATATAACGGAGATTGAAGTGTATACAACAATAATGACCACTAGACCCAATGCCTGGGGAATTTATAGTATTCACCCGAGGTTTATAAGATGCATAATTCCCTTCCACACTTAACTTTTGTTTTTAATAATATTATTTCATTTTTCAGAGTTCAGAGTTCAGCTGAAAATTGGTTAAAATAGTTCTAGTCCTTAATAAATTTGTTTTGTTCAAGGAAGAATTTTTTGGGGATTCTCCGGTATATAGCAAAAGCTAAAAAATGTTCTAATTTGTTATTTAATCACACAACCCATTAATTTTTGGTGACAAGTTTCAAGTCTTGGTTTGACTCATCAACAGGTCCCAAATAGCGAAATTGGGTGATTTGAAAAACAAATGAAAAAAGTGAAAAATTTAAAAAAATTTAATTTTTTTTAATAAAAAAAAAAAAATTGTTTTTTCTACTTTTCTCATACTTTTCATTTCTTTCCTCTTTTTTCACTTTTTTCATTTGTTTTTCAAATCACCCAATTTCGCTATTTGGGACCTGTTGATGAGTCAAACCAAGACTTGAAACTTGTCACCAAAAATTAATGGGTTGTGTGATGAAATAACAAATTAGAACATTTTTTAGCTTCTGCTATATACCGGAGAATCCCCAAAAAATTCTTCCTTGAACAAGATTAAGTATAACCCGGTAAAAAGTTCAAAAGAGTAATCTTTTTATTTAAAAAATTAGGTGCATAGGAATATCGTCCTATTTAAATACTTCCTGTCTTTTCTAAAGTGCTCGAAAAATGAATGAACAATCAGTTGTATCATTACATTGAAAGTAGTGGTCTATTATCATGCTAACAATCTGGCTTTAGGCCAAAGCATAGAGACTTAATTAAAATAAGCGATGACATTCACGAAATAATGTCAGATAATAATTTAACTACTCTAAGCCTATTAGATTTCTCAAAAGCATTTATTTAGTTAATAATACTCTGATTACACCTTTTTACTTCTCTACTCTAACAGATAACCTAATAAACAGTTACCTCACAGGCCAGTAGCAACAGATTTGTTGTGACAGCAGAGTTTCTGATTTGCTTCCAGTATTTACATAGTGGCATGCCTCAAGGATCTATCCTAGTACCTTTACGACTTACGATCTTCATCAACGACTTACGGGTGTTATTTTCATTTGTAGATACCACTTGAATGCTGACGATGTTCAGTTATATATTTCTAGGCATAAAATAAATTTTCTAATACTGTCGAGTGCATAAATGTTAATTTAAGAAACGTCTGTAATTGGGCTGTTGAAAATAAGCTGGATTTGAAGATTTTTAAGTCTAGTGCCATATTTATACATAAAACCGAACCATCAACCTTAACTTGGTTGGATCTTGTCACATCTTTATCTGCATCGTACACACCTATCCCTACTCGAATATAATATTTTTAATAAAAGCCCTTGTAGTACCACTAGTTATTAAGGGATGTGAGCTGTTCTATGTAGTTGATTCAAATTCCCAGAAAAAGCTTAATGTGGCTTTCAACTTTGCGGATCGTAATTGTTTTGGGCTTCAACGATATGACCATGATGATGATTGCGTGAATTCAATCTTTGGTTGCATACTTCGCACGTATTTGGACTTTCGCATGATCTTTTTTTTATGTAACTTGCTTCAATATCGCAAACCAACTTATTTATATCAAAAGCTCAAGTTTTTTACGGTCTCTAGGACAATTATTTATTGCAAAGTTGCGTAATTAAGTTTCTGAGCGTACATTTCTAATAATAATGGCGGTCTTAGCTTTTCTACGGGTTTGTTAGATTTTCTGCAAGATAGCTATTTATTTCCTTTTCACTTTTGTTTTAATTTTTTCTAATTCTAACTTGATCTTTTTATACCCTAGACGGAAACTATGGGGTATACTAAGTTTGTCATTCCGTTTCGAGAACGCGTGTACTTACAGAGCTGAAATTTTGTATGCTGACTTAAAAAAAAAGTAAATTAAGTTCGAAAATGAGACAAATCGGGCAACTCCCTGGGGTTGTCATACAAACATTTCTTTTTCCACTATGTATTTTGACACTGCCTGTGAATGCGCTAACATAAAGAGCTGAAGTTTGGTACATGGTGTTTCCATAGTAAGAGCAAATAAAATTTCAAAAATAGAATAAATCGGACAACCCCATCTTGGTGTTTCCATATAAAAATTTATGTTTCTTACGAATACTGTGAAAGCGATCAGTCCTAGACATTTCAATTGTACTAAAAACTTTTTCAGAATAAGAAATCGTATATAATTGGTAATAATAATTTTTGCTGTCCGATGAACCGTTCTAGAAATATATGCAAAAACTACTGCAAAAATCAAAATTTCTCAAATGACTGACCATACGAAATTTCATATGGGCATTCATCTAGGGTATCATAACATTTGGTCTTACAATTAGACCAATTCTAGCTTTTTTACTTGTTTCATTTAATTTTTATTTTTCCGTTTTACAATTATTATTTTATTTCTTATTATTATAGCATATACATATCGCAAGTTTAGCTTTTGAATGATATGCATTTTCATTATCTGTAGGTATAACTTTGACAAAAAACTTAATTGTATAGATGCCATTTAATAATTAATTGAAATTGAAATTAAAATTTAGGAAAAAGAAATATGAAATAGTTATCCAACTATTTAATAACTCAATAACTTTAACAAAATTTTATTTTTATGTAATGTCTAATATCCTTGTACAAAAAATAAATTTAATATGGCAACATATACAAATTAATTTCTCAAAATTACAATGACACTTGTTATGTTCCATCCCGAGAGCAAAACAATGGTCTGCTGACTAGCCATGGAGGAATAGTGGGTTTATAAATCAAAGAAATGTATCACCTGTATAGAGAGTGCCACGTGGTTGTTTGAATCTACGAACTCTATATAAGTTTTCTGAGGAAAATTTAATTAAATTTGTACTAGCTTAAAATTATAAATTTTGTTTTTCTTTAGGTGGGATAACGGATGTAGATCCACGGAATGTTTTTCCAGGTACGAGTACTCTAACTAAATGGACAAAAACGAACATCAATAACATATTAAATCTATCGCTGTCTTCTTAGAAACTGTGGTCTAATCTGCAGCGATATGGAATATGCGGAAATGATTTGCCACCGTGACTTGATTACTGATGATCTTAAAATTTATATTACTACACCCCGTTCTTAATATCAGTTTGAATTTGTAAGGTCACAATAGTTTCAGTTTCTGTTGTGTATCACATGAAGAAGTTTTCAAAGCATGTATGTCCGTTAGATCCTATACCACCGTGTCAGACGATATTGCACCATCATTCTTTAAACTGCTATTACCCGTAATTTTTTTAAATTTTAGTTTATATGTTTAACTCTTGCCTCATATTTTCGTTTTTTATAATTTTAGATGTCACGACCCCATGTTTCTGCTTACAAAAATTCTGTATACTAGTAGACTCTTTAAAAACTTATTTATATATTAGAGATATTTGATAATTTTTAAGTCTCCTTTGTAGTTATATATAAAAATTATATGCTATAACGATCACGCATCGATCACCACTCCTCCAATTTAGATGAAACTTTCAGAATTATTTAAATATTAAAAAATATTTGACCCATGCCCCAAGCCGACTTAAGTCTTGTTGGTGACTGAAATCTGAATGTTTTGACTGTGAGCGTTTTTTTAATTACTCATTTCTTTTGTATAATATTTTAAATTAATGGTATTAAATGGAGCTTTCCAAAAAAAACAAAATTAAAAATCAGAAAAAATTTAAAAAGAAAAATATTATTAATTTTAAATTTTTGACCGCTTCCAGAAGAAAAACACTGCTCTAAAAAATATCGTTTTTGATATGCTCTAACATTAATACGTATCAAATCAAAAATTTGCGAATGCTCAGCTCTTAGTTTAGAAGATACAATTTTTTTTATTAGCGTCTCTGGAAAATTTTATATGTAAAATTTAAAATTTATTCCGAAAAAATTATTTTTCTTTTACTGTTTTTAGAATGTATTGTAGCGTTCCAAATTTTATTCAAGTAAATAGCCGAATTCGCAACCTCCAGTCTCAAAACCGATCTCTTGACAATACACATCAACGCGATCGAAATTGCGAATATACATGACTGTACCAATAGAGGCCTTACCGAAATTCGAAGATTGGCGAAGGCTGAGCGAGAAAATTCCGGCTCCTTCTTCTTGCAAAATGGTGCGAGAGTAAAGAATAGAAAACTTAAATAATTCTTAATAATTTTAAAGCAAATAGTAAGTTTATTTAGATAGAAATAAAAGTAATAAAATAAAGTAAAGTAAGTGTAAACTAGTAAAAAAAATAATAATAAAAAAGAAACAAGAAGAACTTATATAAAATTACAAGTTAATGACTGTGCCGAGCCGTAAGTAGCCAATTTTCAAATAAAATCCATTAGCATATTATATAATAATTAAATGTTTAGCCTAAGAGTATGGGAGTATGAAAACAACCACAGACTACGTATGACAAGCCAAGGATTTAATAAAAGATGTTCAAAGAAAAAAGTTAAGAGGGAAAATAGACCACGTGGAAGCAATCTCAACTTCGAGTACTGCGGCGACCTGGCCAGGTATAGAGATAAGTAAAAAATAAAAATAAAAGGAATTAATTGTTAAGTTCTTATTAATTATTGCCATTGCTAGATATTTATTTAATTAACTGTTCATTTATTTATTTACACATATGCATGCATTCTAGTTATATGTCCTAAATACGTAGACCCTAGAATTTAGTCAGTGATAGCATACAGGCAGTGTTTCAAAGAAAAAGGAGCAAGAATTCATCCCGAATCAAAGAAAAAGATTACGCGCAAAGAACTTAAAAGAGGGCAAAAGGGCAACCAATTTCGTCGTCCTATGGACTAACGAATTGCTCTCATCCGCGTAAATTTGTCACAAAGCAAAAAAAAATGCTACAGTATTAAAAAAAAAATATTATTATAATAGTTTTAGTTTTAAAATTTCCTAAATTTTATAAATTTAGTTTTAGTACAAAACAACTATTTTTTAACACTAACACTATTTTCATTTAAAGGTATAAAACTGTGGTACATTTGAGTACCTGCTATTACCTTGACAATATTCCATGTATCTATTAGTAATTTTTATAAAACGCAGCATGTAAATCCTATGTAACTAGTCTTAGCGTCCAACAAATAGTTCTGGAAACAAATACGAAGATCTACTTTAACAATATCACTTACATAGACAGGTGTCTATTTACTTTAATGACATATATTTAGGATATCGTAAGATCCCAGACCAATTATACATTTTTTCATAATTTCAATCCTGATTGACATAATTATAGTAAAAAGAAAAAATGGAGAAGTATTAAGTGAGCTCCACTGAGTTCCCTATATTTTTCCAGAGTTTATGCATTTTTATTATGAATGTATATTTACAATATTGGTAAAAAAGTGTAAATTTACACATTTTTAATTGATAATAATAGTAGTAATTTTGTAATTTCAATGATGTTATCCTCATACAATCTTCTTATATGGATATTAGCTTTCAGATTAGTGACAGGAACGAATTGTATTTCCATCAACTTTATCTTCTTGGTGAATGATTAAAATAGGGTAAATTCCATTCAACTAACCTGGACTTTGAGTACCCCAAATTATTTTAATTGCTTTCCAGAACATAAGTATGGTAGATAGGTAGGTCCCTTTCTTTTCCTTAAGAGTCTTGGAGAATTCTCAGAGTTGTAAATGGTCCGAAATGCTGACTATATATGTCAGACAGAATAATATAATCGTTCGGGGGATTTCGAGTCAGCTATTGCTAGATGTAGTAGCAACATAATCTGCCCACGTATTTTCACCATTTCACACTTCATATATATTAGAAAAATTGTACAGAAGATATTTATCTTATAATGCACATTCTTATAAATTATTTATGCCAAAACATAATTTTTAAATGAATAATTATTGTAATTTATACTATACGACTAAATTAATAAATTTAATTCAAAAGAAAACAGCTAAAACAGGAAGAAATAGTGAAAAGAAAATTTAGCCTACTAAAACAAAGATTTATCTAAATATAAAAATCAAAAAGCAACATAAAAATAAAGGACTAAATATTATGTAACAATAGTAACATTCGAAAAGTATTTATGCTCTCCGCCCCTGGACACATGCATATAAATTATGCGAAGGATGTATCAACTGAAGAAGGAAAGACTGCTCCATGAGTATGTCTGCAATGTACAGTGCTTATAACATATATCAAACAGGAATGCTGATAAGTTCGGTCTAGTGAAGCCGAGCCCATAAGTGTTGGAGTATGTCTCCTTTGTAGTTGTACCGCAGCGCGGAAGGTAAATATCATATTCATAACTGGGGGCACAATAAATCCTCGTGGTGGGAAAATTTGAAAATTTTGTTTTAATCTTTGCATTTCAAATTAGTATACACGGTCTATTATGTATTCAAAAACAATTGAATATTAATTGTTATAGATGGGCTGCGCTCTGTGAGTACTTCTTACGGCAGGTGTAAGAAGTATACTCTACTGAACCTCAAGACTACTGTTGGCGACCACACAATTTAAGGGTAATATTAGTAAGATAATTGTTTTTTTTTTTTTTTTTTTTTTAACCAATGGGAAACTTTCATGCAAAGCAACAATAACTATAATGCTAAGATCACGTTTATTGGGAAAATATATACATATCATAGATAAATATATATAGATTAATTTTATGTCGAAAGATCCGGCCTAGACGTATTTGCACGCTGCTAGACTGCAACTTTTCTAACGATCAATGTCGCATAAGTTCCAAATCCTTAATCGGGTTAGGGCGTTGTGTGCCAAGTGATGTTAGCACAGCCTGAACTTTAATTTATAACTGTACTTTATAAGATTACAGATAGAAATTACAGTCCAAGTTATACTAACATCGCTTGGTGTGAAATTTGCATACATCGATGCAAGCTTAAGCGTCTGCACCTTAACGTTCCAACTTTCCTTCGGCAGCATTTGAAACAATAAAGAAATATATTTGTATGTACATAAACTAGAAATAAAGCTTAAACTTCTCTTTTTACTTACAACTGATAGCGCCTGCAGTGACTTCATATAAGACCTCGATGAGTTGCCAACGATAATACCACTTTCATCTACATTTCTCACTCGAATGTACTCCATTAGTTGCTCCTGATCCTGTACAAATAAAAAAAATAGGAAAATATTATGTATCTTAATCGTTTAACTTAATCAAATTAAGTGCAACAGGAACCACTACTACTGAGCTCCTTCATCTAAACTTACCATTACTGATTTCTCTATATACATCTTCCCCACTTTAATTAAGGAGAAGTCAACTATAGCATCACTTTCCTGCTCATCGTGTGATGCGATTCCACAGTACTTCTCACAGGGATGTGTTCCACTAGTTCCTCGTGATCCTATACAAATGAAAAATTATAAAGTTATGTATACTAATCGTTTAATTTAATCAGAAGAAAATTATAATATTTCAGTTTAGATTAATCCACTTACCACTTTTGTTTTAAGAGACGGTATCGCATTTCTCACCAACTGAAAAGTGGTCCTCAGTCTTTGAGCTGGTTTATACTCTGACCGGCCAATCGCATCAAGCCATTTCTTTTTTAAAATTTCCTCCTTAGGAATCCTAAAAGTAAAAAATAAGTAAATTTATTGGGAACGTCTTAGCCAAATTAACAAAACTATATGTTGAAAAGTTTTAATTAAAAAATAAATAAATTGTATCTAATTGAGGAAATTTTATAGAAGTTTCCAGCAGTTTGTCTTACAAACGGAACAAATTTCACCATCCAAATCAAAATACAAATTTTTCATAGGAAAGAAATTTTAATAAATTACTTTTAAATTGGCTATTTCACATTTTCATTTTAATCGATTTATCTACTCAAATCCAAATATTCAGATAATTTTCCAAATGTCCCCTGAAAATATTTTTAACCCACCGCCATTGACTTATTGCCGTTCGACTTTGACAGTTGTCTTTTCACGTAAACAAAAAATTTTCTTACAAGTAAGTGCACAACAAAAATCAAGTTTTTATATTTGCTTGAAGATGATTCAGCAATATTTGGTGTTATTGGTTAAAAGTAAAGTGATTGGAAATAATTTGTAAATATACTTGCCTAGGAAATGTTATCCATGGCCTAGATTTTCCTCTATAACACTAGCAACCATTTCCTGAACACTTCATTTTGCAAATTGTAATTATTCACAAGTTTGTTAGCACTGAATATTGTTTCAAATTGTTTATATGAAATCACTAAAGCACTTGATTAGTTTTAAAAAAAAAAACTGTTATTTGTTTTCACTACGAAATCACAATTAATTGACAGAAATAATTTACTGCAACACAAAACTCACTTGACAGATAAGAATTATATTTCTCTTTCTCCAATGTATTCCGTCCTTTGTTATTGCCTTCCCCTTCTAGATAATTATGAGGAAAAGGAAGTTTGATGTTCTAAGGTACAGTGCAACAACGATGTTCTGTAAGGAGCGTCGCAGTCAGTCCATGAATAAACCGAAGACAGTCATTCTACGTGCACTTATAGTGTCAAGTTTAGGATAAGTATATAAAGTTTCCAAAGCAGAACGGAGACAAGAGGTGAACCTTGACAAGTCTTTAACTATTGCCACAACGAGCATTTTTATTGCCGGCAATAATGCATCGCTTACGTTTAACTTGACGAGGGTAAATTTTGCATCGCATTATTGAATAAATAACTAATAAGGAAACGGCATATCGCGCGAGAACCTAAACCACTCGGTGAAATGTATTATTGTGCTGTGTTTGTATTCATTTCATCATGACAGTAATGAAATCGTTACATTATAATTCAAATTGCTGTGTAAAATAAACAAATTTTTAGCGCCCCCCTATTTTCAGATAATATTTCTTAGTGTTGCCTATGATAATTTAATGGACTTGTCACAATTCAATTCAAACAAACCGGCATTGAAAATGTTAAATTTTTTGCCATGGCTATTTATTTTTATAAATATTTCACACTATAATTTATTAGTAAAACTATTAAACTTGCTTGAAAAATCCTTTCCCATGAAACAAACTCCGGTTGTTTCTGCAGCACAGCACAGCGCACTTCAACACGATAATTGCAAGACTCCGAAGTCTCGATTATATAAAATCTCATTCAGGAAACAATATGTCAATTTGATATTTCACTACTGTTAAGTCAAAAGCACCTTTAATTAGCTATTTATCACAAAATCTCTAAATTAAACCTAACTTTTTTTCATGAAATCTGAAATGTCAGAAATCAAGCAGAATTTTCAAATAGTGACCAAGAGGGCTGGTCATTTCACCCCCCGCTCATTAGGTTTGACTTTTATTTAATTACCTGCACACGTACACTGTATTCGCACGATACCTCGTATCGCATATGAATAATCTAAGCGAATCTTTTGATAATCGCCATGGCGATAAATATTATTATCTTCTTGATTTTAATCGTAGGCGACTCGCAATTTTATCGGATAAAAGTTATTTGTTGGTGCCGGAATTATTTGCATATCTATCGCTTAGTTTAACAGGGGTAGGTAAATGTTGTATCGCATGTGAATCGTGTCAGTTTTGTAATTTTTGCAATCCAATCGTTTACAATAAAATTTAAGTCACTAAATTTCTAAACTATATAAACTGTACCGCACCTGAAAAAATATCAACTCCAAATGAGATAACTTCCAAAGGTAGAGTACTGTAACATCGTCAATAACGATAAAACTTTTTTGAAAATAGCTTATATATACCTCGCTCTCATCACATCTGGTACCAGAAATGTAGGCAATCAATATGCAATAATTTAGCAATAAGAAAGCGATTCGTAAGCCAATCGTAATATTTCTCGGAATATAACTGACTTTAATTCTCGAAATATTGCCAAAACTTTGCCATGGCAATAAAAGGGCAGCACAGTTTTTATTGCCATTTCTATCGCCACAGCAATTTATCGCTACAATGCTTACTACTAGGTAGCGATTGCAGGGGGGTAGTATATCAACTGACAACCACAACATCCGCACACCACAATAAATTTTTCTCAATTGAGCGCTGATCTGTGCACTTTAAATTGGAATTTATCATAACTCCAAAACTCTTAGCTTTATCTACATACGGTGGGATGACAGTGTCCATGATAACAAGTTGATGCTGAGCGGGGTCAAAACCTGAGTTGGGTATTGAGATTGCTGAACATTTCGTAATGTTTAACCTTATTACCTTAATTCGAGCCCACTCAGAGAAGTTTGTCAGATCCCCGTTAATGCAGTCTAAACAGTTCTCCATAAGACCTAAGGTAAATGTACACATCATCCGCATACAAATGAATTTTAACAAATCTGATTTTCTGTGGCAGATCATTTATAAATAGAGAGAAATAAGAGATCCAAGAATGGATCCATGTGGGATACCTCTATAAAGTGATAATAAACTAGAAAACTCACTCGTTGCCTTCGATTTGACAGCAAGCTCATCACAAGCCGACAGGCTGAACTAGAGAAATTTAAAATATAATAATATATTCAGGGTGATTCAGATCATGATGCCTTCCGGTATACCACGCGATTCCTTGAGGTAAGCTGATCAAAAAAAATTTCCACATACCCAACATAGCCAACAATACCCAAAATCTATAGGGTGGTTCAAAAGTTATACTCATTTATTCCCATCAGGGTTCACGAATATTGGCGAAATCTTCAACTGGCCACAACTCCTAAAGGAAGGATTCTAAGAGGTGAGTGGGGGGGGGGTATGTAGAACAGTTTTTTGATCAGCTTATCTCAAGGAATCGCGTGGAAGTTATCTTGATCTGAATCATCCTGTATATATAAAAAATGTTTTTTTAATTTAAATATTAGTTTAAAATTGTTTACGCTGTCAAAGGCCTTAGAAAAGTCCAGAAATATCACTATTGCGAACTTAATTTATTTGTGTAATTTGATAATAACAATAAATTTTTATTTAATAATTAATTATATATTCGATTTCGAATATTCAGATTATGTTAATATATTACTAATATTGATAAAATTCGGTTTCATAATGAAATCTCAAAACCAAATAAATTTTATCACACTTTTCTGTCAGCTACTCTACTTTCTGCTACAAATACACCTCTCAAGCATATATGCTTGCCTTGCTTAGTGCATAAAGACGGCTCTAATTACGAATTGTTTACTTAAAAATCAATTTCCTGTTGTTAATGAGTAAGGTACTATATATAAATAACTGTATGTATGGACATCATTTCGGATCAATGCATACAACAAATTACATCTGTACCTCTGTAACTAAAATTAAGAAAGCCCTACTATAGTTACATCATGCATAATACGGACATCGAAGATCCAAAGTGACAATAACTCAAGGTTAGACAAATTTAAACCTTTTTTGATTTAGTAGTTTTGGTTATTAGGAAATACCTATTGCACTTTCATTGGTCTAAGTGTACTTTCATAATTCATAACAAAGAAATCCCTTTATATCTACCTCCATTCCATGGAATCATAGATAAACTTAAAGAAGAACTATTACAATCCACATATAGTCATACGATCTTCAACAATGAATCTTCTTTCCTGACAAGCACGCACTCGTAATAACATTCACATAACAATCGTTAGCACGTGATTTACGTGCTCATATTACATCGTACACGATAATATGATTCGCATGGAAGAGCGACATCGAGTCGAACATTATTATTATGTTTCGGTCTGTCAGTGATGACGATAAAATCCCCTGGCGGCTTAAACTAAGTCACTGGGTAAGTCGGTGATATCTGCTCTTCATTTAAATTCGTAATTTAGATCAAAATTTTTATGACCCACAGATGCTACTTAAAAAAAAAAAAGAAAAAACTTTTTATTATAACTTATACCTTTCTTCACTCATTGCTCAATCATCATGGTCCATTAGAATAACAAATGCATTTTTTTGCACGTTGCTTTTCCTTTAAAGCCTTCGTTATGTCACACATGAGTTCGAGGTCGAAACTAGTCAGAAAAAGCTTGGACAAATTGATTGCATTTTCTGAATAAAAAAATTTTCCATTTAGGTATAAATCCATTTATAGATGCCAGCAATCGATGGGTTTTTTTTTACTTCCTCACATAATGTGTATTAACGTGAGCTTACCTGGTGCAAAAAAAAATATAGTAAACACCTAAAAAAAACAAAAACGAAGAAACTGACTTAACTTAAGTATGCTGCGATCAAAGTGACTGGCTTTTGATTTTTGTTTCAATTAAGTATGCGCATCATGGCCATGACCAGTGAGGAAGAGTTTTCCCTTTTCGATTTGTCTGCACTGGCTCGCGGCGGACGATTGAATTCTCTGTTAAGCGTCTCGCAAGAGGCAATTTTCTTACGCAACTTTATAAAAAGCTCTTCCAAGTGTAGTTTAGGTGCGTGAATTTATTTCACCTTTTTTTGCTTCCTAAACGATTTCGAAGTGAGTAGACACTATGGTGACATACTTTGATGATGATAATGAATTCTATTTTAAAACGACATTATAAATTGTGGTGATAAGAACATAAGATAAACACGAGCTTCAATTAAAATACCTGAAATCTTGACTGTGGATGTGTGTGGAGAAGTTTCCAATTAATTAAGATCTTATGCGCGGTTTTTATACCAAGGAAGTAACGAAAGTCGATTACAATGTAACTCTATCATGCAAGAACTACTTTCGTTGCATTTTAATTCGCAATTTTTTGGCAGTTGATTGCAAATTTATCACATAGCTGGAAACGATCTAGTCTTTTCAGTATGTCAACAGCGAAAATTTAACACTGATTTTATTTATTTTAATAGCTTCGGGGTTTTATTTTTGGTGAGGACATGTCTGGCTTAGAGAAGTAATAAATTATAAAAAATTGTTTAATCTGAGATACAGAAGCATCTGAAAGTAGGTATATAATGAAAAAAGATTGTGAAACTTGAAAATCAAATATTATTTCCAATACTTCGTAGGTGAAAGACATGTTGCTTTGAATTGAAGGCGTTATTTTTTCCGAAACGGTTCATCGCACTATATCAAACTGTATTTTGCAAATTTGATGACTTTCACATTTTAAACATTCTGAGATGAATGCTACTTTTAAAAACTGTAGTTTACAATAGATGCAAGTAGTAATTAACATTCTCGGTAATACAATCGTCATTAACATTATAAATATTTATAGAGTGCCCTGATAGCTTAGCCCAACGAGAAGATCTGTAGTTGTTAATTTTAAATAATATAGTTTTATATACAGATGCGAAATAATTAATTACATTATTAATTAATTACCGTTTCATTACCATTACATAGTAATTACAATTTTTCAATACCATTACCATATCTTGATTATTGCAAAAAAAAACTTCAATTAACTTTAGCCAATAATGGTAATCGTAATCAAAATATCAGGAATCAGATGAAGATATTGAATATAAATAATTTGATTGTGTTAACTTAATAAACACTTGAAAATTTTTACTATAGACAAAGAAAATCAAAACTTTCTGAAAATTTTCTCAGCAGCTTGCAATGATTAATAGAATCGAATGCCTAACTGAAATCAAGCAAAACAACAATCGTAAGTTGGTCTTTATCTAGTGCTTCGTGAATATTTGATGTAACCTTGAGCATAGCAATTTCGCAGCTATGATTCGATCGGAATCCGGATTGCCGCCAATAAATCAGATTTCCGTTTAGCTTTAGATCGATTTGGATTTTTTGTTTGCATAAAAACTACCTTCTCCAAATAGCCCAGTCAAATAAGCGAAAAAAGGTGGCAAACGTTGGAATGGAAGCGAACAAGCTATAAATATTGGTATAAACCTTTGTTTGGGCATTCTAAAGACTGGGCAAAAAGTCTCATATAATCGCGTGTCTGCGTCATCAGATTCAAGGTAAAAGGTAGCGAAAATCGGTTTTCTTCAATTATCTAGTTTTCTATGGAAAATACATCTTTCAAGGTCATTATGAAACTTTTAGATTATAAAATTACCTACAATTTTCATTTGACGCATTTTTTTGTATCTACAACCATTTTGGAGTACAGCGCGGAAAGAGCAATCGCACATCCGTATACAGGAGTATATAGCGTATCACGCTATGTGAACTCAGGACCAAGAATTTTATTTTTTATTCATTTTTTATTAAGACCAAATATAAAATGGCGCATTTAAAATTATTTTTGTTCGTTGTCGTCTTCGTCACGAGGTTGCCCAAGGTCAATGTCGACATCTTCATCATCGTCCTCGATATCCGTTACAGTTGTTTCACCAATCTCGAGGACTTCATGTACGCTGTCTCCATTGTAATCATTTGATATTAATGAGGAACCCTTCTTTTCTATTTTTACAGGCGATAACGACGTTATTGACACCAGCACCGGGAGATATGTTGAATATGATTTTTTGCAATTTGTAAATTGTGGATGTAGAAAAGTAGGGTTACTATATTCTACAGTTTGTGGCCATTGTAACGGTCAAGATGGCTCATCAATACCAAATGATTTCGATGGAGACTGCGTGCATGAAGTCCCCGAGCTTGGCGGAACAACTGTAACGGGTATCGAGGACGATGATAATGATGTCGACATTGACCTTGGGCAACCTCATGACGAAGACGACCACGCATAAGAATAATTTTAAATACGCTATATTGTATTTGGCCTTAATAATAAATAAATAAAAAACAAATTTCTTGGTCCCGCGTTTCCATAGCGTTATACGATATATACGCCTGTATACGGACGTGCTTGCTCTCTCCGCGCAGTACCTCGAAAATGATCGTAGATACAAAAAAATGCTTTAAATGAAAATTGTAGATATTTTTATAATATACAAGTTTCGTAATGACCGTGAATGACGTATTTTCCATAGAAAACTATATATTTGAAGAAAACTGATTTTCGCGACCTTTGACCTTAAATATGACGCAGAATGAAGATTATAGGAGACTTTTTGCCCAATCTTTAGAATGCCAAAACAAAGATATTTCCGACACCTGTGGGCCCAGCTATTGTTGTGAAGTGAGGTTGATTGCGCTTCTCTAATTGTTTAGCTGTATCTAAACATATTTTGTTAATATTGTCATTTTTATTATTGCATATATTATGAAGCACACAACATGCTTAAATTATTATTGGCGCGTTGTCATGTGAACTTCCAGTCCTTTCCCAACGCGTCTGAAACGAGGCTTTTAAGTGCCCAAAGGCAGTTTCTACTACTCGCCGACATTTGTTGAGTTTATAATTAAATTTCTGTTCATTTACGTCTCGGCATACAGAATATGGAAATGGCTTCAACACTGATTTGGATAGCTTAAACGCTGAATCACCCAATAGTTATACCGGAAAATCAAAACCTTCAATTTATTTTGCTATTATTTACAAAAATTGGATTTCCTTCATGTTTTTTTTTTTTCAGGAGAGAGTTTTCAAAAATTGTCAAGCCATTACATCTGCCAGGACTTTCTACATTTATATATGTTAAACGGTACCTATAGTCTACTGCTGCAAGTAAAACCGTATCATTCTTTGTAGTTATAGTAATCCACAGCATCGTCTATAGGTGGACTTACTTTTATATGGCAGCCATCCATAGCTCCGAAACACTGTGGAAAGTCAAGCAATTCAAATCCGCGAACGATTTCATTATTTTTTTCTTATGTTGGAGGATATGTATTCAAAAATGCTTTTTGGAATATATTATACAATTCTGTACAAAATTTCAATAATACTTCTCCTACGGTAGTTCTGCCAACACCAGATAGGCTTGCAATAGTCGTACGTATAAAGATATGGCAATTTTTTTAGCTAGGGGAATAGCTAAGCGCCATGTTGTATCCATTCTTTTCATATTTTTCAAATTATCTACCAACAAATTGAATGTTGATCTATCCACTTGAAACGCGTTCTTGAAATCCTCTTCATACATCTTCGGCATATCTTTTTCCCTCCCAATATTGAGAATTTTGAGCCTAAAGATATAAAAAATCTAGCATAAATATTATAGTTCAAAACTAGGGATTATATTTGTCCACACCCTCCTCTATAAAGCGCTGCTCATCTTTTCCTCCTAATTGCTAATAACTTAAGCTGCGTGTTTGACCTCTCCAGCATATTTATTAATAATAAATTATTTATATAAGCTAAAATTAATTCATTTTGTGACATTTTTAAGAAATTCTTCCACTTTTACTTTTCAGTGAGGGCGAATGTCAAACTATACTACGAACAAACGCGTGTCAAGGGTCGGCTATACTACGTGGTATAGCTTTGAGATGGTATTAATGACATGGTATCAATACCATATGTGTGCCCCCAGTATTACAAACGGAATGACCAACTTAGTATACCCTATAGATTTTTCATCTAGGGTATAAAAAGTAGTTTTGATATCGTATAAAGATGGTTCCAAATAAACGAGGCGAAGGAATATAGGATCTGGAGTATACAGTAAAACGCCCAAAGTCACCATGCTAGCATCGATGCAACCAATGATGTTTTCCAAGCATAAATCCTCGCTATAAAACTTACACGATGTCATTACAACATCCTCCCCCTACATAGCAATGAAATATAACATAAAAAGCTGCTCCAAGGTCTCTTCAATAATGTTAATTAAGCACTGGGCAACATATTTACGTTTCTCGGAAATCAATGAAATCACTTCAATTGCACTTGCTAAAAATAACTCAAGTAAGACGCTGGGGTAATTAGAAATATTTCTGGCATCTCAATGAAACTAGTGTAACTGCCCTGCCTGATAATTCCACTCGCTCAATAAATATGTTTTTTTTTTAACGAAAAAAAAAAAAACAGATCTACTGGAGAAAGTCCATATTAGGATTATTTTTATGCAATCAACCTGCCAATCATATACATGCACACTTCTTGGTGACAGCACCGGCATGGCATCAACTGAACATAAATTTTAACTACTTTTATAAAGAACGCAAAAAGACCATATGCACCGCATGCTTTACGCAAAATAAAAGCGTACATTTGTAGTGCAAGATTTTGAGTTATTAAAACCGCTTCGGTCGTCTGTTTACATCGCTCTGGCTACTTGACCTAAACAGGTTCCCTACAACAATTAACATAAGTTGATTCACTTTCTTTTATAGACGAGACGCGGATACTGTTACGATTTCCTGAACCTGCCCTTACATAATACTCAAACATTTTTGTGCGAAGTTACACTCCTTTTCAAAAGAGCATTTACCTAGGTAATGGAAGAAATTTTACATGTCTGCCCGAGTTACCTATATCTCTTGGTTAAAGGCGGCTCAAAATAGCTGCGAGGCATTTAACAAATCGATTGAGATTGTCTTGTCTTGCGCCTGCGAATCAGGTGACTTTTAGGCTTAGGCTTCAATTTAGCGATCCGCATGGAAAGCGTACGTATCTCCGCATATATCAAATAGCAGAATACAAAAATTGCATAACAACACAATCACTGCCGGCAGTTTCTTGATTGCTCGAAATGCAACAAGTATAGCAGCAGGTATTCAATATGGCAGCGGTAAACAGTTGTAATTCCAGCTTAAGATTATTTAACACTTCTAATCTATTGGAAAAGCTTACCTCATATACATGATTTCAGCGTGCAATGGACAAATTTCAGAGTAGAGAATATGAACGGGTTATGAAATTGTCCATGGGTGACAAGTCTATCACCATATCAAGAGAGATTCGTGGAAATGATTGCAGGAAGAGTTTTCACAATTGAACATGTATAGAAAGGCTTCTAGCAAGGCTATCTTGATGATCGGAGCGGAGTTCAGGTTTACGCATGAATTTCCCTAATTATTTCGATATTTACAGCATGAGCACAATAATTACCAATTTCGTATTGCGTGCTTGGCTCTCAAAATTTATTTACAATTTTCCTGCTCGTTGTTTGCATTGCAGCATGCCATTAATTAGGCTTTGCATGTTAGTTCAAAATGCCAATAAAAAGGTAAAGCTGTGTGGACATTGAAATATTTATTAATAGAGCAGAAATAAACGAATTAACGAAATCTGATATTTTTAAATTTTTTAACAATTTTTTTTTTACTGTCTACATGTAGACGAAGGTTGCCGATTCCCGTAATGAAGATGTACCTACTCCTAAGACCGTTAAAAATTATTTCCGAATTTTATTTCGAAAACAAATTGTTGTTGGGCATTAAAAATATTATTAATCTAATAAATATCGAACTTCCGAACTTTTTACAACAATAAAAACTTTTGACTGTTTTCTTAAAGAATTGTTTCTTTTAGGAAGAAGAAGATGGATGGTACCATAACGGTTAACCAATCCTAAGTAATTGCTGCCTGAGAGGGCTTCAATAATAGTACCACATTTGAATTTTCCAAAGGTTAGGATAGGCAGAGAAGATATGGCAGCTGTTATCTTTTTGATTCTCATCACTTAAAAACTACTATAGTATAGAAAGATCCTGATGATAATAGAAATGAAACTGATACCAAGGCACTACAATTAGCCCATGATTTCCGGCATTTTTTCGGAGATTCTATCTTAAAGTTCTATGGGGGGGGGGGGGGGGTAATAAATAATCTGATGTATATCACTTCCCTAAATTTAAGACACATTTTTTGCCGAAAAATAAATGTCATTTTCTCTTATAGAAAGGGAAAATCAGTTAAATTTCAACTCAAATCAATGAAACATTCAATGTATTTATGTATTTGGTACCAGAAAACCAATACAGGGTCTTTCATAATTGGTGCACACAACTCAATGGTTGGATAGCTGAGGTGGAGACAAGCAAAAAATTATAAAGTGAAGGGGGGGTCCTTTCGGCGGGAGGTTTTATATCTATAGTACTTCTTTCACTTTACACCCTGTAACTTTCTTGATATAACCCTATCAAGGTGGGATTCATCTCAGATGATAGCAAACTGTCTCAGCTTTCCAATGATTGCCCAATCAGATGTCCCACCACCTTACTGTCACCTTCGGATTTTGTAGGACGTTAAAGTAAGAAAATTGAAAAGAAAATTCCTACTTTTGTTTTTTTTAAATTTTTACAATTTTCCCGCCAAAATGCATGATAACAATACAATTTTTTTACGCGATTTAAAAACCACGATTAATGTAATTATGAATCATACAAACAGGAATATCTCAAAAACGGTTGCATTTAGGTAGGCAAATGTGCGTAGTCAAATTTAAGGTAACATTCCGGGGTCACTAAATTTTGTAAAAAAACTGTAAAGTCATCATACAGTTTGGCGGGAAAATCGTTAAAATTTGAAAATATTAGGATTTTTTTGCAATTTTTTTTACTTTGACGTCCTACAAAATCCGATGGAAGGTGACAGGAAATCTGATTGGAAAGCTGAGACTGTTCTGAGATGAATACAAATAATGATAGGATGTATATCAAGAAAGTTACAGGGTGTAAAGTGAAAAATTTAAAACCCCATACCCTACCGCTGAAACAAACAAAAAATTATATTCCATTTTTTAGGGAAAAAAACCTAAACTATGTATTCCACGGTAGAGCTTTCCGTACTTTTATCGAAAAATGCCTAAGCTTTGTGGCACAAATTATTGCCACTCTCTTTAGGGAAAATTTTTTACTGTGTACCTACATGACGAGCTCATATAAGTCAAGGATTTGAATATTATCGTCAAGTGGAAAAAAATAATCAAATTTTTGAAAACTATAAACGAAATAGCGGGAATCTAGTATATAGTACGTCAAGTACAAATAATAGCTCCCCATGTACCGGGATCAATGTTTACTTCGTCGCGTCTGCAAGACTTCGCGGCGGCGAAGATAGCCTTTGATATGGAAATCAAGGGAACGGACATTTCTATCTTTTCAGCCTGTCAGGCCCCCGTAATGGCACGTAAGCTATCCCAATTATGGAACTCTCATCAAAGTGAATGTTCACGTGAAGCATCAGTAGCGATGGATGAACCTGAGCACTGGCAAATGTTTGAAACTTTTTCTAAAGTAGCCAAACAATGGACAGCTATGGTCATCTAATAAGGATGGGGGCTGTTTACGGCCTAGATGGACTATCTGTAAATGAAGATAACTAAACACTTCCGGAGCGCTTTTCCGGTCTTTGCCCGATGCAGTATGGATACTCTTAAATTTGCCCATTCTATCTGCGGAAGAGCTCTACTACACCATAGATTAACATTGACCTCCGTTCCTGGAATCTTTTATCCCTTTGACTTGAATAGAAAAATCAATATAAACTGAGTAAAATTTGTTTGTGTTAGGTGAATGCCAATTTTGAATTTGTTAAATCATAACTTTGAAATGGAGGGGAAAGTTAGATTAAACCCTATGAAGCTTGGAAAATGCTAACGATCACCTATCTGATAAATTCGAAGTTCTGTTGAAAAGATGTATGATTCTGAAGTTAAGGGGTGATTTATAAAATTAAAAAAAAAATTAACCTCCAGTAGCCTCCACATTGTTGATAAGCTTGTCATTCACTACCTATCACTTTATTACACCTGTGAATGGAAGTTCATTCCTCAACAATGCGCGAAGTGAGTCTCTTTTTAATTTTACCATTCGGATCAATATCAATATTTCCACTAATAAAATAAAATAGTCAAAAATTCTTTACAGATAATAGAAGAGGGACTATCTTTAAGGAGTTATATCCGTTTTACCAATTGAATAAATTTAATTTTTTTTTCGATCATAAATCGATAGGTTAAAACATTTGTTATCATTTTTTATTAGAGGCAGGGGACATGCAACCCATTGTGCTATATTGCTAGAAGCCTATTCACCAAAATCTTCCTGTCCTCTTAATGAAGCGCATCAGGTCTTGGTGAGGAAGGTTTTTCAGCTCATCCACAGAAAAAAGGGTCTGCTAGAGTATCAAGTGTGCCTCGGGGGAAGGCCGGCCATGCACATAAAAAGTGTTCGGCTCCAGGTAGGACAGACACTCAGGGCTGTAAACAACTTCCATACTTGTTAGATGAGCGTGAAGTGAGGTGTGGCCAGTGATGATGCCAACTATAGTTCAACATTTTTTTCCTTCCGAGCTCCGTTAGAAAATCGGAGATATTCCCATTGGGCCCATCAGGAAACAGTTTTGTGCACTTGCAGGTACTCAAGTTCACCCATCTCTGCTGATGCTTCCTATGGACATCTGCTTTGATGAGGGACCCGATACTCAAGGTAGAAACGCCTACAGCGGGCTACGGTCCAAGGAACGAGAATCATAGCCAGCCCTTACATTCCCCATGATCTCCGTGTGACCAGGAACTCACAGAAGGGACATCTTGTTGTGGATACACAACTTATCCACAGAGGACCTGCAATCCTCAGGTTAAAACTTAGTCCAATATTGAAATTAGAGCATTGTTGTCGGCTGTAGGGATTTTGAGTAAGCCGTTCTGACCTATATTCCTGCTTTTCCAAGAGTGTAAAGCAAATTTTGATTTATAGCAAATCATTTCGTACCTTTCATTAGTGTAGAGTCCATAAACTATGTAGTATAAATTTTGAGGAAATGTATTCAAAGTATTAAGAAGATGTCATCTACCAAAGCTGGCCATTCACACAATTTCTACCTGGAATATTGATAGAGGTGGCTTTTGGTTGTAAAAATTAAATTTTCCCACGTGATGTTAGTTTCGTAAAATTAAGATATGTCAGTAATGGTAGAAACGACTAAGTTCCATAATAATTTATTGGACGTAAAATAGCATTTTAAATACGGTTACACTAAAGAAAATATATTAACAGAAAAGTGTTTGCATAAAAATGATCGACAATTTAATTCTGCGTTCAATGAGATATCACGTAACTTCCTATCCTTTCTCGTTAATGATATAGCCCGCTCTTACGAAACCCTTATAAATCGATAAGGCAATACTGTTTCCAGTGTTGCCCCGACACATAAAAATGGGATTTGTTCAGAAATTACTGAGCTCATTGAGAGGGATACAATAATTGTCCCGAAATCCATTTCTATTGGAAAATTTTTATAGTTTATATGGGGCTCTGCATACATTGACTGGACAATCAATTATGCTCATAAAGTCATTAAAATGAGAAGACTTTCATAGGAAGAAGGAGATGTGTAAAAAAACCATGTAAGTATACCATAAATACAATGGATTAAAAAAAGTTTCATTTAAAAATTTGATTATCAACAAAATACGGTTGGTATTTTCATCAATCTTGCAAAAATAATTTAATTTCGATACAAGTTAACTATTCAATTTACATTTATGTAAAAAATAATAATAAATTTCTCCTTAGTGGGTATCACCACAGAATTTATGTATTAGCGTGGAAGTACAATTTCAAAGTCGAAAACTTTGATTATCGGACATTGTATGTAATGCAAATAATTTCGACAGATGCTAATTATTATTTTACCTTGTATTCAAAATCGCTTTGCAAAAGAAGTTAATTAAAATTGCCGAAGAAGTTAAATGACCTTCTGATGTAACTGTTATAGTCAGTGTTGCACCAAATAATGATGGAATTAATAATGGAGCAAATAATCTAAGAGCATATATTCAATCCGTATTTCCATGAACGGAATGCAAAATATACCACTCCGACAAGTTGATATAGAATCTAATGATCCAAAAATTAAAAGTGCATGCGCAAATATTGATAATTTGAACGAATTTGAAAACGAGATCAGATCTTCTTCAGATGTACTCAAATTTAATAATAGAAGAACTTAGTTAAGTCAGTGAAAGGCAAATTCTGTATAAAGCTCCTAAGCGCATAAACGGAAAATCATTAAAAAAAACTTTCGAAACGAACAAAATTGATTTCGAAAAATATTAGCACAAGTGGTACGTTAACAATTATTATTCACGAATATGAAACAGAAATAGCTCAAATTATTAAACATCCTAACTCAATCATTTTAGTTGTGCTAAGCCAAGTTTTCAATTGTAGTAGACAATTTTTTATCTGGGGTCCTTCCATAACAAATCGAACAAAAATCACAAAAAGTATGACATGACCATCACCAAAACAAAAATATGAATTAAATATTTTCCTTATACAATACGCATTTCGCGAGTTATTGGCATTTTCAAAATTTCGGAAAAATGCTATCCTGGTCTTCTTTAAAAAATTGTATACAGTTTTCTATTCACGTTAGGATAGTGAAATATGGGTCACTTGAAAGAAAAGATTTAAAATAAAAATATAAATATTAAAAATATATATGTGAAAAGGATATCAAGAATAAGGATTTTATCCTTTATCCTTTAATATCCTGGAAGACGATTTTTTTTTATTTTTTACCTTATATTATCCATTAACACATATTAAAATTTTTACCTGGGATCTCAACAACGAGTTCAAGGAGTAAAAAATGAAGAAAGTTTCACCATTTACATTTGCTAGTAATAAATTCTTAGTTTCTTGAAAATTTCAAATGTAAATAAATGAAAATTAATTTATGTAAGACCAAAAAGATTTTTCGTTCGTATGTGGACCATATGTAGTATGGAACAAAAATATACTAGATAATTCGGAACGAAAATTTATTTTTCTTACTAATAAACATAAGAATTTATTTTAATTGAAAAAAGCTTTAAATATGAATATTTTTGATTGAAACTGTAATTAGAATAAATATCCAATATTTCATTACATATATAGCAGATAATTTCTGTTAGCTTAGGGTAAAATTTATGTTTTTCGGTTCAGTGTTTTCATTTTCTTTTCTGCCAAACGGTCTTATATTTCCTGTGCCTCAAGGTATATAGAACACAAGGTATTTCTCGGTGTGAACCACGTTCCGCCATTTTCTCTGGAGAGAAAATTATGGTGACGTCACTCTGTGTTTAAAATGTACTCTACATATAGAAAAATTAAGAAAATCTTTGATATCTTAATAAATTTGGCAATTAATTACTCAAATTGTGTATAAAATTAAAGTTTTGAATATTTTAGATATTTTTTTATAAATCTTTTACCATAATTAAGTAGAATAAGGTTAAAAGATATACATACTTTCAAGTTCAAGTGAAAATATAAAACAGAAACAAAAATAGTTTTTTCATACCATAAATGTATTAACATAATAATGATTTTGTAGTAAAGTACAGTATTTAATTAATAAATAATTAATCCTTTTGTTTTTTTTTTTCCTTTTTACTGCATTTAAATTAGTTTTCATGATATAAAGTAAAATTCAGTACAAATAGTCACAACGTACCTGTGTGATTTGATTTCACTTACCAGGATGCTAACTTGTGGCATAAGAACTTTCACAAACTAGTCATCGTCTGATGACTATTCGTACTGAATTTTACTTTATAGCATGAAAATTAATTTAAATGCAGTAAAAAATAAAAACAAAAATATTAATTATTTATTAATTAAATATTTCACGTTACTACAAAATCATTATTATGTTAATACATTTATGGCATAAAAAAACTATTTTTGTTTCTGTTTACATTTTCACTTGAAATCTTTTTACCTTCAAAACTTTCAATTTATAGAGTACATTTTAAAAACAGAATGACGTCACGGCACATCAGCTGCAATATGTCAGAAATTTAGTGAGAATACCTTGTATTCTATATACCTTGCTGTGGCTGTATCAATATTTCATGCCCAACAATAGCAACATTTTTGTTGACAAGTTTTCCTCTCTCGGTATACCGGAAAAGCACGTTCATAAAACTCTATTAAACAAGACAGTAAATTTCGTAAGATAACCCTTCTTTTATCTACCTATGCAAACAACATTTCGTGTCATCTTTATTAAGCCGCCATTTTGTGTTTCAACTTACCTCTGACAGTATCGACGAAGACCCACAAATAGTTCGCAATACATTTCAGTTCCATTTCATAGCATATTGGATTTTTTAACCTTCCGGAAGTGGCGCGCGATCTATGAGTCTGCATCAATATTATTTCCGTTTTATTTTTATTTTAAACTAATCTATCTAGCTTTGTAAGCTGCTGTGTAATCCTGGGAGCACAGTAGACATACACGTCAATCGGTCGCCAAATCTTGTCGCATGTATTTGTATCCTGATATTATAGTTTGCGGCCCCAGACACCACACGCGCACGGTAGAAAAATTCCATTTTTATTCCAAAACTAGCAAATCGGAAAAAGATTAGCTGTTATTAACAATTAATTGGGAGTATTGTTAGCATGAATATTTGGGTTTTTATTATTTGAATAAAAAATTAAGATATCGTTTTTTGGTAATAAAAAGTTAGAAATTGAAACAATTGTTTCATCTTTTGAAAACTGTCATATATATATATTTGTGGTCCCGTAGGACGAATGTCACCGTTCGTGCCTTGTCAGGGAATGCCACTTCTGAAAGGTTAAATCGAATTTTGAAAATTTAAACAATAAAAGAATTTGTTTCGACTGAAAATCAAGATTGAAATAATTTATTAACAGGAAACGGTGTAACTTAATATTAGAACATGTTTTATTATTTGAGGTACCTATTGCAGATGAGCAGCGGTTACAACTTGTATCCCACGGAATTGGAGTTTCTTGCATTGCCAAGGAGTAATGTATCGCAAACATGTGCAGGTAAATGGTTACACCCCAAAATAATGGAAGTGTGTTTTACGCTCTTACTGATACAAACTTCAAAATAATAAGAATGGATTGTAGTATGCGAATAAACTATTCCCTAAACCTCATTGCACATAAACTCTTAAAATTACAAAACATACCTCAGTTTCTAGATTCTATAATTTTCCAGAAATTTCCGAACTCATGATAACGATGATGACTTTTAGAGTAAATTGTGAAGAATATGAAACATGCGAGATTCACAAAATCACTTTGAGATAGGATCGGATGAAACGTTTTGAGATTTGTATAATTTTCCAAAACATTTTTCTAAGGATTAAATCCATATTTTAAATAAACTCAACATTTTTATGCTAGACCAACATAATGCATTTGGTCACAATTTAGATACATTATATTTCCATATTTTTGAATTCTGTTTTTTTTTTTTAATTTATTCAAATTTGTCTTTCTTTTTCAGCGCCGCATATCAATTTTTAAAGTGGTTCCCGCAAATTTCTTGTTATTGCAGGTGTTTACTCTTGTCGTTGTTGCAATCATCCTTATCTTCATCAAAGGTTATGTCATTGCATATATATGTATATAGCAGTATATAGATAGTATTTAGTGCGCAACATGTAAAAGCGCACTTTGCTATCTAGCTTCAGTTGCGTAAAAACGAGTCTTAAGAAAACTAAATGCATTTTCAATTTTTACTCTGCTCTGGCAGTGCACAGATGGTTATACTTGCTTTGCTTTTCAGATGTATTTTCATGATCTCTCCTGACCTAACTGGTCACAATTCCCTAAGAAAAATACTCACAAAGATATTATATCCTAGTTCGCATAGTTATGGGATATCCTTACATATATGTACAACATCGTCAGTTGCAAAGTCCTGATATCGTAAAAGCACCACAAATCACTTATTGAAATTTTGATAATATTTCGAATGAGTTTTCGTATACGTCTGAGCAAGTTTTCGTGACGGTTTCTTACACTTATGTAACAGCCATCAATGTATTCAAATAGTATAAATAGTATAGAAAAATTTTAAAACTGTAAAACCTATTCATTAATAAATAATTAAACATGGTTACCTTATAAAATTGCACATTTTAGAAACTAGTTGCTGGTAGCAAGTTGTCCTGTTTTTATTTTATTTAGTTATTTCTTTTTTGCAACGTTATATATTGTCGGAAAGTGTTTTAAGGATGAGGAAATCCCAATATATCTCCGATCTGCTTATAAATTTGATACTTCCATGTTAGCTATTCTAATTAGATGCAACAATAAATGAAATAATAGAAATTATTATTATTCAATTTTTGTAAATATTTACCATCATTATGGACATAATTCTCTCAATTGCAAGAACTATTTTTGAAATAAATATTACGTAAAATAAGCAAAACTCAGTTTTAATATTATATTTATTTTATATTGTAAAATTATTACATTTTATTTAGTTTTTATTCATTTTAAAATTTTGAACAAATGTTCGTAATCTGCACCTCCAAAAATTTCCAGATATTCAGTTGAATCGGACCATTGATGATAAAATTTACTAGTCATCGCAGAGCTACTAGCTTGAGTTTTTAAATTTTTCTTAAAATTTCCAATCCGTGACCACAAAAAACAACGGGTCGAAAAGGATCATAAATGACAAAGTTCATGCCAAATATTGGCTCAGCCATTTTTAATTTCAAAATTAATTTTGATCAAAAATTCAAATTCTGTGACTTTGAAAGTCAAAATTCATTCGCCATCTTAAATTTATCTTATTCAAAAGTATTAAAAAGTGCTGCCGAAATGTATGTACTTATGGCAATTTTCAAATTGTTCGATTTAATGAGAACGGAGGTGATGAATTGAGTTTTTTAAGATTTTCTGATAGATAATATTTATTAGCGAAATTTTTGCCATACAAAAACATGTTTTTACCTTTTTATTTTTTTGCTTAAAAATTTTTCTTAACATATTTAATTACTGTTCTCTTAAAACCACTTACGTTTAACTCATTTTTAATATGACTTAGCATTTCATTAAAAAGAATAAACCTTTGTAAAACACAGAATTTCTTGTTTTCATTAATCTATAGCTGTTAAGTCTAAAGTTATCTGCACTTCTTAAACTATATGGTTGACAATCCGATACACATATTAAGTTATCTCTAAGGTAATTTGGTAAGCTACCATTTTTATTTTTATATATAAGGAATAACACATTAAAAAACACTCTTTGTCTGACACCCATCCATTTTAATATCTCCAACATTATTCTCACTGATGTATGTATATCTACTGTATCGTAGTATAATTCTCATACCATTATTCTGCAGTTTCTGCAGATGAAAAAATGCTTCGCTACTTATTGTAAACAGAATAGTTGCGCAGTACTCAAAAAGTGGTTTGACGATGGTGTTATAAATATGTATTTCTGACTGTAATACAATACTCTTACGTATTCATTTTAAAAAATTTACTCTTTTGGAAATTTTTGTACAAATATAGTTCAAATGACTTTTGAAATTTTAATTGTTATCTATTACAAAACCCAAATATTTTATTTCTTCTAATTTTTCAATAATTTCCCAATTTATGCTTAGATTCCCAACATTCACATCATTCATAACTAACATTTTAGTTTTTTCCACATTCAACTTTAGTTTGTTCATACTTAGCCATTCGTTTACTTTGCTCAGATCATTATTCAACTTATTAACACATGAATCATAATTACCGCCAGTTGTGTACACAAGAGTATCATCCGCAAACAAGCATACCTTTGAATTTTCAATGTCATTAACATAAAGCAGAAACAACAAAACTCCTAGTACTGATCCTTGTGGCACTCCAATGTTGACTTAAATTTTTTGAGATATGAAGTCATTCCCTTTTAATGTTGTGTCCTTTGTCTTAGATAGCACTTCAACCACTCGTGTTCCTTTCCTCTAAACCTATATTTCCATAGTTTTTTTAATAATATATCATGGTCCATGGTCTCAAAAGCTCTTCTCAGGTCAACGAATACCGCAACAACAATATTGCCTTTATCGATTTCTTCTTTCCACTTCTGGATAGTAAAGTTTAAAGCCGTATCACAAGAATGTATTTTCCTGAATCCTGATTGATATTCATTTATAATGTTATTTTTCTCAATATAATTTTCCATTTGTATTTTGGCTGCTTTTGTAAAATCTTTTCATATATGTCCATAATATTTATAGGTATAAAATGTTCACATCTTTTTGTGTATTTATTACTTTCTTAATTGGTAACACAAAAGATTTTTTCCAATTCTCAGGAAATTCCCCACTACAGAATGATTTATTTAATAATATGCAAGAGCGCTGGTCCTATACTATCAACATTTTCTTTCAGCACTTCAACATTCAGTCGATTGTAATTTCTTTTCTTACCCATTTTATTCAAAATTTCAATTAATTCACATCTCTAAATCTAAATGTAGATTTCACTTCCTCCATCCAATGCTCATTATATTGTATGTAACCAATCGATGCATTGATTTCCTGAATACTTTGTACAAAAAATGAGTTGAATTTTTCTGCTATATCTTCATTATTTTTATAACATTCACCATTAAAACACTACTCTGATGATATTTCTTCTTTATCTGTTTTTAGTACAAATTTTTTAATCCTTTTCCACATTTCTTTGTGGTTGAATGTTACTGCAAATTTGCATTTTCAGATATTCTGATTTTTATGCTTTTATATTGGCTTTATACATATTTCGTAACTTTTTATATTTATTCCAGATATCTTCCCTAGTAGTTGTTTTTGCTACTTCGTATATTTGTATTATTTTAGCCCTTATTGATCGTAATTCTTCACAATCCTAATAGTTGGTATACCAATATTGATGTGCTTTTCGTGAGAGAAATTTGTTATTATGTTCTTAAATAAAAGCACGAAAAGAAATATTTAGGAATGCCAGTTGCAAGTTTTATCCAAAACTAGAATCACAAAATTTGTTTTCTGAACTTACGTACGTATTATAAGCGCAAGTTTGATGTAAGTGTTCAACCGCAAATATTATGGCGTAACTTACGTGATTCTGGCGTTTATAGAGGCAGGACGACTAAGTGCAATCTGAGCCCACAGGAACTTAACGAATTTTTCATAGCTGATCATTAATCTCAAGACAATGATCAGTTGTTCTTGGCAGGCTTGGATTCTCTTCATAGAATGGGTTTAGTTTCCGAGGAGTGGATCGAACTGAAGTCTTGAATGCGATTTTCGCTATTAAATCTAATGCTGTCGGCCCTGACAATATGTCACCCCGTTTTATGAAGCTAATTATGCCGCTCATTATGGGCCCACTTTTATATATCTTCAATACCCGCATTGCGAAATCGGTGTTCCCAAGAATATGGAAAACTGCGCACGTACTTCCTATCCCTAAGAGGGTTGCGGCTCATTGTATGCAGAACTCCATGGCCTTTCGAACGACTGCTCAATCAGCCCCATAGCCCTCTCCCCTCAAGAATTATCGTTGTCTAAACTCAAAATTTCGGATTTTCTTACCTTTTTTAATTTAACTTCTATTATTTTTGCAAAAAGGTCGTTGCGTACTTTTTTTTTTATAAAAACTCCTCTTTAATATGACCTATTACACCCAATGTGCTATCTGAAGCCCTTTAAGAGTTATTAGCTCTAAACCTATTCTAAAACCTATTTTCAAACCTTCTCTCAACGATAATTTGTTCCCTTAGCACGTCATTTTACAAAATATCGTCTAATTTTGGTGTGACCTGAATAAGTTATGAGTTAATAACTGTTTAGAGCCTGGTGTTAACACATAGGATGTAATAGGTCAACTTAAAGAGGAGTAGTGGGAGTAGTTTTTAAGATACAGGGTGTTTTGTAAAAAACTAGCTTTTTTTCTTAATCACCCAGTAACTCCTAAACGGTTGATATGCCCAGCCCCCCTGCCATACAATTTTTTGTTCATCTATCAGAGTACTATCACCTCCCGCTCTACTGACCTCCTAGTGGGAAACACCCTGTATTTGATTGGATTAACAATGTCAGCATTGGATGTTCTAACTTAAAAGTTATCCCATGTTAGTTGGCTGGAAAATTACTTTCCAATTTATTCAACTACATACTTATTCAAAACTATTTCATCAAAACTATTGGCTTTTGATTTTGTTATTGTCACCTCTAAGCACTATATTATCAATATGTTTAGTTAATGGATCCAAAAGGAAAAAGAGACCTGTACAAGTAATATTAGAGATTTTTTTCGAATAAGAATAAATTTTATTTCGGCAAAGTACACAAGATTGAAATCTTATAGAGTACAACATTTAGTAGTGGAGCTAGAATCACAATCATCAAAATTCAAAATAATAGAAAAAAAAAATTTAGATAAAAATTACAATTCAGAAGAAAGAAAAAGTAACAAAAAACAAAAATATGAAAATATAAAATTCACTATGTATATATGTACTATAAAAACAACTAACTAGCGCTCCTTTGCGGAGGAGAAGAAAAGAATGGATATGGAAGAGCTAGATTATGTGAGTGTTAACGAGTTTTTTAAATGCATAAATGGTACCAGCCGCCTGTATACTGACAGGGAGATCATTCCACAGACGGATGCTTTGGACAAAGTATGATGTTTCTAATACAGTCTTATGAAAACGAGGCAATACCAGATTTCTATTTCGTTGGGAGGTAGAAAAATGGAAAAGTTCCCTAAGGTACCCTGGCTTATTAACTTTTAGTAAATTGTACAAAGAAACCAAGTTTCTTCGTTTAAGGTAAGAGGCAAAAGAGCAACCAAACAAACATGACCGGATATGTGAGACATGGTCAAATCTGCGCAACCCGTAAATTAACCTCACACAGTCGTTTAGGGCAATTTCCATCTTCCGGGTGAAGATACTGTCCAGTTTTGTAAAGACCAAACATCCAAAAGATAAATAAGGCAAGATTAGTGCTTTTACTAGCTTTAGACGAGAGCGACTAGATAATATATTCGCTGAAAGCCATAGTCTGCCTAAGTCCCCATAAATTTTCCCGATCGTTATCACAACTCTTCATATTTGTGTTCAAGACGATCCCAAGGTTAGTGAGTTTATTTAACATGGGCAGTGTAACTCCGTTCAAAAGTATAGGTGGGAAATCAATTTCATTGCGTGAGGTATTATAGAATGTAGTGCAATGTGACTTCCCGGGATTTAGCAGCAAGCGATTATAATTAGTCCAGGCACAGATTCGGTCCAAATCAGAAGTAATTCGTGCAATGCAATCCTCGAGGATGCCAATAGGTCTACTTAGATACAACTGTACATTGTCAGCATATAGATGAATTTTCACATCACGCACAGCTTTCGGCAGATCATTGATAAATAAGCAGAAGAGCAGAGGATCCAGAATTGATCCTTGAGGAACCCCTCGAACAAGCGGCCGCTCTGGAGAGAGAGAATCGTTGACTTTGATTTGTTGACGACGGTAAGATACAAAGCTCCTGATCAGAGAAACTGCTGGGGAACTGAAATTAAAGGAATATGATAGCTTCTGAAAAAGATTTGGTACCACGAAAAAACGCCTCGCTTTGATATGAGTTTAATATTGCATTCGAAAAAAAATATACAAAATTTTACACAAATAAATTTGAGAAAAAAACCAACAAAAAATCCTATATGGAAAAATACAAGACATCTCGAAAGGAAGAATAAATGCTGGAATACAATAAATGCCACACGAAATTGTCGACGGCAGTCGGCGTCATTGTTTGTCGCAGATGTAATACAATGAATGCGGCATTGTCGTGTCATTTCAAGACAGTTGAGTTATATCTTGCGTTTTTGTTTTTTTTTTTACACATTTCAAGAGTAAGTACAGTTACATATAAAGCTTATACACATTTATCCCAGATTTAAAAGAAAAGTTCGCGAAATTTACTAACGCACAAAACTGTCAAAATCGAATGTCGCACTGCGACATGACCATTTTAGAAATTTGCTGTAACTTTTGACTATGACCTTATCGCGTCGCATCACTTACTTTACCCTAAAGTCGCAAAATGTATTCGAAAATTATTTTGACGTCAAGTCAAGTATTTTTCCGCCTCTCAAAATTCTTCATTGTCGTTCTTCTTTGGATTTAGTTTGATGATTTTTCACATCTTTTGGTTTATCTTATTTAAGTCGTTGGGGCTTATCTCTGGCCCTCAGTTCGATTTATTATCTTTTTATACTCTAGATGAAATCTATACGATATACTAAGTTTTTTATTCCGTTTGTAATGCACAGAAATAATGATGGTAGAGCAAAATGGATTGGACCCCCACGCATAAAATTAAAAGCTATTTTGATTTTTGCATGCCCGTCTGTCAGTCCGTCTATCCGTCCGTGCGCACGATAAATTGAGAATGCGTATAACTTATAGAGCTGAAATTTTGTACACAGACTAAAATTAAGTTCGAAAATGAGACAAATCGGGCAACTCCTTCGTGGGGTTGTCATACCAAAATTTCGTTTTTCACTATATATTTGGACACTGCTTGAGAACGCGTCAATGTAGAGAGCTGAAATTTGGTGCATGGCGTTTTTATAGTAATAACAAATAAAAATTCAAAGTAGACTTAATCGAACAACCTCTTCTAGATGTTGGCATATAAAAATTTACGTTTTTTAAGGATACTGTGAAAACGATCAGTCCTAGACAATTTTATTGTACAAAAACCTTCGTCAGAATATAAAATCCTATAAAATAGGTTATAACATTTTTGCTGTCCGACGAACCATTCTAGAAATATATGCGAAGAACCACTGGAAAAATCAAAATTGCGAAAATGGGTGACCATATGAAATTTCATACGGGAATTCTTCTAGGACAGGGATGGGCAAATAGTCGATCTCGATCGGTCAGTAGATCGCGAACAGTTCAACAGTCAATCGCAGACATTATATATAATTTACTAGATTAATTTCAAATCTTTTAATTTAAAATGTGTACTAAAAATTTAGCAGATGTTCAAACATGACCTTTAAATTAAACAAGTATCTATTCTACAACTGATATGACTAAGCAGTGCCAAAGATGATTTAATAAGAAGATGGGAAGGAGGCCGAACAAAATAGGAAATTTTTCATTTTTTTTCTAGAAATAAATAAATAATGTCGTATACTTACATATGTCTTTTGCATGAATGAGAGAAAAGAACATTGGCTATGCATTATTATAGTGCGAGTGAGACAACGAGTTAAAAACAAAAATGAGAGAATGCAGGATTACCCGAATGACAAAATCTTCTTGAATACCCTCAAAATCCATTCAAACTATTCATAATAATGTACATTGGGTAACCCTACCATTATTTTTTGCAAATTTTCCTTTGTATAAATTGTTTGCTATGGTTACTGACTGAGCACCTTCAATGATTGGTAAAAAAAATGGATTTTTAGCCCTTTGCAAACTAAATGAACAGTTTCCTGATTTCATATCATTTCATTGCATAATTCATAATAATGCCTTATATGCAAAAATATTGGTTGTTAATAATATTATGAATGTAGTAGTAAAAATTGCTAAAATTCGATAAGAGCGCGAAGTTTAAGAAGGCGTCTATTTCGTAGTCAACTTGAAAACATTGACTCGAAATATGAAAATTTACTTCTTTTTTTTTCATGTTAGGTGGCTCACCCGAGGAAGCTTTTTGCAAAGCTTTCTAAATATTTTACCTAAAATTATTGCATTTTTGGACACATTGGAAGAAAAACATGAACAATTAGAAGATCCAGTATGGGTAAAAAAATTACATAGCTTATCTTACGGATTTTATGGGCCATTACAACTCTCTTAATTTACAATTACAATGAAAAGGAAAAAATATTATTGAACTGTTCAGTTCGGTAAATGCTTGTAAAGCAAAATTAAAATCTTTTTTTGCTTCACAATTAAAAAGGCAAAATTTTAAATATTTAGAAAAATATATTAAACTTACTGATGAATGTGATATTGAAACATTTTGTTCTGAATTGGAAAATTTTAATCAAGAATTTGAGAGACAATTTGCAAATCTCAATAATCTTCAACCGATTTTTGAATTTATTTCATTTTATTTTGTAAGAGAATTCGATAACGAGGATATTTCATCAAAACAATCTTTTCAATTGAATTCATCGGATCTAGAGTTCGAAATTGTAACAATACAATCAGATATAATTCTGAAATTACCAGAAAAAAAATATCCATTACTAAAATCGGAGGCAATGAGGATATTTGCATTTTTTGGTTTCACTTTTCTATGTGAAGTAGCGTTTTCTCAAATGAAAAACATCAAATCGCAATTTAGGAGGAATACTTTGTTATTTAATTTGGAAAGAACAGGGAGGAAGTAAGGATTGGATATATTTTGAGAGTTTTAGGATTATTTTGACGTCGACAATTGCGTGTCGCATTCATTGTATTCCAGCCTTAAGAGAAAGTGTAGATGGTGTTTAAAAAACAACTTTATATAAAATTCCATTCACCTTAATTACTCTAATTATTCTCAAGTTATTAGCTAGAGGGTTTACGGTATAATGAAATATTTATATAGGTTCTTCAACCTCTATTAGTCCTCCTTTAGTGAAGTCTCGTTTTTTTTTTTAATTATACTCACCAGTAAAAACTACTATATTTATGACCTTTTTTTTTGGTTGATGGAAAAATGTCTGACAATTCATGGCGTGTATTTTTTATACACTAGTAGATGATCAAATCATAAGATGTACACAGCAATATACCGCCACGATTTTGAAAAGTCATCTTATGCTGGATTATATCTCCTATAATGAGTATTTTCGATAGGGACCCTTACATTTTCTAAATACATATCTTGAACATTGGAAACTGCAACAGTAGGTATACTGCTACTGGCTGAAAAGGACAGTCCTAAAAGCTCTAGTGATTTTTGACCAATTATTCGACATTTTTTTTTTTTTATTATTTGAAACTTTTGGAAATGTATTAATATCAAATTATTCTGTGCAAAATTATATGAGCTAATAACAATCAAGTAGTAACAAGCTCTAATAATTAAGTTTCAGATCAGATCATATTTAACTGTTTCTTTCGGCATATAACTTGAAAATGAGGGATTTGCAAGAGATGGCGTTACTTGTACTGTATCGCATCGGATCATACTGTGACTATCTGTATGTTAAAGCTAAGTCATCTAGCATTACATTTTATTATATGTTAATTTGCCAAAGTGTAAACAAGGTAATTTTTTCGAGCTAGAAATATATCAGCATACGTACTAAATAAACAGCATTTACGGAAAATTTTTCTTTTGTTCTTTAATTGGAAAAAAAAGTGTTGCTGAAAGTCATCAATTGCTATCAGAAATTTATGGTAAATATGCTCCATCGACTAAAACTTGCGAATTTTAGTTTGGATGCTTTAAAGTGGCGATTTCGATACGGAAGACAAGATTTACGCTGGACAAGCATAATACAAGCAGCAATTTCTAAGCATTTGAAATCATTAGGATTCTTCCAAAAGCAAGGAAATTCGGCACCATATGACTTGAAGCTGAAAGATGCCCAAAGGCGAATGTGCATGTCTGAAATGCTGATTGAGTGCCATAAAAGGAAGTCGTTTTTGCACGGCATTGTTACTGGCGAAGAAAAATTGGATTCATTACGACAACTCGCAGGAAATCGTATATGAACCCCGGTCAAATATCAACATCAAAGTCGAATATTTATGGCACCAAGGTAATGCTCTGTATTTAGTGGGATCAAAATGGTGTCATCCATTATGAGCTACTAAAATCTGGTGAAACAATTACGGGAGAGGTATACAGACAACCACTGATCCGTTTGAAGAGGGCATTGAACGAAAAAAGGCCAGAATATGCGACCAGACATGAGGCCGTAATTTTCCATCATGACAACATTCGGCCTCTTATATTCCTACACTGGCAAAAAACTATTTAGAAAATATCGGATGGGAAGTTTTGCCTCACCCGATATATTTAACAGACCTTGCCCCTTTAGACTACCACTTGTTTCGATCTATACAAAATGCCCTTACTGGAATACACTTCTCTTTAATTGAAGATATCAAAAAAATTGGATCGATTCGTTCCTAGCTTCAAAAGATGAGCAGTTTTTGTCAAGGAATCCATAAATTGACTGAAAAAAGAGATCTGTCACAGCTACAGATGGACAATACCTTCAATAATGTACCAAATCATTTAATTATTGAAATAAACCTTTATTTTTGAAAAAAAAAAAAACAATTACCTAATTTTTAAGTTATACACCAATAACATCCGGAAATCGTTAAATCTAAATCAAATTTACATCAAAGAATTCATGGATTTCTTAAAAGCGTTCGACAATGTAAAACATTCTAGAGTACTATAAATAAGGTAACTGCCAAATTTAGATTACCACTATCATCAGTGTCATTCATCGATTTCAACAAACAAAAAATGAGGACGAAGTGTCAGAGATCTTGTTGCTCCTTAAGTACGGGACTTCACAGGAATTATTTCTGGAGCGACTATTGTTTTGGAAAAGATTTTTACGATCTTCAAAAAAAAAAATAGCTAAGAATTCAAATATAAACTACTATCGAACCTAAAGACCAGCTTTAACTCCTATTGAGCACACAAAATTCGAAACGCATGATGAACAACAATATCGATAATTTTGGTTTCGTAATTATTGGTAATTTTCTACTTAATCCAAAAAAAATTCAAAAACTAAATAAAAAAAAATTAATTTACTCAGGAAATCATTCCATCTGCTGTATGCAAGTAAATCACATCATTATCACGCCCCAATGTTGCGCCAAAATCAATGCAAATATCTTAAAACCGCAAACAAAACTTTACCTAATATGACGGAATTACGAATTTATGCCTACTCGCATCAACAATAAAGCTTCATTCATTAAAATTTAACACAAAAAAAAAACTTTTCTCATACCTGCACGGCCTAACTAGTTACAGTTAGTACCTGTATCGTACTGCAATAATCCAAAAGATACTCTCCCTCCTAGACAACCGAAGACTTGAAGCCCCACGAGGCACCCGGCTTTAACCTCTCAGGTGTATGGGGCAACCGAATTAACCGCGTCAGCGACGCTCTATCAATGCAATCCGTAAGCATGCAGCTTTGATGTAACTTTTTGCTGCACGTTGAGGTATAAAACAAGATCACCCAGTTTGATGGGCACCAATAACTCCTAAGTCGCGTGTTGTGAACACAAGTCTTGACCGTTTCTTATCTTTTAAAGTTTTCACCACAAAACCAACGATACCGCGCCAAGTCACAGTTATGGCCACCCTTAAGCCCTTTGTGAGTTAATTTTTAAAAATTAAAGTGATTAAAGGATGAAAGAAATTTGTTTTTTTTTTCTTTCTTAAAATTTTATGTGATAATAGTTTTGATAAGAAAGTGTTTTGTTTATAAATGTGTGTAAATAAATACACTGATGTCCGGTTTTCTATTCTTGCAGGTCATCTTCTTTGCGTGTTTTTTAACCCTAGCTATGTGTGCTCCAGAACCAGGATTCTCTGGCGGCGGCGGCAGACAGTAAGAAAATGGATTTATTTATTCTATAGTGATTTAAATTTGTGGTTTGTGGTTTTGAATAAGTGAATCTGGATAATTAATGTTTTGTTTTTTCCTTTTTGTAAATATTTTATTTCTCGGAGAGTGTGAAGAAGTTTTTGAGTGAATTCTGACAAATAGGAAAGACGTCCATCCCATTCATTTATAAATATTCTTTTGGATAAATGCATGTGGGGAACGCATAAAAACTTGCTCTATATAAAATCGTCTGAAAGGCTTTCTAATTTTAATTTTAGCTAATTCGATTTGGAAAATTTGATTATTGGCTTTGGGATTTGATTGCTTTTTAATAGTCGATCATAATTTTTTTGACATTTAATTTTGCTATGCATTAAATAAGCTAAAATAAGATTAAGTGTAAGAAAAGCCTAAAAAAATTTCTACAACCTGTTAAATAAAAAGATTATGGATGGAAAAAGTTATTCTATTTTCTTTTTCTTTTACATAATATGCAGAGGAGATTTATAAAATTGGGAATATGTCACCTGACAATACCTTTTCTTGCATTTTACTTGTGGTATACTACACATAAAAAAAAATAATAATAATGCGATTCCTTCAAAAATTAATATTTTGGTTTATTTTTATTTTTTTTTAATTAAAAAGTTTAATTTTTCCGATTTACATGAATTCAAATAATTCTAACCAAAATAATTATTATTTTTGATCGTTGGATAATTTGATGAATGATAATAAATTAATTTTTTTGATTCGATATAATTTTTTTAGTCAGAAATAAAATTCATTTTTTAAATAAATTTAATATGAGAACTTCATTATTTTAGTCAAAAACTACAAATTATTTGCTGATTTTTCAATTTTTAGGTCTTTATGTAATAAATAGCAAACGATTTTTATGTCTAACAAAAGATAAATAAATAAAAATAAAAAATTATTATTATCTCTGACGAAATGAACCAAAATTTAAATTATTATTATTTTTAATAGAAAGAATAAGAATCATGGAAAAACTACTTTATTTTATTCGTATCCCATGATTTTTATACTTTTGAGTGAAATAATTACAATTACTGTAACGTGCATAACACTGTTGCTGTAATTTGTTGAACAAAAAAAGCAGATATTGGAAAACAAAACTTAAATTAAATTCAGTACGTTCCATAAATCATCATACAATTTTAGACTAGCCAAAGTTACCTGATCTTAGAACGGGATTCTCTCTATATGTTAGAAAGGTTTCTTTCTGGATTAGAGGGCACCACAGAAAAAGCGCTACATACAAAAAATAGAGTCTGTACTTTTCTTAATTTTATATTATTCTCTGCTTGCTTAATACAATAATCAATTTAATTTTTGAGAAAAAAGTCACTGGTTATATGTATATATCAAAAATTTCATGGAAAACCACATTTCTTGTAAAGTGTCTTACATCATTCATAAGCTTTTTTTTATATATTTTTTATTATTTTTATTTATTTTTTATTTACATTTTAACTGTTATTCTTAAATTTATAAAAAACAGATCAACCTACAACTCGAACGTATTATAGACAAACAAAAAAACAGACAAAGTCTGGAATTTTCTTAAGCTTATAACCATAGCAGACATAATTTTAGGATAAAATTATTCTCCACAATCAGTATAAAGTAGGGACTTCATGAACTAAAAGCAAAATGAACTAACTCAAGAAAGGAAAAACGGAACTAAGATAGATCATTTTATTGACATTGGATTTTTATCCGATCAATCACCAATTTTAATATTATTTTAGTTTAAGGCGGGTAACTATGAGAAAAGTAGCAATTGTGTTTATTTTTTTTTATTCCGAGGTGCATCATATCTGAACTAAAAAAAAACCTAATTCGTATAGCTCCACTATCTATGGCTTATTTTAAAAGGAAAATTTTAAGATTACAGGAAGAAATTTAAATCATGATTATTTAATTATTTTTTATTCTTAAATATCTCAAGATCCACCCATTTTTCCCATTTATTTTATATGTTAATGCTCAAAATATCGTTCATTAATTACTCAGTTTTCAAGATTTTACACATCCTCTGTGAAATGGATGCTGTATAAATAAAATTTATTTAAATAAAAAAAAACATGTTCTATAGAAAAAAGGTTGAATCAGGTTGAACTAATTTCGCAATATCTTTCCGAAATCCAAAAATTTTATGTTCACGTAACCGATTTTTATTTTAAATGGGTAAAATTGTTTCGAAAAACAGTTTTTTATATGCCATAGGTGGGAGGTATAAATGTACCAACTCCTTTCTTGGATCACTTAAGTAATTCTTTATATGTGATGATCATATTTTAAAATTAAAAGCAATTTCTGCTATCTGCTCACAGATTTTCAATAATTTTCGGAATTTAAAATTTCAATTGGAGTTTTTATCAATTTCCTGGTGAAGGTTTCCCTTATATCGCTGTAATGTTATCTTATAATGTCATGAGCGTTCTTATAATTTTTTCTTGTATGATTTTTGTCCAGAGATCTCGAAAAAATTTTCTTTTTTTTTAATAAACTATAGATAATGCCTCTATGGTGTAAATAATCTGAAATAGACAGATTGTAAGAATTTCAAAGTCATTTAAGACAAGATGCACAATAGAAAAAAAAAATTTTTCGTATTAGTTAAAGAAGGTAATTTAATTATTGATAAATATCGGATTGTAAAAGTTTGGATGTCAATTAATTTTTGAACTTCGACAATAAAATAGATCACAAAATATATAAAAAAAATAAGAAATGGTTGTGTACTGCCAAGATTTAAATTGTCCTTTTTCAAAAAAAAAAAGAACTTTACTTTTTGGTGTCAGGAAAACTTTTCTGCTTTTCTATCATTTTTATACACAGATTAGTTCAAAAAAGTATAGAAAACAATAATTGTAAATAAACATTTAAAGGAGTTATGAAAATAAAAAGTATTTCGGATTAGTTCTGTTGCAATTTTCATTTTCTTGGTGCTTTTAATTATTTTGTTCAGCTGTTTTGTCATTTTTTCTGTTCTCAATTTATTCTCTACTTCAAAGTTTATATAATAACATATAACTAATAGGCTTTGCATGTTAAAACTATAGAATCCAATTAACTCCATCAAAAAAATAAAAAATACCGAAAAATTCATATTTTCACTAGTGTAAAATATTTTCTTTTTTAACACAAATTACTTCCAAAGCAAACCAATCACTTTTTCGGTTTGATTTTTTTTAACTGTTTATTTTAAGAACTAAGAGCTAAAAAAATTAAATTAAATACTACATTTAAAAATTATTTTCCTGTTAGAACATGAATTTACATTAATCTGATCTAAGTTCATTTAGCTTCCGAGAGTTAGTTCATTAGGGCTAGGTAGCTACATCGGTATATTCTCTGGAAGATAAAGAATGAAAGGATATTTTAGCTTTTCACCAAAAATACCCTTGTAACTTTTGAAGATTAGAGATGTTAGTTTGTTTACGTTACTTGAAGGTGAATCTTCTAACACTTTCTTGGAAGCAATTTCTATGGAAACGGTTGCACTATTTTCAGAAGTCATTAAAAACAAAGTAATCAAAGGAAAATTATTAATATTTATTACGCAGTTAATATTTATATGAGGCTTCGTGTATATTTTATGATTTTTTTCCTGCTGAAAGTCGTTAGTCTTATCCTCGCAATAAATTTCGCACAAACAATTCTTCCCTTTTTTTCTTTTTAACTATTTCAATTGTCTGACGTGTTTCATCAAACATACTGTGTAGAATCTAAGTCAGGTCTCTTAAAATGATAATATTTAATATATTTTCTTCACCATTGCCTTATATTTTTGAATTTAATGTGCTAATTGTTTACCACAATAAAACTTTCTCAAGAAAATTTTTATATAAATTTTCTTCATCTTCTAAATCAAGATAGTTCCTATTTATTAATAAACATGAAATCATATTCAAACAAAATTCTTCACATAATACTAAACACATCAAGAAATTTGGATAATTTTCTTGTCCTTTCAATTACAACATTTTCTTATTGTCGCTTCTTTTAATTTTTTGTTTTGATTTTTCCATCACAGGTACAGATTTCCTTTAAACCAATTTACTTTATAACCAGTTATATTGCTTCTTACTTATGTTGCTATCCTCATTTATTCATTTATTTATTATTTATCATTACTATTATTTTCCATACTCAAACATTTTTATGACGACTACTTTGATGTAAAGTAATTATTTTTAAAACCACGTAAAATTGCCAACGCTTAAAGCTAACCAGCAAAAATCAAAATCATAATTGAGCTACTCTATAAAATCTTAAACGTTCAAATACTACCATCTTCGCTTTAAAGTTTTCTTTAACAGCCCTATGCAAGAGTACGAAGGGGCTTATCTCTCTGAATAAATATCGGCTTAAACTTTTGGAGCTTATATTGGAAGTTTACGAACCTTTCGATCTAAAGCAATACATATAGCCCCAAAAGGGTAGAAATGTGGCGAGATAGAATTTTGCAATTAAGCTTATTTTTTCATACTCTCAATCACTAAAGTATTATCTACGACTTATGGAGTACCTTGTATATTTAGATATTTTACTTATGTAGATATTCCCACATGTATATAAACTGTACAACTAAGTTGTTTCTGTACTTATAAATATTAATAATTCTTTGGGTAACACATGTTAGTTAAACACAGGGTTCAATTCTGGCCTCCTTTTTTTCTATAAATTCTTCATAGTAATTTGAATTTCATGGTCGGTTCCATATGACTCTTGCTTATAATACATAGAACGTCAGGCGCAAGACTTTTATAGCTTTTCATATAAAATTGATAAATAATAGTCAGAAATTTGTTAAAACCAGGCCACTCCTTCATGAAATTGTCTACATAATGCATTGTGATCAACGAATTCTTAGAAAATATAAATGAACTAAATCTGGCAATCACCTTTATTTATTTGAAATAAAAAAAAATTATAAATACAAGTGAATGAATTCATCTGAGGAACCGCTGTGAAAAAATAATTTCGAACGATTATATCAACAGTAAAAGGACCCAGTTATATATACCGCACATTTCATTTTGGCTATCGACACTTAAATTGGTCTTTGGAGAAATTTCTTTTATTTTATTGCTTTCAAGTAATATTAGAAATTACTAAAAGTAAATTTAAGTATAGATCGCCGAGAATTTGTTCATCATCTTAATTAGATCAGTTGTCTTGTCCATTAGTCTTTATTTATTTGTTAGTATAAAACTCTTTCAGTTGAAATTGTGTAGAAACTTATAATGCAACCAACTTGTAGAATGTAGAAGAATAGAGATGAAAGTGTAAAAAACTATGCAGAAAATGTTGAATTTGTAGATGAAGTACAACAAAATATAATCCTTAAAAAAACCTATTTAATTGGAATAGTTTTAGCATCTCTCGTAAGATGCCACACGCTTTTCGAATAATTTTTTGTACACATATTTTTTTTTTAAAATGGGCTTAAAAGATAATTAAAATAGAAAAATTCATGAAATCGAAACTAACCCCTTTACGAGTATTAACGTCATTCCTATTATGTCTTCTTTCTGAAATTAATTAATGTTTTAATTAAAAATAAATTTCAATCGCCTTCATTTTTTTATTGTTTTGTTATGCTGCGAATTCGAATATTTCACGACATTGCTCTAGCAAATCTACGCTGTGTCAATTTAAATTAGCATCGAAATGCAATTTATATTAAAGTTTGCAAATCTCTATGATATCATAATGAAATTTCATAATGATTTGATGGTTTTGGCTGCTTTCATCATACATCTCGATGGATATATGGATTTCATTTATTACAAATGCTTTCTAATGAAAATGAAGAACAAATGTTGCTTAATTTGCGCATGAAGTAAACTTCACTCTTTAAAACCTGTAAAAATGCACTTGGAGATAAATGAAGAAGAGCAACTGAATCTGTTGAAATGACACATTCAATGAGGTAATGATATCAAGATTGCGTTACATTTTTGCTACTTTACTATTTTTTACTTTGACTACAGATAATTTTTCATTAATTTTCGAAATTATTTCATTGACCGTTGGTAATTACTTGATTCAATTTTTGGCTATTTACTGGATTGATCTAAATATTGGAAGCAATTTGTATTTCATGTTCATGATATTCATCGTATGTGGAATTGAGACTTCTCAAATTGATCTTAAGGGCTGAATCATACATGCCGGTTACCATATTTACTTTTTTCCAGTTCCAATATAAATGTGTTCATATTCCGAATTTAAAAAAATTATACGAATTTATATGAAATTGATGGGTATCAGTGGCTATGATTCTATGGATATGAGCTTGCATTTATATTCAACGTATTTCTGCTAAAAATAGGGCTCGAACTTAAAGGCCATTAAAATGTTATACGTAATATGTTAGTGATATTTCCATCATAAAGAATTTAAGACAGTTGAAGAGAAAATAATACATCCGCGTGGAAAATAAACCCAGTTAAAATGACCAAATTTGTCAGTACAGTAAAAAATAATATCATTCCTTTTAAGCAAGACATAGATTGTACCTTCTTGAAAGTTATCTAATTCCTAGAAATTCTATATTGCAGGATGATCCAGTCTAAAAAAAAATACTGTTCAACTCTCAAATATTGCTCTTCTCATTTAGCATATATTTGAAGAATATTTACGTATTTTTTTTATTGTCATAAAATATATACACTCTTGCGAGGCTATACTGACTCCTAACATATCAATATATTTTTCGGAAAACATTGCATAATACGTCAGAGAACTAAGCATACAATAATGAAAATGATAATTAATTATTTATTTAACAAAGTAAAACCTACATTTGTAGGTTAAAAAGCAGAAAGAGTTAATGTCAGGCCATTTGGTTGGTCATTTAAATATTTTAAAACAGATATGCTTTGAGCAAATGACGACAATATCTAATATAATCACACCCAAGATGAATTTTGTAAAACCATTCACGGTGATTTTGGGAGACCAACAAAAATGGCATTCCACTAAACCTTCCTTCCAACAGTGAGCAATGGTATGGTATACAGACGGTTCCAAAACGAATAGTGGAGTCGGACTATGTGTATATGGCCCCAGATTTCATATATCGAAGGCCCTTGGCTCTAACCCTACCATATTCCAGGCTAAAGTATTAGCCATAGAAGAATGAGCCAATACCTGGATTGCGAGAGCCATAAATGGCTCAATTATCAATAACCTCTTGGACAGTCAAGCTGCTGTCAAGGCCTTAAAGGCCTACACTATCAAGTCAAGTATTGACTAGGAATGTGTACAAACCCTTAAAAATTTATCAAGGAGAAACAAGGTTATATTCATATGGGTAGGTACCAGGCAATGAAATTGCTGGCGGCCTATCTAAAAGAGGAGCGGTAACTCCCTTTATCGGACCAGAGCCATTTGTGGCACTTCAAAGAGTTACCTCAGAGCTACCTTAAATAGCTCACAGAACAATAAAAAATTCCTCTATTGGGAAGGGCTACAGGTACGTCCTTAGGCAAAAAAATTTATCGATACCTCTAACGGAAAAACTAAAGAACTCCTACTTGTTAGAAGAATACAACTCAAAACAATTACAGAGCCATTGCCCATTAAGGTATCACCTACACAAGATGGACTTGGCTGCGACTACATCCTGCCGCATCTGTGAGGATGCTCAAGAAACCTCGAAGCACCTGGACTCCAACTGCAATACAGTGGCGATGCGGAGACTACTCCACCTCGAAGATGCTTTTCCTCTTCCAAACTTCGTGTGGAATCTAAGTCCCAGAGTGGTCCTAAATCTAAAAGTACAAATATTGCGAATGTCTTTTTGTTTACTGTACCTTTATCGATTGGGTTTTCAATATTCCGTCATCTCTCCTATTTAAAATTTCCCTATTGTAGTATTCAGTATTCAAAAAGAGTATCGTCTTCTACTACACATTTGGAATAAGGATTTCCTATCATATCTTATAATTGCTTCCTTTTACCAGCTCTCTCTATTTCTACCTCTATCCACTTTTATTTCTTTTTTATCTTTATGCCTACCTATAGTTCTATATATATGGCTATGCCTAAATTCTGACACACATGCATACGGCTATGCCTATACCATATCTACTTCTATGTCTGTTTCTATTTTTTCTATCTTTATTTTTTGTATTTCTGTTTCTATTCCTATGACAATGGCTATTTCTATGCCTACGGGTTTTTCTATGTATGTATCTATGTTTATGGCTATACCACGCTAATATGTGTATCTAATTCTATTTCCATATCTATTTCTATGGCTACGTTTTTGGCTATCTCGAAACATGTGCCTACGTATATCTTTGTCTCTATCTCTATCTGTATTTTCTATCGCCTTATCCTTCACAAAAAATATGGAGTAAAAATCTCTGATTTCTGATCAAATACATCTTCAAATGCCAGGCAGGAAAGATATAAGTTTTCGATCACAAACAATGCTAGGCATATAAGACCTGGATATGGGCATTATACACCCTATCTCCTAGTAGATAAAGTCAAATAGCTTTCTCGAATAATTTCCCAATTTTATGTACTAAATTTTTATAGTTAAATTAATTAGTTAGGGGTATCTGGTATTGAATTGATTTCACAGGCTACTAGCACAAGGATACAAATCCTATTACCAATACAAGAGTTTTTTTTATTACAATCACAAAAGTACAAACCGGGCGGAATATATATTTAGATTTTATGTGAAATGTGTGACATGAATAGTAAGAAACTATTTAGGAAAAAAAAAAAAACAAAAATATGTAAATATTAAATAAGTGATTGATGAGGACAGTGCCCATCATCGAATTTCGCTATTACAGAAAAATGCTTTCTCAGTGCTATTCAAAATTCATGGGAGCTGCCAAGTCCTCTGACATGATTAGAAGGGTATATTCCATAATCAACCTATAGCAACTAAAAAAATAGAGCCCTACACAATATATTAATTTCTAGATATCAGTAGGGTCTTATGTCTATACGAGTGTAAAAATTCAAAGATTTCTATCAGATATAAAGGAGATCTTATGTTAAATAGTTTATGTAAAAACATCAATACCCTAATATTCATATAAGTGCTCAATGAGTAGCCCAAGATAGTTTATTTGAATTTGTTAATACCAGATCATAGCATTTTAGGCCATATAAAAACCGTACACAATCATTAAAATCAGTATTAATGCAATAACACTCAGAATCCAAGACAGAGTTGATAGTACTATAATAAATGAAATGCGGAATTAACAGACATTTTATAAGATTTAGATTAGTAGAAAATAACCACAGTTGCCTAAAGCCACTATGAATCTTGCCAAAAGATTATTTTATATGGTCACAAAAACTCAGTTTCAGCCAACTATTTATACGTACTCCCAGGCTTTTAGCTTCTCTCGAATATGGGAGAATTATTGCATTAAGGTATATAGGAGGAAGATGAAAAATAGTCAGATCATATCTCTGAGAAACAAGCTAGGTAGATTTTGAAGGATTCAGTTTTATTTTATTCTTACACGCCCAACCAGATATGCTCAATATGTCAGAGTTTATTCTATCAATGCCAGTCTTGTATTAGGCCTATTGGTCGGGATAAATACATTTGACCATTATTAAAGTAAAGAAAGATGCTAAGATCATGAAATACAATCGGAAAAACAAACAAAATAGCAAAGGTGCAAGAATATAACCTTGTGGGAATCCTATATATACTGCTTTCGATGTAGATTTTTTATTACCTATCCTGACCTGGTGAATGCGGCCAATCAGAAAAGCTCTGACTAATGGGTTTAAATACAGAATTTCATCTGTTTTTTTTTATATAAGTATATGTACTATATATGCTCTGATTGCTTATAAAATGTTAGATGTGATGTGAAATATCAACCCGTGTGTAAAATAATTTTATAGTCAGCATAATGCATGGATCATTAGTGGTCATCAAACCCATTCAATTGTGTGCCAATATATTATCTATTACACTACTGAAGTCTTTAGAGAAACAAAAATAAAAACTTTTCCTTTTAAATATCAAAACAGCAGAAGTCTAGAGCAAGTAAATCCGGAAGACTTCTTACACACTTTTCGAAATTATATGATTAACAATAATTTTGTCCAGTCTCATCCTCGAATAAGTACGACTCAATTACGCCTTCATCAAAATTTTGGGTTTCTGGGAGTTTTTAGTTCTGAGCTCAAAATAGGATTTTTTTTTTACATAGCAATCTATCATTTTAAATTTCATGTAAGCTGCTGCTTTTCGTAAGTAGGGTACTCTTCCCAATCTCCGAACATCAGTTCGGACCGACAAAATTTAAAAAAAAAAAAAATTATAATATCCCATGACCACGGGAATCTGTTCAACTGGGAAGTTATTTGTGTAAACATTTAAAGATGGCACCCATTCTTTCACTTTTACTATAAAAATCTCTTTGTCATTCGAAACTTTAAAGATTATTTATTCTTTTATTCATTATTATTCATTGAAATATTATTGCTCAGTAAAAGCAGAATGACAATTTAATTAACAGAAACTCTCTCCCGGTATTGTTTTCATGCTTTGATAGATTGTGCAAAGCATAATCATGTTTTCTTCTAGAGTTGCCACGTAACGTAGTTACGAATATTTCTTGTTGAATCTGCAATTTTATAAAATTCTTTTCCTATCAGGTTCGGCATGGGTAAATTTACAAGAAAAATATTATCTTGTTGGGTTTATGTCTGATAAAATTAGCTCAGCAAGATACATGCTCCTATGCAGCTACTTTCAGGCAACATGACTTGCTTTTCGTAATCTAACAAAGAGCTGAGGTTAATTTTCCTAGACGGATTGTGTTAATTGTAATTTCCAAATACGACAGTAAAATTGAAAACTACTTCATATACTGAGGAGAAGTTGAATTAGGTGATAAAAATTTTCTTTTTTTTAGATTTATATGGAAATAAAGAAAAAAATGGAATTTTGAAAATTCTAATAATAAACTAAAAATATACTAAAATGTCTGTTCGTTTAAGTGAAATAAAAAATTTATATACAGTATCTCTCGCATGAGGAGCTCCATCCGAAAAATACGGAATTCGTAGTCCAACTTGATCAGTTTGCGCAAGAGGGTTTCCTTTGAATGTGGTCTGGCGTTGTGTTGTGGTTTGGTGTTATCTTTTCAAGAACTTATGCCTCCTAAAAAATTCTGTTCAATAATTCTTCTCTTAATATTAGGCCTGCAGTTTCAAGAACACTGCGGGCAGACCATCATACAGTTAGTATTACCTTAGAAATGTGAAATTTGTCAGTCCATTGCGATCCTGCCAAAAATTTTATTGCTTGCCGTTATCGGAAATAGTAATTTTTTATCGGAATTGTTATTCTAATTATTTAGAAAATATTCCACTTGTACAATCAATATAGAAGATCAAATTCTGTAGCGGGTTACCGCATTCTTCTATAATTACTAATGAGAATCTAATCGGTCTATCTTCTTTACGTTGTCATATTTTTACAGGGGCCTCTATTTGTCTCAAGTCTTACGCTTAGTTTGTAGAATCTCTGTATGTAATAGATCCTTAATTATGTTGGTTGCAAAATTTGTCAATAGATATTCAAAGATTTCTGAATAAGCCTCTAATTTCTACCGAGAAGGATATCACAACGCTATGAAGGCTGTCTGTAAAAATTGGATGTAGTTTGAAAGCCAATCAGGATGGCCTTAGAAAAATCAATACCCTAAATTTTAGAAAAGAATCCAAAGGGGTTCACACTGTCTAGTATAATTTAAGCCAGATTATGCTACAAAATGACAGAATAAGTGATTTCACCAATTTTGATTTAATACATGAACTTAGAGTTCTGGCTGATGTACAGACTAATTTTTCTTAGCCTCTTATACACTTAGCCGATAACAGAATTCACATTAGTTCAGAACTTCACACCTGAGCTTTACCTTAACCTCCAAATCAGTGGCTACACTAATAAAATACAATTATTTACCTACCAAGACTTATTCGAGCCTTAGTATTAGATAATTTTGATCAGACCAGGTAGTCAAGAATACTCGACAAACTTGATATGACCAATAGATCATCTACGAACATGTAAATATGAGCATCTTACATTTTTTTTATAAATATTATCGGACCAGAACGATAATTATGGAGAAGACAAGTTCAATAATGGTAGATAGGTAAAATACGAGTAACATACACGAATCAATTGAAATTTATTATCGAAGCAGTTCCCTCGTGATAGCCAAATTTTACAAACGAAAATTGTAGATAACTTTAGTTAGATATAATAAATGACAACCTTAACGTTATACAAACTTTATATCAAATCAGATCTAATCTTCAAGAAAACTGTTTCAAAATTCTTCCTATACTGAAATTTACATGATACCCACTTTTTTGGATTATAACTTTCACTAAAAAGTAATAATCAACATATAAATACTTCGCAGGTACAAAAAGGTCAATAGAACCTACCTGTATTGATCCAACTAGACTGGAAAAAAGCTCCCTTCAAAGGCATTCACATAACACCAATCAATATCATTAACTGAAAAACAAAAAATATTTTACACAATTTTCATTCATTCACAACATTTTTTTTTTACCTGTAAAAAAAATTGGAATCCATTATGCATCATCTATTCACGTGATATTATTCATTGCTTATTCCATTAGTATTAATGCTGTAAATTTTACAAATTGTTTGCTTCCGACATAATGAATTCATTAAATATTACATAAATGTGAAATTGATTTCATTTACGAAAAACATGAATTTCAAACACATTTACCATATGCCCCACTTTAATCCGACCTTTTTTTTAATATCTTATTATTTAAAAAAAAAAAATAGAAAATCCAAGTTTTATTAAATGCTTCCAGAAGAAATTTTCTATCACGAAATTCAAATGAATAATGATGGACAGATAAATAAATATGTAAATGGAAATTTTCTGTGACTATAGAAATAAGAAAATTGAAAAAAAGAGAATAAATGATCTATCTCAGGCAATAATATGTTATTTAACAGCTTAACAAAACAAAGAAAAGACATAACCAACAATTTTTGCAGTAATTTCCAATAAGATCTTATGTAATTTAATTTCAGTAAAACAAAAGACTTAAGTGACGAACCTGAATTTAATTTTAAAATTTAAACGCAGAATTGTATCCATCACAGATGGTGTGAGTTCATCAACACTTTTGTGGAATATTCAAATGAATTTTTTTTTTAAGTCTATAGCATCCACACCTTTTGTAAAGTTTAATTTGTAAAAACAATTATTATTATTTTCACTTTCTATTCTGAAGATAACTGTCAGAGCTACATAATAGGTTTTTTTACCAAATTTAATGTGATTTGACACTATTCTAGAAAAAAATTTATTAACACGAAAAATTGGTTCCCTAAAATTTTGTTTCTAATGAAATGACCTAAAAATATGAACGTGGAATGTATATTCGCCATGTTAAGTTAATTATCCTTGTAATAAGACAAACTTTGCTGGTGATAACACATTCTTCTGGCAATTCGCATATTAATTGAAAAATAAGAAATGTACAGGTGACAGAAACAGTGTAATCGTCAATTCCTCTGACAATTCGATAAATTTACACTTACGATTTGTAACTGTAATAAGAATAAATAATTTAGTTCTCATAATAATTCATAGCTTGCAATGACGTCTGTTATTTGTTTTTAAGAAAATAGACAAATCCGACAGAGAACTGTGTAGGTTATGCAACAAGAAAGATGAAATCTCGAAGCATAATATATGTGAGTGTGCTATGCTTGCAGCACTAAAGTTGCAAATCACTTGAGAAACACTTATCTTCTTAATCTAACCCCAAAGGCAATAATCGATAGATAAAAAGGCTAGATTTTTCGTAACCACTTTAGGGGAGGGCACAAGTAATCAACTCTGGTTGCGATGTCCTCGTCACTCCTACTTATAACATACAGTCCCTGGCCAAATTATTAGACGTATCCAGAAATTTTTTAAAATCTTATCTTCATGGAGTCAAACTAAAACTTTCTATAGAATGACTCTACTAAAATAATTATTTTTGCATTTTACAGGCTATTAGGTAAATAAAACTCATAACTGCGATTAAATGTTTTAGGACATGTATTTTTAAAAAATTATAATAAGACAAATGGGAAAACACTCCCAGATTTTTTGAGAGCTTAATATTTAGTGCTTCCTCCTTTGGCAGCAATTAATGCCGGTATTCTGATCGGCATACTGTTTATGCATGACTGCACAGTTTCCTGAAAGTTCGGACAATAGTTCGAAACATCTATGATTCTTTTTATCAACCGGGTTTTTGTGGTAATGACCTCCTTTGTTACATGTCTTTTGATGAGTGCCCACACATCCTCAATTGGATTCATGTCCGGAGAATTGACTGGCCAATCCAAAAGGAGTACATTTTCTTCGCGGAGAAAAGTTCTGACAGATTTTGCCGTGTGGCAGGGAGCACCATCCTGCATGCAAATAAAGTCTTCTCCACTCGAAAACCACTCCCTCAACTGAGGAAGCAATCTTGTCTGGAAGATGTCCTTGTATTGGACTTGTTTTATTATACCCTTTACAATGTACAGACGTCCACTACCTTTTGCAGAGATGACTGACCAAATCATCACATTGTCGGTATCACGCAGTCTACATGAAATTTCTCACCTGGATATCTCCTGACGTATTGCGCTTTATTAGCAAGAATTTCGTAAGTGCTTTCATCACTAAAGAACACCTGAAATAATATTCCTATTTATGAAAATTTTCGTAATTTTAATTAAATTACGAACAAACGGAATTATTAAAGTATAAAACTATAAACATAAGGTATCATCATATGAATAAGCTTTCGGCGAACAATACTCTGACTGGCTGGTACATTGTTCTAATTCACTTTTGATATCATTCGTGGAAGCAAACTGATTTTCTACGCATTAATTTTTTCTTGAGGAGTCGTTCAGCCCGTGGTGAAAATATTGATTTGCGACCACACTTGCTTATCCTTTGAGTACCCAAATCTTCATCATTTTCAATGTTTCCTATAATTCTTCTTACAGAAGCCTCAGAAATATTCAATCTCCTAGAAATTTCTCGATTCGAAAACATTTTCACATCGAAAATGGCCTTCACTTCATGGATTTTTTCTTTCGTCAGATCCCTGCTTTTACTCATTTTATTAAATTTTATTTAAGCTTAATACAAAACTTAAATACCTTTCAAAATAATAAAAAAACACTTCTAAATTATAACACAGACCATTAACACACAAAAATACTGCAATAATAAAATAAAAACTAAAGGAAGTCTTTCTGATGCAAAGTCGGCGCGAAGACTGAGCCAGATACTCACACTTGTTTTATGTCATATACAAACGAGTCTGAGCAAGATAGCAAAATTGTCGGTGATACCAAATATGTAAGGGAAATACGAATCTAGGTAGAGGGCTTAACGCATGCCAAAAATCAAATAGAGCGATTTAAAAGGATTTGAATACATTTCTTGGTTAAAATTTTAAGTACGTCTAATAATTTGGACAGGGACTGTAACATAACCTAAACTAATCTGACCTCGAAGGGAGTCTAAAAGTGAATTAAAATATAAATGGTACGTACACATTTTGGAGCTTGTACGTAATAGTTTAAGTAAAATAAATTAAGTAGCTATTAAAAAAATATATAGGTACATCGAGCTTAATTAGGAAATCTGATGAATTCAAAATGTGTTTGACTAGTCACCAATAGATGGAATCTGTGCTTCCAATTCCGAATATTCATTTCAATTAATTATAATGATTATATTCAGCGAAATAGGCGTGAAGTCCCAAAGGTTTTGACAGACGTAAGTAAGATAAAATTTGTATCTTCGACTTTTTTTATGCATAAAGGATCTTGTAGGTTCGCCTTCAATATCTTCATTTTTACTCAAAATTTGCTACAAATTATATCAAGACCATCATTACATTTTCTTTTTGTTTTTGTTACGATTGTAACGTAACATATGATCTCTGGTTTTTTTTCCAACCTAACAATTAACACAGATTTTATTGACAATACTTGATGGAATAGATTAATATTAACTGGCAACTGGCAGCTAATATTTCGCATTTATCGTGGTGCATTGATGATATTAAAATAGCACCTCTATTTGGTTTCGGCACTACCCGATCTGAATCATATTGGTTTGACTTAATTTGGAATTTAACTCCGTTTGATTTATTCATAGCATCAACTTAATGTTTCAAAAACTTCAATGGTTATATTGGCGTGAACTTATTATCGACTCTTATGTTTCGGAGAATCAATTAGTTTTGATAGTTACAAAATGGACTATGTTGATTTTATTAACTTTATCTCTTTATTTTTCAATCTTAATCCATCAACACCATTTCCTCCGTAAATACATATATGCAATATGTACTGTATTTGTTGATACAAAATATTTATACACAAAACTACCATCATTTAATGGCGTAGGTGAATAAAAAAGGCAAATTGTAAAAAGCAGCCGAAATTTCTCAAAAGTCTTACAAGATGAATTTACAGTTTTGACAAAGTCTTTACTCTTATACATATAACCTTAGAACTTTTTAGTTTTTAGTTACTATGCAAATATTTTTCTGTAAGTGAAATAATTTTTTTGATGCATCTGACCGAATCTCTCCTGTAAAATAATATAAGTCAGTTAGTAAGCAAATAGTTCATTTTGCTTGACTAGCTATTAATATGTACATGCATGATTTATAAATTATACAAGTCATGACTAAAATACATAACCGTAGCTTATGAAATTCCTTATAACCCTTTTAAATAAGTAAATTTTGTAAATTGCCATTCCTTAAGCATAGTAATTAGCATTTCTTAATGCATATGGTTGACAATCACCTACATAACTTGTATACCTTGTATAATCTTAAATAAAAAAATAAACATATTCATTTTTAGTCGCTGCTTAACACTTATCGATTTTAGTGCTTGCAACATGAGATTTGTACTCGGATATATTTATTACATTTTAGTATACCTTATTTTGTAGCATTGGTAGTTCCATCATTTGCTCCTGGTAACATAAGAACAAAACCGTAGCACAGTATTAAAAGTGGGGCTTGGTTATGATAATATATATGTTTATTGCTAACCTCTGTCTGATTCTTCACAGGAAACCTATTTTTCCCCATATATTTGCATATCTATATACGAAACATGACCATCGAATTTTAGTTTATAGTCTATAATTTCACCAAGATATTTTATTTGATAATACACTATTCTATGGTTGAGTTATCTGTTATAAGATTTAGGCCATCATCATTATTTAAGCAAATACATTTGGTCCTTATCACGTTTAGTTTTAACTTATTTGCTTTAAGCCACACACTCACATTTTCTAAATCTTTTTGCATTATTAATTTCCATTCTTCAAAATTATCATTTATAATAAACTGCCAATTTAACATTTTTTGAAACCCTTTGCATGTCGTTTATGTAGGTAATATATTAAAATGTTCCCAACACTGACTATTGAGGAATAGCAATGTAAATTTAGACTGATCGAACTCCTTCCCATTTATTTTGGTCTTCTGTGTCCACATTCCAATTATTTATTTATAATATTAAAATTGGTCGACCTATCCTTGTAAGGATGTCCATTATCATTCTTTTATTAACTAAGTTAATGTTCTTTTTATTATTAATTTTTATTAGAATATTTTCCATCTCTGCATATTACAGCATTTCATCTTTAATATCTTCTACGATTTTTACATAAAATTCATTAAACATTTCTGCTAAATTCATTTTCCACATTGATTTTTGTACAGTACAGCTACTTAATTTATTTTGAATGTAATTGTTGTTAATACATACATACTAGCTTTCTTTTATATTAATTGCTGGTTTCACGATAATTATTCTAATCCAATCGTAGGTTCGTTGTCAGTGCCCATTGTCTTTTTCTCATTTTTCTAATCCTTATCGTATTTAATTCTGAGTTAAAGCACTCATTTTCGAAATGTTTAGTGTTTTCATATAGGTACCCTAAAGTTATTGGTTACACGAATAATTTCATTTTGAAATATTACTCTCAATTCATGAATATATATACTAATATATATATATATATATTGATAATATTCCAGATTAATGAAGCATATTTGATTATAATCCTGGCTAAAGTTTTGTGTGAAAAGATCTTTTTAAAGGGCTTTACGTACATTAGAATAAATTCTAGTGTTTTAAAGCCTAAAATTGGTATCCGAATAAAATAAAACTTTCCCACCAAAGTATATTTCTAGTTAAGTGACCTCTTCTCTCGATCTTTTAAAAAGCCTTGATTTTTACAGACGACTACTGCAAGTGTCTATGTCTGCTCCTCTAATTTTGGATGTAAGAAAATTTTAAAAATTTGTTTTATAGCAAGGTATTCACCAGATTATCTAAATTTAAATTCTTTTCTAAACGTCACACGACATTTGAAAATTAATAAAATTAAATCGAAAGCACATAAATTTGTAATATATTAAAAAAATACTCGTCAGTCTATACCTCCTTTCTTAAAAAAATTCTTAATTATTACAGGCAATTTCCCTAATTTTTGAATACGTTTTCATTCACAGTTTTGTACTGAGTACTGAATGAAATCTTTTAGGATATGTTTTTTAAGTTTTTTTTTTTTAATTTATATTAAAAATGGATAAAACTAATTAAAAAAAAACATAACTTTCATTCATGGAAACTCTTTTTGAAACTCGCATACTGAGATCGGTTTCTAATTTATAATCTTAACCAACATAACTCATAAAATATGTTGCGTACTTTAGAACTTACTGACACACAAAATTCAATAAATAAATAAATTTGTTAAACAGAGGATTACGTTGCAAAATATTCTTATGAATAGCATTAGATATAGAAGATAAATAGCTGTGCCTTTGATCCCATGGATCTTGTAGCAATATAAATAGTCAATAGAGCATTGTTCAAAAGATATTTTTCTTATGTCACAAAATAAAAATACTTAAGCTAACCGCAAATGTATTAAATTAGTATATCCTTAAAAAAAAACAAATACCAACACCGATTTCTCAATATTATAAAACATAAAAATTTCCAGACATAATAATTCACTTTACCACCTAACTTAAAACAAAAAGTTTGTAATAATTAAAACTCCAGACACGAACAATTGTGTACACATGAAAATGTTTGTAATCAGTTATTGCCAAGATTACTCGTATCGCGACATTCAAAATGTGCATACAAATTGAAAAGCGATTAATTGTCACCGCCACAGCATTTATCCACAAAGCAACAGAAAATTCACTTTTGTCACTTTCTTTACATTTCGATTTCATTTTCAGTGAACATCATGTCGTCCACGTGCCGTACAATATTCACACGATCCATCATCATCATGTTAAGAAAGTGCCAATTTATAAGCATATTCATGTGCCTGTAATCAAGGAGGTCCCAATTGTTAAGGAAATTTACAAAGAAGTTCCTGTCGTAAAGGAGGTGCATGTACCAGTGCATGTTCCGGTTCATGTTCCAGTTCATGTACCAGTTCACGTACATAAAGGGTGGTCATCATCTGGGTGGTATTAGAGAAATGAGCCGTATGCAGAATGAAGATTGATTCCGTGCTCTATTTGTGGTATATGCTGCACAGAATAATATTCTCTATAATGAAGTCACCATAGTCATCACGTTTTCATCTTTTTCATCTCGTACGAATGTGCAAAAATTGTTTTGTAAATAAGAGCGCACAACATTCATTTTATAGTTAAGTATTTTTTGTACAGTCAGCCTAGTTGAATTTTTTTAATTTTTTTTATATATATACCTAGATATAAAAAATCCTTTTTTGAAATAAAAATTTAAAAACAAAATATTGTTGAAGATTTTATCTCCACCTTTACATACAGACGAATTTCTATTCTAGTTCCAATGAAAAGCGAGTTATTATGAAATTTATAAAAGCTGTCACAGCTAACCGCTTTCTGGTTTTATTTATTTGTTTTCTGTTGTTTTATTTGTATAGAAAGTAGTTTTCCGACAGTGCATTATCCAATTGCAGTTTTAAGAGGCTCACTAGGTAAGTATTTCAATAAACAAATTGTCTATTTCGTGTTTACCTAGTCTACTAGTACATTTATGTATAAGTATGTCTATCTAGCGTGACTGGTGTCAATTATGCAAGAAGACTGAAGACTTTTGAACTTACATTTCCTTCTTTCAAATTGACAGACTTTTGTTCATTACACAAGAAAATTTTGTATTGATGATTTGTAAGTATGTTCATATTTTATTTATTTTTTAATTTACTTTTTGTATTTTATTATAATTAAGCTTCTAAACAAAAAACCCCGGCAATCCAATTTAGTGAAATATTTGAACAAACAGCAACAATCCTTTTCAATAAATGAATGTGAAGTTCATTATATTAGTGATGCCTAAGTTTTTCTAAGAATGAGGCTCCAAATATGTCGATAGGACTTATTACTGAGTTGGCGACCATTTCATTAGAATTCATACTCTTAAGACAACTTAGTGTTTGTACTCATCAAATGGAATTTTATTATTGCTTCAAGATTGATTCATATACTTCTATCATCTGAGATACTTAGTTAATACAACGCAATCAAATACACCCGATAGGCTTAAAGGCAGATATCTTACATCCGCACATCCATAAATTTTAGAAACATTTAAGGGACACACAGTTATTCCTGATAATGGTTTCATCGATTGCAACTAAAACTAATAAAAAACAAAAACGTTTTCTATTTTTTGACACGTTGATTGTTTCATAATTTTTCTCAAATTTGAGATTTTTACATCTCAGTTGAGTTCGATGTTGTAATTTATTTTATTTGGTTTTAAAATTGAATTAAAAACAGACAACATACTGTTACGAGCCTGGCCTTAGTTCGTTATTTATTTATTTATTTTTTTATTTAACTTCACTTTTTACTCTCAAAATTTACAAGCGATTATCAACTCAACTCTTTATAGTTTTCGCTAGTACTTTACTTCTAATTATCGCAATCCAAATAGTTTACTTCGTTCACTTCTCTGTCTGAAATAAGACTCCACCTCCTGGATGTGAGTAGTACAAATTATCCTAGAACCTTCCTGAATATTCTGTTCTCCAAAGCCAAAGTTTACTAAGATGTAGGATGTCACTAACCTAAAGTTGTTTCCATTTCCAATAGATTTCGCTTGCATCACTTTGTGACGCGTTAATCTGCCCCCTTCTTAAAATTGTTCGTCCCGAACAAGAAGGTGGTCCACGGTCTTGATGCTCGCATTATTGATACAAACGCTTCAGATGAACGATTTTCCGTTTGCTTCTTGTACCACGCTGAATCCTGTATACTACGTCAATAATGCTAGTCACTACTGAATATGGTCCGTCCCAGTCTTGTTGTAATTTTGGAGAACGTCCCTTACGTGGTTTTGAGTTGTACAGCCAAACAAGGTCACCTTCATTGAATCCAGCTGAATTAGCACTTAAGTCGCGGATCTACATCCGATCAGTATTTACTGCTAATTTTGCTCTCGTCCACATCAGCTAATCGTTGTCTAAGTTCCGATACATAATCGTCTGGTAAATTTTGTTCACCTCAGCGTGTACCAAACTTGTGGTTGCTAGGTAAACGCATATTCTTTCCGAATATGACCTTTGCTGGGCTTTGTCCGGTCTTGTTGTGAACAGCTGATCGATAGGCCATTAGGAATATGGGAATATATCGATCCCAATAGCGCTGATTATAGTTGACTACCTTCCTTAGATGTTCGATTAATTCGATTAATGTTCTGTTGAAGAACTCTTCCATGCTTTTATTTTTCTTTCGCTTCTTATCATCTTCATTATCGTTGCCTTTGATTCCTTTGCCTTTAATTATCTTGTCCCTTTTTATCACCCATGTCATCCTTGTCATTGCCGCCTTTGCGATTGTTATCATCATCATTGTCAGAGCCTTTGCCTTTACCTTTTCCAATCTTCATTATCTCTTATCAGCGTCATTATCAGCATCCTTAGATCTTTTACTTTTCGTCTTTTTCTTTCTTTCATTACCGTCGTCTTTCGATTTCTTTCCTTTCTTCTTCTGACTTTCATCATCGTCATCCGCAATATTTCCATTCAAGATTTCATGGACGTTGTGAAAAGTCTTCTGCATTTCCATGGATATGTTCCTTGCGGTGTGGGATTTCAAAGTCATAAGGTTGCAGTCTGGTTTCTGCACGAATAGCTTGCTCCCGACCTCGCCATCTTTTCCCTGCTTCTTCTGTTGATTGCATTCGTCCGCGTTTCCTGCTGTCGTTTTTAAGGTCTCCAAATAAGTTCCAGCTGCTCCGCCGTTGTACGCTTTACAAAATATTGATTATGTTGAGCGTGAGGTTTTCTTATCCTTTGCACCACATTTTCATCCTTAAAAGTGTCTCGAGGAAGTAACCAAATTACATGTTGGTAGTGCTCAGGAAGAAAGAGCCTCAAGCCGGTATGATGGAAAAGCTGGAATGCATTCAAGCACAGTCAAACCATCATCTGGATGATATTGCTAATTATCAAATAAAAATTATTTTGAGGCCTTATCAGAAAAGCAAATATTGCTACCTTTCGAATTAAAGACTTCCGATATTTTCAATTGGCAAATAAAAAGAAAAACGAATATTGCCAACTTGCATACTGGAAAATTGCCTAACCACTGGAATACAATATTAAAACAAATGTCAACTTTAAATTAGATAGAAGAACTTGTAAAAATTAACAAATTACTAAAATGAACTTTTAAAATTAATGTAAACTTGATACCAGATAACAATTTGTAAAAGTAAATTGAGAAAATTAAAATAAATCCTAAATAATGTAAGCTTTAAGAGATAGATGTCGCTAGGTATGTTTAGGTAAGATTAGGAAAAGTGGCAATAGACAAATAACGTAGTCGCCATATTGGAGGGTGTCAGATTGTTGTGCGCGTCTGATGTTTTTTACTTTTCTGCTGCGATGTAAATTGTACTCTAACTAGGCTTAAAAGTTTGGATTTAATTTCGAATAAAACAAAAAAAAAGGGGAAAATAAAATAAAAAGCTATTTTTATTTATCATCCATCTCGAATAAAGTGCGTCCCTTACGTAACAGAACCGCAAAAGAAGAAAACATGTTATGGAACTATGTTGAGTGATTCGCTTGGGACGTAAAGTCCCGACTGTCAGCATGAGCTGACAGATCAGTCGACGGGCAGCGTTGACTGCAGGGCGGTACGCTAGTTCGCCTCAGCTATTGGCGGAGAGTGTGGGGGGGTTCCACAAAAACCTGCCGCTGCCGTCAGCAATAATCAAAAAAAATTTCGTGCCTATCACACCAAAGCCGGCACACATTCGTTCCTGAAGGGACCCTTACATCACTTACCTGTATCCCATCGAAGGCGCAGATGGTCTGCCTTCTTTGCCTGCCCCATCCTCCCATCTGACTCTGAGGGGCATAATTCTTCAGAGTCCCTAATTGACCTGGAAAGAGAGACTAGGCGGACCTAGACGACCTTCATACGAGTGGGCTCCAGGAAAGCAAGAGGAGAAATTAAAACTCTTAACGATTCATGTTCACGTTATAATTATCAAGAAAAATATCCTCAATTCAAGGTAAGTACATACATAGGTCTCTAGGTAAGTATACCATTAAATTATAAAAATATATAGCCGTATAGCACTAGGTAAGTATAGAAAAAGGTATATACATACGTATACCAAAAAAAATCTCATTAATTCAAAGTGAGTACAATAAAAAGGCATATGCGTAAGAATACCATTGAATTATAAAGCTACATAAACGTATAGCATTAAGTATGTATATAGATATATATAGACTCAGCAAAAAAAATTTTCCCAAAATATACACGGACAAGGATTTTACTAAATTAGCTGTATAGTTATGTAAATACTATTATTAAATCGAAAATATATATATAGTTACATAAAAAATTCCAGTTAAGAAAAATCAAAAGTAAGCCTGAGCTCTTTTGCGCTAGGCCCCAAGTGAAATTTTACCTTTTGGTATTCTTAACGTCTGTGGAACGCCGTTTCCTAATCTGCTCGCCCTGTTGACCTCTCGGCCAGGTGGCAACTTTCATGGGTTCCGCAGCAGGAGGACGACACACATCCCCGGATACATCGAATATTTGGATGAAGCGACAGTGAATACAGAACTCTTAAAGGAAGCTAGCAAACCCCCGTTTGTGTTTCTTGCAATTTAAAAGAAAATTCCGAAGAATCTTCAAATTTTGGCCTGGAACCGGCCTTTGTATCAGAACCCACAATAGATTAAGCAACAATATAATATTCTGCGATCATCTCAGCTTTCATTAAAACTTGGATGTAAAGAGAGTAGAGAAGCGGACCCAGAATTGATCCCTGAGGGACTCCAATATTCATCACTTCATTCTTATTATAACAGTTTTCCACTTTCATATAGCACTGTCTATCATGCAGGTAATTGGTTACCAACTGGTTAGTCTTTCCTCTAATTCTAAATTAATTTAATATTTCGATTAGTATATTATGATTTACAGTATAAAATGTCTTCTTCAGGTCTACAAATACTTCAATCACATAGTTACCGACGTTAACCTCCATTGGATTGTACAAAAGCTGTTAGTTGATTATGAATTAGTCTTTCATATATTTTACTGAGAACATTAAGGAGCGATTTGGGACGGTAATTATTAGCACACTTTTATCACGTTCTTTGAAGACTGGTAATATGCAAGTAGTTTTCAGACAAGCTGAAAATAATAATAATCTTCACGTCTTTTATTCATGTTCCATCAAGGACAGGTGCCATGTCCTCTTTCATCAGAGATAATACTTTCTCCACATCAGTACATTTCACCGGCCTAATAAAAAATATAATTTGGTCTTGTCACATTTTTGTTTGGTTGATTACGCGAACCGGACTTGTGCTCCAATTTTTTCACGAATGAGAGGCCTACATTTACAAAGTGTTTGTTTAAGTAATTTGCAATTTGCTGTTTGTCTCTAATGTCATTATCCTCAGCTTCTAGTTTAACGATACAGCCGGTTCTACCCTTCGAATTACCATTTCTTAAAGTTTCTTTTACTGTTTCCATATTTTTTTTTGAGTCGCTTCCTGCTTTTGCATCCTTTGTTGTACATAGCTCAATTTTGTTTTTCTTATATTCCAAGTGATGTCCTTCTTAATTCCCTTGTAGTTTTGTATTAACTGTGGATTAATTGACCCCTCCTCTCTAAAGTGATCTAGCTATTTTCACGAGTTCTGATCATTATACCCTAGATGAAATCATTCCGTTTGTAACACCTCGAAATAATGATGGTAGAGCAAAATGAATTGGACACCCACGCATAATATTAAAAGTTATTTTGATTTTTGCATGTCCGTCCGTCCGTCCGTCTGTGCGCACGATAAATCGAGAACGCGTATACTTAGAGAGCTAAAGTTTTGTACACGGATTTTAAAAAAAAAAGTAAAATTTAGTGCGAAAATGAGACAAATCGGGCAACTCCTTCGCGGGGTTGCCATACAAAACTTTCGTTTTCCACTATATATTTGGACACTGCCTGAAAGCGCGTCGACGTAGAAAGCTCAAATTTTGTACATGATGTTTTTACTATATTAGCAAATAAAATGTCAAAAATGGACTAAATCGGGCAACTCCTTCTTGGTGTTGCCATATAAAAATTTAGGTTTTTTACGTATACTTTGAAAACGATCAGTCCAAGACATTTTTATTGTACTAAAAACTTCTGCAGAATACGAAATCCTATGAAATTGGTCATGATCATTTTTTCTGAGCGACAAACCGTTCTAGAAATATATGCGAAAAACAACTTCAAAATCAAACTTGAATAGATCGGTGACCATACGAAATTTAATACGGGCATTCATCTAGGGTATCATAAGAATTGGTCTTAGACCAATTCTAGGTTTTTTACTTGTTTTAGTTTCAGTTGCTTCTTATTTCGCTGGTTGAATTATGTCAATAAGTTTGTCAAAGTTTAAATGATCGCAATTATTAATCGCAGATCTGACCTTAGTTCTTAGTATTTCAACATTCATCCTCTCCACTTTTCTTTTGGACATTTTTGCTTTCCTCGTTAAAGCCTCTCTAAGCGTCATTATTATAATTCGATGGTCCAGATGGGGCTAATCTTTGAGTTCCAATGTAAAGCGATATCTTTCAATATTCAGACTAGTTACCACATGCTCAATTAAAGTGCAGCCATGTTCCGTAATTCTTGTAGCGAATTTCGTGTCAATTTTGTTCAACACTGTTACGTTATTAGTTGATAGTAACTCCAAGTATTTTCTAGAATCCTCGTTATCAGTAAGCAAGTTTATGTCAGTATCCGACATTATCAAACAGTTTCTATATTTATACATAATATAGAGTCTAGTGTTCTTAGAAACAGTTCACCGTTAGCATTAGGCAGCTTATAATATGTGACAATCGTTAACTTCGGAACTAAGTCCTCTGGCATAATAGATATCATATTGAACTTTTCATAGTTTACTTCCATAGGGTGTTCCGTTACAAATTTTATTGAATCTCTTACATATATCACTACTCCTCCTCCTCTCGTAGTAGCATTACGACAACTGAAAATCGAGGTAAGTCCTTGCAGATTGAAGAAATGAATTTCATCTTGCCTAATCCAAGTTTCCACTAGTATCACAATATAAAAGTGTCTTACCAGTTCCTCTAACTTGTTTCTTAGGTTTCTTATGTTGTCGTAAAGTATCTTTAAATCCATTTTTTTTTAATTCCTATATCTTGATCTTCTTTCCATATTTAGAATATTTTTTCTGTAGTTTTTAGCATCTCTGTGTAGTAGGTAGTCAATTCTTTCTTTCAGTCTGCTAATCAAATCCAAGTATTTACCACAGTTATGGCTGAGAGCGCAGTGATTTATCTCCTTGTGTTGTTTCCATGTAATATTTCAAAGTGCAATGAGAAATCTTGCCACCATATAATTAACATTTACTTTTTATAAAAAGAATTTATATGGGCAATTGGTGTGACCTCCATCATTGAACTTCTATGGTAGGCGATCAGAGATAACCATACCGATGAGACCTCTCTGATCGCTGGGTCGAAAATTTCAATCATTTTTTTTTTGCATTTAAAATGCATTTTGTAAATTTATTGAAATTATTTTCAATAAATTTCAGTCTGTTAAGACGAGAAATCTCCTTCGTATAATGCAATTTATACAACTGAGTGTGCTGGCGGAACATATCTGCGAATGGTGTTCACCTGAGCATTTCACACAACACGTCTTGTTTGTATAGTTATTTGCTATATGACCATACATCTGAAAGTTAAAACATCTTATAACTTTTATTTCTTCCTTTATATAGTGTGCCCTACTCTACAAGTGAATGTAACGATTCACCAGTTTGTTAAAATTTTTTCCTGGAACTTCAACAATAAGTGTCCACGTTTTTTCCCCTCTAAGATATTCTTTTGTGTGGAAAATTCTAAATTCATCCTCCTGATTGATGAAGTGGTTTAATCCAATTAGGCTATACTTCAACTCATCTTCTTTATGAGCCTTATCCGGATTTGATATGCGTATTATTGGGTGCATTTTTAGGGTTCCGTATCCAAAGGGTAAAAACTGGAACCCTATTACTAAGCCTCCGATGTCCGTCTGTCCGTCACCGGGCTGTATTTCCATGAACCGTAATAGGTAAACAGTTGAAATTTTCACAGAGTGTGTATTTCTATTTTGCCGCTATAACAACAAATAATAACAATAATAATATAGGGGCCCCATATAAGAAACTGGTTTTTGCGTATACATAGTACTAAATTTTGTACGATGGTACGGAACCCTTCTTGTGTAACTCGCACTTGGCCGATTTTTATTTTGTCGTTTTCACTTCATAAAGCCCCTTGTTTATCCTTTTTTCCACCTCACGTAAGATTTTTTTCCTTTATTTCTGGGCTCCCCATCTTTACGAGTATATCCCCATTGATAATATTTTATATGTTCTTGATTGGTGCTTTTATTTTTGATGGAGAAAGGAGAACTTTAAGAACTTTCATTTTTAATGATTCTAAATCAAATTTACAAATGCAAGGAGAAAAAATAACCGCCTCGTCCGGGGTTTGAAACCGGGACCTTCCGCTTGCCGGGCGACTGCTCTTACCACTGAGCTAACGAGACGATGATTTTCCCCTTTGTATTTATCAATTTGTTACTTTTGTCACTAGCCTACTAAGCAACCTGGTTGTTTTTTCTTCTTGCATTTGTAAATTTGATTTAGAATCATTAAAAATAAAAGTTCTTAAAGTTCTTCTTTCTCCATCATTGACCGATTCTAACAAGTGTAGGTTCGATTCCCGTCCGCGGGAAAAATAAATAGCTTTTATTTTTATTATGTCCATCGCTTCTTTTACGTGTCTTCTTGTAACTTTATGAGCTTATGGCGCCTTTGGTTAATAATTATGTTGTAGGAGGAGCCCTCTGCTTTTCTTAAGGACGGATCAGGCTTACTATTTATTAATGGCGGATCAGATTTAACTGTTTGAGTAAAGGTTCTTAACTGCATTTCATTACCCTTTTTAAGTTCTTCAAACACCCTGTTTTCTATCTCGTTCACAACCTTCAGACCACTGACAATTGATTTAAAAAATTTTCTTTGGGCCCTAAAATTTTGGTTTTGCTCCCTTTTACTTCTCTCAAAACATCCTCCATTCTTTCAGAGACTGTCTTTCTGTAGTCTAAGCACGAATCGCACATAAACAGGATATTCTTTTTCGTTTGGATCATTTTAGCATCGTACTCCGACAAGGCATTTCAGGCAAAATATGCTTCCACACACTCCCTTGCATCCAATTACTTGGCTATTTCTTATAGACTGTTGACAACTAGAACAGTCTGTATTCCCCTTTGCTTTTATTTTCTTAACTCTATTAATTTTTGTTTTTGTTGTTTTTTTTTTAATTTAAAATAATTTAAATTATTTAATTTTTTATGAATTGTTTCTTTCTAAATCAATTTAATCAAAGAACAGCTTAAATAAGCTCCAGGGCAAAATCTTGAACACGACCAAGAATAACCGAAATATCCCAAGCCTGAAAAATTCAGAAATGTATACCCAAGAAAGCTATAACTGATCATTTCTTTCTTCATGCACGGGGAATGTATCTAGTCAAAATTATTTTAAAATATACCTAAAAAAATCAAACTTTTTGAACATATTTCAAAGATCAATAAAACTGCGGCATGTTAAGATAATTGCCTGACTTTGGTAAGTCCTTCTTATGTATGAGCTGTAATGAATTTTTCTTACTCTCCATTACGTTACTTGAACCGGAACATATTTTACTCACAGTCACATATATACAAAATAGAATAAAATATGAAAATGATTTTTTTTTATTATTCAATTTTTTTTTCCAGCTTCAGGAAACTTTGAAATATAGTCGATATCAAAAAATTCGTGAAGAATTTCAAAATGACGACTCTAAGTTCACAGACTCAATGCTCAAGGTTAAGATTGTAGCGCCCCCGCCGAAGTGGTCATAAAAGACAGCCAAAGCCAAAATTAATTGGGGTTTCATGGTAAAAAAGTTTTGAATACGTCAATATTTAGGGCTCAATTAGGGCTAATTTAATGCCACTTCCCCGAATTTATAAGTTAAGCTGAATAGATCACAGAAATGTCTTGGATTTCTGAAAAGGTGTGAGAAATATTTCAGCCCATCGAATCTAGCGCTTCTCTACAAGATCTACATTAGACCTAGCCTGGAATACAATTCCCATATCTGGGCCGAGACCCGTCGGACAGCCTCTAAATTTATTGGATATCGTCCAAAAGAGATTGGCGATTTGACAATAACTTGTCATATCGACTCACTCAAGCACCACCTCAATTTTGGATGCCTTTCACTCCCTTATCGCTGCATGCATGGTGAGTGTTTAGATGAAATATCTAGTCTGATCCCTTGTAGAGTGATCTCTGCATGCCACATTGGCGCTGCGAACCCCGCACATCATTTTACCCTTCAGTGCAGTAAATCTTCGTGATGCGCTTTTTATCCCTAACTGTGCGAATGTTGAACATGTCTACCATTTTCTGTCTTTTATCCGTCATATAATTTACGAGAGTTTAAGAGTGACATTCAGCTGCACCTCCGCCACTCTCCTTACGTTCCTTGATTCCTGTCCATATCTCCTTCCTGCCACGCTGTGCTTTGTATAAGGTATTCCCTGAACTTGGCTTAATAATATAGAGAACAATAAGAATGACTACCCATCGTTTCAGTCATAGTTAAGAGAATGGGTAAAACCACAGACAATAAAGCCCCATTCAGTAACGAGGAAATAGAATCTGTAAACAACGTATCCTGCGAACGCATGGGGCTCTCACTAAAGACTCCAATGTCTGCGTAAGAGATTTGTAACCATATCAGAAGTCAGAAAAACGAGGACAAACGAACGTGGACTGGACTTAACATAGTAAAATCATAGCACAAAAGATCTTTTAGTGGGCAGTACTTAGAGGTGGAATCTCCAACCTCTACCCTCCACTTATTATAATAATAATTCATTGAATGACAAGACAGTGATTAACATTACATAGTGCCAAACAAGCACAAATTTTAGTCTTATTTATCCTTGTTAGACAGACAACCCCATCAAATTACGGTGGTACTTAACTAACCAAAGCCAAACTTTCTACTCGGCCGGTATTTAATGTCTTAATTTAACTGCAACTAAAAGGAAAATTATCCTACGAAGGAATGAAACGTAACTATGACAACGAGATTTAAACTTCATGATTCCAATAAATCACGTTAATTAAATACGTCACGCCAACGACAAGTCTTTTCGTAGGAAACGATATGCGACCCTGGTAAAGCGGTGCTACAGAATAATTTATTTAAGGTTTAAACCCGATAAACTTGATGAAACTTTGAAAAGCTCATATTCCGATATAACAAAGCAGAGAAGAGCTTTTACCTGTAAAATTTTTATGTTGCATATATTTTGGCGGTAAGTTTTCTCATCAAAACATGTTAAGTTCATTTAACGAAATTGAATTGCCTCTAAAATTAAAATATATGTAGCTGAAACATAATAGAAAAATATTGGGATGAAATGTATAAAGGGTTGGGTATTCTACCCGTAGATGATAGATAGATAGATTAACGTCAGTTTTTGTGGAAAATTGTAAAAGACTAGGTCTTTCTTCCATTTCAGATATCTAACACCCTAGATAAGATCATAAGGCCATTTAGTTCTCAGTTGTAACTGATCATTACGTAAATAAACAAGTAGTTTGTGAGTTTAGAATTGTGTTGAGCTATTTTAACAGTTTTCCCATGGATCGACACTCATTTTAATCATTCGACTATCGCTCAAGGTCAATTAGCCAAAATCCAACAGCGACTAAATCCAGATCAAATTCCACTATCTGTTATAGGAAACTGTTCAACGAGATGGAATAGCACGTTTTATATGTTCGAAAGGTGTTTGAAACTAAAAGATACTTTATGCCTGCTTGGTAGCGACAATAACATTTCCAACATATTACCCGAAGAATGGAAAGCTAGCGTAACAGTTCTTAAGCCATTTGAATAAGCTACACGCAACTTGAGCAGCTCACACGCTATCATTTCGTCCATGATTCCGATTATTTACACATTGAAAAAAGGTGACACAAAGCTATTACACGGTTTAAAAAAAATAGGTATAAACGATGCACAATTTTTATACTGTCGATCTTATTAGTTGCACGAATCCAATTTTTAATATAGAATCTAATAAATATACGAATATCGGCATCTTTAATACCAAAAAAGTCTCATTTCTTATCCGATTTGGGTCGAAAAACAACCTAGGGTCTGATCAAGGGTTATAAAATCAATCAATTCTATCAAAGGACTTGAGAGATGTCTTAAACGATGCATTATGATACTTTGAACATATCTTATTAACAATTTTTATTTCTAGAAAGCGGAAAGCTTTGGCGATACGATGTAGCTTGAGCGACTTTCTTGATTGACAAGGTGGAATTTTCTACTTCTCGTGATTATACGGAATTGGTGCGCGGTGGAAAATGACTTCCTACTTGGAAAATGTTCACAACAGAGCACTAATGGCTATGGGAGAAAGAACTGCAAAAGTATAAATGCGAAATATAGTAACTGGTTTGTACAATGTAACCCGAGTGCATGAAAATGGGGTTTCGGCAGCAAAAACGTCCAGAGAAAGCTTTTTGGATCGGGAAAAAAGTTTGCTATGCAACATATCGTATTGGAATCACTGCCACCATCCCACACGGCAACCCACACACTTCAGTTCTATCACAATAATTTTGCTACACTGTATTCCTTTTCCTTCCTTATATGATTACCAGGTTAACTGTGCAAGTGTTCAAACAAGTAACAGTTTTTGATATAAATAATAACTGTATCACAAATTCACAGCACCTAATGAGAACTAAATTATTATATTATCACTTTAAATATCAGATAAAGAACTGCACAGCCCGCCGATCAGAAAACTTACAATATCGAAAATTGAACTATTTGCTTGCACTAGTATTGGTATATTGCAAGTGCTGCCGTTTGAAACTTGGCATCTAAAAAATTGGCACAAAGTGAAGTATATGTATTGCAATGCATGCTATGTTATTGCAAATCAAATTAAAGGTCTGGCCGAGTACTATCGAGAGGTGTACTCTTTTTTTGAATCAGAAAACTTCCTAGGAACGTTTTTGTTGCCGGAAGAACCAATTTTCGTGCGCTTGGGTCACATACACCCCAGTTACTACATTTCGTATATAGCTTTTCTGTTCTTTCTTTCGGGGACATTAGTGTTCTGTTCTGAACATTTTCAATGACGCATCGATTTCGCACAATCATGAGCACCAAAAAGTCCACCTTTCGTCCAAGAAAGTAGCTCAAGGTATATTCAATCACCAAAGCTTTCCCCCGCTTAATAGAAAATATTTTTGTGAATAAATTATGCTCAGAGTATCATAATGCGTCGTTTAAGACATATAGAGCAGTTTTTAAACAAATTTCAATCTCAATTTGGGATTTTTTCAATGCGTACATACAGAAATGTCAAATATTCAGTTACATGATTGAAATCCGATATATCGATATTTCTTGTACGATATTATTACTGTATCGATAACAATTAAAAATATCCTACGATATATCGGACATCGCTATATTGGATGGCAAGTTACATTCCTAAAAGCTGTCTACTGAAGGCGACACCGTTGATAACATTATTATCAGCTTTATACTAATTATTAAAACTGAAATAAACCAGAAGTTTGGCAAACTGGAGAATGATTCTTTGTTCATAATCTCCACACTTCTGGACCCTCGATACAAGTATAAAGTTTTCTGTGATATTGTGATAGATAAAGTCCGCTCTGATATTATTGAATTCGCTCTAAGTCTGTCTAACCGGGATGCTGATAATAATTGGCGTTTAGCTTCAGGCGCTAAAGGTTGAGTAGTATAACAAGAATAAGCAACATTGATGAGCCTTCAACAAGTTCTGCTAAAAGTCTTATAAGCCACCTGGCAGGAATTCTAGATTCCTCAAGCGAAAACGAAGGCTCGGATGTAGAATCTGGAGACACTAAAAAATGTGAAATTAAAGCTCAATTGAAGGTCTATCTTAAAGAAAGACGAACCTCTCTCGATAAAAACCCTCTCGACTGGTGGAAAACTAAATTAAAGTACGACAAATTGACAGATCTGGACCGCAAATATCTGAGCGCTCCACTGGCCAGCGTTCAGAGTAAGCAATTGTTCAGTGCAGCCGACCTTATATACCAACCCCTTAGAAATCGCTTCATTGGCGAAAAGGCGACAAAATTACTTTTTCTGAAATATAATATGCCTCTTTTGAACTTTGACTATTAGATATAATTACTGTATAAGTATAACACTGGTTTACTGTTCTAATAATTTTTTATATTCCTACTATAAGTAATAAAAATGATTTTTTTTTTATATTATTAAGCCAAGCTCTCAAGCCCTATGATGCAATGCACAGCATGGCAGGAAGGAGATAGGGAAAGGATTAAGGCATTCGCGAAGGTGAAAAATATGACATTCGTAGCACCCTTAATTTGGACACTGGTTGAAGAATACATGAAGATAGAGTCTTAAATTTTATACATGAAACCTTGACAAAAAAAAAAAAAGAGAACTTAGTTCGAAAATAGGCAACATAAGACAACTCTTTCATATGCGATAGAAATATTCCGATTTTAGAATATTTGGATACTGACTCAGAACACGCTGACAACGAGAGAGGTATCAAATTTTGGGTGGAGTAATTCAATTATAGTTTCTGCTAAAATTTAAAATGTACTAAACCAAATAACCACTTGGGATTACCTAATTGACAAATTCCAATTATGAACTTATGCTGGAACAACGGTCATTTTACTGATTTTTTTTAAATATACTGAAAAGTACTTCGGAATTACTTACGACAGTTTTTTTGTTAATAAAAAGGATATGCGAAAAATGACTTTAACGACGCACGTAATAAATAAATTTTTAAAACATATAGCCGGCGGCAATATTTATTTGCCTTCATATTGGATATTGTCAAAATTCTTCTTAATGCAATTATAGCTTTTCCCAAGTTTCCCTAGTTATTTTATAACTTTCAACTAGCTTTTCCCAAGTTTCCCTAGTTATTTTATAACTTTCAACTAACCCTCGTGAAATACTGGCCACATTCAAAGCTTTCCAAAATAATTCCTATGCGTTTTCAATATAAAAATACCGAGACTCCGTAATTTTGCGTTTGAAACCATTTTACAAGGATTAAACTTTTCGTTCAAGAAACTACTGACTTGTGAACAGACTGATTGTTGATTGAAGTGAGAAAAAAGACAGTTACTTATGTTTCGTACACGCAAATTACTAATGTATAACTCCATTTAAATTTGTGGCTCCTTTGCTCACAGTTTTATCACAGACAAGTAATAACAGATATCCAGCGCCTATGGGCCGAAAGTGATGTTCTGCAGTATTCAAGAAGTAGAATACAAAAAGCGCCTTAGTGTCGTTTGCCCGTAGAAGTTTTTGTCTTTGCTACGAGATGAAAAAATTATATAAATTTCAGCTGCATACATATACAGGGTGGGCCAAAAGTCACCATGGGGTTTAAAAATAACTAACTTTTTCGTTTGTACATTGCTCCACACCCTGTTGACCGTTTCTCTTCATTCCTTTTTTACATGATAGCCAACTGTCTGTTCTTCATAGGTAAGCATGTTTCCCCACCCCACCTTACCTATCCTTTTTTCATCCTGCCATATGTTACCCATGGTGACTTTTGGCCCACCCTGTATGTACATATAAGCAGAGCGTTAGCGTTGTGCCATAGACATCTCGTTTCGAATATAAAATCAACGATGCATCGACGATGTCTCGACCTGTGATGTAGGGAAGGCTTGAATTTCTTCTTAGAAATTTACAGAAAACGTTTCGGTAGAATTTTTATTCCCTTTAAAGCCAGACTGGAACTGGGGCCGGATTCTGTAGCACGGAGAATTTGGGAATTTGGGAGATGAGAATTGCGTTTTCTTAGAATTTTTAATTCTCTAATTCTCCATTCACAATTCACTAACATGGTTGGAGAATAAGGGAAAACGTAAGATATGTGAAAAAGTGCGAATCGCCTGGGACGATTAAGGGTATCAATTTTTGTTGTAGAGGGTTGGACTTTTTTTCATATGTGAGGTACATCTGCCTATTACCTTCCACTGTCGAAATAAATTTAAATTTCTTTTTTGTTGGGTTAGTTTTTGAGGGATGTAGGAGGGTAGGTTTTCTCGAGTTTTTCCGGGATAACGAGAGAATGGAGAGTAGAAGGAGAATGTATGTGGTATCAAAAAAAAAATGGGAGCTCAGCGCGAACAAGATAGATTTAGGAAAAGGGGCGGGGAGAGTGCGGGGTAGAAATGGGAGCTGATTAAGGGAAATTAAAAAAATTAAGACAATATCAGGAGCTGCAATAATTCGCAGGGGTAAGCTCAGGATCTCTAAGCCCAATAAAAAAAAGTAAGAATTCACTTTGGTAATTAGGCATGCATGGGTGTTATAGGCTATATTTTATTTCGATTAACGGTAATTTGAATATTCACGGGCGCCTAACTTTATGTGGGAGGGCTGTAGAGTATTAGAATTTTTTTGATAGATTAAGGGTTTAGAGTACAAAAATATGGGTGAACAATTTTTGGAGCAGGGTGTTTTGGGGGTTGGGGGTCGTACCACCCCTCATAGTGGGTTGCTAAAACTACGTCATGTTTGGTACCAAATTAAAGAGGGAGGAGACGGTAATCGAGTGGTGTAGTTTGTCTTTGATCGTTTTAACGTGATAGCTGACTTTTGACCGCCGAAAAACTATTTATTTACACTACGGTCATATACACCCCAGTTTCCATATTTTGCATATATTTCTTCCGTTCTTTGTTTCACATCCATTAGTACTCCGTTGTGAACATTTTTGTCATGGGAAGTAAATTTCCAGGACTTACCAGTTCTTCGCAATGATTAGATGAAATGTGTCAATTTTTTACCAAAACCGGCCAATTTTTCACCTTAAAAAGGACTGCTACATTTCTTTTACAGTTATTTCCAAAACGGTTTATCGGATTCAAAAATTATTTACATATTTAATTAGGGGACAAAATGTAGATGCGATTTCATCCTACACACAAGCTTTACCGTGTATATTTAAAAATTTTACAGCATCTCTTCTGTACTGGACGACGACCAAATTGATCATTTTCGCATGATTTATAATTTTTAGCGGGTACTTTGAGAGACAAAATCCTTGTTCCTCTGTTAGTATTGCATGGATTTCCATAATTTGTTTTTTACAATATAGCCAGGATACGCAGTGAATACATAACTAAATTTTAAATTCCTAGGTACCTAGATACCGTCACAAAACGCAACAAAAGCAGACAATACAATTTTTCCACTTACTTTTCCACTTGCAAAACACCGGAGAATTAACAAGTGGAATGGAGAATTTGGGAATTCTCTACTTACTTTTCGTCTTACTTTTCCACAAGCAAACACCGGAGAATTAATAAGTGGAATGGAGAATTCGGGAATTCCGTACTCACCTCTCAAATTTTCTCTCAATTGAAAATTTTTCGTCTTACTTTTCCACAAGCAAACACCGGAGAATTTGAGAAGTGTAAGTAAGACGAAAAATTCGGGAATTCTGTACTCGCTTCTCAAATCCTCTCAGTTGAGAATTTTTCGTCTTACTTTTTCACAAGCAAACACCGGAGAACTTGAGAAGTGAAAGTAAGACGAAAAATTTTCAACTGAGAGAGAATTTGAGAAGTGAGTACGGAATTCCCAAATTCTCCATTCCACTTGTTAATTCCCAAATTCTCCATTCCACTTGTTAATTGTTAATGTAAGTGGAAAAATTGTATTGTCTTCTTTTGTTGCGTTTTGTGAAGGTATCTAGGTACCTAGGAATTTAGTTATGTATTCACTGCGTATCCTGGCTATATTGTAAAAAACAAATTATGGAAATCCATGCAATACTAACAGAGGAACAAGGATTTTGTCTCTCAAAGTACCCGCTAAAAATTATAAATCATGCGAAAATGATCAATTTGGTCGTCGTCCAGTACAGAAGAGATGCTGTAAAATTTTTAAATATACACGGTAAAGCTTGTGTGTAGGATGAAATCGCATCTACATTTTGTCCCCTAATTAAATATGTAAATAATTTTTGAATCCGATAAACCGTTTTGGAAATAACTGTAAAAGAAATGTAGCAGTCCTTTTTAAGGTGAAAAATTGGCCGGTTTTGGTAAAAAATTGACACATTTCATCTAATCATTGCGAAGAACTGGTAAGTCCTGGAAATTTACTTCCCATGACAAAAATGTTCACAACGGAGTACTAATGGATGTGAAACAAAGAACGGAAGAAATATATGCAAAATATGGAAACTGGGGTGTATATGACCGTAGTGTAAAAAAATAGTTTTTCGGCGGTCAAAAGTCAGCTATCACGTTAAAACGATCAAAGACAAACTACACCACTCGATTACCGTCTCCTCCCTCTTTAATTTGGTACCAAACATGACGTAGTTTTAGCAACCCACTATGAGGGGTGGTACGACCCCCAACCCCCAAAACACCCTGCCCCAAAAATTGTTCACTTATATTTTTGTACTCTAAACCCTTAATCTATCAAAAAAATTCCAATACTCTACAGCCCTCCCGTGAATATTGCGATAGCAAAATTTACCGCCGAGGCCGCTCAAATCTTCAAATTACCGTTAATCGAAATAAAATATAGCCTATAACACCCATGCATGGCTAATTCCCAAAGTGAATTCTTACTTTGTTTTTATTGGGCTTAGAGATCCTGAGCTTACCCCTGCGAATTATTGCAGCTCCTGATATTGTCTTAATTTTTTTAATTTCCCTTAATCAGCTCCCATTTCTACCCCGCACTCTCCCCGTCCCTTTTCCTAAATCTATCTTGTTCGCGCTGAGCTCCCATTTTTTTTTTATACCACATACATTCTCCTTCTACTCTCCATTCTCTCGTTATCCCGGAAAAACTCGAGAAAACCTACCCTCCTACACAGGGTTTGAAATGCTCGAGCTTTTTAATTGCTCTTGCTCTTGCTCTTACTTTGCTCTTAATTGAAACAAAGTAAAATTACTTTGCTTTGCTCCGCTTTGAAAAAATCCTTAAGCATTTTTCATTACTTTGCTTTGCTCTGAAGACAAGTCTGCTCTAAATGATTTGCTTCAAAAAACTTTTTGCTCTGACAATTTTTGCTTTGCTTTGCTGTTAAATGCTTAAAATACTTTGCTCCGCTCTCATGTTTTTGCAAAGAATAGAGAATAGAGAATAGAGGTATAACTTGTCACTTCAAACTCACTTATCTAAATTCGAAAACGGAAATCCAAAAATTTGGTTTTTACACGCACGTAACTCGCTTGATAACTCAAGAAAGAATAATTGAGAACAAAACACAGTCAAAGTTAATTTAATAATAAGTTAAGAAAGAAGCAGGCGATATTTCCAAGTATTTTAGATTTAAAATGTACACGGCAAGAGATGAAAGAAATAAAAAAAAAAATCAAACTCTCTTTAAAACTTTTATGAATAAAGATAAAAAATGTGAAAGGGGAAATTGCATGCAACGAAACGGAATGGCAAATGTTACATTTTCGTAAATAAATGCGAAGGGGTAGAGTTTTCACGTTTTACTCTCATAAAATGTTCCCGCGCTTTTGTGAAAACCGGTTTTCTGTGAAATCTTATGAGAAATATCCATTGTTTTTTATAGCATAACCAATGTTTGTTAGTGTAATTTCTATGCAATTTGAACAGCACGTGCTTCTCTTTACATTAATTTTGCTCTGAAGGGATTAAGTGGGAGAAACTCATGCTGGATTCTCTGATATTTTCTGGAAAAATGATAATTTCATTTGAGAGGAACTTTACATCACCTTTCAGCTATACCCATCAGAAATTCGAAATGTTTTATGAAAATCAGCGAAATTTATCTTTCTTTTAAATATGGGAGGTAGTGTGACCTGATGTACATTATTGTGATTAGTTTGATAGGATTTTGAGAGATTCAAAAAGATTTTGTCGTTCGGGTAATCCTACGTTCTCTTGATTTTTGTTTTGAACTCGTTGTCTCAATTGCACTTCCATAATGCATAGCCAAGTGCTTTTCCATTCATGCGAAAGACGAAAGTATATGAAATTACTTGTTTCATTCTAAAAAACACCAAAAATCTCCAATTTTGTATACTGCTTCCCATCTTCTTATTGGGTAATCTTTGACACAGTAATCAATCAAAGCAATTCATAATTACACAACATTTCCTTATCTCTTTGCATACACTCTTCTTTAGACTTGAGAGCAAAGTAAAGAGCAAAGTGAGCAAAATTGCTAGAGCAATTTTAAACTCTTTTCACATTAAAAGCAAAAAGAGCTAATCAAGTTTTCATTAAATACTTTCGGAGCAAAGAGCAAAGCAATTGCCAAAGCTTGTTTTAATAACCAGAGCAAGAGCAAGTGGGAGCGATATGTATTGAAAGCTTTTTTGTGTACAGCAAAGCAAAGCACTGAGACGTATGCTTTGCTCCTGATTGCTCCTGCTTTCAAACCCTGCTCCTACATCCCTCAAAAACTAACCCAACAAAAAAGAAATTTAAATTTATTTCAACAGTGGAAGGTAATAGGCAGATGTACCTCACATATGAAAAAAAGTCCAACCCTCTAGAACAAAAATTGATACCCTTAATCGTCCCAGGCGATTCGCACTTTTTCACATATCTTACGTTTTCCCTAATTCTCCAACCATGTTAGTGAATTGTGAATGGAGAATTAGAGAATTAAAAATTCTAAGAAAACGCAATTCTCATCTCCCAAATTCCCAAATTCTCCGTGCTACAGAATCCGGCCCCTGGAGTTATTTTCAGATACAATATTTTCATGTGTTCCATAGCCGGCCTCCATAAAGGTATACCAATTCTAAAGAAAAAATGATAGTAAATTTCTAGGAAAAATCAAACAAATTAAAAATTTTGTCTAAATATACAAAGTTATCAATATAACACATTCATAAAATGTTAATTTAGTTACATATATTTTAATTAAGGAAAATATCTCCAGTCGGCCACTAAAGTGAATAAAAATTCTGCCGAAATATTTTCTAAGAAGAAAAGAATGAAATCAATATTATTAGCCGCCCCAAGCACCCGTTGAAGACCATAATGCATAAAAATTCTAAAGAAAAAATATTCAATAAACTTCTAGGAAAAATTGAGGTCTTCCCTGCATCAGGCCGAGCCATCGTTGATTTTATATTGGAGCGTGGCACTCATATTCATTGCATTTGCATAGGCTGAGCCAAAACCCTCGAGAATAATTCACAAGCCATGAAACAGACTCCCTCCCTTCCCTATCACATAAGAGGACCAACGGAGTCCTTGCATTCTAAAATATTAGCAGTGTTCTTATGTAAAACTGACAAAAATTTGATTTGAATAGCTCCTCCGTCATAAACCACAATTCATACGGAAAAATGGTGTTCTGATAATCTTAAGCTTGCTTTGTTATCTTCCTAACCGTAATAAAATTTTCATACCTTTCTTAACAAAATCATTTAAAAAAATTTATCTTAACCAAATAACTACGATTCCTCAAACAGAAATTCTCAGCTGAGTAATCATTGTAATGTCGCTGTGCCGTCATGGGATGCCGTGGGGCTGATGATATCGAATGTAGCTGCCTATAGATTCGGACTCCGGGTGCACATCCGCACATGTAATTATCACTCAGCTGAGAAGTATTGAGCGTAAGTAAAATGGTAAAGGTTACTTTGTAATCAAAACTTATTTTTTTAAGTAAGGTATATAGTAAGTGTAGCCTTTGGGAAGGTAAGGAACCAAGCTGTAAGTTACTAAAAACCTATTTTCCTATCATATAGGTATAAAGTCAATGTTTGACACTTTTCCATAAGCATCAATATAAAACATTTTAGAGAAGGACTCTGAACGCACACATATAGGTTTCTGTTTCATGGCTTGGGAAGTATTCTCGAGGGTTTTGGCACAGGGTATAAAACACATTCGTATAGAGCAAATTTAGATAGAATGAATTTTTATTATTTTTATTTTATTTTCAACTGGAAAAATAAATATATGTTTACATGCTGAGTGTTCAGTGAACACCTTGAACCCTTTGCCGCCTCGCCTCTGATTTGTTTGTTGGACAGAAAAAAATTATAATAACCAATTTCGTAGAATTTCTTATTCTGAAGAACTTTTCAGTACAATAAAAACGTCTAGGACTGATAGTTTTCACAGTATAGTTAAAATTCAAAATTTTTATATGACAACACCAAGAAATGGTTTCCCGATTCAGCAATTTTTAGGATGTAAATCTTTACGGTGTTTCGGGTAACTAAGCGAATTAGTTCTGAAGCATCCAAAAATGTGGATTGTCGAAAGTTTCCAAGTCATTGAATCTTATGTTCAAAAAAAATCCAGCATTGTGTAAAAAACTCTAAATTTTTTAAATATTTTTCGTATATCTACTAAAACTTCGTCTAATAAAGTATTCAAATAGATCTTGCCAATATTTCTATCCGCATTTCTTTTTCACTTCTTTAGCGTCGACATTGAGCGCCGTAAGTCTTCTGCCTTTTCTGGGAATTCTGAATTGCTGAAATACCAGTACAACTTTTTTCAGATTTGTCTTATGTTAGGTACACTAAGAGAGAAAATAAGTTTTTGAAAGGAAATATTTTCTTGAAAATATTTCGCAATTGTTTTGAATTCTTAGTTCGATAGGCGAATCTTAATTTTGTGCAGAGACACGTCTTGCAATACAAAGTGACAACAAAATCAAAACCGGGGGTAAATGAGCTCTGCAGAAGTATTTTGTTTGAAGTTTTTGGCGATTTTCCACACCCTGCTGGTGGCGCCCCCATGTAAGGGAACACGATTTGAATATATCAATCACATGGTCTTCATTTGCTTTCTTTTTGTTTTTCAATTGGAACTGAAAACGTAGGAAAATTCGCTTACTTTAAAGTTATTTAATGTTGCAGGAGTACCTAATCAACCTTTTACACTGTACTTGTGTAAGTTTTCTGCAAGTGTTAAAGTCTAGTGAGTCTAAACGCATTGATGAATTCAAATTAAACTTGTAAAAAAAATGAAAGCACAAAACCAATTTAACAGATCAATCTGGTACTCAATTGAAATTGTCATTACAAAAACTCTTCACTTTTTCACCATTTTTCTCCTATCATCGATATTAACTGAAAAAATATATAAAATTGTAGGACAGAAGAAAAAACAGTGTAAATGATTAAATTGTGCTATTACCAATTAATTTCACACCATTAGCAACATCAATCCAAACTCATCGTATCCATTACATAAATTGCAACCTCCTACGAAGAAAAAGATGCGAAATCTCTCCGATGGCCATGATCCCATGTCTAAATTTAAGTGTCGAAGTCGATTAATAGCACTCAATGCAGAAAAGATAGTTACATAGGTATGCCAAAAAAAAACTATGAATTTGCATACATCTCTTTCATTATTTGATAGCGGCGCTCAGAAGCACCTCAGACTGAGGAAAAGATCAATATAAGCCTAGGCAAATATTTGTCCATTAAGTGCAATTTGCAACTCGAACAATGGATGACTAATGTGTTAACCATTTCAAATCACGTAACCAGGTGGCAGGTACCCATTAAGTTTGTTTTTTCCCAGATATTTTATTGTTGTTGCTGGGGGAAAAAAAATAATTCGAATTTGATCGCAAATTAATTCCGACTCGAATTTTTATGATTTTTTTTTCGGACCCTATCTATAAAAAAAAAATCAAAGCTTTTAGGGTACAGGAAATCGTGTAAGCATTTGTGTGAGTTCATGAGTTCACATTAATTATCCGAAAACCGGAAGCCATTGTTTTCACATTAAAAGGTGTTAAAAGCTGCAACGAAATTAATTTTTAAATTAGGTCGTTGACGTATTAATGATTATCTGAGTTAGGAGGGCAATTAAGTTGTTCAATTTCTTTATATTGTTTTTTTTTTTTCACTGATTTGTAGCTTTGGAAATCTCAACCAAACGGGTTGCTCTCTTTAAGCTCCTCAAAAAGTTTATGTGCTTTCGTTGTTTAATTATCATTTTACGGCAAAATTACTGGAGAGTATCGATGCACATCGATATATAACTTTTAAACTTTAGTAAATATTAGTGGAGATCGAAAACAGTCTTTTTAAGTTAGTTGATTTGAGACTCAACAGAAATCAGATTAGGGAAAGTTAGTTGAAATCGTAAAATAGTCGTAGGAAGTCTATATAAAATCACAATGATGAAGGCTTACTATTGCGTAATGAAAGCTTCTAAATATTTTCATGTGATAGAAAATTTTATGAATACCTGATTTGTTCGAAATAATTTGATTCTTACTGATATATTTCCATTTGAATTTTTATTTTTTATGTAAGCCACCTATAAATATTTTTAACTTTTCCTATATAGTATTGGATTAAGCAAAGTTAGCGGCTGCGTTTAACACAATGGACCACCTTGACCTACATGTTTCGAATCTTTCATCTCCTTGCCTATAAATAAAAATAAAAGTGGGCGCATGTAGGACCCATGTCAATTTAGGAGATCTGCAAATGACTTAAAAGATGCGGACAGCTTGCCCGAAAGTAAGATACAATTTTTATTTTATTTTTTATTTTTTTTATTTTCTAACATTTTATTATATTGTCCAGCCAGAAGAAACCCATTTGAATCGAACCTAGAAGAGCCTACGGATTATGATTATATTAAGATTTGCTAGGAAACTGGCCTTAGATTGAACTGGTAGAGGTTCTTGCCCGCCGTTCAACTACCTGCTGTTGTACTGCTGAAAAGACAGTAAAGGGGATTTAAAATAAATGGAAACTACGCTGCAGTTAAACGACTTCCAATCGACTGACAGATAAAAACTACTGACCAGAATTAAAAAATCTTTGAAATTTGTTTAATTCAGATGCTTGAGCCATTTACGAGCTTATAGAAAGGTATTCATTTCTTCTGAGTATTACTCGACTATTTCTTCTAATTTTTAGTCACAAATTATCTCTCAGATACAATATTTCATTCAGTATTTTAGTGTTTATGGATTTTGTGAAACCAAAAAATTGGAATGAGTTAATAGGACCCAAAGAAAAAAACGTTACCGCAAAATTTTTCTTAAGGTTGAGTAAATATCCTGCCACAGGAAAGGAAATAGCGCCAAGAATAAAGAAAGAGCCTAATAAAGCCGACTAAAAACTAAGAACTGCTTTTTTTTTTAGAACGTACAGAGATATGAGAGATAATAAACTTTGTGACCATGAAGACAACCGGTTGTGCTAACTCTGCCATAATTTTAAAAGAAGCCAGTCTCATTGAAAATGCCGGAAAGCTAGTTATCAGCTCACCCCAAAGTGGTAGCTTACTAAAGATTCCCTTGACAAATTTTCGTAATGTACTAGATTAGTTTGCAAATTATTCCATGCAAACGTTCATAATAATTGTCACGAAAACTACAATGAATGTATAGTATAACAACATTAGTCTTATAGTTATTACTTTCTTTATGCGCACGCTCATCAATTATCAAGATACTCAATATCAGAATCCTTCCGATGGTGTATCCCTAAATATTAAAAGGTTAAGTAAATCTTGTTAAAGATTAAAAAAAAATGGTATGCCTTTAGGCTAAATTGTTGTTTTTTTATTAAAACTTTATATCACTCTCATATTTCTAAACACACAACTATAACCTTTCTAACCTTTCTAACCTTTCTTCTTTCCGTTTTCGGCATCTCTGTCTCTTCAATCCTCTTCATTCCTCCAACATGTAACATTTTCTTGACAGCTACGTCGTATAATGTTTGCCTTATAAATGTCAATAGGGTAGTTAGGTATATGGCCAAGTCGGATCGGAATACCTGATGTCAAGTTCACACGCGACCATAACACGTGATATTCCTAAGGGAAGTAAAATGAATCTAGAGCGGTTTCAAAAAGTTATCCCATGAGGTCTAGGGGTACAATGGATCCACTGGAAATCAAGGGCGGATACGGCGTGGGGCGATTGGAGCGATCGCTCCCCCTAGAGCTCTAATGAATCAAAATTTATACTCTTAAAATTTATACTTTAATCAAATCAAATAGAAATCAGAAAAAAAAATCTTTTTAAAAATGACTGTTTCTAAATCCGCACTTAAAAAATAGAAAATAACTTTTTCCTTCACTCAATGAGTACATCACAAAAGTTCTCTAGAGTTTCCCTTCATTTTAAATTTAATTAACTTTTTATATTATATTATGTTTGCGTGTAAGTTTAAAAATTTTCAAGGTACACAAAAAATCAAACGAAATTTTAATACTACATTGAATAACAAATTCCCAATTTGAAATTTGGAGCTCCTAATGTTTAGCAAAATTCTTAATTAAATTAATTTACTTTGATTTTGGTTTTAAATTTTATACACTAAGGTAATATATTTAATTTCAAAATTTAATTAAATGCAAAATAAAGGCGGAAATTCTAGATAACTTTTATGCGGATTTTGAAGCAAAGTTGTTTTAAAAAGTTATTTTTCATATTTATTAGTTTTTCTTTTTTAGTTTAAATTATTCTCAAAAAATTTAAAATTATACCATTATGACTGATTTGCATTACTCGAACATGCGATTTTACTGAGAAAGTGAGTGAGAGGGTCTTATTACTTTGCACTGTTGGAATAAAAGGAAGAGGTGATCGACTGTCAAAGCATTATTTCCCACTCTTTTATAGCGAAGTGTCACCATTGAATAAATAACTAATAAGGAAGTGGGGTTTCGTGCGAATACAGTGTACGTGAGTAGGCAATTCAATGACAGTGAAACCCATGGAGCGGGGGGAGAAATGACAAGAGGGCTGGTCACTTATTTGAAAATTCTGGCGACAAGTCACTTAAATTATCATAGGCAACGCCCAGGAATATTGTCTGAAGATAAGGGGGCGCCAAAAATTTGTGTATTTTACACAGCAATTTGGATTATAAAAAATGCCCCCCTTCAAAATTTCACGGTTTCACTACTGCAATGACGAAACGAATACAAACACAGCACACTAATACATTTCGCCGAGTGGCTTAGATTTTAACCCGATATGCCGTTTCCTTTATTTATTCAATGAGTGTCACTTGTGGCATTTCATCAATTTGTCAATTGCATAAATTAGTTGGACGTTTATGCTGAAGTTCAAAATCGGATAAAAAAAGGCACTATTTTCAAGAACAATACAAATACAGAATACAATAGAAAATACAAAATATTCCCTTTAAAATTTTGACACATTCCATATTCAAACATTTTTTAAAAAATGTTTAAAAAATTTTAATAAACTTTGACACATTCCAGCTGATGTGCTGTGACTTTCTTCAAATATTTTTAATTTGTATGCGTGTAAACAATTGTATTCGTACCCGCTTGTATGAGTTTGCTGCCATAATAGCAAAATTTACTGCCATAAAATATACTTCTGGCTAGAACTTTTTATGGCTAATTATGGCAGTAAAAATTTCCCCTTCATCGGGGAATTTGACATTTAACTCAGTAAAATTTTGCTGGATTATTTTTGTCCTTATCGTTCTAAAGTATTTTCAGATAAGCGGAAACTACTTACTCTGTTTTCTAGCAATATTCGAGTAATGTAAATCAGCCATTAAGGAATTTGCAGTACAAGAAAAATTTTTGTATTTTAGAAAAGCCGGTTATATTAATGAAAAGTAGTATGCGGGGAAAATCACCATAGCCGGGGTAATTAATATCAGAATCAATTTTTTTTTTCAAATATTTAATTAAAAGCAAATAGGGTTATACATACACATACAGGGTGTTTCCTCCAAGGTGATCCATAGAGCGAGAGGTGATAGTACTCACCTAGAAAACAAAAAAAAATTTCTTGCAGAGGGGGAGGGGGACATATCAATCGTTTCGGAGTGACGTGGTGATTAAGAAATTGTGCTAGGTTTTCACAAAACACCCTGTATCTTAAAAAATACAGGGCATACGTTACCGTATAAAGCTGATTGTATTCAAAACTTCATGGCCTTTTCAATGACTGCTCAACCAGCCCCGTACCCCTTCACAACGGAGTTATGGTTTTCTAAAGTAGAAATTTCGCATTTTCGTATATTTTCTAGTTTGACTTCTATTTTTTTTTTTTTTTTGTAAGAACGTCATTAATATTTTTATTTCTAAAAACTGTAAACTGTATACTCTTCTCTTTAATTTGACCTATTACACCCTATATACTATTTGTAGCCGTTAAAGAGTTATTAGCTCTTAACCTATTCTCAAACCTTTTCTGTAAGATAATTTGTTCCCTTAGTGAGTGAAAACACGTCATTTAAAAAAAAAATATCGTCTAATTTCAGTATGACCTGAATAGGTTGTTGGCTAAGAACTCCTTACCGGCTGCACATACCACATAGGGTGTAATAGGTCTAATCAAAGAAGAGAGTCTAGAGTTTATAATTTTTGTAAAACAAAGTTATGTTAATGACCTCTTTGGAAAAAAAAATAAGGGTCAAATTAAAACAAACGGTGAGAAATTATGAAATTTTGTGTTGAGACCGCAATAACTCTTAAGCGGAGACGAGTACGGCGCTAGTTGACCAGTCGCTGGAAATGCCATGAAGTTCTGAATATAATCAGCTTTAGTCGGTGACCATGCACCCTGTACTTTTTAAGATACAGGGTGTTTTGTGAAAACCTAGCATAATTTCTTAATCACCCTGTAACTCCGAAATGGTTGATATGCCCCCCTCCCCCTCTGCAATAAAATTTTTTGTTTGGTTAGGTGAGTACAATCACCTTCCGCTCTATGGACCACCATGGAGGAAACACCCTGTATTATCCCTACCTAATTTAGCACTCCTCAAAAATTGCTTTAAGTGTCGGTTTGAAAAGAAATTATTGAAAAAAGAAATATAAAAACTTTGCCTTTAATTTTTGTAACAAATTGTAGCCCAGTCCAGGAAATTATGGTGTTTGAATGAATTGCAATTTTTTTTTTTTTTTTCAAAATTAACCCCATTTCCCGCAAAACCGTTTTGATAAGTATTTAGCAGCACTGATGACCGTCGAATTGTGTTTCCCGCTTAATGTTCCAAGTGACGATACAGCACCACCGCTCATTAATTAATGTAAATATATCTCGTAATAATATCCTTACATATATGTATTCTTTTCTTATTATACCTGCTAAAGAGGCCTTCATTTGCAAGGAAAAAGATAGCTTGCATTAGAAATATGTTTAAAGAAGTATGACCCTGCTTAGACGGGTCAGTATGTTGCCTCTGCCTCACGAAAACTTGCTGGTAAGATGATGGTTGGGGGCAGCATACTGACCTGTCTAAACTGGGTTTGTGCAGTTTTATAATATTTTGTCCTTTCCCACAAAAACTGAGGATTTTCCAGTGTTAGCAACAAAACACTGAATTTTTTATCCCACTGAAAACACATTAAAAATTTCCCCAGAACCAATTGTATATTTCTAAACTTTCTTCATCCTGATTTCATACTTTGTCGAACGGTCAATTTGCTCTTTTTAATAGTTGAATGGAATAAGGTAAAATAACAAAAAAAAAATCTAAATTTAGTGACATGGTTATAGAATAGCATGAATAGCAGCTATTGCTATTTTTCTGTGTACCTATTCCATAGTTTTCCTAACTACCCAATATTTTAACAGAAAATTAGAAATGTTTTAAATATATTTAGTGCAGGAAAAATTATATTAAAATTTGTATAAATAACGAAAATTTAGATTCCATGGCCACGTTCTAAATTTATGCTCTAGAGCTTAAGCTATTTGAACAGCTTTGAGCTTATTTGTTTGCAGGCAATATAAGATAATATCCGCACGAAATAATCTTGAACAACCAAATTAGCTTCTGCAATACTTTATCAAAATGCGTAAACAATAAATTTAATTGTGAAGAAAAGGTGCAGTGGGAACTTATTTAAGGTAATAAATTCCAATGCAAAACATTCCATTCCAATTTTCCATAGTTTACCCAAATTTTCCTACATATACTTTTTAGCTCCAGTGCCCGAACATAAATTAAATTACCTAAATTTTGCTCTCGAAGACTGTCAAAAATAGCTTAGCTCTGACTTTACAGAAAATAGCTTGTTTGAGAAATTTTGTAAGACAGAGAGCTTTAATAACCTAAGAGAATGTCTAAAATTGACTTATAATATAAACAATTGATTTGTTTCTTATTTTCAATTCTAATTTTAATTTTTTTTATTTTATCGTGGCAGCAGCCCCCCCCCCCCCCCCCCGCCTAGAGCAAATGTCCGCCCTTGGCCGCGCAACCTTTTTCTTACCTTACCTAACGTATGTACAGTTCAAGGTTGCTTTTTGGTTTGTTATTATAATTTGATAAAAAATAATTTTTGCTGCTTGTGTAGATTAAATCCCAAATTTTTTTTTCATACTAAAATTTATGTAATTTATTAACACACTGACAGCTTCACAAAATTAATTTGCAAAAATTCCAATCACATTTGAAATCATAAACATATCGCAAAAATAATACTTCAGCTGATTACCAAAGCAGAAGACTCTACCTTCTACCGAAACTTCCAAATTGATTGTACCCCAGCGCCATGCCACCGCCCTAATAACATTCACTTTCAGGGTTAAAACAAACTTAAAAAAAAAAAAAAAAAGACAAAAATATTGTAATTGCTGCATTTCTGCCACTATTGCTGACAAAATAAGTCTAACGTTGCAGGAAAGCATTGTGTACCCAATTTTCGAATGTAATTTATCCCTCGTCATTTAGAAATTTCTTAAAATTAGTAACACAAAAAATTAATGTAATTAAGAGGTAAAATAACAGCTGAAATATAAATTATGAAATACATAGATGACGCTGATACGCTGTCTGCAAAATGAAGATTAAAATCTCGAAGAATTTCATCAGATCATCCTAGAGCTCAAATTTATCTTAATATTGCCTCGGGAAGATGAAAAAAATCCCAATGCTTATGAACATAAATCAAGCAAAACGTTAATGCTCCTATCGCAATGCTTCTTAATGGATTATGTGAAAGTGAAATTCATTACATCTATACTTAATCACTACACTGACTAGAAGGATATTTGACATCATAGTTACAATATTGCACGTAAACAAAACTGACCTACAAGGTCGAATTTTTAGTACGTGTACTATTTTGCCAAAAGTTGTATCGCATTGTTAATGGGCGCTCCTCTCCTGATTTTTCGTATTCCAGCAAAGAAAACTTACGCCTTTAGATGTACCAAAATACCCACCCAAGTGGAATTGATTTATTACTATGTTTTGTATCTTTCATCAAAAGAATCACCAAATTTTTTTTAAGTTAGTGCATGTAAACAAAATTTATATAATCAAAAGATTTACATAAAAAAAAAACTGCAAAACTGCAAATTCCCATAATCATCAGCTCAATATGGGTTTTTATGCAACCTGAAAAAAAAAAAAAAAACTCATCGATGATTACAATATTCATCCGTCACATTTCTGTCTATTTGTTAATTTCTGTGCTTAATAGAGGCGCCAATGCATTCCGTAACATTTCGAGCTGGAATATTCATTATTTATCGACGAACCGTGACAGACAGTCTCAATCAGGGCTTGAATTATATACGCATTTTACGCGCTTAGCTACTTTATGGGAGTATGTAGGTATCTGATTGCACAAAATTGTATAATTTTATGACCATGGTAATTAAGGAGAAAGTTCAGAAGAGTTTTCCACTTTGTGGATATTTGGCTGCGCGCCTGAAACCTGCGCATGAGCAGGAAGCAACAGGTGCTTTATATGATGTACTTTATGCGCGGTCTTTTGAATTCGTATATGAAATATGCTGAAGTAATTTCAATTTCAATTGAAGTGTTCATGAGAAGCTATTCAAATGTGCCCCAAACGATATAACTATAGATGAAGAGGAAAGCAAATTCCTCATTTAAAATACCCAGAGGCCATATGCAGAGTTTCATTTGATCTTATTGAGTGGATTACGCTTTTCGCTAGCCCTAACGGTTACGTTTGTTGCTGACAATGTACAAGTATAGTCAAGTCATTATTTTTTATTATTGTTTTTTTTTTATTTTCGAATTTGATCTCTGATTGATATCTTTTGAAGTATGTACATACATACATAGGTATGTCATTCACTAAAGATTTGAAAAGAACTGCGGGAGAAGCATAATGATTACTTGCATTCAGACACGCACACACACACACATACCAATAATAACATCTTAATTTCCTGCCAAAAACTTGTGTATAGTAGAAAGTTTTTATGTAACCTGCGCTTGAACCATGGTGGTAATTCGGGTTTAATTACTGTGTACTTGTTCACGTCATTTATTGCCATCTAATGTAAGATTCCCTAAGAAGAGTCGTTAGCAAGAGTAGTCGTCTCTCAAGACTAATGAAATTTACGTAACACGTGTGAAGGTCATACATATTTCTTCTTAGTTAGAGTTAGATAGTTTTAAAACTACCAACCGTGGCGCCGTTAATCTTCATTCAACATGTTAAGCCACACTCAGCGATATAATCTCCTACGCTCAATTAATGACAGAAAAACATAAAAAAAAAAACAAAAACCAAATTACTTTCTTTCTGCACGAACAGCGCACACAAGCAATCTCCTATGTTGCCAGTATAATGTTGAAGGAAAATTTTCACAAGACCACCTCTCATAGAAAAAGTCTAACCAAAGATGAGGATGACTGGTTTGTGAACTACTACTCCTGAGGAAATATGTAAATATCCGTCATTTACTACTTCCTTCCTGCTTTGAACCTGCGCTGTTAGCTAACCGATTCAGACAAAATGTGGGATTTGTGTTTACAAAAATTAATGTTGCACTTGCTATATGTGTGTTAGATGAATGGATGCTTGAAAGTGCGAGTACTCCGCATAAACTAATAACTTATCTCGTTGTGATGGTTCATCTCATGCCTTCCGTGTAGCTTTTACAGAATGAAGAGAGGAAACGTGTCGTAAAATGTCAATTGCAGTCAAATCTGACTACCTTTAACAACAGAATGGAGATGTTTACCCAACTACCAGGGAAGCGTTTTATGGTTTTATGAAGTCTCATTGAATGCACTTTACGTGAAATGACATTTTTATGTAAGTAGGTATGTCGTATGCTTAAAATAATTATGGATATAATAAAGGAATAAAATTTGAATGACATTCATGGAAGAGTTTAAAATGCTACATGGAAGATTTTTATGGAAAAAACCTGAATAGATAAGTTTAAATGTGATAAATAAAAGTTATATAAAAACTGAAAAATAAATTATAATTCTGATCTAAAGAATAACACTGTGTTACAAAAAAGGATAAACTCGATGTGCTTTTGATGGCACATAGTGTCTAGGTCTAGTGGAACTAAAAGTAGTGCCATACTAGAAATTTCTCCTACACCCTCAAAATCTCATTTTAGATAAAAAAAAACGTTATTCGGTAGGTCGATGTTTGTAATAATTTATAACTCCGCCATTTTTTATTCGATGTCGAATTTCTTTTTGTGATATATGAAAGAAGAGGGATAGGCCTTTCTAACCATGTTTCTTATTTCGTTGCGATGAAAAGGCACGAAGTTACAGTCGAAAACATTTTAAAATTTATCAATTTTTACACATTTTTTCAACTTTGACAACAATTTGCTGACTTATTTTGCTCTACAATATTTTTTTCTGTTCATATCACTAATAGCAAATGCAATTCCGCGTCTAATGAGTATATCTTTACTAAAATTGGTTGAAATTTGACTGAGTTATCGAATTTTTGGTCATTATATATTATTATATATATTATACATAATATTGAATTAAAGTTGAAGAAACACTGGGTTTTAACCGCAAAAACTGTTAAAACGAAACTTCAACAAAAACAACAAATACATAAACTACAACAACAACAAATTCAAAAGCTGTTGTCAGCAATTAATTAGATTTCATGACGCATGTCAAACGTATGATACAGTAGTTTTAATGGAATGTAAGGCGGTAGTGCCATGTATCTTTGTTAATTTTGTGAGTAGGATAGTCGTGTGAAATAGGTATATACGTATAAGTTTGTTAAAATCCGAATATTGTTCTATTATATCTTCAGTTGCTGAGGTAGCGATGGGAAAACTGGCTGTAGCCCTTCTCAATTCAGAATCAGCTTCGCTATCTTGATAATTTGGAAGTGACAGCCAACAGTCTTCGTTCTTGAGTAAAAAAGATGGGCCACTCCACCAAAGAGAAGTTTTATTTAAATCGGTTGGCAATAGCCCTCGAGATGCGATGTCAGCAGGGTTATACTCTGTAGGAACATAATACCACTTTCCGATTGTTGACAATTTTTGGATCTGGGCCATACGATTTGCAACAAACGTGGCATACTGAGTTGAAAGTGATTTCATCCGAAATAATGTCACTAATGAGTTCGTCCAAAAGAATACAGGAGTAAACTTTATCCGCATGGTGGATATAACCTTATTCATTAGTTATGCAACGATCAGGGCAGCGCATAATTCGAGTCTGGGTATGGTTAATTTTTTCAGAGGTGCCACTCTGGACTTAGTGCAAAGCAGGTTAATGCTAGCATGATTCTGATTATCTGTAGATCCATATCCTCTCTCTGAAGCATCTAAAAAGCCATGTATTAGCATCTTTGTAAAATTACTTGATTTACTTGGAATCACACATCTTGGTACTCTGACTTCTTTCAACGTACGTAATTGATCGCAATAGATCTTCCATTGTAATGCCACTGCATCTGGGAGAACATCATCCCATCCTAAATTTCCAAGTATTCAAAACTGTTGCATGATCAGCTTTGCAGTGAATATTACCGGGGTACATAAACCAAGAGGATCGTACAGCCTTGCAATGATTGACAAAACTCCTCGTTTTGTACAATGCTGATTGCTAATTCCCTGTACCAACGGTATTGTAAGAAAATCCGTAAACAGGTTCCATAGTCCCAATACGCGAGCTTGTTGATTTTGGAGCACCTGTTCATCTATTAACGTTGTAAAATTAGAGCACCACTGACGTAAATCAAAACCACCATGGGCTAATAACTCGTTCAAACTAGCCTTTAATTGAATAGCTTCCTCTTCAACTTCAGTGCTTGTTCCTGATACTAAATCATCGACATAAAAATCATTGAGAAGCCTTTCAGACGCATCAGGATAATCACTTTATTCATCCAGATCTAATTGCTTCAGAGTGCCTGTCGCTGAGAATGGAGCACTAGTCGTTCCATATGTCGCTGTACACAATCTGTAACGTTTGATGCTTTCAGTAACAGACGTACGCCAGAGAATTCTTTGTAAATCCCATTGCTGTTCCTTCACAAGTACCTGACGGTACATCTTCGCAATATCCGCGCTGAGAACAGTGGCGGATCCAGGGGGGGGGGGGTCATGGGGGTCATGACCCCTCTAAATTTTAAGAACAAAATATTTAATTAATTGAGTTATTTGAAAAAATATATTTATTATTTTGTATTTTTTTATTTATATTTTTCAACCTCAAAAAAAAATTTTATTCCAAAACTTAAAAAAACCTAAATTTATTTAAATGAATATTATTATGTGCTTGTGATGTATGTGTATAAGTTCTTTTCATAATTTCAGTTTGGAACCCCAACTTTGTGTGATCCCTCGAGAAACACTTTCTAAGCCACAAAACAGACCCCTAACTACCACATCAGAGCCCTAACTTAGTCCTAACTCCTAACATTCTAAAATATTGGCAGCGTTCTTATATAAAACTACTGACATGTCTAATGACTAATGTCCATAGAAAGACACTGCAGAAAGTGAATTCACTTCTATAACTAACTGAACGCGCACTGAATTAATTTCGGTAATCATATACGGAGTTCCGCGTAGCAAAATTATTGTACTGGTACGTCTCAGCACAAGAGGAGGAAAATTCTTCCTTCCCCAACTTTGTGTGATCCCTCGAGAAACACTTTCTAAGCCACAAAACAGACCCCTAACTACCACATCAGAGCCCTAACTTAGTCCTAACTCCTAACATTCTAAAATATTGGCAGCGTTCTTATATAAAACTACTGACATGTCTAATGACTAATGTCCATAGAAAGACACTGCAGAAAGTGAATTCAATTCTATAACTAACTGAACGCGCACTGAATTAATTTCGGTAATCATATACGGAGTTCCGCGTAGCAAAATTATTGTAGTGGTACGTCTCAGCACAAGAGGAGGAAAATTCTTCCTTCCCTAAAAACTTCTCGTGTGGGTTGGGCCTAAATAAGCCGTCCGATCAGAAATTTCACAATTTCAAAATTTCCGGAACTATTTCCTTTCTATTGATGATATTGACACGTCTAGGCACAAAAGTGTAGCAGAATGCGCATGCAGTATACTCATAAACTTTAGGTCTGTTCGCGTACTAGCTTCAAATCGTTTTGTAAGTTCTTACTCGAAGGCGTTCGCGTACTAGAAAACTGAGAGAGAAATTGTTGACATCACTTTTCCCCACCGTTCAATTTATTACTTGATTTGACTAGAGAAAAATCGTCAAGTAAAAACTTCAAAAGTGTCAGATGTGACAGCTCCCACTAGGTTTTAGTTATTTTTGAGTTTTTAGCTATTTTTCAAGTTTTTAGTTTACTTTAAAAGAAATGGATAAACCTGCTATTCCTCCTCCAGTGGAAGTAGAATGTTCTACAAAAACATTTTACGTATTCAAAGTGGTAAATTAAATTTGTTTATTGTACTTGTACTATTGAAAGTAATTCTCCGGCATGCATATTTATTTCAAATAGGAGCACAATAACTCACTAATTTAAATAATAAATCAGGTACTCCACTTTAATTATTTGACGTTACACAAGTTTTTACTCGGAGCCTTTCGCGTACTTTGCGAGTGTCACTCGCAGTTTATCTTCCTATCATATAATTTGACGTTTTTCATATTTTTATTTGAAAAAAATATGCAAACAGACCTATAGTAGTGCAGCCGTCGATATCAGGTTATTTGCATTTCTTATCTGTCAATATCAGTGACAGTAATCGAGCACAAATATACTTGTAATCTTAATCTTATTATTTTACGTAAATGGGAGAAGTTCTTAGGGAAGGAAGGATTTTCCTCCCCTTGCGCTTAGACATATCAGCACAATAATTTTGTTACGCGTAGTTCCATATATGATTGCCAAAATTAATTGTGTGCGTTTTCAATTAAGTTAGAGTTTTTGAAAGAAATTAAAGAGTATTCTACTTGTTTTTACATTCATTTCACAACCATTTTTTCTTCTCGTTATAAATTTACTGACAGCTGTTTCGATCCCTATCGGATCATCCTCAGAGGAGTAAACAAGTTCTGTTTCGATCCCTATCGGATCATCCTCAGAGGAGTAAACAAGTAATACTCCTCTGAGGATGATCCGATAGAGATCGAAACAGCTGTCAGTAAATTTATAACTAGAAGAAAAAATGGTTGTGAAATAAATGTAGAAGCAAGTAGAATACTCTTTGATTTCTTTTAATAATGTTTCACAAATCGGTCACGAAAGATTCCATCAAACATGTAGAGTTTTTTAGATAAACAGTAAGTGTATCACAAATTCACAGCACGTAATGATAATTTAATTATTATATTATCACCTCAAATAACTATACAACCGATCGATTAGAAATTTCGCAATTTAAAAATGACCGAATCAATTTCCTTTTCAGTAGTATTATTGGTATACTGCCAGAATACTTCTCACCCATAAAAACTGCCTATAATCACCCGCGTGTTGGCCCTGGCTTACATCCGATTTGAGGTGATAATATAATAAAATTCTCATTATGTGCTGTGAATTTGTGATACACTTATTATTTATATCAAAAATTGTTACTTGTTTGAACGTTTACACAGTTAACCTAGTAATCATATAAGGAATATAGTGTAGCAAAACTATTGTGATAACACGTCTCTGCACGAGGACAACAAATTCCTTCCTTCCCTAGAACTGAAGTGTGTTGGTTGGCCCATGAGCATTTCGCAAAATTTGGGAAGTGTTCAGATGAAAGACAAAATTTTTCCCCATAATTTTGCCTTTCTTTTTCCGAAAGTTGTTTATGTCCGTTCTTAATTAGTCTTTCAATCAAAGTATCCATTTCCAATAGATGTCTTCTTTTCTATTACACTATGGCACGTAACCATATTATTTAAATGATATATAAATACATTTATTGTTATATAAATGTTGAAATACATACTTGTTTTTGATAAATTAAACACCTTTCAATTGTATTTTTATTTTGCAGAAAGATGACCATGACCCCCCCCCCCCTTATTTTAACGGTAGTTCCGCGCCTGGTCGAGAGCAACCTGATATTTACCAAATCGAATGAGTATCGAGAACAGATCCTGTTGGACAGTTGCACCTCTGTGTAGGGCATCATTGAGTCCAGACGTAGTTTTCGCTGAAGCATTGAAAACTACTGGTAGCTTAGTAGTTACGCTTGTAAGTTTAATAACACAATGATGAGGTAAGTAATACATCACATTATTTATTTCATCTGTCGATAAACTATCAACTTCTTCTATGTGGCCTAAATCTGAGTATTCCTTCATGAGAGCAATGTATTGTTGTTTCATACTTGGTTGTTTGGTCAATCGTTTCTCCAAATTTATAAATTCTCTCAAAGCATTAACCTTAGATTCACGCAGTTGATGAATTTTATTTTGAGTTGGTAGCCCGACGGTATATCTCCCGCTTGAGTCACGCGACACATTGTTTATATAATGCGATTCACATTCCTTCTCATCCCTTGATGAACAAGCTTGAGATTGGACTTCTTCAATAGTACAGAATTGTTGAATTTGTCGACTCAAATCATCTAAAGTGCAAACCAGAGATGTCACTGAACATATAACTGGTGCAACCGAGTGACATTTTCCTGTAATTATGTATCCAAAAACTGTGTCTTGTAATGGAGGTAAATTATTTTGTAGGACTCTTCTAACTCCGGACACTATATCAAAATATGTCTCTGCATCCAATAACATATCAATTTTAGCCGGTAAATAAAACTGTGGATCTGTCCATTGTAGACCACTTGGTAGTGATATGAAGGCCTTCAATGGTTGTATTGGAAGATCTCCAGTAATTTTAGGTAATACTAGAAATGATAACTCAGCTTGAAAATTCGAAATGTGAGAACCGATCGTAGTTGCAACTTTACTTCGTATAAGGGTTTGATTTTGATTGATGCTCGTAACAGGAGCAGAAATTTTATGTTTAAATAATCGTAGCCTTTGGCAAAGAGTTGCGGTAATAAAATTAGATTGTGACTCACTATCAATTAGTGCACGACATAAATTTATTTATTTATTAATTTGAAAATATCTTTGTACATTAAGACAGGGTCTTATAGGAGTACAAGCTTAAAATACTAATAGTTCACTGTATACTTTTTACAAACAAAAGGTACAATTCATGATTCAATTAAGGAAACTAAGATTACATTATAATATTGAAACAAAATAATAAACATTTAAATGTTATTAATTATAACAAAAAAATAAAAATGAATAAAAAGATGGATTAAGTACCAAAAAGAGAGAAAAGAAATAATTAAAGAGCAAAAAAAAAAGACTATAATTGAAGATATCTGGCTATGCATTCCGTTCAGCAATATCATGTTTCAAGGACTTTAAATGATTAAATAATTTAGTAGCAAATTGTTTGACAGACCTAATGCGACAAAGACCACTAGGCAAGGAATTCCATAACTGAATAGCATGAATGTGGAAGAAGTGCTGACTAAAAGCAAGTGTGTGAGCAGGCGTTCGTAAGGATATGCAGAAACGCAACCTTTCAAACAAATATTCAGGCTTTTGTGTATAAATCAGTTTGTGCAGAAAAATTAAGATATTATAATTAATATATGTAGGCAAGGAGCAGCCAACCAATGTATGTGCATACGCCGATATGTGATCATATCTTCTTAATCTAAAAATATATCTTATCATTGGGTTGAAGGTTACATATAGTTTGTTAAGCGTAGTAGAATCAAGACGACAATACACTGTAGCTCCATACAAGATAAGTGGAATTAAAAGAGCCTTTACAAGCCTGAATCGAGCATCAGTGGGAGTGTATGCACTTGATTGCCAAAGATTACGCAGTCCACTATATATCCTTGATATAACTATATCAATGTGAGAGCCCCAGGTGAGAGTTTTATTAAAAATTATCCCTAGATTACATACAGTTCTCACATAAGAAATCGTAGCTGCGTTTATGGTTACTGGAGGAAAATAAGATGTATCAAGCTCGAACCTATATATAACGATACTCTGCGATTTAGCTGGATTTTATCTAAGACCATTAGATGCTGCCCATAGACTGATTTGAAGCAGATCATCATTAATACGTTCAACTGCATCTTCAATTAAACCAAGGCGTTCCGAAAGATACACCTGAATATCATCTGCATAAAGATGAATCTGGCAATTTGAAACTGCTGAGAATATATCGTTAATAAATATCGCAAACAGAAGGGGACCCAATGTGGAGCCCTGTGGAACGCCACTATGAACCTCAAGAAAATCCGACATTTTACCATTACATGAAACATACTGAGTACGAATGCTAATATAGCTTTTAATGAGATTTACAGCTGAGGAACTAAAATTAAAATACCAACTCAGTTTTTGTAGTAAAAGTCGATGATTGAGTGTATCAAATGCCTTACTAAAATCAAGTAAAGTAAGTATGGTCAATTTATCTTGATCAATACAGCTACGAATGTCCTCCTAAAACCAGATTACAAGGGCGAAAGGAGGCGATGAGCTGACAAAAATGAACTAATCTGCTCGGCTATGACTTTCTCCAGCACTTTTGATAAGCAGCATAGTATACTAATAGGTCTATATTCCGGCGATCCTGACACAGATTTTTTATGGATGGGTATAATTTTTGCTATTTTCCAGTTGGTCGGAAAGCAGGAACTCATTAGACTCGAATTACAAATATAAGTGATCACTGACAAAATAAATGGCAGTAAAATTTTAATAAATTTAATTGGTAAATTATCAACACCAGCGGAAGTATTCAGAATCGATCGAACATGCTTCTCAATCTCATAAGAATATACTCGAGAAAATTAAAAAGAGGGAAAGTTAAATGCCCTTTCGTCTTGAGTAATCTCGATTATAGGTGAAATATTATTGGAATATGAATTTGACAAAAAGAATCGATTTAGATTATTGGGATCAGCCTCACAGCAGCTATTCCTTGATTTACCCACTCCAATCTGCCTTAAGTTAGACCATAATTTTTTTGCAGGCTGCGAACAATCAAATTTGGATCTAAAATATCTCCGCTTAGCAGAGCGAATAGAAGAGGTAGTTAAATTGCGAAGTTTGGTATACTGCACCCAATACATGTTGATCTGGAATCGTTTCCATCTTTTATAGGCATTATCACGTTGTTTTATTAAATTCATTATATAACTATCAAACCACGGACAGCTTTCTTTTCTAATTTTTTTCACTTTCAACGGCACATACTTATCAAAGAGATATGTGAGATAGTTTTCAACATACTCAACCTGCACATTAACATCACTTATGGAATAAACAATCTCCCAAGGTATAGTGAGGCATTCGTCAAAAAGGGCATCGTAATTAATATTATTGTAATCACGATAGTTAAAATAACGATCATAATTAGCTGGTGGACTAAAAAGATATATCAAAAAAAGCATGTCATGATCGGATAGGCCTGGTGATGATAGCTGATGTTGGAAAAGTACATCTTCTTTGCAATTAACGATAAATAAATCTAGTAAAGATGCTGATGATGGGACAAATCGAGTCGGCCGACTATTGACCACATGAAGATCGATAGATGATAAGAAATCTAGAAAAACTCGAGCAGAGCGACTCGACTCAAACGGATTTATATATAAATGTCTATTTCCACACGAGTCTGTTACCCAGATAATCGCGATCGATAAAAGTATTTGACTATTGTCTTTACTTATTGATGAGCAAAATGAGTGGCTATTATCTGATTGACTTCTATATACCTGTCCATCGTTGACCATATTAGACTGAGTCTTCTTCCTCATTATTACATTATTCATTTGATTCAAATTACCTTGAATATTGTTGTCCTGATTGCTCACAACTCTACGCAACAGAGAATGATGTCTTTTATGACAAATGCGACATGATCCATATTTACATTGATTCATGTGATGAGTAGTACTAAAACAGTTTAAACACAGATTAAGTTGTTTAAGTAAATCTTCACGAGCATCCATGGATTGAGCCAGAAAACTTTCACTTCATTTAAAAATTGAGTGCTTTGATTTACACACAGGACAAGCAGCCGAAGCCGCGACGAATGAACGTGAAGCCTTAGGGGGTATTGATAATTATTTGGTTGTGTGCGATTATTACATTTGCTCAATGCTTGCAATACTCGAGCACGCTGTAACAGAATATCCATAAAATCCTTGAGCGACAATAGCTTGTCAATAAATTCTTGAAGAGATTACGATGAATTTTCGTTAACCTTTTTTATGTCATAAATCTGTTTCACATATTCTCTCTGAAGTCTGGGTTCGTTATCGTAATGGGCGATTAGTAACTTCCAGGCGGACTCGTACTTATCCCCAGAAAACATTATCGTATTGATGTACTGCGCAGCTGATCCATCTTTAATGCAACTATAAAGATAGTGCAATTTAGTCGTATTCGTAAGGCAAATATTGTTGTGTATTAAATCCCGGTAAATATCTGTGAAATGTAACCAATGCATAAAATTGCCACTAAACTTGGGTATTTCTGCATCGGGTAATTTTATCGACACTTGGGCTGAGTTCATACTATTATTGAAAGTACCACTTGTATTTAAAGCAACGTTTTGCAATACCTTATGCTCATTAATTAATGGCAATAACAGAGATTCTGCAGCTCCATAATCTTTCTCAAATTGCTCTCATTGACCACTAGAGAATTCTGCACTGTCATATCTTTCTAATTTCGTTTGAGTTTCGTCAAACTTTGTATACGTTGTCTGAAGCCGATTATAACACGATTGTGGCTCATCTAATGTTGCAGTTCTATTATCTGCTAGATTTCTGAAATATATTATACGCCTCTTTATACCCTTCCTAATGTAATTTCTTCTTTATTCTTCAAACTCTTTTTAATGACTATAGTTTCTTCTTCATTATATACTGAATTAGTTGGTCTACTTCTTGGCATTGTGAACTACAAACACTTTAATTTTTTACCTGGTATTTGATTCTTATGTGCCCCCTTTTGAAATTATGGTAATTGTTCCTACTATTAATTGTATTGTGATAAACTTACACGATCCGATTATCCAATTTGCGCTTGATTAAATCCGGCTCGACAAGGACCAAAATATTGTGGATTACACTGATGCGAATTCGGTTGATATTAAATAAATACTCTCTTCTTACAATTTAATATCTTGATTTATTAAAATCTTGTCTATCGAACAACTTAAAAAACTCCTTTATTTTAAACAGAAAAACCCAATGCCAACATGATTCAGAACTAGCTGACCATTCAAAGTAGTGAAATTATAGTGAAATTAAATATAAACAAATATCAATTAGAATACAACTAAACACTGCTAATGAAATATATTATATTCTTTTCTAAATATGGATAATTAACTAAAAAAACAGAAGATGAAAGATTGGATTGGTAGAATCTGTTACACTTTCAAGAGAATTACCGAATAATAATCTGGAATGCATATAGAAATTTTTTTAAGAATGATTCCAAAAATTTGTATAATTTGGAAATGGGAAAACAATTAATACAAAAGCAATGTTTACTGTATAATAAAAATGACCATTACAATCATGCAGAAAACTGAAAATAACATTATTCAACTACTCTGACGAAAGTTTTAAATTGCTGTAAATCCGAGCAGCAACATATCTTCCAAAGTATTCAACAGAGTCAGTTTCCAAATTTCTAATTACAACCTTCCATCTCTGGTAAAAGTGACTATTTAGATCTCTTAAACTAACCCCTGAATAGTTTCATATTATTTACTAACAAAACTATTATTCTTTTGGCGATGAACATGCTTTTGATAGTACAACTATAGTTCCCTTGTCTGGCTGGATGATAAGAGATCATCTTTGAGATCTTGTTCGTAATCTTCAGTTATAAAATTCGATTTCTGAATTAATTGCAAGAAATATGAAAATTTATAGAATACTGAAATAACAGTAATTTAAATGAGATGTACAATTTTGACAAACAAAAAAAAATTTTTTTAGATTCCAAGTACGACAGCAGAATGGATGAAAGTATCAAAAACATTTATGATTAACTTGATTTTTCCAATGTACTGTGGGAATATTAACGGAGAACATATTCAGATAAAACTCCAATTCAATAGTAGTGCAACATTATATAAGTAAATTTTACTCCCATTTACTCCCATTTACTCATCTACAAATACACTTCAGTAGATCTCTGTCTACTTTCCTCTTCCTTGTTTTTCTTAAGTTATTATTAAATTGGTCCCTTAAATCACGCAGGTTTTGACTGATTTCTTTAACCGCAGAAGTACGTTTCGTATGGTGAAACATCCCAAAGCATAAGAATACCTTCCAAAATAAATATTATTATTGTCGAACTGTTGCCTTTGTCAATTCGAATTTTTAGATTTTATGGTCGACACTCTGAAAAATTCTCTGCAAAATTGTAGCTAGACTGAAGAGACTACAACTCTCTTTAGCTGTACTCACGCTGACATTTAGTGGAAGCACTTAATCTAGACACCTATATCTATCTACTGAGTGTAGAATAGAAAACTTTGTGTTGCTCTGCTTGTGGTTCAGCGGAAAATCAGCCTAATAATTTGTTTGCGTTAGAAATATGCCAAAAGGACTAAGTTCATTTAGCCGGACCGGTCCTGGGGTGGTCCGGCCCTGGGGTGGTCAGGAACTGAACGTCCAATCACCGGGAATTGATAGAGAGCCTTGAGCTATGACAAAATTGTTTTGGGAGGGACAAGGTCCAAAATGTATCGTAGGGGGTTTGTAATGTTGTTACTTTTTTTCTTAATTCCCAGTATTAGGAGCCACAAGATTTACTAAATCACATAAATTCTGAATTCAATATTGCACCTGAAAGGAACTTAAGGCATTTTAAGGAAACTCAGGATGGGTAGCCTCAGCGGTCTAGTAGTAAGTGCGATGGTGTAATGTCCAACATAACTTATCATTCTCTTCTTTTTTAATAGCAACAATAATTGGAACGAACTCAATGGGAAACAAATAACTTTTGTGAGATTGACAAAATCATATAAAACTTTCCCATAACCAACGACGTCAACCCAAAAATATCTCAGACAAAAATCCAACGCCCTTTCCAACATGGTTCGCTTTTCCTAATAAGCGACAGATGGCAGCCTTTTACTGAAATTCACTCTTAAATATTTACATATCTGTTTGTTCTTGTCATTTGTTTAATTACAATGAAACGCATAGAAAATTATAACCTATATAACCTTATATCCTATTAAGCCAAGTTACTTTCAGCTAGCATTAACAAGTAATGATGAAAGCGGATACTGGTAAGCTTAGTGGTATAAGCAATCGCCCAGAAAGCGGAATGTCTCAGCTTCAAACCTCGGCCGCCCCGCCTTGTATTTATGATTTGATTTAGAATCGTTAAAAATAAAAGTTCTTAAAATTGTTCTATTCTCTATATTTGACCGATTCTAACAAGTGTGAGTTCGATTCCCGTTCGGGAATATATATATATATATGATTATGCATGTAAGAATTGTTGTGCATAGAGCATAGCATAGTACGGCAGAACCGCTGCAGCGCCGCTATAATTGCTATATTTTTATAATATTGTGCCGGTGCCGTTGCTGCCATGTATGCAATCGGCTGACTTGTTTATACATATTTTATACTCATGTGGCACCACAAGCGCCAGCGGCATCGAAGTCGTGTGTACAAAGAGCCTTAGCTTATAGAACCATTTCCTATAATTTTATTTATTTTACGAACGGGCAGATATAATATCTATGGAAGTGCGCCTTCTAAGAATAGTGCATCTGCGGACAGGGCAATATATTAAAAAACAAAACAAAAAAAGAATTACCATGTTATGGAACTATGCTGAGTGATTGACATCGGACGTGAAGTCCAGACTGCCAGCATGAGCTGACAGATCACTCGACGGACAGCGTTGACTGCAGGGCGGCACGCTAGCTCACCTCGGCTATTGGCAGAGAGTGTGGGGAGGTTCCACGAAAAACCTGCCGCTGCCGTCTGCCATAATCAAAAAAAAATCGTGCCTTTAACCAAAAATGCCGGTACACATTCAGTCCTGAAGGAACCTTTACGTCACTTACCTATATTCATATCGAAGGTGCAGATGTTATGCCTTCCTTGCATGCCCCAGCCACCCATCTGACTCTGAGGGCAACATTTTTCAGAGTCCCTTGTTGACCTGTTAAGAGACTAGAGCGAACCTAGGCGACCTTCATGCGAGACGGCTCCAGAATAGTGAAGGAGAGAATAAAAACTTTAGCGAGCCATTACGTTATAAAAAGTAAGGTTTTATTCATTTTAGATAACTGCACTTATCGTGGGCAATCGGGATTCATATTAAAAGTAACAATGTTTGTTAAATCTTAATTTCACCCCCGTAGCATTCTAATAGTTCTAATCGTTATAGAAGGCAAAAACTTATTATATTTTCTAGTAAGCCTTTTCAAACTGGCTAGATAGAGACTAAAAGTTATGACAAAATCAATTTTACCGCACTACAAAGAAACCTACTAAAGAACGCTATTGAGAAAATCCCCGACAGTCTTCTTTTTAATTTTTTTTCTTTAATTACCTTTGGTAACAAAAATTTCTAGTACTATTACTTTCATTAAATGAAGCAATTCCCTCCGCGAAGGCCTCCTGGATGGTAACTGCGTTCCTGTAAATAGAAAATCTAACAAAACAAAAATGTTGAAGTTGTCGAGATTTTCCTTACAACAAAGTAATAATAATTTTGTGTCAAAAATCTGGTAATAATAATAAACTGACAAGAACTTTCTGTCAACATCTAAGGGTAATAGTAATTCAGTGATGATTTTCTTTCAAAACTTAATAATAATGATGATTCAATAAATTTTTATGAACGTTATTTCTTAATTTTTTTATAGTTTATAGTTTCTATTGTAATTACGTTACAGGACAATGCGATAATACTGAATTTTACCAGAAGAGTAAAAAAATTCTGGAATAAGTTACCTAACAAGTTAATCGCTAACTATTAGTTTGCATAGGTACCTACTTATTAATGAAAAATAAAATATAACAATCCCGCAATAGATTGAACAAAAATCCTCAATTCAATTGATTATTTAATTATGTACGTAATAAAGCTCGTGACGACATTTTAGAAATTGAAGAATGAAAATATAAAAATCAATATAAAATTAACAAAATTCATATATTTGCCAGTGCAAAGTATGGAACTTTTTCAAGATATAGTACAACATACGCTTGTATGTCTGTATGTATGTCTTTCCGACTGGAGTTATCGAAATAAATAATGCTTGAAGAAATACCAAATAGTGGTGGAAAAATAGAATTCCTTTGGCGACAAATCCATACTGAAATTTTTACGGAATTCCTTTATTTCCGTTTTGTTAAATATTTTACTCGTTGACATCGAGCGTGCTTTGAAGCCTGTTGCATTTATCAGGTGTCTTTCTAATTTTATTTGTTTGTTAGCGTTGCCAATTGAATTCTGTACCACATTGGCATTTTTATTGAAGAACATCATGTACAAAATCGTTCTATTTTAAGTGTGGAGTCATTCCCGGTCCCATGTGGACCTTTAACCTCGAAAACTTTTGTATGAAAAGGTGGGTAGACGTCGGATGCGTATTTGCTCAGGAGTATATATCTCCCAGCAATTCGCACATCATGACTTAATTAAATGATTGTACGATAATTTAAAATTGTTGTTGTGGCCATACTTTCAGCTGGCTAAACTTCATGGTCCGATGAGCCCTCCTTCACAATCTTCATATGAAATTTTCTTTTTAATCCCCGGTTACGTTTTGAAATTTTCGTTCACCAATCACTGTTCTTAGCTTTTCGTCGTACTTCTTTTTTTAATATTTTCTTGTTTCTCTTTAAGCTTCCTCGTTTTTTGATTTAAAATAAAACTGTTGATGCATACGCTATTTCGCAGCTCATTTCTTTTGTTGTACTCCCCCACTTCACATTTTTTTGACAGCCGGCTAACTTCCCTCCTCTTTTTTGCCACCGGCATGCCACACCGAGATCGTTCGTCGAGTTTTAGGTGTGTTCAGCAGTCGGTTTAACCAAAGGCCGACATACATGATGCTACAGTATTTCTCAGTGTAGCATATTGCTATATGCAATATGCTACGACCATAACAACCACCACATTTTTTAGCAAATAAATAAGTATTACTTATTATTCATTAAAACTTGCACGCATGCCCAAGAGAATAAAGTATTTATTATAACCAGCAATCTGAGAAGTTTTATGCTTTAATTTTATTTTATTCATATTAGTGGTAAGATTCATTCGCAATTTTGTCGAAAATTATCTGAAACATTTGTGCCCAAAATTTTAGGCTGTCTGTCGAATGTGCTCCACCATCTGGGCACAAAATCTTACCCTATACTTCGAAGTCCAAAAGTAGTCACTTTTCAAAAATTGTGATCTCTTCCCCTAGATACGCTCATAATTCTTAGGTAAATTTAACTGGGTATTTCAATTAGCCGTGTGTATCACCAATTATTCTGAAAAATACCTAGAATAACGAGTCAATAATTTCGGGGTATATTCTATATTCCAAAAAATTGTTGGGTACTCGCAATTATCTTGATAACATTGACACATAATAAAAAAATAGAAGTGAAAAGTGACAATTCGATAGTTCAGCGCAATTAAAAAATATATATATATTTCGTCGCAAAATCAATTGTGATTGAAGTCTGGAAAAGCAATATTGACGAGGTTCGTGTAAACAAAAGAAATTTGAATATAACAATTTCAGCTTACTGTCGAGGAAATAAATATAAACCCGGGTAATGAACTTGACTTAACTTAATTTAAGTATGTATGATGAAATAGAACTGTAAAACTACTAAAGTTTCGATAAATTTTCAGATACGAAGTTTTGAATAAATTGCCATCTAAATGGGAACATTTCGATACCCTTAATGAATTCACAAAAACAACCATGCGAGACGGACTTAATGGAGGAATCAATTGCAATGAATTGTTATAGTAATAAACTCATGATGATTTGTAATTAAGTGTTTTATTAAATAAAGAATTTGTCTTCATTTTCTTAGAATTGGTAAATGAGACGAATGATATACACATTCCTACGGAGCCCAGGCCGTAATGATCATTATCCGCGGATCACTTACCTTGCCATCGTCCAATTCAACGCTAACGTCGGCCCCAACCTAAAACCAATCTTCTGGATTGGTGTTGCCTTCTACTTTAACACGATCTCTGGCACTATTTGCAGGACTATCTACAGCATCGGCTTCGGCTTCACGTTCTGTAAAGAAAATAAATTTTAATGTAACATTAGTTTTTTTCGCAGAAAATTACAGCTGAAAATGAAAGAATCCGAGAAAGGCCAATTGGATAAACTTGGTACTACAAACAACAACGCTTTGAAAGATATCATTAATATAATGAAAGGAGTAATCAAATGCAGGAAAAACTTATGAATATTCTAATTGAAAAAGAAAATAATAGAATACAGTAAAACCATTTAAAGTTGCAAAATAGCACGACTGATAACATTTTCTGTGGCTTCCCAGTTCCTCCTGTAAATGCTCTGTTTGGCTGCCCAAATTCTCTCTGCAGTTTTTCTAATTCAGATAGTCAGTTCTTGTTAATAGAATCATTTCTCTCGTTGCATATATTATAAAAATGATGCAAGTTTTAATAATTGCAGAAGTATTGTCGATATTCACTTCCAAGTCCTTTCAGAATCGGTGAAATTGGGCTTCAAAATGGCCAACGGCATTTTCTACCACGCGTTTGCATTTCAATAGCCTAAAACTAAGACCATTTTCATCTTCCAATTGGTCTATATGAAACAGAAAGGGTTTCATAACATGGTCGGATAGCCGGAATCAATATTGTAGCTATACGAACTCCTGCGATGACTCTACTGTTCTCGGTGGGTGAAAATTTTATTTCCGTGGACTAGACTGGACGATATCCCATATTTCCTTTAGGAATGATGAAACAATTTGGTCCACCGTTGTTCTGCCCACACCAAAATAAACTGCTAACGACTCTGTATTCTCCCGATGATCGTAGAGCGTATAGTGCGATAGTCAACGCAGCTTTAACGCGAGAAATTCATATGTGAGTATATCGACACGAAAGTATGTTTTGAATTTTTCTGAGTCAAATTTCGGCAAGTACTTTTCCCAAAATTGGTAATTCTCGATATTGGTTTATAATTTAACTAAGGTAGATGAACAAATTAAGGCCCGATGCCTAATAAGGCCCAGATGTCAAAAATGTCCTTTGAACACCATCGGAGCTTCACATAGTTCTTGATTCCTGAACTTACCAAATCCTCCTTCGTCTTGTACGATAATGAGTTATTCATATATGAAATTCATGTAAACATCGTAGCCATGATCTTACTACAAGGAGCCGTAACTCTTTTGTCCTTCTGTCCATATTTTGAATTTGTCTTAAATTTACAATTGCTTGCTATCTCATCTGCATCCTTGCGGACTGGCGCTTCGCTTGAATTAATGCTCAACTTCAGTTCTGAAAACGTAAAACTTTTCGATAAACTTCACAATCACAATTTATTCTTTCAAGAGTAAAAGTCATGAAGACTTGTTATCAATTTATAAATGTTAAAAAAATTTTTTAAATTGATAATAGTTTCATAAAAATTTTCATGAGTTTTACTCTTGAAGTTGGCTGGTCCTGCCTATGGCCTAATTGGCAAAAACTGGCAATACTTAGTATTTTGCATCATATGATTCATACTCAGAACTTAAACTGAGATTATACATATATGAGGCCAGCTTGGCACCTTTCTTCTGGCATCTACAGCAAGCAGAAGCTAGCCGTACTGATGAGTATTGGTTCCTGATACGAAACGCGTTATTTTTTCCTATTTATTCTTTGTTTTTTACCGGATTACTCGTTTTAACTACAAATGAATCGTCACCTACGATTAACCATACTAAACGTAAAACATACGCATTACCATTCCAAATACCCCGATTTATGTGACTCACACAGATAGATAAAATACGTCTCGGAGCTTTTTATAGAGACGTAACGTGCCAAACAAAGAACTTGGCAGTTTCTGAAAAAAATTCACAAAAACCAATATTTATGATCCCATTCTGTATATTAGGAGATGAATTTTTTTTCGGCTTTTTAAGAGACGATCCAATTTATACTCTAAACTCGACCAATTCAAAAAAAAAAAATTCAATCGAAATGACAGAAAGCATTCACATAAGCGCAGTAAACAGCTGTCTATAATTTCTTATTACCTAAAACACTTCGTCACCTTTTAAAATTGCCGATTGTGACTAACAATTTTTATTTCTTTATTTTTTACGTTTCCCCTTATAACTAGTATAAACTGATAAGTGCTGCTTATAAACAGCTCATGGCTTCCATAATGTAAAAGAATTGCAGGTAGAAAATCTGTTAATCAATCTTCAACTCTCATGTAAAACGACCTCGTCTTGCACATTGTTCGCATCGAGATAACGACGAAATCGATTGAATGATAAAAATGGAAGGCTCTCGGAAATTTTTTACAGCCATATCCGGAGTCAGAGAGAATTCCGCCAAAAAAAGTTATGAAAGCGAAATAAATTTAAATTAATGGCTATAAACATGCTACTGATTTTCTGCAAGTCCAGAAGAGGAGATGCGAAATTTTCATGTTGGATTGCCCTTTAGTCAACAGAACATTTGTGTGTGTCACTTTCACTTTGCTGGTTGTATAAATTTTAAGCAAGTTCTAGTCTCATTTACATAATCTTGAGTTTTACACTGTTATTATAAAATTTCTGTTCAAAATACTAAGGTTAATTGAAGACAAATATTTTACTTTCTTTCTTCGATCATCGAGTATCAAAGATTTCGGTCTATGTCTCAATCAATATAATCTTTGAACCCTGAAAGTTGATGGGGTCTGCATCGTGATTCTGTTTTCAATTTTATGATCTCAGCCGGATAAGTCCTCAAGTGCAATCTTCTGCAAATTTACTGGTTGTGGAAGAGAAAGAAGAACCAGTTCTCATATAGGAAGTGCAAATTTATCTATGAATGCACGTTATGTAAACGTTCCTACATAGTCAGTACCGCAGTTCGGAGAAAGTAATAACTGGTATTTTCAGGAACACGAAGCCGGTAATCTATGGTAGTCTACCTATAGGTATTATTATAAAATATTTCACATGCTAAAATCATGCGAAAATGTTACACCATCGACGGTAATATAAAAAAGAGGGTGTCATCGTGAAATTGGAAGAAGAAAAAAATGAAAATAATTTCAACACTCGTTGCCGTAGGCCCTCTATGAGTTAATTTTTGATTTGACGAATTAGCGAATTGTTAAATTTAATTTATGTTGCCAAATAAGCAAAATCAGCTACAGGCACAAAAGCTGTTATTTTGACTTCTAACCAGTGGATGCATACGCCTCTTTGTCGAAAATTGGCTAACCTGCCTTAAATCACATATGTCTAATTTGCGTGAGAGTTTACCAGAGGAACAGCAAAAGAAGTTGACACAAAGCTTTTAATTAGTCAAATATCCAGGAAAAATTGCAGAAAGACATAGGTTATCAAAGAGTCTTGACATGGTTTCATGTTATCAGAAGCAACAGGATGGACTCCTTTAAAGTGTGCCTAGATAAAAGTGAAAAAGTAATTTCTGCCTGTTACCATAGCATACAAAAAAGAAGTAAAAATGGCAAGAAGCATGGAAATGGGGTGGACATTTGTTTACTTTTAAGTTAGAATGTGCTTGATTGCAACAGTTGCAACAGGTCTCCTCGCTTTAAGCATTCTAACACTTTTATGGTATTCTGGTGCCTCCTTCGGTTCAACAGTACTTCTAGAACCTTCTGATTCCCGAACATCTTTCTAAAGCGAATTCAATGATTTGGCTAAAATTTTGTTAGCTTTTTTGCTTCACAATTTGAATATTTTAACAAAAGTCCGTTTATTGCATTTCGACTTAACTTCAAAAATTCATATATCTACATATAATAAGCCGATTTTAATGATCTAAAGTATTTTGGAAAGGATATATTTCAGATTTTGTAGAAAAAATATCCTGTGTGCAATGTTTGTAAAAAAAAAGATATTCGATAATAAGGATTTTCTTTTATCTTTAAAAAACTTCTTGATCGGACATGGTGCGATTTTCAATTTCTTCATAGCTGGAAAGGTCTAAATCTAACGAACAATCTGTAAAAATCTTAAGTTGGGAGCTGCATGGGTACACGTTCCAAAATTATATCGCTCATTTGCTACAACAACGTCATAACTCAAAAATCTTGTTTTTTTGAGTTATTAGTAAGCCATACACTAACACTTTTTTCCACGCGCCAATTGACGCGCCACGCAATCTGTCGGTTTTCGCCATCGTGTGTGGTCAACATCACACGCCAGATTTTCCTACATTCCACTTGACATTCCATTTCGCAGTTTTTCCTTTGATTTCACACACATGGCAAATTAAAAAAGTGGCCTTTGGAGTGTCATTTGGAGTGCTTTTGACTTAAATAAAAATGGGTGAACAAATAAAAAATTCTAAAGAATTTATTATAAATTTCTTGGAAATTTATAAAAAGCATCCGGCTTTATGGAAAATAAAGTCACAAGATTATAAAAATCGTAATCTTAAGAATAAAGGCTACGAAGAACTTTTAACGTTATATAAATCGTATTATACTCTGGCCGATAAAAACAGTGTTTTGAAGAAAATACAATCCTTAAGGGGAGCATTCCGAAAGGAGTTGAAAAAAGTGGAATCTTCAAAAAGAAGTGAGAAGTCTACAGATGAAATCTACGTACCAAGTTTATGGTACTATGATTTACTGCTGTTCACTTTAGAACATGAACTCCCAACGAGCAGTGTGGACAGCATCGATGAAGATATATCATTTCTGTTAGATAAAATTAAATCTGCTGACAAGGACACCTATATTGAAGAAGAAAATTCAAATTCAAATACTCAAGTAAGTTAAATTAAAATTTCATGTTTATTAAAAATATAATATTAGTTTAATTAACTTTTTCCATATTTTAACATATTGTCCTGCCATGGAACTTTGCCATTATTATTAAAGTACTCTGAGTATTTTTCCCTGCTGGTAACACAATCGAAATTGGACCCAGATCCAGCTCTAGAAGTAGTCTGTAATGATGTAAACGAATAAGGGTCAACAGTTCTCCATGCCCCATTTTGATGCACTTCATGTGTAATAGGATTTTCTGAATCAAATGTTTTTTTTTTGACACATATTTACTTTTCGACTGCATCAAGTAATTATGTAATACACAAATAGCACAAATTATGTGTTTAGTATTCTCAATTTTAACATTGATTGATGTATGCAATATTCTAAATTTAGTTGAAATTAGTCCAAATGTATTTTCAACTACATTGCGAGCCCTCGATAAACGATAATTAAATATTCTTCTTTCATAATTTGCTTTCGAAAATGGTTTTAACATATTTGAATGTAATGAAAAAGCTTCATCACCAATTAACACAAAATTTAATATTTCCAAGGTTTCCTCATGTGTAGGAAAATTAATGGTCCTATTCGTAATCTTCTCATATAGAGTAGTATATTCAAAAACTCCACCATCTGAAATTCTCCCATTTTTACCAACATCAATGTATATGAATTCATGATTAGCATTTACGAGGGCCATTAATATAATGCTATAAAAATTTTTGTAATTATAGTACAATGCTCCACTTTTTGGAGGTGCAGTAATTCTAATATGTTTTCCATCCATTGCACCTCCGCAATTTGGCATTTGCCATTTCTTCTCAAACTGTTTTGCTATTTCAGTCCATTCTTGTGTGGATGCTGGAAACTAAAAATAAAAATATTTTTGTATTATGCTACAGATAATTCCAACAACGGCGTCTAAAAGCACGGATCTTTTATCATCTATATCGAGTACTCCTTCAGCAAATAAAAAACTTAAAAGCAATATAGAAAGAAAGGAGCAAACTGACTTTCTCAGAACTTGCACCGAAGTACTACGCGGAAGCAGAACCGAAAAAGATCAATATGATATCTTGGGGCAATATGTGGCATCAAAAATGAAATGTCTTCAGAGTGAGCACCAAAAAATATTTGCAGAAGGTTTAATAATGCAAGCTCTTCAAAAAGCAGCATTAAATAAATTATCAGAGAATTCTTCAATAACAGAAACGCCATCAGGTTCGCAAATAATTTGTGTAACCCCAACACCATCAACACCACAGGATTTTTACACTGAAGATGCATCAAACATATTTATGCAATAATTTGTTCACAAGAATTAAATGAAATAAATTATTTTAAATAAATGAACCGTATCTAAAGTTAGCTTTAAACTTACATATACATACCTTCATATATTTCTTTCGAAGCACTTTATAAATCGATACACAGACTTCAGGTATAATTTGACCCAGAGCTTGAGGTGATATTTCTGCTGAGAATTTTAGGCACTCGTAAGAACGACCTGTAGCCAAAAAACTTAACGTTGCTACAAGACGTTCTTCTGGAGGGATACTCTTTTTCATGTTAGTATCATCTTTTTGAATATACGGTCTTATTTCTTCCAGTAGATTTCCAAAGTCATGTGCATCCATTCTTAAATAGTTATATAAATCAGTCGGACTATTTGTTTTCAACTCCTTTAGTAATTTCATGTCACTAAATTCATTTCTGTTAGCCAGCCATTTTTTTTGCCAAAGCCTTTTAGTTTTAACTTTTTTCTGCATTTTTTTACTAGCTAGCAACATCATTGCACAAACTACTAAATTCTCCGTCATTTTAAAAGCACAGAAATATTATGAAATTTAATTCAATTTCGTTATACTGCTGAGTTTCCGTTAGAGTGTGATGTGGAATGTTGAAAAAACAGACACTCCACACGCCGAGCCAAATGTATACATTTTGTTGTTGTTTTCCAAAAGTTCTTAACTGCCACGCAATTCAACATATTAACATTTGTAATGTGTGGGCAAAGAGCTTTTTCCAAAACGCCACGCAAAGTGGCAGTTTTTCTGACACGCCAACCGACAGTTTTTTCGAACGAAAAAACTCTTAGTGTGTGGCTTACTATTGCTACAGGAAGAATGGTGATCAACTACGCTTTTATCTGGTAAACTGACAAATCTGAGCTAATACGATTTTCCTCGAGTGAGCAGTAATATCGTTATAGTACCGTTATATGTCAATCAGCATGTTAGTTGCAACACTGTCTCATCTCAATGTGCAATGTGCTTTTGTAATTAAAACGTCGTTAAGTTTTTAATAACAGTGACATATTTTGAGTTGTGTATTTATTGTCTAGAGTGATAATATAGTTTTATTCCATTATGTAACGTAATAAAAATATTACTGATTTTTTTTAATTGCACGTTAAATTTTTGGAAGCACGGAATCGAAAGCTTTATTTCTTGCTATTCAGCCTATATTTCTTCCTTAGAAAGATAATCAGCCTTATTAAGGAAACCGTTGAGATTATTATCGAAAAAGCTTAAAAAAGCTTTTATTCCGGAAAATTAAGCAAAGTTTTACGAAATTTTCAAAATTTCATTGATATCAAAGGTTATCAATGAAAATTGCCGCACAAACTGTCAAAATAGTTTAAATTTTTGAAAAGATTTTAATAAGTTTTCTTGAAGAAAAGAACACGTTAAAGCCTTTTCAATTCCGATCCGAACGGATTCCATTTAATTAAACCTAAGATTGTACGAATTAACGAATGTTTTTTTTTTTTGGAATTTTCATAATTCCCTGCGGGGAGCCAGCCATCATCCTGGCGGGGCGGGAAACCCTGGCGCCTACCTAGTTACGCCAAAGGGGGTGGCTAAACGAAACCTTTGCTTTTCATAATTTATAATTTAAAATTTTACAATTATCTTATTTACAAATTTGATATGCGCTAATCCCACATAGAATGAAAGATAATGGCTACATATGTATATACAGGGCCGGACTGGGTCTTCAAATCGGTCCGGGCAAATAATGACAAACCAGCCCCCAACAGTCTTCAAAAATGACATTTTTGTAAGCAAGGGTCTTCAAAAATGGCTTTTTAATAATTTTAATTATTAGGCTGATTTCGTACTGAACCGAGCACAGGAGAGCAAGACAATTTTTTCTATGAATATGGAGTTCCATGCTAAATAAGAAGAAAGAAAGAACACATTTATACAGGATCTTATGTATGCACAGAATATGTGTAAGAGCGGTTGGCCCTTTCACACTTAAAATTAAAACTAAGACAGGGTTTCTCTGTGGAAACAGTATTCGAGAGAGCAACATTTTTACTTATACAGCTGTAACAAGAGTAAGGCAAGTGAGGCAGACGTTGAGCCGGAGGGGCGCCGCCAATTAAAAAAAAAACTACTGCCGGCGAAAAAATAATATTAATAACATTTGACTTTGACAAATATAAATAATTTTTGAATTTTTACTGTTAAATAAATTTTTTTCTCGATTTGAATTTACCCGCTTGACAAGACTGAGATTGGCTCGTGATCCTAATATGGAAGAAATTTTTTTTCTAAAGATATGGTTATACCAGCAAACGTCAAAGAAACAAGAAAAAAGAAGCGACTCGAACTATTTGAATCACAAAATGATGAGTGATGCCAATATTGCCACAAAACAAGAGCTTCGTACACCAATTTTTGAATAAATTGATGTTCTTTTATTCTAACTGACGAAGAGGAACGAAATGTTGGAACAAGTTTCAGAAGATTTTGGATTCCTTTCTGACGATAGTATGAGAAAAACTGGTTTGGGGTTTGCTTCAATCAATTCGCGATTAAAGCCGCCAAGAATCCTATCTAAATGTCGAAATCGACGTCAGAGTTTTTGTAACATTTCCAATGACGATAGCTTCATGTGAACGAAGTTTCAAAAAATTGAAGTTATTCAAGAAAGATTGTCCATCTATAAAATCTTGCAAACATTTCTATAAAATTGATTCACCTTAATGTTTTTAAATGCACTTTACCCGCAAAAAATTATTATCAACTAATAATGACCATGTACATATACTCCACTTCAAGATTAATTTACAAGAAATAAAATTATTTTTTATTAAAGATTAGAAAATAAAAACAAATTTTAAAAACTATTTTTGTATTTGTTCTTCAATTTCGAATTTATTTTAAAAGTAGACATAGGTATAGTAAACCTTTGAAAGCCTTGTTGAAACATTCTGATAAAAAACACATTTTCCGTGCGTTTTCCGAAATAAAAATGACATGATGCAAAAAATAATGTAAACTGCTTTACAAAAATGTAAATGCTTTTAAAGACACGAAAATGCCAAGTTTGTCATATATAATGTTATCTCGGCAATATCCACTAGGATCCGGCTCCATGTCCCATCAGTGTTTATAAGTTGTGGAACATTTCTGAATATTTTTGACGCATAACTCTCCTCTGCCCAGATGGCCTCGTTGCCGTAGGCCAAATAGCTTTGTTGTATTAGGCGTTTAGGTTATGCAATAAAGTACTTTTTCAATTTCAATAGCTCTCCTCCCACAGCAGCCGCATAATTCTTCCAGGGTACGTGGTAAATACGTATGGTGGCGTTAATGTGGAAACCACCGGCCCAACAACCACCGGCCCATCGGGCTAGCGCCCGATCGCCCGTATTGCCAGTCCGGCTCTGCATATATTTATATCCCAAAAGCTAGCTCCCAGAAAAGTATTTGATTTAATTTCAACATAATTTGGTTAATTCGGACCCTATTTTTTTTTTTTTTCAATAAAAGCTATTTATGCACCAATTATCTTCTTTCATTATTCTTCACTCTTTTTTTTTTATTACAATTAGCTAACACGTGATCTAAGTTCAACTCTAACAAACCGACAAGCATCGAAACATGTTGGCTAACGCTAGTTAATTAAAATATGAAAAAAAAAACAGAAAATTAACCAATTGCAGAACATCAACAAATCTAGTAATATTTTATTATTTGATAAATCGATACACACACACACACACACACACACTTAAAGATAAAAATGAAAATTGATGGCGCTTGTTTTTTTTTTGCATAACCTGATGTCCAATTATAATTTAGTACTAATAATTCGAGTCGCTTACCTTTTCTTCATTTCATACGTAATATTCCGAGACAATGGAATCAAATTTGTTTTTTCCAAGAGATACATATCAAATTATCATTCATACTAAAAAACAAAAAACAAAAATCCACTCCTTACGAAACAACAGAAAATCATACATATTCACTGTTGCATTAATAACTATACTTAAATTATGCAGATCTTTTTTGAACAATTTTTTCTAGCAACAAGCACTGAATACCAACGGTTTCCATGTATTTTTCTTTAAGTCACAAGGTCCCAAAACGACCTTGGAATTGAAGAGCATGCATAAATTTGTAACTAGGAAAAACTGACTAAATGCTACCAAAGACTGCCATATAGCCATAAATATTTTTTTGTAGAATCTCATCAACTTCAAGTAAACCTTAAGCCTGCTGCTGTCCATTGTATTGCTACTTCTGAGTGTTTCTTACAACTTTTCCAAGACACAACGGTCGACTGTCGACAGTCTTTTAAAATTGGAACAACTCAACATAAATCACTGCTCACTGTGGCGGTTATATCACTCCAAGTGCATGCGCAAGGTGCTCTTCAAATCACTATAATCGAGCGCTGCAACCAATTCGTTGCTTTTTTCTTTCTTATAGCAGCGGCGGCCGTTTACGCACCGTATCACCGCCCGCCCGCATAAAATCGTGTTAACATTAACAAGATTAAGCGCGTAATTTAATCTTTTGGAACGTCACTTTTATCGATCTTTTAATTAATGTCAAATAAAAATTCCGATTTTTCTTTTTCTTTTTTAATTTATGCTCGCGGGTTACAAAATTGTTTTGGATTTACCGAAGAAAAAAAAATATAGTTTTATGTATTTCCCAACTTGCCGTCATTTTCACACTTGTATTTTGGTATTATGGAAAGATGGAAAGTTTTAAGAAATTACTGAAATTATTTCAAGTTCATTGACTTTTAAATTGTTTGTTTTTACTACTAATTTGTCAGTTGTGACGAAATTATTGCAGCAGAGATCATAATAAAAATTGTTCAGTCGTCAGTCGAAATATAGACAAGATCAAGGATTATTGGGATATTTTGAAATTATTTCAAGGTGGAAATGGTCATATGGTAAAGAAACAGAAGCGATAACATAATTGGACATTTACACCAGAAATGGGATGTCATCATGAGAAGCTCCTAAATTGAAAAGTTATTACTTTTTAAACGACTATAAATTTATTTTTTATTTTTTTACCAATTTGCAAAATTTCAATTGCAACTGTAGTTTGCAATTCAAAAAAATTAGGAGATCTGTATTCAAGCGAAGGGGGATACCGGTTTATAAAGGACAACTCAACTTTTCAATTCAAATATAAAATTTTATTTCAATATACAGGATGTGCCGTAAGTCGATGTCAAGCCGGAATCGGGTGATAGACCAAATCATAATTGTTACCAAAAATATATAGAAAAAAATAGGAAAAAATCTAAGTCATGTATTTTCTTATGATGGTTTTTTAGCGCCTGTTGCTACAAAACGTTACTTTTTTTCAATTTTATTTTTCTTATGTAATCCCGAATAGTGCTTATGTAACCCACTGACATATATACAATGGACTGCTGACGCTACAAAAATTGCTTACATTATTTGACAATATTATGGGATCACTTTTCTATAGTTCTCTCTTTTTGGTTTAACTACTTTTTTTCGCTGAACTATAAATAATAAGTTCTATACAAACTCCACCATAGTCCAGTTTCAGTTCAGTGGTTTTCCAAATGAATATATAGAATAGAAATAGATGGCAATACAGTATTTGTAATTCTTTCTCTGTCCCCCATACCTACTTTTAGGGACAGGCAGAAAAAAATTGCGTAAATTTATTTATTTAAAACTCAAGTTTAAAAAATATTTGATGTTGTAGAAGATAAGCTTCCAAGAATAGAAATAATTTCGAATTCTGCTGTAATTTGCTGAACTTTTAATATGAATATTAAAACGAAAGTAAGACTTAAAATTAAGATAATTGTCACACCCTGCCAACAAAAGTTGACCCATATGAAATAGAAAATCAGGCAGTCCATGTTATATATGTCAGTGATGTAACCTGATGCTTTAAATTCTAAGCCAACTGCTCCAGCTTGAAAGAAAATGTCATATTTTGCCGGCCCAAGAATTGAAAATTAATACTTCACTCAACTTTAACTGACTGTACGGAAAAAAAAATTTACTACGCCAGTTTGGATAGTAATTTCAAAAGTTGACGCATTTAATAAGGACTCTAAAATTTATAACATTTGCTACATTATTTCTTAGATTACGGGAAAAAAAATTTTCTTCAAGAAATCCAGTTTCGAAAAATATCTTTTCACCTACTAAAAATGATTCTAGTGTACCCATAGTTTGCCTTAAGGCCGTAACTTTAAGATTCTAGTTTGAATGAGAAGGAGAGTCATTAAATGAAGGGTGGATTGAGCCAGATAGTGACGCTAGCGAGTCAAATCATCGAGTTTTTACAAATGTGCACCGTCTACTCTGCACAGAAGGCTGACTTCCAAACCAAGTACATGGTGAAGGAAGAAGATCCTTACCTTACGAGGACGTAGTACATCAAGCAGTTGAAGAAGACCCAAGTTTTTCGGTACGTGCAATCCAGGAAAGCACGGAAGTGCCTAAAAATATAGCTCAACGAATTTTACAAAAACATGAGCTCCAGAATTACGGACGCAGTTAAATTTGTCAACAACGAAAGATTTTCCCGTCTGATAACCCGATCTTTTTTAAGAAGATGTCGAACTTTTATTGCAGCTGAAAGAAGGCAGTTCGAGCATCATTTGTAAATAATAAATCTTAGCACCCAAATAATTTCGTGTATAATTTTAAACTTAAGAAAAATTTGTCCTTAATTCAACACAAAGTTAGGATCTCTAGCTTGAAAGCGTCACTATCTGTTTCACTCACACTTCATGTAATAACTCTCCGTCTCACTCAAACTAGAATCTTACGGCAAACTTTGGGTACACTAGAATCATTTTTAGTAGGTAAAAGATAATTTTCGAAACTGGGTTTCTTGAAGAAAAAAAATTTTTTTTTCCCGTAATCTAAGAAATAATGTAGCAAGTGTTATACCATTTTAGAATCCTTATTAAATGCGTCAACTTTTGAAGTTACTTGCCAAACTGGCGTATTACACTTATTTTTATTACAGTCAATTAAAGTTTGGTCAAATATTAATTTTCTATTTTTGGTTCGGCATAATGGACATTTTCTTCCAAGCTGGAGCAGTTGGCTTAGAATTTAAAGCAACAAGAACTAAAAACCATCACAGGGTGTACATTTTCTCGAAAACAAAAGAAATGTCTATAATTTAAAAAAATACATGACTTAGATTTATTTTTATATTTTTCTGGTAACTGTTACGATTTGGTCTATCACCCGATTCCGGCTTGACGTCGACTTACGGGACACCTTGTATACTTGCTTAGATCTAAAAATACTCAGTATCAAATTCAAGAATCTTAGCGTAATCTATCACAGTGAATTCAAACATACAAACTATTCAAAATTCAAAAATATAAAATTATAATTCATAAATAAAAATCTACTTCAAGGTTGTCCCCAAAGTTGGTTTCAGTTCGTTCCTTGGCTCGGAAAGGAGAAAGAAGAAGATCGAATTAGATTTCTAATATGTCACTGGGTCAACAACTTAGAATACAGAGACAACAGGAAGTGTTGATACCTGTAAAATTCGTGTGCATGAGCGTGGATTTTTTCAGGGTATCGTGAAGTAGATCAGAATTATATTGAAGAAAGAGATAAATGTATTTTCAGCTGTCAAACGATATTTCCAAATTTGCAACAATTTGAATCTGGTGAAAATATACGTGGGAAATCATGTTTTAATCAAGTACGAGTATAGTAGTTATAAAATATTATTCTGTGTACTTTACACACATTTTTATATTAAATTAAATTGAAATTAATAACAAAAACGATGAAATATTTGTTTATATTTATGACAGCTGAGAAACACCCTGGGTATCTTGGCGCAGTGACAGCGACTAAGAGCACGACTAAGAGCATTTTCTGTGAGAGCAACTCCATTATTTTCAACCGCCCAGTAAGACAAATGGGATTAATTCCCATTGAATATATTTTAGAATCGATTTTGAAATCAGAAATTTGTTGCCAAATAACTGGACCCATAATCGATTCAGTTCCGATTCCAAATAAATTTTCGAATCTTACCTCGCAAACGTTCGATTAGTCGAATAGGTCATGAAACAAAACGGAATTAATCCTTAGTTGCAAGTTTGAATTGAAAGTGTAATGTTGTTGAGGTAAGTGAAAAATAATTAACCTATATTTTCTAATTAGACATTAGTCGTGGGGTTATTAAACTTTTATATTATTTGTGTGAGTGAGTAAAAGTATGCCGAGAACTAATTGTACTTGTTTAGTTGTTATGACAAGAACTAGATGAAGATGTAGTCGGCCACTTGAATTCGGAAAAGCCCACTTTTCGCGTTGAAATTTTTATAACAAGACAAAGATGAAGTCGAGGAATTCAATTCGGAAAGGCTTCAATTATACTAAATTTTAGCACTATATATTTTGAAGCCACCCGTTACTGAAGTGGAAGTCAATGACAAGCTCAAGCTTCCCATACACTAGGAATGGCGCTGAATGACACCTACTCACCCCCTATGGCTAACTCCAACCAGAAAGAAAATTGTGTAAAAAAACAGTTGCTGCTGCTGTGCCAAGGGTATGTTCGTGGTTAAATTATGTTCATAAAATTATTGTAAAATTTTCTTATTTTTATCAGTTTCCATTCTTATGGAGGCAAATAAAAGCCTAACAAAGAACGTAAGCAAATTATCCGTGATGACATCCTGGCATCACAATTACTGAATTCCTTTTCTTTTTTTGTCTTTTTATTCTATAATGTATTTGAAGTTATATTTTTATTCCTGAGTATTAATTAAATGAAAATAAATTTTTCGATGTTAAACCAGCAATTTTAAAATCAAGCATTGAGTGCAGCCATCCCGACTAATTCCTTATATGATTTTCAGCACAAAATTGAAATTATTCATTTTTAGTATGGGAAATCTAAGTCCATCTAAATATTGCATGAAAATCGACTCTATACCGATTTGCTTGTTCGCAAGTTCAAATAGGTACTCCTGGATTGGAGTGATGTTGACTGCTTTATAGACTACTCTGTTGGGAAAGAATTTTTCATTGGCTCGTCTATGGAATCTCGTGAAAGCTCTAAAAATCTTTCTTTTAAGCCTGCTGAGTCTTTCCATACAGGTGGGAGAAATATAGTATGTCCGATAGGGAAGCAATAAGTAATAACAGGTTTTATGAGATGTTTTTACAACAGAAGTTTGGTCTAAGTTGAGAGGCCGTCCTTGAAATTTGTTATTGGACTAAGTAAGCTATATGCGAAATTGGCCTTGCTAATGGTCGTTTTAGCATGCTCATTGAATCTTAGCAGTTCATGAAATTTGATACCCAGGTATTTCGCACTTTGTGTGGGTTTTATTTTTCCCCTCTTTTAGACGGCTTCAATGGTCTTGAATTTTGCAGCTTGGCGGTTTCGCCCAGTGCCAGGTTTCCGAATGCAAATCAGTTCAGATTTTTGAATACTTATTTTGATCCCCCACTTTCTGTGTTAGGAGTCTAATTTGTTAAGGTGCAGGTTGATTTTATTTGTAGCCAAATTTGGGTAGCGAGATTGGGCATACGTAAGGATGTTGTCTTATTTTCGTTGATCTGAAGTATAGAGATTGAAAAGGATTTGGTCTAAAATGGAGCCTTGGTGGACACCAGCTTCTATTGCCTTGAGTGGTGATTTATGTTCCTCGAGTTCCACATAGAATTTCCTAGAAGTTAGGAGGTGTGTGGTAAACCGAACTGATTTTACTTGAAAACAAGCCCTGCTATCCATACTGAGGAGTTGAATGCTTTTTCGACATCAAAGAAGCAACCTACGATACATTCGTTCCTATTTAAGGTTTTGGTTGCATCCGTATGAAACTTTAGTAGTGGATGGAAGGTGGAGTGTTGTAGTTTGAAACCAAATTGGGAGTCTTGGTGAATGATTTTTTCTTCACAGGTGTTCATAACTTGTTGCTTGATGACTTTCCGAAAAAGCTTTCCTAAGTTTGAAATTAAGGAGATGCGCCTAAACTCCTTGATGTCTTTTGATGATTTAGCCTACATTCGGGGGGTCCCTCGGAGTCCCAAACCGCGGGTTCAATCAATCAATCAATACTCTTACATTGGATTTTGAAAATATGCAAGTATGCAAAAATCAATAAGACGACTTCAACTATACTGATTGAAGATAAATTATCAACTATTGAAAATAAACTTGAAATAAAAATATTACTATGTTTAAAATTCATTGAAAATATTTTGAACACATTTATTTATTTACAAAAATATTTTTAATTAATCCTTAACATAAAATAACTATATTCATTATTGTTCAATATTTCCTTAATTATAATATTCAGATTCAACAACAGTTACTACGCAGCTTTATAACCGCGTAAGATGTCCACCCGACTATGGCTGGAGAATGATGGGGTTACATACTGGGCCTTAACACCTGTTGGTGTGGCACGGAAGGTAGCAGGCGAATAAAGGAAAAATTACAAAAAAGAATATATTGAATTGAGACACATTAATAAATTATGAATGCAGAAACAAAAATCCAAATTTTTATCTGTAACGAATAAATTCAAAAATGTTCCTTAACTTATTTTCTTTTTTGGATTTTCCACTTTTATCCAAGTGATCCCGCGCTGATCCAAAACCTCCCCACAAAAGAAGTTTCCTTTATTTTTCCTTGTTTAGGGGTTTTGCTTTTTTTTCCCTGTTCTTGCACCACTTGGTCAATCTATTTTATTCCTGGTTTCTCTCCTTTTTTAAAACTACGTAACAATATTTTTTTATAATCTATTCCTTCTTTGACCACATCGGTGTACTTGACACTTCGACACTTGACTTTTTAGAGAGAGTTGCCCACTTCATCTACCAAAGCTTTTATATGCCTTTGTTAAGCCCCTTTATTTGCACTTAATATCCTCCAGCTCTAGTATTTTTCTAAATCGGTTCGAACCAATTCAATTTTGGTTAAAAAAAAATTCCATTTTTATTTTGATTTTATACTCAATTCCTCGAGCTCTGCCGAATTATTTCCTTATATGTCAAAAATTCTACGTTCTGTATTTCGTGCCAATTGTTTAAAAAAAATTTTGTTTTGACAAATGTTCTAAGAGATTCTTTTTTTTTGAATTACTATGTGATGAACTATTTATAGAATCTTATACAATTTACACTCTGGTCAACGGGCTACGGTTAATGATAGAAAACATCGAAAAATTCAAACTGCGCAAAACAAATCTTGCCGCTTTTCTGTTGGCGACGAGATTATTTTAACGGATGTGCTCTACTACTTTATGGTGCTTGAGAAAGGAGGACTAGATCAACAAAATTATTAACAATTTCCGAAAGTAATAATTTCCTAAATTAAGAGAAATATTATTCCTTTTCCATTTCTAAGATATTCAGACGAACTTCGCGCAGTCCATCTGCCTGCCTTACATCATCTTAACAAAGGTGAATAAAATTTTAACTTCATTCATTTTCAGGAATAACTTCGAGTTTTCAATACTGTTTGTGGCGAAATACAGCAGAGAGTTGAAATGTTAACTTAGAAAACAGATAATTGGCGGATCGATTCTCTGATTCAAGTAATTCTCCATATCGGTGCATATACCAGGTATTATTTGGAGTTCGATAAACTCACTCTCGTTACTTGTACACTTATATCTTATAGGACTCACAGCTTCGCAATAGTATTCTTGGTAAGTAACCTCTATTGGTCATCCATATAGGTGTCTCCAGCTTTAGGGGAGGTAAGTAATTACATTGTAGTGCTCACGATCTGTAAGTAATGTGAAAACCTTTGCAGAATTAACTAAATTTAATACTGGAGGAGACAAGGAAAGACGAAATCAACATGTATACATTCCTTCAAATATATTATAGTAATTATATTTAAATATTTTCTTCATTTTCAGGGACCACACTCCCTACATCCGGGGTTGACCGCACATAACACAGTAACTACTGGAAAATTGAAAAGGAAAAGTAATAAGGCTTGAAAACGATTTCTGCTATAATAGACATACTATCGAATATTTAATTTTTATACCTTACCGCTGTTAACTCCTCTTAATTGTTTTTACACAATCTTTTACACAAGGCACTCCTAACAAATATTTTTAAAAAATTCAATTTAAACTTTCTGCACGTGTCTGTAAAATATGAATAATACAAAAACACTTTAACTATTAAACTTATGAGGAATTTGGTAATCAATTATAAACTATATCGCTGCTTGAGTAAAAATCTAAATTATAAATTTGTTCCTGCAATTTGCACCAATTAGGGGGGGGGGGGGGGAGTGTTACGTTGGAACTTTTATATAAACCCGGGATGAAAAGTAAAAAAACAGTTTTACCAGTTTTCTTAATAACTTGAAAATAAAAGTTTAAATAACTAGCCAAGTTCGAGTCAGACTCACATACTAAGGGTTTCGTACCATATCGTACAAAATTTAACACTATGCACTTTTTATTTATTTTTTCAAATGAGATTAGGTGTCATTTTAAAAATAATACTGTCATTTGAAAAAAATGCCTACTTATGATAATAATACTGAATGAGAATAAAACGAGGAGAAAAACGCAGAAAAAATCACGTTTCTTGTATGGGGAACCCTTTAATTTTTAATTTTATTTTTATTTTTATTATTTGATGTTATATCGCCAATGCCCTTGCAATAACCTGAAAAGCAAAACCAAGGCGTATAGAATACAAGTAAAAAAGCTAGAATTGGTCTACGGCTAATTCTTATTATACCCTCCTATATGAATGCCCGCATGAAATTTCGTATTGTCACCCTTCTGTGCAAGTTTGATTTTTGAAGTGGTTTTTCGCATATATTTCTATAGCGGTTTGTCGGACAGAAAAAATGATTATAACCAATTCTATAGGATTTCGTATTCTGAAGAGGTTCTTAGTACAATAAAAATGTCTTGGACTGATCGTTTTCACAGTATACGTAAGAAACCTAAATTTTTATATGGCAACACCAAGAACGAGTTGCCCGATTTAGTCCATTTTTGAAATTTTATTTGCTAGTACAATGGAAACACCATGTACCAAATTTCAGCTCTCTATATCGATGCGTTCTCAGGCAGTGTCCAAATATATAGTGGAAAACGAAAGTTTTGTATGGCAACCCCACGAAGAAGTTTCACCATTTGTCTCATTTTCGCACTAAATTTTACTTTTCTTTTAAAGTTCGTGTACAAAACTTTAGCTCTCTAAGTATACGCGTTCTCGATTTATCGTGCGCACAGACAGACGGACGGACGGACGGACATGCAAAAATCAAAATAATTTTTAATATTATGCGTGGGTGTCCAATCCATTTTGCACTACCAACATTATTTCGAGGTATTACAAACGGAATGATAAACTTAGTATACCCTATAGATTCCATCTAGGGTATAACAAGGTATTCCCGTTACGAACCATGTTCCCCTATTAGGTGACGTAATATTGTGAAATGTATAGAAAAGTACGGCACCAGAGAACACAATACTCTATCTCCTCTCCCTCTGTCGTTTCTATAAAATTGTATATACATCAGTCACAGAATTGCATCACAGGCTATCAGCTTCAATGTGTCAAAATTCTAATGGGAAGACCTTGTTTTCTATATGCCTTGATCAAAGCTAATCATGGCTGCCAAGTTTAACAAAATCGATTCGGTAGAAGTGAGTCAAATATTTATTTCAAGTTTTGACCACATACGTAGACAAAGTTTCTGTACTATAAATAAAACAATTAAAAAAAAATGGACGATGGAAGCTAAACGAATTTGTTCACAAAAAAAACTAAAATTTAGTAGTAACGATGAAAATCGTGAATATACAGACAATTTAGATGGTAAAGAAAAACGCTTCACTTTTTAATAAAAGTATGAAGATATTTCTACTATAAAAGATAAGCAGAAATTAAATAAAATAAAAAAGAAACTCGATTAACATCGAAATTTTTTTAAAAATTCGATTTTTTGCAGAATTTAAAAAAATTGTCAATTATGTGCGGAGTGTTACTATCTCATCGAAGGCGGATCATTAATTTGACATAAAATAAGTCTACAACTAAAAAAATATGATTTAATTTTTGGTAATTTTAAAATGAAAACATGAATTTTTTTAATGAACTCAAAAATTCCACAAAAAGTTATAATGTGACCCCCTCCCCTTCCTAGTTGAATTGTTATCTAAATATATTTTAGATATAATGTCAGAAATTGTTTTATCCTAGCTAGTTTTGTAATAATATTGCTTACTATTTATGTAAAATCTGGCATTTGTTACTTATCACTTTTTGAAAAGTAGCCCTTCATTGTACATTTGTTTATAATAAAACAGAATGCCATCATTCGTCTCTACCTTGAATTAAAGTAAATTAAATTAAAACCGCAGAGGAATTTACTTTCTTTTCAACCTTTAACTGGATTTTTTTTTTAATTGAAACAATTTGTCCATTAATTTTTATATCTTTATTCCTAAAGACCGTAATTCGTTAACTTTAATCCAATCACTCGTAAATTACATGAAAATCTTTAACTGGTATACGCCTTCTTTTGCAATTACTTTATCAGGATTTCTCAGGTGTTTGGATACTTTTTTCTGGGTGTTATTTTCCACGCCATTCCCAGACATTCATTATCTTTACAATTTTGAATAACCGTGTGAACTAAACTGCACCTGCTTGCGCCGCTCATAATACTTAATGTTCGTATAATTACCGCATCCAATGCAATAAGGTAGTTCCTATGATGAACGGAGACCGCCGCCGCGTCGTCGCATAACCCACGTCAATGTCATTTTCGAATTGTTCGTTTCTGGGTAGGTTTATTTAAATTGAAGAAGATTTCATCTGAAAAACAATGGAAAAGTCGTGATTGGAGTGGCGAAAGTTTTTTAACCATCTTATCATGTTTCTCTCTCTCTTTCTCTCTTTCTCCTCTCTCTCTCTGTATTATCTCTGTAGAACCGATTCGTTTTCTTATAATCATCATCTGTGAGATCCTAAACAAATAACAACCGTAATCCGTAATAGCATTGAAATTGGTGGTTCCCATAAGAGATAAATCCACGTGCCGACATGAAAGTACTCAGACCAAGTTCACTTTTTATATTTGTGTACATGGAAGATCCGGAGATAATTTCAATAATAAAAACCACAATTTACTAATTTATTCGTAATGCATAAATATATATTGTTGGTATGTGTATGTGTATAATGAATGTACACAGGTAATTCTTGGGAAACATCGCACAGATAAGACATTCTTGTGAACATCTTCAAGAGAAATTGAAATTTTTTGTGGGTCTCCATCCCTTTCATTGTTTTTTTTTTTATTTCTTTTCACTCGGAAAAATGTTTATATTTTTGCTTTTTGATCATTATCAAATTCTTTAAAAGACATGCGTCAAGTATTTAAAATTAGCGAAATAGTATGTCATCAGAAATAGTATGGATGGGTTTGAAATGAAGAGTAAATCATTAATGAAAATTACAAAAATGGACAGAGAAAAAAACAACATTAATAGGTGGAGATTTCAAAGTAACGCCATCTAATAATTACAGCCCGTATTAGACAACTAGATAAAAAGCTTTCAATTAAAACTAGAAAGGGAAGGAAGATACGATGAGCTTTAAGGATCTCTATCAAAAGCCTTGTGCTTACTCATCATAGATAAAAGCTAAAAAATAATATGTTCATACAAGAAGAAACTAGTTTTATTTTTTATTTATCAAAAATACTTCATCAATACAAATTTTTCAACCAAAGGCATTTAAATTAAAATGACTTACCACGTTCAGTAGATTCCCAAAATGCCTTTCAGCATTTTTGTAATTTTTCTTTAACATATCTAGCGTAAATCGCTTACACATGATATTTACTATATACTGAAATTTCTAACTGGACAACTATGGATATGTAAGATATAGTAAAGGAAAAGAAATGTATAACAGATGGCATAAATCCTAAGCCTGTAAGAGTTTCATGCAGGATTAACAATTTTCAATATTAGAGCGATATACCTTGGATGATGATTGTATTAAATTTATTAAATATAGAATCATTAGACTGTTCCGAATACCATGTAATTTTTTACCCTCTTCCCCTGTACTTCAAAATCTAGGCTCTACCGAGTATACAGGCGGAATAGAAGAATTTTTGAAAACTTTTATTTTTAACGTTTCTAAATGTTCTTAATACATAAAATCACGTGTCACTGCGTGTTCATATATGCTAATATCCGAAACCGAGTAACCGATTTCAATGAAATTTCTTGAATATATTTGGTTAATTCCAGCTTGAAAGATAGGACAGTCTTGGAGACGATAGATGGCGCTGCTATCGAAATCTAAAAAACTGCTTCAGAATGCGTTGCCGTAGAAAGCTACAATTTTGTACACAGCGTCTTCATAAAAATTGCATATACAAGTTCAAAATTGCACTAATCGGGCAACGCCTTCTTGAAGTTGCCACACAAAACTTTATCTTTTCACTATTATATTTGGATACACGGGCCTTTTTTAAAAAAATGTAAATTATGTTTAAAAATGCGACCAATCGGGCAACTCTATCGTAGGGTTGCCATACAAAAACTCTGATACGTGGTGTTTGCATAGCAATGGTAAATAAAATTTCGAAAAAGGACTGCTTTTGCCATACAAAACTTTTATTTTTCGCTATATACTTGGTAGATGCCTGAGAAGGCGTCGAGATGGAGAGCTCATATTTTGTACACGGGGCTTTCATAATAATTACAAATGCAGTTCGAAAATGGGACCAATCGGACAACTCCTTCATAGGGTTGCCATCCAAAAAATTTCGCGTTTTACGTTATATTTGGGCACTGCCTGAAAACGCGTCGACGTAGAGAGCTACATATTCCCACACATATGAAGGTATGCACGCGCACTCATACAAGCACACTCACACACGCGTACAGGCGCAGAGTGAAACCCTAGAGTATGGAATCGTGCGATCGAGTCAGAAATTCCTTATGGTTTTACGTGGGCACCTGCCAAGTATGGCTTAATCTCACGGCATTCTTCATGCTCGGATTGTTATCGACAATCACCGTCCTCATGTGCGAAAAAACGAGTTCCAGTGTGCCAATAGAGCATGACATGATATCAACTTACTGGTGGAAACGAGACCTATGCAATCTCTGCCGATCTAGGGTCACGGCACCCTTCACCAGAGCCACTACGTTGTTCCCATAAAGGGGCCAACCCAAGTTGAGTTGGATAAAACGTTGTTATCCAGGGTTCGTCTAAGCCCGTAGTACCAAGTTAGACAATGTCGGGCCGCCCATTTGGAATAGCTTTCGTAAAGTATGATCAAGGTATCATGCAAGATATGCTTTTTTAAACGATACTGGTAAATCCGTTCGGGCTTAGATATTATTAGTAACGTCTAAATAATTGTACTTGGCCTATACAGGTAATAAAACCCTTATGAGCGCTGTCAGAGCGGACCACGTGAAGGTTAAGATATGCCCAATTCAATCTGGATAGGCTTCGAGATTCACCATTTGCATCTTATAGCAGACCATGCACACTAACCATATAAGCACTACTAACATACATACCTGATTTCCGTCATTTATCAACTTATTCATCAACTAAGACATCCTTTCGCCCTGCATTACTACAGTACCCACACAGTCAAAAATCTCAAAAATCAATTTCATTAAGTTATAGTTACTTCGCCGTGAGAAGTACCAATTCGTGCATATGGTATCTTTCACCCATACTACCTTACTGTACGAACTCTCGTGGGAAATGCCAAAGCGATCTTCAGTACAACTTAAACACCTAAACAACAAACCAACAAATTTCTTCCATCAAGTATGCATGCTTTCCTCTTATATAGCTTTCACCTTGCTCAGCATTGCGCTTCACAGACTACTACCCCGTGCGATCGAGTCAGATATAAGCTTAGATATTATGCATCTCTAACCACCCCATCCCCACCCTCAACCATCTATAGGTATCTATATTATCGCTGGGCAACGCCGACAGGCTCCCCCTAGTTAAATTATAAATACAAGAATAGAAAAAACCGTTTCATCCGGTTTTTGAAACCGATACCATCCCCTTTTAGAGCGACTACTCCTAACTCTAAGCAGGATTTTCTATTGATCCATTGAAAAATATCAGATTATATTACCCTGTATTTTTGACCTATATAAAACAGCGCATAAAAATTGTGAAAAAACATTATAAAAACGGTAAAAATTTCGCAGCGCCGAACAGTAAAATTCTGTGATGCTTTTTTATCCTAAACGATGCGAATGTGGAGCAGTCCACCATCTTTTATCTTTCCTCCGACTTACAATCTGTGAAGATTCAAGAGTCAGATACATACATCAGCACCTCCTCCTCTCTTCTTATGCCTCCTAATCCTTTCCCTATCTCATTCCTGCTATGTTGGGCTTTACATCATAGAGTATCCCATGAGCTTGACTTAATAATATATATAAACATGAAACATCATGAAATTGTAAATCTTGCCAATTAATTTAGGCATCTCAATTGGTAATGTAAAGAATCGACTACGCGATCGGTAGTTGTGGTGTATTCTGCGAATGATTCTTCACCAAAATACCTACAAAGATCAATTGGCTCAAGAACTGAAGCAACTAAAGCTAATTTTCTGTAAGGATATGTGAATAACGAAAACTACTACATATGGGGCTCCGAAAATCCAAGGATATTTGATTACTAGCAAAGAGTGACGGTGCGGTTTTTTTTTGGGGGGGGGGCGTTTTGGGGTCTTATATTTTTTTAAAGCTGGTAACACAGTTTCTGTGAATGAACTGAGCTGCCGCACTACGCTGCTACGGAATTTTTTGTTCTTACATCAGGTTACTACGGACATAGTAGACGACGCTTATTTCATGCAAAATGGTACTGCATACCGTACAACTGACAAGAAACTTCCGGATCGAACAATATCTTTATATGCCTTCTTTTAGTCGCCTAGATTTTGTTGTTCAACACCGTTAGATTTCTTTCTTTTGGGTTATATTAAAGACAAGCTCTACGCTAATGCATCATAAATAATTGCACCAATGAAAGAGCTGTCATCGAGGAAATAGAGCCGCAAATGTGTCAACATGTTTTTGCTGAAATATTATAGATTTATAAACAAAGCTGAGGAGGATAATTATCTAATTTCATGTTTGAGGGAAAGACCCTATGCTGCATAATTTTTTCAGAATGTCTCATCACAAAATACAACCCTTTTTGCATTCTGTGAACTTTTCTTTATCCAAATCAAATGAAAACCGACAACAGTTAAGCAACTTTTATATATGAATAAACTTTTCAAACCAATTCTCTTGGATCTGCGTTAGAAAATTTGCAAAAAACGGTTTTTATTTTGTGAATAGCAATTTTAAGCAATTTAAATTTCATATGAAAAAGTGGTATCGATGATGATGATTTTCTTGGAAAAAATATATAAATGAAAGGAAATGAATTAAAATTTCAAAATTTCTGCTATTTTTATAAAGAATTATGCATAAAACAACTATAAGCCAAATATCCATCAAATGTAGAAATTATTCACGAGAAAATTACTAGAAACTATAAATGATGTAATAAAGTTGAATAATTAACTATTGTTATCACGAATATGGTACCTATACACATCCTACGGATACTTAATTATAAGAAAAATAAAAATAAAAACACGCACAAAATTTAACTTCTTTGTTCCGAAATTGATTTACATTTCCAGATTGATCCGAACTTCCAAATAAGTCAATAACTCAAAAAAGGTGCGGATAAATTGAGTGCATATAAAGTAAAAAGTTTTCCATATTCATAAGATTTCAAACAATTTTCTCTCAATTTTACCTGTATGTTAATTAATTAGACGCGCAAAGATTTATTTCATTAAGTTACGAACAGTAATTTACCGCGATCACATATCGTCGACAAAATCAGTATCTTTCGTAATCAGATTTTTTATCAATCTTCCATCGGGCTTCTGATTCATGTGAACCATAAACAATTCTCCACATGTCATCGAAGGCACATGCCATGCCAGCCATGTTGTGAGTTATATTTTCAGTGAAAAACATTTAAACCATGGCTCTCTAACTCACTTGTCCAGTGACCGCCTTTTTGTCAACCGGTAGAATTCCATCAGAAATGATGGCGCAATCGTTATGAAAGATTTCAGCTCATAAACCTAACCTGCATGCACACGGGTTTTCATTTCCTTCTAGGACGGTGCCAATGAAGGTTGCATAAACGGTTTAACCACCGCCGCCGCCGCCGCTGCCGCCTATAACTTTGACGACATTCAATGACATCTTTAAACCTGGCATTCACCATAGACATTGGCAAGACATTGGTAGCACATATGCAGCAGCATCGAAGAAACTTAATTTCTCCACACAACACGGTCATTTTCGTCACAACTATTACGCGCCCCAGATTTGTGGAGATTCCCATCCGGACTTTAACGATTGCATTTTTTTTTTAATTTTTATAACCGTAAATCTGGGAATATCATATTTCTGCGAGGAATTTTTGAAATGGATGGCTTAAAAATAGATAAACAAAATCATGCGAATTAATGCAAATGCATTACAAAATAGTCGCAGGTTACGGTGATTATTTTCTTTGTTTTATTTTTTTTTTAACGATAAACAGTGCAGTTCGAGAAGAAACATTTTTTGATTCGTTATGAAAAAATTGAATACATTTGAAAAATGGGTGGATGGAAAAATACGTAAAAGTATTATTATGATAAGTGGTAAGATTTGTATAGTCGTTATCATTGGGTAGTTCCCACCAGAATGGGCTTTAGCCGCAAGGTAATAGATTCGATTAGGTTAGGTTAAGAGAAGGAAAACTAGGCTACTAGGACCCAGCGGACACTGCGACAATAGTTGATCTATTATGTCCCCCGCTAAAAGATAAGTGTTTTTCTAGTGATTTGTAACCTTCCTTCACAGACCAACGCGAAATTGCGAGGGCCGGAACGGGAGCGAAATTTTTGCGGAACTCGAAACTATGGCGGGATGTCGAACCACTCTCACTGATATTTCATTTCTAGGTATCGAACACGGCGGGATTACAGCATTTCATTTTCTGTTCGCAGCATGCACTGTTTTTTCCCGTCATTCGTGTATTTCCCGCAAGAAGGAAAGATGGATATTGAAAAACTTATTGAATTAATAAAAGTGAACTCAATTTTGTATGATTTTTTCTAACCTGGATATAAAATTTTTTGCAAAAATGCTATAAAAATATTGAAGGCAAATGCTAAGTAAAAGTCTAGTAGTTGAATTTCTTCATGAATCTTCTTATAAGGGGTAAAAAGTTACGAATAGATTAATCGCTATTATTATTAAAATACACAACAAATGGTTCACGCAAGTCAAATGCCATATTTGTACCGCGTCTCGAGGCGACATTAACATTATTTAAAGCACCAACTGTCAGCTCAGATTCCTCTAAATCATCAAAGTAAAGAGAATCGCATTTTCTTGTCCTAACAAAATTATGTAAGACGTATGTTGCCGTAATTATATAAATTGTAGTATCTACATTAACTTCAATCACCGTTGCCAACCGCGCGGTATTGGTGGTATTTGTACGGTTTTTCTGGCCTTTGTTCGGTGTACGACCAAGACTTTGACCGTACAGTTATTTCACTTTTAGCGCAAAATGTACGGTTATTTACGAATTGAACCAATGGAAGAAATCTGAACGGTGGCCATGCCATAGCACAGTCGAGTAATTCATTTAATCGTAACCTAGCCGTAGGACGTACTCGCACAAGCAAAGAGGCACGTGACGGGAAGAAGAAGAACAATTTCGACTTGTATCAGTGTTACAGCCATAAGTTCATTCCTGTTGATGTTTTCTCGTTCTCATTCTGAAAGTGCGTGAGCGCCACTATACTGTTGTGTTGCTAACTGCTAAGTTGCTTTCTTTGTTTAAAATAATCGCAAGTGTATTTCAATGGACGTGGACGAAAATATTTTCGCACCAGCTTCATTTCATATATCCAACTTAATTTGAGTGAATATGAAAAACACAAGTTAGATAAAACTAGTCCTTTTTTCCTATTATAAACATATATATTCAATTTCATCAAGAAGTAATTAAGTTACGAGGACTCCACGTATTTCGAATTGCTTCTTTTAGTTCTGGAGAGTTTTCTTTCGCAAGATGCTGTGTTTTTTCGTTGGACAAAATGCAGAAACGACAGAATTTATTAGATCGAAAACTCTGATGGAAGCCTAGAAGGTTATTTCCGCCCAAATTATCATGCGCAACTGAAATTAATGATCCTTTCAATGTCAGTTCACCTACTACTATAGGTATAAATTATTTCTAAGGTGGCAATATCCTTGACTATAGGCTCTAATATTTTATTGTACATTCCGTCAGATTTCGCATCTTCGGCATAAAACAGTAACACTAAGTGAATATTATTTAATGCGGTTAGGTATTTTAGTGGTAACTTTCGAATTCTGAAGTAAATTGCTCCTATTTTGTGAATAGATATTTTACTTCCTAATGGATTCACACTCAAAGTCATAAAAGAACAATTTCATAGCAAAACACTTTCGTTTACTTGAAAAAATACTCATGACTATACTTTTTTGCGCTAAATTGATATTTCACTCCGACAAAAATTCCTTTGAAATGTTGGGTTTTCAAAAAGTGATTTCAAAGCTTTTATACTAGAAATGTTCTGAAAATATGATTGAACTTGTACATCAACAAATAAATCCTTTTCTTTTATCTATTTTTTATCCCAACGAGTTCGTAAAAATTTTGTTACTGGTTCGCTTTTCTCGTCTATATTTTGATTGAAATGGTTTAAGTGTTTCAGAGAAGGAATCTTTGAAATTAAAAAAATGTCAGTAACTTATTTACTTCGGCAGTCCCTGTTCTATGTGCAACAGGTGACAAAACGTTTGAAAGTATTTGAAAAATATCTTGAAAAGCATTTGTAAATTGGCTATGCATTTCGTCAATTGCAGAATTGGGTATTCCTAGCAAATTAATTCGCTAAAAAAAAAGTCCATATACTTCAATCGGCTTCTTTTTATCCGAAACACTTTGGCGAATACCTCATTTTCTTCGTTTAAATTATCACCGTTATTCTTGTTTCTATGAACAATGACATTATTTTTCATTCCATCATTGAATGAATTGTTATCAACTTAGAAAGAATGACTTCTGTTAGAATAACCTTGTTTCAAACATTTTGTACTTGTACAAGCCACAGTATGTGGCTAAAGTTTTATGGCATGTATCAGAAACAATACAATTTAAAATTATACGGCCGTTGCCTTTAAAATGTACATATGTGTAAGCTCTTTAAAAGAGAAAAAATAAACAAAATACTTACGAAGTTTTCTTGATCTAAAAAAAAAGCAAATCAAACCTTAATTAAAAGTATGTTGTCAAATTTATAAGCTTAGTTTTAAGAATATTTTAAAACATATATAGCTTATAAGTTGTTACAAAGAAAATCTTAAAAAACAGGTCAGCTAAATAAATAAATAAAATAAAGAAATATTTTTGTTTTTTTTTTGTTCTTTGTTTTTTAGTTTTCTTGAATGAACTTCGCGACTCACTTTTCTTTCCAGTGGCTGTCGTTGGTAAAAATTTAATTAAAGCAAGGAAGGCAAAAGTACTTTTATTGCACTCTATTAAATAAAAAAAAATCCATGTAACTATACATAGCTCATATGTACTTTAATAAAGTGATAATTATACTTTTGCATTCATGTATGTTTGCTGCCGATTCTTTAAGAATGTCAAAAACTTTGACTTCATATGTAGGCCATTTCTTCAAAAATTATCAGTTTGTGCAGAAAATTGTATTTGGAAGTCATACAAAATCTGAAAGTTTCAAAGTTTCTGCTTATCCTTACTAATCTTATTTAATAAAACTAATCAATCTATAAGTAAAACATATCCGAACAAGTCATTTCCGGTTTTGTTTATTAAGTCCCTTCGACGATCACCTGCTTGTTTCAATGCTTCCCTTATTAGATTTATTTGCTGTGGAACAAATGCATTTTTTAGTAAAAGAATATCTTCTTCAATCTGTTCATCGCAGATTTTGTTGATATCATTTCATAGATTAGTACTGCTTTATTTTTCTCTTTGCACAGATTAGTATTCATTAGAAAATCTCTTTCCTTTAAAATTTGAATTTGTTATTTGAAATATGAGATTCCTGTTCAACCGACTTTGCTGTTCTCTACTCTCGTTTCCAAAATGAATGTGGAGAATTCGTGTAAATTTGTGTATATAAATTTTTTGTGTTATATATATTTTTTATTTTATTATTAAAATATGAAAATATACGTATTTATGAATATGTTAAGAACAAAATATATTGTTGCTTTATTTATTTTAATTGAAAAATAACATAAATGCTCAACTGTTACATATAAAGTGGGTGTACTGATTCTTCTCTAATTAATTATGCATATCAAATTTATTGTTAGGATTGTACGACCAAAATGCTGACTGTGCGGTCAAAAAGTTGTGTTCTTACGACTTTTCAATATTAAAAACATGGCAACTCTGACTTCAATTGACCTATAATAAATTCTCTATTTTTCCTATCAAGACATACGGACATGGTTGAGTTTTTCCGGGAAGATTTTTTTCTCTGTGTACATTCATAGTACCATTTTCAAATCTTCTTCCCATATTAGAGGCTTCGAAAATTACGCCCTCACTTTTTTTCCATAACTGCCAATATCCACACATATAAATTAATATTCGGGTCCAGCAATCGCTATCAGAACAACTAAAAATTTATTTAAATAGCAAAAGTGATTCGACCCACTATTTTTTGGGCATTTTATGGTCACACGTTTTCCATCTATATTGCCTATGCAATTAGGAAATTGCCACAAGTTCTTAAATCCTTCAGTAGATTTTTCCCAAATTGCTTCTGTCGGCTCAGTCATGTACAGTGGTTGCATTGTCTTTCAAATTTCATTTCATTTCATTTCATTTCATTTATTTGGTTATAATTATTTTGTACAAATAAGAAATTTCTTTATTTATATACATATTTATGAAGTTGAGAAAACAGTAATTTTTAATATTTATGGTAGAAAGAATGTATTGGAAAGTTTAGTAATTATAGATAATAAAGATAAAGATAAAATGAACGCCGAACAGTGAATTGTATATGAAGACGGAAACAATATTCTATTCAAATTCAAAATGAGTAAACTTAGCTAAAATTAGATAGAAAAAAAAATTAAACTAATCTAATATAGTATTAGTCAGTAGCCTGTGTAATGTGCTTTCAGCAATACCCTGTACACCCCCAACGATCCCGCACGCCTTATGGCAGTAGGAAGTGAGTTCCACAGGATGATGGCATGAACAAAAAATAAACGCTTGGATTGCAAACAAGAATATCTAGCCACTAGAAGATTATTCGTGCGCGCAGACCGTAGGAAAACAAGTTTTTCTTTCAAGAAGAAAGACTTGCCATTCAAAATCAAATTGAATAAAAATATATTCAAGCGAATTTTCATATACGAGGAAAATGAACTCCCAAGGAACTGATCGGCGAACTGGGATACATGATCAAACCGGCGAAGTTTATATACATACCGTACTATAGAATTAAAACAGACATTAAGTTTATTGCGCGAGACAGAGTCAAGGTTGCCACATATTATATCTCCCTGCGTGATAATTGCAAACTTCTTTGACAATACAATTAACAGTTGGAAACCCAACTCGAAAACAATGACCTATTGTAGAATTAGAATCGCCAGTCGCTAGAAATCTGTAATAAAAAATATTTTATTGAGGGACTGAAGTAAAAAAAAATGGAAAAATCATAGAGCTACGTACGCAAAATATTTAAGAATCACTAAAATTGGAACGAACCAAGCGAAAAAGAACTACGCTTATTGTCAATGGGCATAATCAATGGAGCCCTTTAGGTATTCTATTAAATTTGTCGAAACCGATTTCAATGTAGATGTAACGATCGATTGTAAAAATTAAAATCTTACCGATGGGGCACAATCAGAAATAACATTGGAATCAGTAGATTTATCAGGCAAAGAAATAAATTAAAATTCACAAATTTTAAACAAATCCCAAATTGGCCTAACACTGGAATAAGAGGATTTGCCAGGAAAAGAAATTAATGAAAATCCATCTGATATGAAGCGACTGTTGCGAGAACAGTACAATCGAAGTACTCGTAACTCTTGTAATAATGAGAACAAAAGAAATATATCTTCGGTTGACACGATCGTACAGTATCTCGATCGAAAATAAAAGAAAATCGGTGGGAATGGATGACATTGATTTAATTTTTCTGGGCTATGCTAAAACTATTAAATCGTTCCTGAAAAAAACGGCAAGCAGTCACCAAGATGGAAATTGCCAAAATTAAAACGCAGCAGGAACTAGAGCATTTAGAAGAAATGACCCAGCGAGAAACCATCTACAAGTGCGACCTCAATATCAAGTTCACAGGAGTTGAGACTTCCTTTAAGTTCTTCAAGTGTCTCATGCGAGTCGCAGATTTCTTTCTGCAAAAACAGCAGTCAGTCTTCCGTTTTACAAGAAGCCCAGCCAGGTTCAGTATTTTTCTATTTAAATTCTTACAACCCGTATAAATTTGAAGAAACTAATAATTTGTAATTTTCTCCCAAGGTAATTTTTGAAATAATTGCATCAAAAAATTTTATAAGCACGACGACGACGGGACAAATTCGTTCCCGACTCACTATGTCTGATTGGTTCATAATTTCTCGCTCCAACTGAGTCCCGCCAAAATTCGCTCCCGCTTCCCGCGGTTTCGCGTTGGTCTGTGAAGGCCTTGTAAATATGCGGGACACTCACATATGATATGCTTCGAGGTTTCACCTTCAACGCAAGGTGACTACATGACTACTGACTACATGTCAAAGATATCCAAGTCTATCGCCCTATAAATATCTCGCGTATTTTTAATATGTATGAGTTGATGACTATCAAAAGTTGTCTTGTCCACCATAAGGCATTTTGAGTTAAACGACGCAAACTAGTTTTTTTAATATTTTGAGCAGAATAAGTTCATTTCTTTTCCTTATTATGGATTTAATAGACAATCTACTCAGAAGAAATTTTACACAAATTGAAGAACAAATGGCAGAGAAAAGAAATAATTACAAATGGATTTGGCTCGAAGTCAGAGTGGAACAAACCTTGATTTGAAAAGAATTGTTGGGACTAGCCTAGTTTTGATAGGAAAAAAGCTCAATGTATGATAATTACACTTTTATTTTATATGAATAAACACGTAATGAAATATTCACAGAATTTACTAAAAAAATAACATGGAAGAACAAAAACAAAACCGGCACCTGTCCAGGAAAGTTTTCTACAATCACTTTTGCAAGCTGATCAATTTTGGGTCGTTTAATATATTTTACCGAGATTTTTATTATTTTCCCTTTTAAGTTTTAATTTCAAACCAATTTCAGAATTTTTATCAATTTCACACTTATCCTTAATTTCATCTCGCTGTCAAGGCCTATCGTCATTTACAGGAAGGCTATCATTTCACCTTTTTATCTTTAATTTCATTTCGCTATTAAGCACTATCATCTCGCATGGGAAAATTATTATTTCTTCTTTATTTGTTTATGATTACCGAAATTGTGTCATTTCCGTTACCACTGTCGTTGTCATTATTTTCAAGCAATTTAATGTGTGATAAACAATCAACGTTTGCATTAAATTTTCCATTTTTGTAAATTATTGTACATTCATATTCTTCTAATTCCAAGCGCCATCTTACAAGTCTTGAGCCGGAATCCTTTATACTAATTAACCACGTTGATGGTTTATGATCTGTTGTAATATTCAACTTTCTACCATAGAGATACATATGGTCTGAAGTGGTTACATGACCACATATTTGCCCATAATTCTCTCTCATTGGTTGAATAATTGCTTTCTGCATGATTCAATGCTCTTAATGCATATCCTATAGGTACATATATCTTTCCCACCTATATTACCTTGTGACAATACAGCACTTATTGCATAACCACATGGATCCGTTGTTACATTAAAGGGCTTTTCAATATTGAACAAAAGCTTCCCATTGTGTCAGATCCCCATTCGAAGTTTACATCCTTTTTTTATAACTTTCTATCAATTTACAGACCCCTGACTCAGAAAGTTTGTGTTTAAGCACCTGAACGCCTGAGGACCTGAGAGTGCCGTTCGTGACGAAAGAGTTTTAGGGTAGTAAACATGAATGGATTTACATGGGGTTTTTTATTTAAAATGGGTGAATGAGGAGCTTTCCGATGGGGTAAAATCTTCTTACGTGCTGGGGGTTTTGGGGTGGGGTGGTAACTACTATCCTTGGGGCTGTCTAATTTGGGACGTGTGTAATATGAGTCGAGAGTCTAGTTTCGAAAGTCGAGTTTCGAGAGTAGAGATTCAAGAGTCGAGGTTTGAGAGTCGAGTGTCGAGAGTCGAGTTTCGAAAAAAAAAATATATTAAAAAAAGTTTTAATATAAATAACTTTTGTAAATAAAATGCACTAAAAAGTAAAAAATATTTTTTTTTCTCAGTAATATAAACAAGAAAAGTTTAAATGCAAAATGGAAAATGCTAGAACTCAGATTAAATCTTAAAAGTTTGGGCATGATTTGCAGTTAGACAATTGTGATTATAGTTATGGATGCCCAAACTATTAAGATTTAATCTGAGTTGATAGAAAAAAATTACTTGTTACTTATTAGCGTATTTTATTTACAAAAGGTATTAATTTTAAAGGTTTTTTCATATTCTTGTCAACGGTTTTGTAATTTTTGGAGAAATTCTTAATAAACTTCCTATAATATCCAACAAAGCCAAGGAAAGATTTTATGTCCTTTACAATTGTTGTAGTTGGAAATCTTTTGATATCCTCAACCTTATCCGGTGAGGGCTTTACTCAATCCGGTGTTATTATACAGGGTGTCCCGTAAGTGGTATGATACCCGAAGGCTACGTAGAGGTCATACTTAGATGAGCAACGAATTCTAGGCGTGGGGGGGGGGGCAGTAATCCTAACGGTTTTCGAGATAATGGGACTTGAAAATATTTGGGTATGTTGGGTATGTTTTTATAGATTAACCTCTAATTTCTGAATGTTTCACCCTATTATGATGATAAATAAAAAGATTACTCTTTTGGACTTTTTACCGGGTTAAACTTAATTTCGTTCAAGAAAGAATTTTTTGGGAATCTCCGGTATATAGCAAAAGCTAAAAAATGCTCTAATTTGTTATTTCATCACACAACCCATTAATTTTTGGTCACAAGTTTCAAGTCTTGGTTTGACTCATTAACAGGTCCCAAATAGCGAAATTGGGTGATTTGAAAAAAGGAGAAAGAAATAAAAAGTTTGAGAAAAATAGAAAAAACAATTTTTTTATTTATTAAAAAAAAATTTAAAAAAATTTTAAAGAAACAGATTCGTTCGAAGCGAATCGAATCTGTATACGCCACGAAGTGGGCTGAAAAATATAGAAGAAAAGGAAGAAGAAGAAGAAGAAAAAGAAGCATTTCGTGTTAGCAGAAAACCTTGCACTCATCGGTGCAGCTTGTTTTTCTGCCTGCTGCAGACGCTTGAAAATAGAACAAACTGATCTCTTCTCATATAAACTCAGAATAAATTCTGGGTGTGAATTATATGAGGAAAAAACTCCTATACAATCCCAGAAGGAAAAAAAAATGGTTACTCTTTTGGACTTTTTACCGGGTTAAACTTAATTTCGTTCAAGAAAGAATTTTTTGGGATTCTCCGGTATATAGCAAAAGCTAAAAAATGTTCTAATTTGTTATTTCATCACACAACCCATTAATTTTTGGTGACAAGTTTCAAGTCTTGGTTTGACTCATCAACAGGTCCCAAATAGCGAAATTGGGTGATTTGAAAAACAAATGAAAAAATGAAAAAAAGAAGAAAGAAATAAAAAGTTTGAGAAAAATAGACAAAACAATTTTTTTATTTGTTAAAAAAAAAATATAAAAATTTTTTAAAGAAACAGATTCGTTCGAAGCGAATCGAACCTGTATACGCCACGCAGTGGGCTGAAAAATAAAGAAGAAAAGGAATAAGAAGAAGCGTTTCGTGTTAGCAGAAAGCCTTACACTCATCGGTGCAGCTTGGTTTTCTTGTCACCAAAAATTAATGGGTTGTGTGATGAAATAAGAAATTAAAACATTTTTTAGCTTTTGCTATATACCGGAGAATCCCAAAAAATTCTTTCTTGAACGAAACCTATTATGATGATTTATACTGGTGGATAAACAATTGTTGGACATTTCCAATGGTCTATAAATTTTTTCCGTCCTCTTCTCAGCTTTGAAGTTATGGCTCCACAAATTTAAAATTTTTGAATTATTACTCGTTTTTGTTTTTTATTTAACCAAAAGCTTAACTTTAAAATGACCAATCACACTCTGTACCCAAAATATAATCCTTTCAACCTTTATTGCCCTTTTTCTTAAGCATATGCAGCGGAAATGACTGAAAAAGATAATTTCCAAAAAATAATTGCCCACTTTCCGGCGTTTATTGACCTTTTTCAGCCATTTTCGCTGGATATGCTTAAGAAAAAGGGCGATAAACGCAGAAAGGATTACGTTTTGGGTACAGAGTATGAAAGGTCATTTTAAGGCTAAGATTTTGCACTTCTTAAAATCAATAAGAAAAATTGGTATTAATGACGTGTTTTTTGATAAAAATAGTAGTTACATAAAAAAAAAAGAGTAATAATTCCGAAATTCTAACTTTGTTGAGCCATAACTTCAAAATGAAGAGGACCATTGGAAAGGTCCAGCGATTATCTACCCACTAAAGTATAAATCATCCTCATAGGGTAAAACTTTCTGAAATTATAGGGTGATCTATAAAAACTTACCCAAATATCTTAAGGTCTCCTTATCACGAAAACCGTTAGAATTCCCCCCCCCCGCACCAATACAATTTTTTGATCGTCTAAGTGTGCCCTATCTGACCTATCCATAGCCTTCGGGTATCACACCACTTACAGAACACCCTGTATGTCCCAAGTGCATTACTTCTTTTCTGAAGAACTCACATTTATCCGGTTACAATTTGAGATTATTCTGTCTTAATCTCGAAAACATTTCTCTCAACCTATCCTCGTGCACTTTAACAGATGAGCCATATACTATTATGCCAATTAAATACATGATACACTTTAATCCTGTAACAGAGGAGTGTACCCTCTAACAAAGCTACCTTTCCCCACTCTTAATAGAGATAGGCAATCGCTGCAGCTAGCATCTCATACCGCAAAATTCATCATTAAGATTAACGAGAGTGACGACAGAATAATTTGCCGCTGGCAATCATCCGGTACGGGGCGGTGCTTGTCAGACTCATCCATCAGGTGCTTGTTATCTATTTCAATTACTTAACTCGGACAGACGGATGGACTAATGACCAGTTACATTGACATCACTTTAACTTACAACTCACGGACTGACCAACAATAACACCCTAAGGCATCAGCCACGAGTAACATGACTTCCTTGCTGAACGATCCCGTTTGACTAAAATCAATATGTATAATGAAACAAAAACTTTGAACGATTTTAAGATTTGAAATGAGAGAAAACGAGGCTCCAGATCTCCCTGGAGACCACCCCTACCGTCTTGGAATTCCTTGTAATCGGAACTGAGGATAGTATTCTAATTTCTAAAAGTTGAAATAATTTTATCGTTATTCGTAAACCACTATAACCGATGTTCCAGAAACAAACATCCTGTTTTTTTATACAGGATCATTATGGAACAAAGATAAGTAGTTTTGGATACTATTTTTCCCTTGCAATAAAAAAACAAGTGGACTAATGGACTTTGATACGTTTGTAGTTTTCTTCATGGACAAAACCTCTTTTGAAGTACTAATTGTGTAGGACAAAGCTAGTTTTGGGAGAGAACCTCAAGTTCCACCCAAGATTGAGACGGGCCATGGTGATTCAGGTATTCAATCTTTTCGTATGTAATAAATATCTCATTCTAATCAAAATGGTATTTATAACTCAATTTTTATATTTTTTGGACAAGACTAGTTTTGATTATGATCACCTCATATGCGAAATTAGAGTACATATCCGTGATCACGTGTGTCTGTGAATGCGTTTTTAATACATGAGCTTCGGTCTGATTCAGCTCAAATGCCGCCGTATATCTCAAGTTTATAAAAAAAGGTATGTGTAATTTAAATCCAAAAATCTAAACAATAGTTCAGGCCATGAAGTAGGTACTCTTCAGACCATTAAAAATTTAAGTCATTAGCGGTGTAAGTACCCTTTGCACTTTGTACCCCTTTCCTTTAATCCCATTTTTCTAAAAATAAGAGTATTGTTTTGGATAGTCAGCAGGCCTTAGAAAATATGAGCTTGGAATCGTCATTGTGTATTGTCTCATTGGCTAAAGACGAGTTCCGATGTTTCATCCTCTTCGAGGCATAACCTATATGCATTAGTGGGTGATATGCCTATTCGATGTATATGTCTGTTGAATTTATACCCACTGGAAAACGGAGCGCTCTACGAAACTTTCTGATGTGCTTCCCTGGAGGCTTGCAGCGGCTTCTTTTCTTTATCCTAGCTCATTGCTTTTTTACATAGGCATGTCAGCAGAGGCAAGCGCTTCCCTGATATTCTTAAGAAGCATACCAGGAAGTATGCTAAATGATAAGCGAAGAAGTATTTTGAAAAGATCCTTTCAAAAGCCTTAATGAGCTTTTGGAATGATCATAGTGCTTTTTCCTTAATCTCATAAGAGGCCTTCAAGACTGCTTCCTGAGCACAGTAGTAAGGCGCTTGCTCCTGCAAGAATAGATATGACTCAAGAAGCTTGGATGGAAAAAAAGCAGCGGTGCTTACTTTCGAAGAAGCACTTCAGTAAGTCTACTGACTGAGTCTAAGTAGTCACTTGGAGCGTTATTTATTTTTATATATTTTATGACTAGAGAACGAGTCCAGTTCCAAAAAATATAATAATATAACCAAAACTTCAGATTACACTTATACAATAATAATAATAAATTCAAAATGAGAAATGAATTTCTTCGCACAATAGTGAAAAAATGCACAGTTCAGATTCGCGGAAAATTAAATGAAATCAGCCATTGGTGCACTTCTGCAGGAGCTCATCAAATAATCTTCTATAGAGCTTGCTTCCAAGTGATGGCTATAGAAGCGCTTGAGTTACTTACTTGCTTATTTTTCTAGACAGATCAATGAATATTCTTGTATAGAACTATTAAATGATGCCTAAGAAAGCGTAAGTTTCTTTCAGAATTGCTGGGTTTTCGTCCCAAGAGGTAACGTCCGATTAAGACTACTGTAATAATTCCAAGTTGATTCCTAGATAGCCTTAAAAAATCATCTTTTGTGGAATATTTTCGCATGTCTGTAAGCTGTCATTGATGTCCATTTCCGATCCGATGAGGGTCGTCAATGCTCTCTTCTTAGGCAGTGTGTCCTCTTTGGTTATTTGTGTCAACGTTTATTAATGCTTGGATGCATTGCCACATTAACTTCGTTTTGACTTCAGGTGATGTGATGGTTTTCAGTGCCGTTTAGCTATCTGGATTTGCATAGATTTATATACACAATTTTTTTTTTTTCAAGGATAGAAGCAGCTAAAATTTTTATATACACATCTGGTGATGGCATATATCTCTATCTGGAATATGGAGGCCTATTTTCCTAAGCTTTAATAGATATAAGCACTTGGTTTTATACTCTATATTCCTGCGTCTACTCCTTTCTTAGATTTAGAACCATCTGTTTACCAGATTAGGGCTTTTTTTCTAGACCTGTATCTGTATCCTCCCTATGAGGTATTTTTATATTGAATATCATGTCGAGTATTGGATTTGCTCCTATTCATATAGTTATCTCATTCACTATATTTATCAGGCCTCCATACACTGTTAATCTAACCTTTTTTTCAACAACGTCGCTGAGTACCAGTAAATTTAATAGTGTTTCTAGAGCGCTAATAGGCGATGTGCTCTTCGCGTCTGTTACCTTTAGTTGAGACAACTTACATCTAGATGTGCAAAACCTCACAAAAACGCGGTCCAACTAAAACGAGCTAATGGCCCTCTAAGACAAAGCTCTACACATTCTCTCTCTCTCTTGCTGTATTATGCCACATAAATTCTCGTCTGACTATTGTTTTGTGAAGCCATGTCATTATGTTTGGCTTGAGTCCCCAGCCAGCCAGTTTTTTACAGCCAGTTTTCTATAGTTCCACATCGTTAGTGTACTTTTCTGGATTCCCTTATCGATATGCTTATCCCACTTGAGCTTATAATTGGGAGTTATCCAGAGATATTTAGCTTCTTTGGACATTAAGACGTCCTCACTAAATATGGTAGGATTGGTAATGGTCCTCATTTTCTTTCTTCTGATGAAAGGTATAAATGATGTATCGCTGAGATTACTTATATACAGCACACCAGTTTTGAAGAAATCTTAGGGCTTCTTGAAACTTTCTAGAATTCGAATGCTCATATTTACATTTGATAATGATTGCAAGATCATCAGGGTAATCTGGTGACTCAATCCTTGGTTGCTTCGTTGAACTAAAAGGTCGTCAACTTCCATGGACCACAGCAGTGGAGATAATAGTCCTCCTTTCGTAGTGTAGACCTCCAGTGTCTAGCCAAATAGCTCTGTTTTAATTTTCCTATTGGAGAGCTATGCTTGAATCCATACATTATAGTTTGAATCCACTTCATGTCTGAGCATTACAAGCATTATTGACTTAATACAGATGTTATCAAATGCCAGTTCAATGCCCGGAAAGAAAACTAGAGCGATTTTTCTATTGTCGATGACTTTTTCCATTCCCTTTGTCAGGTTAATAAAGCTACTTTTTGGTAGGCAAATTGATTTGGACTCAATGGATGCTCTTTAAGCGCTGTGACTCTAATATCCGATTTTCCACGATTTCCTCCATTGTTTAGCCCGTAGTAAATTATGGATAAGTAACTTATATAGCATAAGATTTTCATTTTATAACCATACAGATATTTATAGCGAGTAAAGGCCTTTCGACAAAACGCCCTACGAATGGCTTACGAATTTTCAACTTCAATTAAATATCAAGTGAACGCAAGTGGAAGAAGAGTGGTGATTGCATTTAGACATTTTTGTGTCATATTAGTTGGCAGAAAATAATTGCAGGAAAACACTAAAATAAGAATATTATATTAGAGTTCTTCATAAGCAATATGTGTTGATCAAAAAGTTTCCGATGGTTAGGTTAGGTTAGGTTAGAGGAGTGCTGCCAAGAAAGACTTAGCCTGTTTATCAAAAATTGTACTTCAAGGAATAATCCTTGATCCAACCTTATTCTCAAATGTATCTCAATATGCATCTAAGCTTTTTACCTTGCAGCTTCCCCAGCTCCGAGAAGAAGGAGCTACCACGTAGCCCACGTCTTTTGGTCGTCATGGCAGGATACTCACAAAGCAATATTGTCAAACTGATTTGATTTCTGCAGGAGCTATACAGCTATGATCGTTTATTACCTATGGCCCATGGCCCGTTAACAGTCCTACCTGTTCTTTGGTGTCGGCTCTACTCCCTATCAGGTGCTCCATGGTTTTCTTGCTATTGTACACAGGCCAGCATTGCTTTGTAATACAACAGTTGTCCCGATTGACCGACCGATGATAAGCTTTAACAAAATTCCCAATATAACGGATAAAAAAAAATCTTGAAAGTAAGCCCATTCAAAAAGGTGTATGAGAAACGAAACAGTTTGGACACTAATTACGCAATTTCCAAAGTTTTTTCCAAGCAATATTTCTTTCTACATGTGTTATGGCAGTAATATGTCCGAAAAGTATGCACTTGCAAAGATGAAGAAGGTTTTGGGATAGTGATCTAAAGGCTGCGTAAACTGCAGCCCAGTTTAATTTTAATTTTATATCCACTTTCATTTTCGCATTTAAAATTAAAATGGAACTATGACTATTTTAACCCGTTATTACTACCCTGGGTCGAAACGACCCCACAAATTATTTCCTTTATGTTTTTCTCTAAAAATTATTGAAAACTATTATCGCGCATTGTTTTAAAAGCATACTAAAAATAACTGAAATTCATTTGGCGCCAATATAAAAAAAAAATCGATACCTTTTCTGAGAAATATAAAGGGGCTGGACTCATTTACGACCCCAGGATTGGATTAGCGCCGTTGGTAAATTGCAGAAATTTTTTCAAGGAAAATTAACAAAACCCAATATGGAAAGTGAAGGAAAGGTTTACAATTTTTACATATTTGCAGTATCTATAGTACTATCTATACCGGAGGTAGTGTAGACACTTTTGGTCAATTGTGTCACACATACAGTGTATCAAGAAAGACACGCCCCGGTGACCAATGTGTGTATTTTATGCTCTATTAAATACTGTATAAATAAACTCATTTATATCTTTACGTCTTCCAAACTCAAGAAACAAAGAATCTGGTAAAAAAAAAACACACGCTTTTTTAAAAAAAAAAACTTTAGTGTTAAGTCTTCTAAAACCATATTTAGAGGAACGTTTTGCACGCAGCACTTTACCTACTTGGCTTAAGGACAGAACTGCCGGAATAATTAAAAAGGAAAGACATGTTGAAGAGTTGGAAGTTTCCCGTGGAAAGACAGCAAGGTGCGCTACCTGTCCACGATAAAAAGATAGAAAAATCAACTCGCAATACAACAGCTTCAGCGATACATTTGCTCAATATATTATAAAATATTGTGCTTTAACTGTCATCATAAATAAAATAAAATAAAATAAAATGTATAATTAGATGGCATATGTACAATAATACTATTCCTAAACAGAGCTGGACAAGTACCAAAGAAAAAGTGCTCAAGTACAAGTACAATTACCGAATGCCTGAGTACTTTAGCGTAAGTACAAATACAGCATGTATAAGAAGTACTAGTAACTAAATAAGTACTAAGACTATAAAAAGTACTAAGTACCTTTTAAAGTACTTGTTTAGATTCTTTGTATGTTGAAGTTTATAGAATTTGCTTAGGATTAATAATAAATACCTTTTGAAAAGTAGTGTTACTATATTATAGTTTTCAAAAGGTGTTTACATATTTATTAATACCCACCAGCGCTGCACGTAGAGTAAAAGTTTCATTTCTCATGCTCTAACTTCATCGAAATTCAGTTAAAAAACATTGAAAATTTTTTTATGCTATATTGGAGACCGACAACGGACCACATGAAAGTATTGTATGTGAAAATAACTCCAGTTAACCACCAAAGTGAATAAAAATGCTGCTGAAACATTTTCTGGAAATTTCTAAGAAGAAATGAATACTACGCTCATAAAAACTCTTAGAAGATCAACCGCACCCGTTATCCGTTGTCAACTCCAATAATACATAAAAATTCTAAAGAAAAAATTCCCAGTAAATTTCTAAGGACAAATTGAAGCCTTCCCCACATCACGTTGAGGCATCTGTGATTTTATATTGGAGAGAGGCATCCTCCTTGGCAGAGCTGGGCAATACTTAAGTAAAAAAACGACTTAAGTACTACTTAAAGTACATTTTCGTTACTTAAACTTATTACTCAATACTCTTGAAATGCCCCTACTTAGTACTTGAACATAAGTACTAGCGTCTATTTACTTGTACTTAAGACTTCGTTTTGTACTTAAGTACCAAGATTTTTACTTAAGTATTTCTGAGTCTATTAAGTACCTACAAATATCTAACTCTTCGTAGAAAAGCAAACACAATATGTAGTGCAACTTCTTTTTAGTTGAGCTTTAAAGCACGCAAAGAACTGTCAAAGCATGTGCCGCACTCACGCGTCAAGGCAGAACCTTAGACAAACTAATTACATATGTACAAACAAAACTGGGCAAGTAGAACAAAAACCAGTAACGTCTCGCTCGAATATAAAATCAACGATGCTTCGACTTAATGACATAGCCACTGACATGTATAATATGGGCTGTCTACGTTCATAGAAATACACTGCAGAAAGTGAGCTCACTTCTGTATTGCTGACTCTTTCGATCTAAGCACCAAGTACCAACTGAGAGAGAACTGAAAACAAATAAAATAGTGGATTGGTTGAAATACATGATTTTAAATTAATAATTTAGGGTTATTACTGATAAAAACTGTTTTACCAAAGATAATATATTCATTAGATACGCATAAGAAATTCTAAATGTTTTATTTAAATCACCTTCCGAACTGCGTGTACGCTTTTTCAACTTCCCGCCAATGATTTTGTTGAATGTTGGCACCGACGTACGAACTCTTTTTGACACAAGCAATTGTAAGGGTAAGCAAGCAATGCCTTGCTCCAATATAAAATCAACGATGCCTCGACCTGATTTACTGAAGGCCTCAATTTCTTCTTAGAAATTTACTGGAAATTTTTTTCTAAGAATTGTTATGCATTATGGGAAGCGATAATGGGTGTGCTTGGGCGGACCTCTAATAGTTTTTATGAGAGGTGAAAGTTTTACTCTACCTGCAGCGTCGAAAACTATAAAAAACTATAAATAGTAACCACTGGTTACTTTACATATTATAGTGTTCAAAAGGTATTTATTTATTAATATCTATTAACTGAACTCGACAAACTTCATTATATTACTGCCAACATACAAAGATTCTAAAAAAGTACTTCAAAAATTATTTCAAAAAGTACTCAGTACTTTTTATAGACTTAGTACTTAGTCACAAGTACTTTTCATACATGCGATACTTGTACTTACGCTGAAGTACTCAGGCCTCCGATACTTGTACTTATACTTAAGTACTTTTTCTTTCGTACTTGTCCAGCTCTGATCCTTGGTTACGTTAAGTCGAGTTATCGTCGATTTTAAATTCAAGCGTTACTGGTTTTTCTTCTACTTACCTATCCTTGTTTGTATGATATTAGTTAGCAGATTTCACGTGACATATTTTGACAGTTCTTTGTGTGCGTTAAAACTTAACAAAAATGTATCCGCGCAAGAGATTATAGGTCTTTTCGCATAGTTTTTCAAGCAAAAACATAAAAAACGTCAAAATGTATGACAAAGAGAGAAATTGAGAGTGACACTCATAAAGTACGCAAACGGCTTCGAGTAAAAACTTGCAAATATTCGGGATCTGTAATAATGACGTAAAATTTTTCTAGCACATACCTAGTACAATAAACAAATTTAATTTACCACTTTTAATACGTTGAAATATTCTTGGATAACTGGAGGAGGAGTAACAGGTTTTGCCATTTTTTTAAAACTAAAAACTTGAAAAATAACTGAAAACCGGCGACGATTTGTCAAAACTGACACTTTCGAAGTTTTTACTCGACGATTTTTCGTAATAAATTGAACGGAGAGGAAAAGTGACGTCAACAATTTCTTTTTCGAGTACGCGACCGCCTTCGAGAAAAAAGTTACAAAAAGTTTTACAAGTTTGTACTTTCAAGCTAGTACGCGAACGGACCTTATGTTTGCTTCTCTACGAAGAGTTAGATATTTTTTTATATGTATGGGAAGGGAGGGAAAGATGACAAGTCGGGCAAGATGACGAATCATTAATTGCCGGCAGATGGCACTAATTCTGTGATTTTTATAGTATTAAGTCGACTCCGATTACACAAGAGAAACTAAGATCAACAACCATCTGCTATTATTGCAATAGCGTCTCATATGTTTATTTCAAATAAAATTTATTGCAATATTTTTCAACATTTTAATGGTCGTTTCGGGTAAGTTGGCGAATTCAACAGGCGGTCAAGTTGATGAGCTCGTTATCTCACCCGAAACGTTCGCAAATTTTGCTATGACATTTTGTATTGAAATTGTATTGAAATTATATGGAAATTATACATATATGTGAAATGATTTTGTTTTTCATTTCTTTTGTCCTGCGTCATCTTACCCGTAAGCGAGGATAAGATGACGAATTTAACATGAAGTCAAACAAATGAAAAAGCGATGCTAAGTTTTAATTTATAAAAATCAGAAATTTAGTAGTTAAAAATAAATCTATTAACGATTGCTCTAAAAAGTTAATTAAGACTTTGAGTCAAAGCCACGCGGATATAAAAATGATCAAAGCTTACTATCGTTATCTTTCCCTCCCTTCCCCTAAGTGCTTTATAGATTCAGAAATACTTAAGTAAAAATCTTGGTACTTAAGTACAATACTAAGTCTGAAGTACAAGTAAATAGAAGCAAGTACTTATATTCAAGTCTTAGAACATATAACGAAAAGGATAGGCTATGCTGTGCAAAATTCGTGTACGTGTGATAAGCATTTTTTCTTCCGACACGGAGGGGAAATGACAAGAGGGGTATCGCCTTGTTATTCGGGAGTACGAGAATTCTAATTTATTTCTGACATTTAAGATTTCGGGTTTGATTTAGCGATTTTGTAGTAAATAACTAATTAAAAGTGAAATTTACTTAATAGTAGTGTGGTACAATATATGAAATATTGTTTTGTGAACGGAATTTTATATAATCGAGACTCCGGAGTCTTGAATTATCACGATGAAGTGCGTTGTGCTGAGCTGAAGAAACAACCGGTGATATTCTCTTGGAAAATCATTTTGCAGGCAAGCTTAATTCTTTTAATAGTAAATTATAGTGTTTTAAATAAAATAAAAGTGAAATATTTATAAAAATAAACAGCCGTGGCAAAAAAATTTAACATTTTCCAATGCCGGTTTGTTTGTTTATAATTGAATTATCATTTTCGCCTTAAGTTACAGTAGCCATACAAAGGCAACGCAAAAAAATATTATGAGAAAATAAACGGGGCACTAGAAAAATTCGTAAAAATGCAAAAAGTTATAAAAATATTATAAAATTATAAACTTAAAAATTAATTTAAAAATGTTGTGATATAATGGGATATCTTCTATTGAATTTCTTCAATACTTAATAAAATTTCAACCACTAAATTATTCGCCCGATGTGAAAATATCGTAGTTTACTACTGCCATGACTAAAACGCATACATCGATGCGGTTCTACAACATGCAGAAAAATGTTTAAGTTTTTCTTCCTCATAGCCTATCCTTTTTGTTATATGATCTAAGGTTCAAGTACTAAGTTGGGCATTTAAAAAGTATTAAGTAATCAGTCTTAAGTAACGAAAATGTACTTTAAGTAATACTTAACCCCACGGTTACACCTGCAAGTACAGCTTGCATGCAAGCCTCCCTTCCAACACGATTTTTAACTTGACAGCGGAAGGCAGTACGGTTGATGTCTTATCAGCTTGCATGCAAGTTCATTTAAAAAATGGCATTGAGACGAAAACTCTTGCGTATATTGGAAAATTATGGCAATAAAGGAAGCATCACAATGATAAAAATCCAAGAAAAAAGGTGTTGGTAAATGATGTATTGCAAATAATCCCAGAAAATTGCATTTTCCCGGTATAAATTTATGAATTTCTCTCAAGCATTTCGTTTCCGCCATTTTGAAAACTGTATAAATGTCAAATTACTATCTCCCAGCTGCCATGGTTTTTCAGCATGCAAGTTCGCTGAAAGCTGTACTGCCAGCATGGCAGTAGAGGTTACACGTGCAAGAAGTATGGCAGTGCAAGTTGCATGCAAGCTGTACTTGCAGGTGTAACCTCGGGGTAAGTCACAGACAAGAAATACCAAGATATCGACGCTAGTAATAAGAAAGTGAAGTATGGAAGAGCTCATAGCAAACCTCAATAACTCACTGATCTCGGCTAAATATATCATGGGTACGAACCAAAAAAATTTTTCAATATAGGCAAAAATTGAATTTTTCCTTAGAATTTAAATCGACCATTTTTCTTCACAATTTGTGTGCATTATTGGTGGCTGAAGACGATTCGATTAAGTTGTGTCTGGGCAGAATCGGCTTCGTGGAAGTTGGATTGATTTGGTTTCTTGGGCTTGTTAACCAAAAATTTTTATGAGCGTTGTCTCAGGCCGGTATAAATTTGTGTTCAATGTAGGAAAGAATTGATTTATTTCTTAGAATTGAAATCGACCATATTTCTTCAGAATTCGTGAGCATTATTGGTGGCTGTAGACGGTCCGAACAAATTCTGTCTGCCCAGTCCTTGCTGGATTGTTTGGCTCTGAATTGCATCTTGATTGGTGGGAGGGGGGGGGGGGGTCGGATTAATAAATTAATGTTTTCAATATCTTGCATAAATTTTTTCTCTTAGTTTTAGAACCCGGATATTTATTTTCATATTTCACTTCACGACTAGTCAAGCAGGGAAGCCGAACCGCTGAGAGTTGCTTTTATTCGTTCTTTGGCTGTACTCAAATACGTACGCACTGTCGCTCTTTGCATTCCACGAACAGAATTTATTGAAGTAAGTTTAAATTTCATTGTGATCATCGATTTGCATTAACTTCTCCGATTTAAATTTTGTAATAAAAATTTTGGACATTCTATTCTTAAATAAAAATTAGGTAAGTGCCTGGCTATATTTATTTAAATGTATTCTTGCAGATTTATCTGTAATAAGCATACCTACATAGTAGGTTCCTACATCAGGTTGAATTTTACTATATTAGGTATATCTACGTATTTACATTTATTTATTTTTCTGTTTCTTTGTTCCTTGGGTTTTGTTTTTGTTTTAATCGTGAACTTTAATTTTACTTAGAGGTTAAAGGATTTCTTGAAAATAAATTCTCTTCATTAATTAATATCTTTAGGCTATATACCTACACAACTTTACATCCTATATTGTATATTAATTCTTTGGAATCTGTTCTTGTGTTTGAATATATATCCATTATCTACGGTAAAGAATGTCAAAAAGTTGGAAAATAAAGTGTTCTATTCGTTGCTTTCAAGCAACTTTAAAACATTTCCCAAATAGAAAATTTTTTAAATTTCCTAAACAAAATGACGAAAGATATGATATTTGGATAAATGCATGCAGAGAATGTAAAGAAGATATCCAGGCAAAGAAAGTGCCTTACATTTGCAATATACATTTTGAACATACCTTTATTAGTAAAAAATTTCTTAAACATGGCGCTGTACCATCTTTATATTTAGTTCATACTGATCATGTACGTCCTTGCTCTCCTCAATCTAGTTTTGATTTCTCGAAGCCTAGAAAAACATACACAAAAGAGCAACATAATCCAGATTTTGACAATGAAGATTTGAATCGCTGAATCGCGCTTCACTAATCCTTTCATCAGTTAATAGGGAATCTCATGCTTCAGATCCGATTGCCTGTAGAGTTTGCTGTAAGTATTCTCGGGAACTGAATAGATGTAAAACGCAAATTAGACGCCTTAGGAAAGACGTGCAGAAATTTAAGATTGCTGCTAAGAATTTAAGAAAATCTAAGGCTAACTTAGAGGTAAAGATATATAGATTTCGAAAAGCTAAAACAAGGTTAAGGATTAAGGGAAAAGTAACTACTTCTGAACTTATAGAAAATGAAATTGATGCTGAAGAAAATTCAAAGACATTTGCTAAGATGATAATAAATAACAAAAGTTTATACAACCTGGCGGAAAAATGGATTTCTCAATGTATTTATTTTAGATCATGAGCAAACTACAATTATATGCGAAATGTTCTTGGCTTTCAAATGCCTCATTTCAGTTCCCTTCATAAGTGGACTAAAATTAAAAGTCTCTCCCCTGGATTTGATCCAGCAATATTAAAGGAAATAACAGTGCAAGTAAATAAATTAAGTGATAAAGACCGCAACATTGTGCTTATATTTGATGAAATGAGTGTGCAAGCAATCACGTATTCACTGCTTCTAAATTTGCGTAGAGAATAATTCTTCTTTGATTTATTCGCGAGCGAGAAATATTTTTTTACTCTCGATAAATAAAAATCACTCGCGAGTGATTCGAATTAAAAATAAAACTCTTGAGGATAAAACTCTCGAGCGAAATAAAACTCCAGACCGAAATAAAAATTAAACTCTCTGTATATAACACTCGTTCGCGAGCGAATTAAATTTTATTCATTATCCGTTCCGTCTTCTGGTCAACACGTACTCAAGAAAAAGTACGGACGGACGGACATGCAAAAGTCGAAATGTTTAAGTTTCATGATTCACGTAAAGGAGGATTTACATTATGATGGCATGCATTTTTTCCAGATATTGTGAGAGATATAGCTTATTGAAATTTCAATGTTACCAAAGCAATCACTGCAACACCTCATTTCCCATTCTTCCCCATTCTTATGGAAAAAATCACAAACTGTCAAACACAAATTGTGAAAATGGAATATCTATTTGCAAAGAGCTTCGAAAAAGACCACTCCAACGAAAAAAGTATTTATAAATCTCACTATGTCTAAAACTTACAAAAAAATTTACAATATAATCTTCCTACTGGTATGCCGTACATTTTCCCTGCTTGTATTTTAATGGAATTTCAATGAATATTTTACCTCAATAAAATACTCTATCATATTTAAAACATTTCTAATGTGCGAACCAAGCCCCTTTTTTGTTAAAATTTGCAATTTTCTTAATTACGGAAATCAAAAAATGCAAAATCTAATTTGGTTGTGGCGATTAGTGATAGCCGCTTAGGCGTTATTACCCTAAATGTTCGATTTGTATCCATGCAAATAAATTTCGGTAAAGTTTGTAATTTTGTTTGCTTATCCAACTATTAAAAGAAGTAAGTCTTGCATTAATGTTTACCACCCACCGCCGCTCGCTGAACTCATCATGCAATACGATACCGGACAGAATTTGTTCGGACCTTCTACAGCCACCAATAATGCACACAAATTGTGAAGAAATATGGTCGATTTAAATTCTAAGAAAAAATTCAATTTTTGCCTATATTGAAAAATTTTATTGGTTCGTACCCATGATATATTTAGCCGAGATCAGTGAGTTATTGAGGTTTGCTATGAGCTCTTCCATACATCACTTTCTTAGTTCTACCGTCGATATCTGGGTATTTCTTGTCTGTGCATAAGTCCTTTTTTACTTAAACATTGCCCAGCTCTATTACTAAATTATTAAAACTTTCATAATTAAAAAACCAAATTGAATTTCCTAATAAAATCCGGTAATTTCACAGTTGGGTCTATCTCGGCCCCAGGGTTGGAAAATCAGGGCAGAAACAATGGATAGTAATAAAGGATTAAGCACCTTCTCAAGCACTACATCAAAAGACATAATTTTAATTCGAAGATTTACATACATGAATATCTGGACCATTAATAAAAGCACGTTAATTAAATTACACAGACCGAGCAGATAATATTTACATGCATTCAAAAAACAATACCAGAACAAAAATTCGAGGTTGCTTGGTGGAACCAGTTTTTGTTTATTTATATGCCACAGAAATTTCAAAAACACAACATCTTACTGGTTCAGGTTTACTATGTCAGTGGAACTCATGCAACCGCCTTTCTTTTGCCGACCAAAAAAAAACCATAACAACAAAGGTAGGATATCAATCAATTCAAGAAGGCTCGATATGTTGTAGATTAGGTAACTGCGCAGTCTGTGAATTGTTGAATTTTGGATTCTTCCCAAGTTCCAAGTTTTAATGAACATTGTGCAACTTGAGCGTTTATGTCCAACTTATGATAATGGCAATAATACGAAATCGCTTTAATAATATTTTTGGAAATTTCAATCACGTCCAATTTTGAAATGGAAAGTCACCATAAAGTGTACTGCAATTTGTTGCGCTGCAATGCAATTCGATTTACCTCATTCTGCTGAGATCGATAGTAAACTGGCGGCATCTGCGCACGTTGCCGGTACTACTTGCTGGCTGACTGGCTAAGAAATGGTAAGAAAGCAGAAATACTTTGAAGAAGATGATGCTATTATTGTTTTCTACCCATACTAGCGTCAAACTTTTGGACGAATCTTCCATGTCTTCTTTGGACTCATGTATACTTAGTATGTATACAGGTGGGGATCTGGTTGCATCGCGTTTCGCCGTGCCGCGGTTACATCTTACCCAGGGTCAAATTAAAATGTTCCATGACATGTGCACCGCGATCACAATATCTGACACGGAGTATGGACTTCTTCCCGCACCACATTTACCTTTTGTTTATTTGCTTTTTGCAGAAATCCGAAACGTATGGCTAGTGGTGCTCTTGGAGTCTCGGATGATATTAAATAAATTGGAAAGGTTCCCAAAATTTCTTCGATGATGGTGTTATAGGAGGTACGTAGGTTAGGTAGGCAGGTAGATTGGTATGGAAGGGATTTACAATGGAATTAAGTGGAAAATTGTCTGGGGTACATTAACGCAATCTGTAAGTGATAACCTGTAGTGTAGCTGCCTTTATTCCGCGGTGGTATCAAAATTATTTGCAATCGCATCACAATGTATTTTTTTGTATAAATGTAAGAGAAGCAACCCGAATTTGGGCAGTTTGCATTTAAGTCTGAGCAAAGTTTGACGGTGCTTTGTGCTCGCTGTGACGATTTACGTAGGATGTTAAGATGAAATCTCTTACGTTACTGGTTAGTTGGATTCCTTGCTGACAATTGTTGGATTACCTACGTACTTTTAAAATGGATTAAGGACTCTCTTTAAAACTTAATTGGATTATAGTGAAAAAGTGATTCGATTTTAAGTGTTAAGTGAATACAAACAACAACAAAATTGCTTATCGAAATTTTCAATTCCTTTATGGGTGTATAGTTCAAATTTTTAAAAATTGTGAAAAAAAATTATAGTCGCGATCCGTTCACTCTTCATTAAATATGATGGCATTCTTCGATCGATCTTCTAATTTCAAACAGGATCAAAATTTGCATGATTTTTTTTTTTTTTATATAAGCCTTTACTGTGTGTCCATGAGCCAGAATTGAGTTCTCGTTAAGTTTTGCTGGCTGAGTTAACTCGATTCTGTTTCCATGAACGGCTTCTGAGTTGAGTTGATAGCTGAAATATTTCGTACAAAGTAGTTAGATTTGTGTTAAATAAAACACCTATCAACAATTTTCTAACAAATACTTACAGAAAATCCAATTCAACTTGACTGGTTTTTTGGAATTAACAGGGATTCAACGAAACTCAACTCAATTCTCGTTTCTATGAGCACTATAACTTGGATTCAATTCGGATTGAACTCCGCATGGAACCATAGTTTGGATTATAAAATATAATTTTGTTTATGTGTTAAAACAGTATTAAGTTTAACTGTGTAAATATTAATTAATATTTATTGAAAATGACATTTATTCGAACCACAAATGCAATTAAAAGCATGTTAAAAATCCACAAAAATTTACTCAATTCTAATCCAGTTCTAAATTAAATTAAAAAAAAATCCTAACTTAATAATTTTATATATTTATTTTATTTATTCTAGATATTTTGTATACTTGTGGTTGTGGTTGCATCACATCCACCAGAAGGTGTTTGGAAAAAAAAACTCGTATGGAAGGAAGCATGGGTGCAAATTTGGAAAACTATTAAAAAAGAAGCATGGGAAACAAAATGGAAAAAAATTCAAGTTCCAATATGGAAAGAAATACAAGTTCCAATTTGGAAGGAAATTAAAGTTCCAGACTGGAAAATTATCAAAAAACCACATATCGAAGTTCGAGAAGTGCCCGCATGGAAAGAAGTTAAAGTTCCTGAATGGAAAAAAACTAGTAAACCTATCTGGAAAGAAATTCAAGTTCCAATTTGGAAAGAAGTTCAAGTACCTGATTGGAAAAAAATTTGGGTTCCTGAATGGGTTAAAATGGGTATACCAGGTGAAAAATTTTTAGGTAAAGATCACGAAGGCTGGGAATATACAAGTCATGACCTTTGGAGAAAAAAACTCATATGGAAACCGGTATGGAAAAAAATTTGGCGAACAGAAAAAGTACAAAAATGGGTTCCAGAAAAGAAACTCGAATGGAAGGATGAATGGATACAAGTATGGAAAAATGTGAAAAAACAAATTTGGGTTAAAGAGAAACGAGAAACATGGATTGAAGAGAAAATACAAATTTGGCGAACAGAAAAGAAACAAGTTTGGGCAACTGATAAGAAGCAAGTTTGGAAAGATGAATGGAAATCATATCAAGTTCCTATATGGAAAGAAGCAAAAGTACCTGACTGGAAGAAAATCTGGAAACCAGTTTGGGAGAAAGTATGGGTACCCATTCATCATAGTCACGGATGGGACTAATACATTAATTCACAAGACTAGAAAAACAAAATTTAGTATTAAGTCTATAGAGTGTTAAGTGTTGTCCATTTGTATATACATATATATATATTTATCACTCATGTTTTATATAGAATAAAGCGAGATGAGTTGTTGTTGTTAAACGAACTGTATTTTGTAGAGATACATTTTTGTATATTTTTATATATGTAAAACAAAAATCAATTGTTTTCGTTTTTACACTGTTTTCCATTTTCATGACAAAGGTATAGAATACTTGTAAATAAACCCAGTATTAAAAAGAATTTTATCAGTGTTTATCATTATTTTCCATTTCTTATATAAAACTTTCTCTTCCAATAAGGTAAAATTCATAGCTAGAACCAAAGCAAAGAATCAAGAAAAGAAAAATCTTTGATGACAGCTGTTCAACAGATCATAACTTCTTACTTACCAGCGATCTCGACTCCATTATATTTTACAATAAATTAATAAATAAATAAAACTTTCACACCACGATTCGTGTCGACTAGAATTGGATATTCAAGACTTTGGTTCCTTGTGACTATTTATTTAATAAACAATCTAATAGATTTTATCATCAAATGTTTCGTATGTGGTAAAATCAATTTATTATGCCTAAATGCTAGACTTAATGTAGATAGTTGACGTTTTATATATGCTTCCAAATTGAATTGAAAATTTTGTATCTGATCGCCTAATACATTTTGTATTAGATGTCATTACTACTGAACCTATAAATGCTGGTGTGCCTCAGGGCTCTGTAATCTCTGAATAGTTTTACTGATAACAGTACCCTTAATTTCACTTACTCCATTGACACTATTACGAACTCCAGAGGCAATCATGTGTCAATCGAGAATTTTTGATAAGATCACTGAATAACAACCGTTACAATATCCTCATTTGGGGCAGAGCAGATCGAGTCGATTTCAACGCGTCTAAGACACAGAATTCTCTGATCTCGTTAAAACAAGACTGCCATTCTTGTTTCTTTTGATGAAGGATTGATTTTTGATACATCGTGCCTAAGCATTATTGCAATTAATATTTTCAGTAAGTTAAACTAAACAGATCACATGTGTCTTAGATTTCTGAAAAATTGTAAGATATATGTCAGCGCCCGTCAAAACTAACGCTCCTCTATAAATCCTAAATCAGACCTATAATGGAATGCAATTCCTATATCTGGGCCAGGGATTGCTGCATAGCTTCTTTACAAACTGTCCAAAGGCGAGCTTTCAAGCTCATTGGCGATCTAATATCGACTAAATCCAGCATCAACCCAATTTCGGATGCCTTTTGCTTCTTTATTGCTACATGCATGATCAATGATCTGATGAAATATGTATAGTCTAATCCCTTGAAGGTTAGTTCCTGGACACGATTTTATTGTCCTTTGTGAAGGTACCAATGTAGCTAGGATTTTCAAATTTCACTGCATATCCTGGCAATGTTTACAAAAACATATTATGGACATCCTTACGATACTTGCAGAGAAATAAGGATTTTGGTGTCTCAAGATACCCGCTAAAAATTGTAATTCACGCGAAAATGGTCAATTTGGTCGTCTTTCACTACAGAAGAGATGCTATAAAAATTTTAAATATGCACGTTAAAGCTTGCATGTAAGATGAAATCGCATCTACATTTTATCCCCTAATTAGATATGTAATTAGTTTTTGAATCCGGTAAATTTTTTTGGAGATAACTGCAAAAGAAGTGAATCAGTCCTTCTTAAGATAAAACAATTGCCGTTTTTTGGTACAAAAATGGACATATTTTCAACTCATCATTATGAAGAACTGGTAAGTCGTGGAAATTCACATTCCATGAGAAAAATGTTCACAGCAGAGTACTAATGTATGTGAAATAAAGAACGATGGAAAAGATAGGAACTGGGGTGTATATGACCCAAGTGCAAAAAAACCGTCTTTCGGTGATAAAATGTCAATTATGAAGTAAAAGTGATAAAAAAAACTACACCACTCTATTGCCGGCTTCTTCCTCTTTAATTTGATACCAGACATGACGTATTTTGGACAACCTCCAATTGGGGGTGGTAGGACACCCCATCACCAAAAACCCTCCCCCAGAAATTGTTCACCTATATTTTTGTACTCTAGACCCTAAATCCATAGAAAAAATCCAATGGTCTACGACTCTCCCACACAGAGTTACCCGTCCTTCAATATTACGACACTTCTCACGTCTTTCCTAACTCTCCATATATGTCAGAGAACGCGAATGGATAGTTCGGGAGTTTTAATCGGGGAAAACGAAAATTCTCATCTCCCAAACTCCCAAACTCTTCGAGTTACAGAATCCGACCCCTGGTTAAAACAAAAGTCTCCGCCTTAAACTTGAATGCTAATTCGTACATAAATAATTGGGAAAGCCATCCCATACAAAATCGTGAAAACTGCTAAGTTTCTTACCTTCAGTGTCTGATTTCGATATCGAATCTTGCCAATTAGGGGGCTTGAGTAATGGAAGATGATGGAGCGTCTCTCTCTCCCCCGTGCCCCTTGGCAATTAGGCCAAATCGAAGAACCCGGCGACATAAAAAAAAAAAAAATTATATTGAATATACTGAATAGTCCTACCTAGTGGAAGAGAAAAAGGTACGCAAAATAGATGGAGAAAAAAGGAAAGCCTCCGAGATTTTGGGAGAGGCTGATCTCTAGTCCCTAGCTAGGCCCGCTAGGAGTTCTAAAATCACAGGAATTTACTTAGAATATAGAAAGAACAAGAAGTGTTGATACCTATAAAATTCGTGTACATAATCCTGGCTTTTATTTGAGGTCTTTGAATAGGTGAAATTAGAGAAATGTATGTTCAGCTGCCTACATTTGAACCAGCTGAGAAACTCCCTGGGTATCTTGGCGCAGTGAAAGCGACCAAGAGCACAACTAAGAGTTTTTTCGGAGGAGCACCCGTAGTATTTTCAACCATATATCTTGTTACCCCGCTCTCTGTGTTGATTCTAGTACACGCCTGTACTGAGCTCTTACTACAGTGGCAATAGATTCTAACACAATCAGAATTTGACTACGGTAAATTTGGCTTATCACATTTAATTTTAAAAATGGTAAAACAAAATAAATGGATGTTGATTTAATTGAAGATTAGTGCCTTTTATTCGTAGTACCATTTTGATTCCATTTTAATTTTTACATTGCACTTTAAATCATTTAGTAATAACTTAATTGATTGTCACATCGCGTTCTTACGGAATGACCGATTCTTAGCGCACCTTTACTGATTGCAATTCGACATTTAAACTTAACGAAAGTTACCCTTTGTCTGATGCCTTTAAGTTAATTTGTCTATGTCTGTTAAATTTAAAGGGCGATAGGTTTTCCCATTATCCTTTTTAACGTCCTTCTAAAACTCGAATTCTATCAGGTTGCTTCTTTAATTCTAATTACGCAATTCGATTCGTTTTTTTATGTATAATCTTATTATGACTTTTATAATAAAAGTCATGTTTACTTCATAATGTAATGGGCATGATTTGGAAGTTGTCGATTTTTGTAAAATACCCACAGCTGTTTTTAAATTATTTTCCATAAATTTTCTTTCTGCAATACTTGAATCGAAGGTTTTAACTACTGTTACCAAATCGTCCACAAGCTTTCCTGATGGTATTGTTAAATTTCCATAGAGAGAATGTATTTTAGTATAGTAGCACAAGCTCGTAATCTTATATGTTCACAGCAGAACTATAATTGCTATCTTCAGGAGAGCACATCATGTAAAACTTGCATGTAGAGCATCCTTTTTTGCAAAATAGAAGAATTTTATGAAATTTTATTTTTAAGAGGAGTCAGTACCAAGATTTGCAAGTTTCATACATTTTTCAATGCAAATTTCTGGCAAACTATTTATAGCACGATAATGATTTATATCTTAAATTAAAGGTAATGAAGAAGTTTAGTAAATAACGTCGGCAAAAATTAAAAAAAGTGTATTGGAATGGAGATTTTAGTGCGGAAACTTGTAAAAAATGGTAAAAATTGAAGTCTTTTAAATCAAATTCCTGTGGGTAGGTAATCTCATTTCTTTAAATTGTGACTATTTTAGAAAGAAAAGGCCTAGATCTAGCAAATAACGTCGAGTTTTTTCATTTTTAGTGGCGCTTTTTATAATTATTTGACTCTAATAGTACTTGTCTTTTGTCCCGACATTTCACCGACGAGAAATTACAATATTTGTTTGAAAGTTGTTTAAATACAAAGCAAAGAAAATTTGGGAGAGTTACTTCTCGTTAAAAATTTTTAATTTATGTGAACTGCAAATTTTCATTTTTCGTCTTAAATTGTATAGTTTTGTCGGATGTGCTCTATGGTCTAGGTCTAGGCTAATTTTATATGAATTTTCTCACTTTCAGGACACTAACCTACGTATAGTAAGTTTTATTGCCTGCAGGCTCGCTGGTATCTAAATTGAAATATATGCTGAGTACTGACTCCTCTTAACGATTTTAAATTAATTTTTTTCCTCCAGCTTGTGGGCGACATAGTATCTACAAAAGTATGTTACGCTTTGCATTGCTGTTCAACGACCGCCACCCATCCTTTTTAAGAATATCCTGGGATAATTCTCCACAAACGCTAATGTCAACATTCTTAGGAAGATTTTCATGAGTTACTTGAATTTCTTGTGTCAGAATATTTTTTCAATAAGTAATCTATGTATATCCATTTCATCGCCATTAGTTAAAATATCGTTGTCGTTTAAAACTATCTCTCCCTGGGGCCTGGGCTAATACCGGTAGCTCCGGTAAAAGCGTTTCAGTCTCGGCTATTTCGTAATCAGTTTTGACGGAGTGTGCAATATTTTGAAAAGCTACTTGCCGCAGATTTCGTGCTAGTCTAAGGACAGATGGGTTACGCTCATAAATACCCTTACATCTACGGAGGATGGATATACTATTTTCTAGTGGATCTTGATTGATGTGGGAATTTTTCACATTATCCAAAATTAAAAGAAGACCGTTAATATTGTGGGCCATGCCATCAAAACAATATGGCCTTTTCATTTTTCCCGAAATTCTTCTATCTAGAAATCTAGTTCTGGCATTCAAGAATATTTTGTGAAACTTCTCGACTAGTTTTAGTGTCGGAAAGGGCGCATCTTTGTGGATTTGCAGAAATCCTTATTTTGCTATTAGAATTGTCGAAAAGGTCATTTAATTTTTTGAAGGATGATGCTGTATAACGAGCTATGTCTATCTCTTCAGAACTAAATATTTTTATCTTGATTCCAAGATTGGTCCCAGTAACTACATTATCACTAAAAACTTGAGACAGAAGCTTCACACTAAACTTGTCAAAAGAATCAGGCCAAACATATTTTTCCATTAATTTAAAGCACATTCTAATTACTTCATTATTTTCTTTTTGTTTAAATAATTTGACAACTACACCAGCCTACCCATTTGCTCTGCGCAGTTTTGAATTCCATGAAATATTGCTAGTTTATCTATATTTTATAAAAGGGAATATATAGGTATGTACATATTAACAAAAAAAAAACAAAAAAATGGGGAAGCAGTATGTGAGTACGAGCAAGAACAGAGGAAAAAATGTGTATATTTAATCATATATCTAAATTATTCCAAGAAGGAGGTCAG